>OZ053299.1:2762799-3989465 GCA_964056655.1 Arabis hirsuta | reverse complement strand
GAGAGGTGCCAAACTTATACAATTCTCGACTCACCAAATAACTCTGTTTTCATCCGGTCACTATGCAATATGAGCTGGTGATTAGTTATTGTTGGTTTTTTTGTAGGATGATACATACTGCAGTGATCATGCAAAAGCAATTTTAAAGTGTTTATAAAGAAGATGGAACCTGAACGTACAAAATATGGAGGTATATTGGTTTTCAAATTTGGAGCTTCTTCAGTTATGTAATTCATTTTCCTTTCCTTTTTTCCCCCTTGAGGTCAATTTGCTGGTGGTTTTTATAAGTGCAGGTCCGAGGGAGTCACGTGGTGCTGTGGATCTTACATCGCAAGACAAACTATTGTAACACCATGAATTCTTTTGCAACAAATCGCTTCTTGCGTTTCTGTCAGATGCCCACTATCTTCATGGTGTGGTTGCAAGGGATCGTTGCACTTGTCTCGAGTGTGACTTTGGATTCTTTTCTGGTTCTTCAGTACTTAATACATGTTATAGAAATTGGATCGAAAGAACAAATCTTGTCTCTAGTGAGATAGATTACAGAATAGCTGATCAGGATTGCTGTTACCCCTCTTATATTTTCAATTTGCGTTGAACAAGAGAATTTGCTTATTCGTTCTGGGATTGGCTTTGTAGTTTTAAGAGCCCAAAACGGTGAATTCATGCCCCTGAAGAAGAAAGGGGAAATTTGTGAAGATGTTACTTTGGAGCAAAATTCATTCACCATCATAAGACAGGTTCTGATTTCCTCTTTATCCAGCGTCCATCTTAGAATCTTCTGCACTCTTCCTTGCATGTTGACTTCTCCAAGTGCTCCGTGCTTTCGCCTTTCTCCATCTGTTACCGGTTTTGTCTGTGTCGTTACCTTTCTTCTTTGAGAGTTGAAGAATGACAAACTCGAGTCTTTCCTGCACCGAGACTCTTCTCTTGCTCAAGGAGCGTTGTAGGAGTTGTTACTAGAGTAGAACTATGTTCCAAATGAACACTTGAGCTTGGAGTTTTATGAGCTTCTCCTTCGAGACATGGCCTCCCACAAACTCTGCGAGTAGAAAATATGCTGACTTCAAAACCTAAGGCTCCCAAGAGCCAGACATGCACACGTATAAGTTCCACAAGAGGAACATGCTTGAAGGTTTTACTTCTCTGAAAATGCTTCGCCTCGTTGTCCACTGAGAAGACTCGCAAGCATTGCAATCAAGAGAAGGGACCTGCTAAACGTGAGAAACCTTTCTTAATGCCGCAGACTTCTATGTAAGATGCATGCATGTCTGAGAAGAAGAATAAAACAAATTATACAAGTTCAAAACTGGAAACAATTTGGAGTTTAAGTTGAGATTCCTTGAAGTAAAAGCATTGAGGACAAACCAATAGTCACGTGTTGCGTATCTTGTGCGTTCATTGTTTTGGATCATATCAAGAACTGCCTTGAGTAGAGTAGAGTCAAAAGTAACTCGGGCTCTTTGTTTTGACAACTCCATGATTTTTCCCATTCATCTAAAAAATAGATAGACCATGAAATCTTGGCCAGGCTGATTCTGAAGTTCTGTTGACTTTGAAGAATCCAAGGCCTCGAGTAAGAATTGAAGCAACACAGATGAAATTGAAATTTTCTACGGAGGGTCTAAACTCAACAAGGCTATTTACAATCGTCCTTATCCACCATATGACCATACAAAGTTACAGAAATTTGAAACACAGGAATGCAACCAAAAAAATGATTTTCCAGTCCTAAAGCTGAACACATAATCTAGCAGCAACCATAACCGAAATATCATCTAATTATGTAAACTTCATCGAGGTGCAACAAGGGAGACATACATGGGTTCATTAGGGTCTAAACTCAACAAGGCTGTTCGCAATCTTCCTTAGGATCTTACATTGATAGTCATAATAAGCTTAAAAAGGAACATTAACTTAGAACTACTCACACAAAGGACGAGCTATACTCAGCCCAAAAGGTTGCTTCCTTCATCATTGCTTCATTCACCCTCTTCTCTTTCTCATCAAACATCACGTATCGGTTACGTTGCGTTGGAAATGGAAGTCGAGTATGCCTCACTCCAGCCACTAATCGCTCAAGCAAATCCGAAGTTCCCTTTGCCGCCTCTTTCTCGGGGTTAGTGGGACCGACCCAAGTAGTTGGATCAAGACCAGAGGCTGGAAGGCAATGTGAGAGAATGTCGTACTTTTCCACCGCAGTATTGTACGGAAGGAGATTACTTTCATGATCAATGCCGATGACATCTTTCTCCGAGTTGGGAATCACTATCCACACGATTTGAGCCCACCGGAGAACCGTGAGCATATGGTTCATCTATACGGAGAAACACAACAACAAAAAACAAAATCTAAGCAAAAACCATAAAATCAATAAAAAAAATCAACCAAACAAGTAATTACCAGGTTCATGAAATCAGAGAGGCATCCATGAGAAAAATAAGACTTCTTGTAGAAGTCACCACTCTCTTGTTATGAAACTCATTTTGGAGGCTTTCTAAAAACATCTGTCTCTATAGGAAAAAAAAAAAAAAAAGACAGGTTAGATGAAAACATATATACAATATCATATTAAATGAAAATAATCTCTTAATTATTTGATACCTCTTTGATGACATCATTGAGAAATCTTCGGTCAGGTGATAACTCAATGCAATTGAAAATTTTAGCCCAGTCTTGACACTCCGAATCGTTGCACATAGCTACACCGTGGTTAGGTGCTCGACGACCACACTAGATGAATGTGCAAAGTTAGGACATAAATATGGATTGTTAGATTTTGGTTTATTTTAAAACAAACAAATAAACAAAACAGTACCAATCCACAAGTTCTGTCCCCACCAGTGGAAAATACTGAGTAAGATCCCAAGTATAACCGTATGGATCAGTCAATTTATAACCGTTGAAAATATCGCCTCTGAAAATGTCAAGCTTTTCTCCACTCACAACACCTGAAGCCATGGCTTTCTGGACGGTAGCATCAATGTCCGCAGTCTCCACTATAGTCTCGAAGCTCCCACTAATCAACAAGAAAAAAATTACAAAAGAAAATCATCACTACGTAAAACAATATGTGGAAAAAGAGATACACTAGAGTTTCAGATTAACAAATTATCATTCATTAAGCGCAAAAAAGCTACAAACTACAAAGTGAAGTAGAAACGGCTCAAATTATTGGAGAGCTCGAGCTGAAAATTGAAGAAATCTAAGATTGATTCCAGAAAAACTAAGAAACACAAATTTCTCTATAGTAGTCTCTACACAAATTTCCAGAAAAACAAAAACACAAACACAAATTAACCATCACTAAACCAAAAATATAATAGTCTCTATAGATAATTAACATAACTAAACCAGAAATTAACCAATACATACTCTTAAGCATTACTAAACCAAAAATATAGAGAAAAATAGTCATTACCTAGGACAATCTTTCCATGTAGACACCACAATGATGCTCCCAGACACATAGAGCTCCACATGCCGATTTTCCCTCTGGTTACCACTACGATTTCTGGCCTCCACAGCTCCAAAGAGGTTTTTGTAGAGATTAACAACCTCGTCAAAATGTTGAGGTTTCACAATAACATGAAACTTGGTCTTCTTCACCACGGTATCAAACTTCGTCACGTTCGCCATCCTTAGAAAGAAATGGAACTCTTGAAAACTAAAACCCTAGATCTACAAAAGCAACCTCGCTAGTCAAAGTGGTGAAATGAAGAATGATGAAGTGAAGAAGTTAAGGAAGCTAAGTGCAACTGAAATATTTTGAATTAAATTTTTAAATAAGCTAGAAATAGGGCTAAAAGTAAAACACACATGGATTAGTTCTTTAGCTAGATAGAAGAAATAGAGAAGTATTCACGAGAGAGTGATACTTTTGGACATTTGAAAATTGTATAGAACCATTATTTAACTAATCAAAAAAATATTTTACTCAAGATAATCAAATTCACATTATAAGCTAACTAATAAAACAAGTGTTTTCAAATATTAACACAATCCTAAGGATATTATCATTCATGTGTTCTTTGGAGGGAGAGAAGATGTAGCATCTTTTAATTTAAATGCAATAACTTTAAACGTCATGTCTTTAAAATAAATAATAGTTTTAGGGAGAGAAGATGTAGTAAATTATGGCAAATCAGCCTTTGACATATCACATATATACCACGTGGGGAAAAAGATGCAACAAAAAATGAGTGTCTAACGAGAGTTGATTCATTTTTATCTGTCGATAAAGAAAGTTAATTAAATAATTTACTTTAGACATTTATAAATAATGCTAGAGTTTCCGACTTTTCGAATTCTTTTTGATAATTTGATTTTTGAGAGTTTTTTTTTCTTTCAAATTACATTTGGATGTTCGCAGTTATAAAGAGAATTAAGTTTGCATGGGAGAAAGTGCAAAAAATAACATTTCTCAATAATATTTATCAAAGTTTCAAAAAAAAAAGTGCAAAAATATAAATAAGGAGTGCCAGAATTACATCTCTATGGTTGGTGATATTCTATCCAAAACGTGTTACGATGTAACAACATTTATCAATGTTGTTTAGCAAAAAAAAAAAAAAACAACATTTATCAATGTTACGTTTTGAAAATTTAAAGTATTCAGGACAATAGTTACAGCGAAAGAAAGTGCAAGGGATGAATGTTTCCAGTATTTTTTTTAATATCATTCATTAATGTCATAGCTTTTGCGAATTCATCTCTCCTCTCCAATTAAATCAATATGGATGGGGAGGAATAAATTTAAATTGGTGACAAAACATTGGAAAATGTTTAATGAACAATAAATAAGGAGTACGTACCAAAATAAGTCATGTATCATCGTAAAAAGGTTCAAACATCTCTCGCTTGCTTTGTCAATAGACAAATCGAATATATAACATCTAACATGCAGAGAATTTACCTATACCATAAAGAGTTTTATCATTCTAAGGATATTATCATTCATGAATATTATCATTCTAAGGATATCATTCTTAGAATGATAAAACTCTTGCTTGCTTTGTCAATAGACAAATCGAATATATAACATCTAACATGCAGAGAATTTACCCATACCATGATTATTAATTCAATTTAATTTTCTTCATATAGTAATTGTCATTTTGGAGTTTTTTACACAAATTAAGAAAACATATTAAAAATCTGTTTTGCCCCTAATTAATATATAGTTTTATTTGATATGAATAATTAATAAGCTGAAAGGTATGGATAAAAATGAAAAAATTAGTCATAAATGTGCATTGAAATTGCAGAATGACAATATAAAACAAAAAGTTAAGCATAGAATGACAATTATTTTGAAACGGAGGGAGTTTGTGTTAAACCTAATCCTCTAATGTCTCATTTTGGTTGACTCTCTCATTGGAGATAACGTGAAGTGTTTTCTGTTGAATCTTGTTAGTTCTGATGTAAATAATAAACTTTTGGTTGACTCTCTCATTCCAAGAATGTGAAATGCTTTTTGATGAACATTTTTATTTCTGATTTAAAATAAACTACACCTCCCGAAGAAAAGGAAAAGAGCATCCCTACCTAATAGAAGAGAAACCAAACTGCTTCAAGGCCTTTTTCACTTGTGTTGGTTTGCTGAAAATTGGGATCGCCTCACCTATGACTCTCCTGATCTTTATCCACGAGCCAAACTCATCATTGTACCATAAGGACCATTACTATAATGAATAAAGCGAAGATGAACAATCTCAGATCCGAACGGAATCCCCAAAAGTGTAGTACGAGGATTGCTGTTCATCAGCATTGAAAGGCGTTGAGGTTTTGGCATGAAAGCAGAATAGTCAACATTCTCCATTTTAGTAGAATAGTTGATACCCTCCATCTCAGCAAAACAGTCAACACCACTCACAAAAGCATGCAAATCAAGCATAGCCGTCTCTACTCCCTCCTCAAGCTTATCCAATTGAAGACAGCAGAAAAAACCCTTGAGGACGGTCGCCATACAAACATCATTGGCAGGCTTTACTACTCTGGAATAAGCATCAACAAACACTTTATAAATACTGAACCTGCTATCAGCTGGCTCCATAAACTTAAACAGAGGTTTCATAACCACTCTCTTCATCAGCTCCCGACAAAAATGCGTCCCATACCGCGCCGCAAACAGAGCTGTAATCTTAAGAATACCAAACTCCAGGGGTGAGATGAAGAGCCAAGGTCCAGGCGGATCCTTTGAAGGAGGAAGATGAACAAACTCAGGTTGTGCATCACCTACACACTCATGGGTAGCTGGAGGATCAGGTTGGATATCCTGAGCTCCATCTTCATTCTGAGATCCCAGTGGAGGCTGCACAAGCATATCAGGCCGCATTTGTTTTGGCCCGTTCATCATGGTTGAAAAGCGCTGGGGTGGTGGCATGATAGCAGAATAGTTAATATCATCCATGTGAGCAAAATAGTCAACACCGCCCATAAAAGCATGCAAATCAATCATAGCCTTCTCCACTCCGTCCTCCAGCTTCTCCAATTGAAGACGGCTGAGAAAAACATCAAGAGCAGACCTCGTAATAGCACGACTCTTCTCCGGCTTTTTGTAAGGATTCAATACTCCGGCATACGCATCAAACAGCCCATTATAAAAGCTGGACCCGCTGTTAATAAACTCAAATAGAGGGTTCCCAGCCGCTAAATCACGCAAAAACTCCGGCCCATACCGCGCCACAAACTGCGCTGTGAGCTTAATAACACCAAGCTCCTTGAGTGTGATAATTGCAGGAAATGTAAATGAAAGGCTTCTTTGAGGCGGAATCCTAACAAAATCAGCTACAGAGTGATGAGGAGCTAGAGGATCATCTTCGATAAAATGAGTCTTAAGATAATATTCAGAAAACAGAGGTCCCAGTGTATGCCGCAGAAGCATATCAGGCTGTGTTAGCCACTTCATCATCGTTGAAATGGGTTCAGGTGGTGGCAAGATAGCAGACAATTGGTGATTCTCCTTGTGAGCAAAACAGTCAAGACCACCCACAAAAGCATGCAAATCAATCATCGCCGTCTCCACCCCATCCTTCACTCCATCCTTGAGCTTCTCCAATTGAAGACGGTGGAAGAAGACCTCGAGAACAGTGGCCGTGCAAGCATCACTCGCCTTCAGTATTTTGGAAGGCCTTAAGACACCGGAATACGCATCAACAAGCAGATTGAAAAAGAAGTTCCTGCTATGAGTCTTCTCCATAAACTCAAACTGAGGGATCGTAACCACTCTCACCATCAGATCCCATATCGAGCCACAAACTGAGCAGTGAGCTTCATAATACCAAGCTCCTTGAATGTGATCCTTGCAGGGAATGTCAATGCAGGAGCATCAGGTTGTTGATTCTGATCAGGCGGCGTTTGTGTGAACCGGTTCATCATCTTGGAAAAGCGTTGAGGTGGTTGCATGACAAGAGAATGGAGAGCGAACTCCAAGTGAGTAAAACAGTCAACACCACCAACAAAAGCATGCAAATCAATCATAGCAGAGACCAATACCTCGTCCAGTTTCTCCAATTGAAGACGGTGGAAAAAGTGCTCAACAACGGCGACATTAAAAGGAGAAGTGGAAGTCCTTAATACTCTTGAATACGCAACAATAAGGTCAGTATAAAAACCGAACCTGCTATGAGCTGGCTTCATAAAATCAAACTGAGGATTCCTGTACACTTTGGTCATCAACTCACGCCAAAACCACGAGCCGTATAGCGCCAAAAACTGAGCAGTGAACTTAATAATACCAAGCTCCTTGAGTGTGATCCCTGGAGGACATGTAAATGCAGAAACGCATGTAGATGCCCTTAAAGGAGGAAGAGCCTCACAAAGGGGAGGAGGCCTAAGATCAAGAACATCATCATCGGATTCAATGTCATCATCCTCAAGAGTTCCATTTTTTTTCTGAGCTCTGTATTCGGTAAGCTTGAGCTGGTAATATGCGTGATGAGGATCTGACCACCTCAAAAAGCTGAATCTTGCATAATTCAGATTGCGATCCACATTATAATGCCTGATCTTGTTCTCAAGCTCCACCCCGTCTAGGGCAACCCAACGTGCCGTTCTCTCGATCCGTGCTCTGGCTTCTGGAGGTGGCTCAACGATTTTAGACCACCTCGACTCTCTTTTTCTACAACTACAAAACAAAACAAAAAAGGAAACATTAAAATCCGTTTTCTCTTGACCTAAATTAGTATTGGTTCAACCAAACAATCCAATCAACTGGAAACACCGTACCTCGTCCTGGAAGCAACCGTACCGCCGTCAGACATCGAGAAGAACCACCGCCGTGATAACGAACGACTTCGAAAACCAAAAGCTTGGATTCACGCTTTATAATGAATGGGTTTTTACTTTTTACTAATTGGGCTTCTTAATTTTGATCCATAATAAATAGTTTACAAAATAGTAATACAATTATTAACTTAAATAAATAAATAAAATTGATGGAGGAGTAAAAACTGAAAAGTAACACAAACATTGTTCAGAGAATACAAAAATTTACACACATTTTATGGTTTGTTTAGTTGTTGCTGACACTTTTATTCATATATATATAAAAAGAAGCATTTTGAAGAACTTTTGCTGAGGTATCACCACCATGATTTCTTTCAGATATTTCTTTTTAATTTAATTAAATAATTAACTTATGTTATTCCAATTCCCAAACAAGTTTATCCAACAAACCAGATAACTTGATTAATTTAAATCTAATTGCCAAACAAACTACAAACACTATTAAATATTTTGAATTTTTTCTTCTTTTTTCTTTTTTTTAGGTCAAATATTGTTACTCATACCATTAAAATTGTTAATTTCGTTTTTAAAAAAAATTTCATTTATATCTTAATATATAAAATATTACATTTAACTAAAAGATGTTCTTTGACATTGGAATATTTGAATTTATAACCTCCAATATTATTGGACTTAATACTTTATTAAATTTACTTATTATTAAAACGGCTAATTACTTTAAATTATTTTTAAAACTCATGATCTAAATGAACGTTTTAATGCTATGGTAAATAAAATAATATAATTACCTTTGTTTGGTTATATTTATGTTACTTATATATCTTAAGTTTAAATTTAATAAAAATAAAAATAAATATAAAAAGTATATCTTAGTTTAACTACTTATATATGCTAAAATAAAATTAATCGGTAGAAGTTTAATAGTATATATGGTATATTCTAAACTTGACAAAAATTATGACGTGACAGTATCTATTATATCCAAAGAGCATTTAAAAACTGGTAATTGATAATAAATTTATTAATATCACACAATTATTAACTAACCGTAAAAAAATTAATTAAAATTCACTACTAATGCAAAAAAAAAACTAATTACCTTAGTGTTGTAAATTTATAATTGACTACTAACGGTTTAGGAAATTCAGTATATTGTCATTACTCATTAGCATACAAAAATATCCTAATATATATCCATTATTCTATTAAATTCAAGATTAACCAATTTACTTAAATTTACAACCCAACTTACTAAATTCAAGATATCCGTTAACATTTTGTTTTTCTTAGCTATCTGAACTAATTAAACATGAAATGGTTTATCAATTTATAATTTGAGTTAAAAGAGATTATTCACCTAAATAATTCATGATATATACAGTACAAAAATAGTACAAAAATTAGAGAAAGGGTCATGAAAATTAACCAATACATACTCTAAAGCATCATTAAACCAAAAATATACTAGTCTCTATAGATAATTAATCTAACTAAAACAGAATTTAACCAATACATAGTCTTAACCATCACTAAACCAAAAATATAATAGTCTCTATAGATAATTAACCTGACTAAATCAGAAATTAACCAATACATACTCTTAAGCATTACTAAACCAATAATATAGAGAGAAATAGCCATTATCTAGGAAATCTTTCCGTGTAGACACCACAATGATGCTCCCGGACATATAGAGCTCCAGAGGCCGATTTTTCCTCCGGTTACCACTACGATTTCTGGCCTCCACAGCTCCAAAGAGGTTTTTGTAGAGATTAACAACCTCATCAAAATGTTGAGGTTTCACAATAACATGAAACTTGGTCTTCTTCACCACGGTATCAAACTTCGTCACGTTCGCCATACTTAGAAAGAAATTGAACTCTTGGAAACTAAAACCCTAGATCTACAGAAGCAACCTCGCTAGTCAAAATGGTGAAGTGAAGAATGAAGAAGTTAAGGAAGCCCACTATCTCTCGTTTTATATTAAGTGCAACTGAAATATTTTGAATTAAATTTTTAAATAAGCTAGAAATAGGGTTAAAAGTAAAAACACATAGGTTAGTTCTTTAGCTAGATAGAAGAAATAGAGAAGTATTCACTAGAAAGTGATATTTTTGGACATTTGAAAATTGTATGGAACCATTATTTAACTAATCAAAAAAAATGTTTTACTCAAGATAATCAAATTCACATTATAAGCTAACTAATAAAATAAGTGTTTTTCAAATATTAGCACAATCCTAAGGATATTATCATTCATGTGTTCTTTGGAGGGAAAGAAGATGTAGCATCTTTTAATTTAAATGCAATAACTTTAAACGTCATGTCTTTAAAATAAATAATAGTTTTAGGGAGAGAAGATGTAGTAAATTATGGCAAATCAGCCTTTGACATATCACATATATACCACGTGGGGAAAAAGATGCAACAAACAAAGAGTGTCTAACGAGAGTTGATTCATTTGTATCTGTCGATAAAGAAAGTTAATTAAATAATTTACTTTAGACATTTATAAATAATGCTAGAGTTTCCGACTTTCCGAATTCTTTTTGATAATTTGATTTTTGAGAGTTTTTTTTTCTTTCAAATTACATTTAGATGTTCGCAGTTATAAAGAGAATTTTAAGTTTGCAAGGGAGAAAGTGCAAAAAAAATAACATTTCTCAATAATATTTATCAAAGTTACAAAAAAAAAGTGCAAAAATATAAATAAGGAGTGCCAGAATTACATCTCTATGGTTGGTGATATTCTATCCAAAACGTGTTACGATGTAACAACATTTATCAATGTTGTTTAGCAAAAAAAAAAACAAAATTTATCAATGTTACGTTTTGAAAATTTAAAGTATTCAGGACAATAGTTTCAGCGAAAGAAAGTGCAAGGATGAATGTTTCCAGTATATTGTCTTTACTCATTAGCATACAAAATATCATAATAGATATCCATTATTCTATTAAATTCACGATTAACCAATTTACTTAAATTTACCACCCAACTTACTATAACTACCCAAGATTTTATATTCACAATCCCACTTATTTTTATAACTATATCAACAAGAATAAAGAAAATGACATTTCTCCAAAACACGATTAACTCTAACTTGGAGCTAATACACATATACCCTCTATAAATACTTTATTTATCTCATTCTCATCCCCAATATTACATATATATATAAAAAAACACATTCTCAATATTTGACTATGATGTTTGTTAGGACACAAAGACAAAATGTTCATGATTTAAGTATCAATCAAATTGATTAGTGTGTTTACGTTATAATATTGAATCTTTGGAAACAACCAAATCTACATAATGAAACTAAAAGGTGGCATAATGAGAAACGGAAAAAAGAGTGGCATAATTGATTAAAAACTTTTCGACAGTGGCATATTTGTAATTGCCTATAATTTAATATATACAGATGATTAAATACGAATAATAATTTTAACACGTAAATAAATCATCTAATATGTTATGTTATTTTCAACTATTTTACAAGTGAAACACATTTGTATAAAAACAACCAAATTCAAATATATAAAGCGCATCGTAGAATCCCCATAAAATAAATATATCAATAAATACAATTGATTATTTAATGGAAACTATATTAATTTTAATATTTTATCCTGCGTATAACGCGGGTACTATCCTAGTTAAAATTTAATGGTGAATCTTTTATCACAACAATAAAAATTAATGGAATCACATTCTATAAAGTCTTTTTAGTTGATATTTTTGTAATCATATAAATTGGCAATAACTCTATTTTTTAAAGATATCACTAATAATTATTTTGTATCTCATCAGAAAAGTAAAAGATAGGTTCGATTGATTCAAAGAAAATGACTCGATTCTCTATCTATCGTGTTTGATGATTTTTTAAATAAAATTAATTGATATATTGTGACCATGATATTTAGTCAATTCAACATAATCATTATCATTTTATTTATTTTCTCACAAGCTAGCATATATAAGATGTAAAATGTTTTGGAACGCGATGTTTTAAAAACTATTTTTCTATTAAAAAATATCATTTAATATATATAATAAAAATAATTTTAACCAATAATAAAAAAGATTACAAAATACTAATAGTCACACAATATTCAATAAAATTAAAAAATACATAGTATTGTCAAAACATCTTATATATTTTAACTATTAAATATATTTAAAATTATACATAAAATAAAAGTATATCGTGATCGTAAAAAATTATTATATTTTATTATTCTTTTATCTATTAGCCATTTGAATTCTTTTTGGAAAAAGAAATTTCACTTTGCATCAAAATTTATTATTAAAAAATGTTTTGATTTCGATAGATTGTCATCCACATCAAACTTAGGTGGCTAAAAATCTTTTTGTTCATATTCTAAATGGACACCCTTTGTGATTGGTCCTTTAGTTTTCATTTCTCAGAAGCATTTTTCTATGGCCCTGTTCGTTTGGATGTATTTTTCTAAAGGAAATATCACCATATGGCATTTAGCAATGTATATATTTTTTTTAATCATTTCTCTTTTATCATTTTTTTCTCCCATATGATTTTTGTTTGATATAATCTTTTGTTTAAAATTTAAACTATTGTATCATCTATATATATAAAAAACAAGACTTTTTTTTTTACATATGTTACAATTTGAATTTTTTTAAATTGGCATATATTACACAAACTATTCATATAATGTTATAATGAGACGTAATCATATAAATAGCATACCATATATATTGATGTTCACATTTTATTATGTTTGTGACTAATCAAACTATTAATATAATGTGAAAATAAAACGTAATATAATATACTATATACTAGGTATTTATATAATATAACATGTTATATATCATACAAAATGTCATATATTAACATGATATGCGATATTATTATTATAAACATCATATTCTTGTATGCTATAGCATGTTATTTTGAGATATATTATGTTTTATATCATACAAATGTCATATATTAACATGGTATGTCATATTATTGTAACGTATAACATGTTATTTGAAATATAGCATGCTATATAATATATAACATGCCACATATTAACATGGCATTTGCCAATTTATAATTTGTTATGGATCAAAATTATAAACCCAATTAGTAATGGCCCATTATAAAGCTTAAATACGACGAGTTTCGGATTAAGGGGTTTAATTTTGAGCATCTTTTCCGTTTCCGTTTCTTTGTATTGTTGGCTTCTCGACGTCTCACGGCAGTTCTGTTTCTTTCCGAGATGAGGTATGATATTTCTTATCTCTATCGGAATCATTCTTCCTCTTCTCTTTCTGTCACAGTTTTTCCCTAAACGGAGACTCTGATTTTAATGTTTCTTTTTTTTTCTTTTGTGCTTGTAGAAATTGATTACTGCACATTTTTTGTGGTGTGTTAGAAAGGCAAAACCGTTAACATTTTGTTTTAGCTATCCGAACTAATTAAACATGAAATGGTCTATCAATTTATAATTTGAGTTATAAGAGATTATTCACCTAAATAATTCATGATACATACAGTAAAAAAATAGTACAAAAATTAGAAAAAGGGTCATTTAGGTGAATCATCTCTTAATTTTTACTAATTGGGCTTCTTAATTTTGATCCATAATAAAGAGTTTACAAAATAGTAATATAATTATAATGGGCCATTATTAATTGGGTTTATAATTTTGATCCATAATTATTTTCAGACCGATTTAATTCAATGCTTATTCAGTGCATTTCTTTTCTGTGTATCCGTAGAAAATCTCAATGCAGTTTCAGAAGGGAAATTCCAATAGTATCTTTTATTCGATTCTGTTAGTTATTCAATTCATTTGTTTTTTTTTTCCATTTTGGAACCTCAATGTAAAAATGAAACACAACAAAACAAGGAAGAAATAGAGAAAGAAACAGAGTATAAGGGGGATGCAGTTGAATTAAGCTTCCCAACCACGCAACTGTGTGGCTCTAGCGACTCGGTTAACTCCAAGAGTGAAAGCTCCCATACGGAGGTTGCAGGAATGAGTATGGCACATTGACTTGATGTTGTGGAAGGCTCGAGTCATGTACTTTTGCAGCTCCAGGTTCACTTTTTCCTCTTCCCACATGAACCCTTGAATGTTCTGCACCCATTCGAAGTAACTCACTGTCACTCCTCCTGCGTTTGCGTAAATATCTGGAAGTATAATCACTCCTTTCTTCGACAGAATCTGCAAAGAAAATCAAACAGATTATGATTAGAATTTAGACGTTTTAGGGATGGTTTTTAGTGTTCTGTATCTTGTTTCGCTGCATTACCTCGTCAGCATCTGGATCGGTTGGATGGTTTGCTGCCTCTACTATGAACTTTGCCTTCACATCTCCAGCATTTTCTCTGAACAAAAGATTGGAAGTAAAGAATCAGTAAAGTCGAATCTCTTAACGGTTTATGGTTTTGAATTGATGAGTGAAGGTTTTTGTTCTGACTTGTTCAGGACACCGCCAAGAGCACAAGGGATGAGAACGTCGCACTCATGGATTAGCAATTCTTCTGAATCCATAGCGTCTCCACCGCTGAATTCATTGAGACTTCCTGTTGCGTCTTTGTGTTTCAGAAGAGCTGGGATGTCTATACCTTCAGGGTTCCTGACTGCACCTGTAATGTCACTTACTGCAACCACTTTTCCACCTCTCTCGTGGATCAGCTTCGCAGCCCATGTTCCAACATTCCCGAAACCCTGTCACACCGCACAAAATCTCTCAACTTCTCTTTCTCATATTCTACTACACAATAAAGATTGAGATATGAGATTAGCTGCTAGTGGTTTTACCTGAATAACAAATGTCAATCCCTTAATAGATTTCCCGTACTCAGCAAGAAGAGCTTCGGTGGCAAAGACTACACCGCGTCCTGTGGCAGCTTCCCTACCAAGTGAACCACCAAGATCCTACACCAAAGTATTCCAACATTTAAATACCAAAAAAGCTCAAAACTTTGGTAAACTCAGAGGATAAGAATCAAATTCAACCAAATGATGTAATCAAATTCTTAAGATCCTTACAATGGGCTTTCCAGTGACAACAGCAGGGGAATGACCATGAAACTTGGAGTATTCATCAAGAATCCAAGCCATTGTTTGAGCATTTGTACCCATATCAGGAGCAGGCACATCGGTGTGAATACCGATAAGATCATGAATCTTCTGTGTAAAGACACGAGTAAGTCGCTCAAGCTCGCTCAAACTCAAGTCTCGAGGGCTGCATCCAATTCCACCTTTAGCTCCACCGTATGGAATATCTGCTACAGCCGTTTTCCATGTCATTAGTTGAGCCAGTGCGTTCACTTCATCAGGATCCACCTTCAAACCCAAAAATCAAAAAACCCATTATAACCCCTTCAAGATTCAATCCAATCCCAAATCCCGATCAAAATCAATCACGAAAGTTTTCATTTCCAACCCTAGATCGAGACCCAATGATTCAACGAAATGATTAAAGACCCTACCTCAGGATGATATCTGATTCCACCTTTCATGGGTCCACGAGCATTGTCATGTTGAACCCTAAATCCGATGTACGAAACCAGAGTACCATCGTCTTTAGGGATCGTGCATTCAACCTGAAATCACAATTCAAAAAATTCCCAAAATCAAAAACGATTTCAAAAGTGTAAAACCCCAAAATCAATCAGAAATCTTTGTTTGATTTTTTTTTTTTTACAAACCTTGATCTCTCTAAAGGGGATCATAAGACTCTTCTCGATCTTAGAATCCAAACCCAGGATTCGCGATGCATGACGGAAGTTCCTGTTTGTTGCAGCTAAAGCATTCATGACTCACTTCAAAATTCCAACTCAAAATCAACAAAACAAAATCAAAGTGATCGGGAAGATCCAAGATTTTAAGAACTGGGGAAAAATCTCCGATTGTATCTTGTGATCGGAGAAACCCACCAATTAATAAAATGGAAAGAAGAAGAAAACAAGAAAGTTGAAAAAAGTATCGAATCAAGACAAATAAAACGCTAAACCCTAAAAGGTTAAAGCGTGTTTTGGGATTTGTGGTGATTTGAGGAAGAAGAAGAAGACGAAATGGAGTATTTGTAGGGGAAGAAGAGAAAGCGTAATTTGAATGCGATTGGATATTTTTGACGAAGACTAAACAGAAACTCTTATCCCTTAAAATGACTATTTTACCCCTAATATACATTTGGATTTCTGTTATCTTTTCATTGTTTGCTACATTTAGCTTATCTCTCTTTTTCTTTTTCTTTTTTAAGTCAAACATATCTCCAAAACATCTCAACATTTCGGTATAAAAAAATTGTGATAAATTAATAATGGGAAAATGACGGGTAAAAAGATATAATCTATTAGGTCCATTTAAGCAAATTAAAAGGAACTTTGATAAACATCCAAAAGGATCCAAGAACATCCAAATAGTTCTATGTAAAGTAGTTTTGCAAGATTTATAATTGGTGGTTTTTTTTTGTAGATTTGGCTTTGTAACAAAAACAAGATTTGTTTCTTGACGTGGACACCCAAAAAAGGTTGGAGGTGGCTGTGACAGATTATATAATTTAATTAGTATTAAATGTCTTATTTGATTTTGGTTAAATCTACTAGGGACGGTGTTTTTATTTACATTTTGTCATCAACTAGGGACGGCCTTACTATTACTTTTATCAATGTTAATTCGAGTATATTCTTACGACTCTTTCCCCCAAAAATAGTTTCGTGTGACTTATGAGGCATTTTTATATTCTGGAATAAATTTACAATTAATGTTATCATATTATAGCAAAGTTATGGATAAACATTAAGACTCTGCTTACATAAGATCCACGTTAGAAAGAACAAAAATAACATGCATCTAATGGACTCGCAATCTTCATTATTCAATAATTTAAATGCCACTCTTAACACATGAAACATTTATATATTCTTTAATCTATTTATCATTAAAACGTCAACTATCAATAACAATTATTTGTAGAGGGGCAAATTCGGGCAGATCTCCTATATAATAGGATTACTATTTGAAGGGCGTTTTAGACAAATTTCGGCAAATTTGGGGAAATTATAAATGATTAATCCGAATATACTTACGAATATAACCAACTAATTTTTTATATCTTTAAAATAACAAAGTATATATTTATATTTTATATCAACAAAAAAAAAAATTTGACAAGTCAATTTTAATCACGGAGAGATGAGGAAAATAAGGAGTGAGTCGTCATTTTCAAAGGGCGTGATTCCCTGCGGACGTGACAATATCGTACAAATGGTTCTAAAACAATCTAAGCCGTTGGAAAATTGGATGGTATTAAAATCGAAGGAACCAGATTCGGAAGTAGCACACGTTGCACAAGTTACTATCGTTGTTTTTAATTGGATGGCGACTCTTTGCTTACGTGGATGTGACGCGGCTACTCGGCGGCTTTATCCTGCATATCCCAAAAATAAGCAATTTCCTTTTTTTCTTTTGACCTTGTGTTTATGTGTCTTTAATTAATTAATTGAATAAATTACGGCAAAAAAGATGAATTGAATAAATTTTTAGTACATGCATCATTTTAATGTTAATCATTCATTGTATGATTAGGTTAAAAAACGTAAATCAGAAAATATTAAAAACATAACATTTGCATATAAGAATGATAAAATTTTACATGGAATTTATGACTAAGCTATTATTGTTTTTTTTACATTTTTTACAATACAAATCAAACCTTTAATCTAATAACATATTAGTCTTTCTTTTTGTTTGAACGTCAAACATATATATCATGAACTAAACTAAATGGTGTGTGAACATAATTTAACTTTATTTTGATAAATTCGTATATAATCGCGATGTTATTTCTCAATATATGGTTTTACTTATAAAGAAAAAAAACAAATAACACCACAAACTTATAATAATGAACGATGAGTTGAGATGCAGTAGAGTTTTATGTAGAGGGAAAAAAATCTTATTAATATTAAATAAAAGATGGGAACATTTGGCCGGCCGGTATAAGGATTTAAGAACTGTTACGACAAGTAATTTTAATCTGAAGAAAATTTTCAGTATTTAGGAGGAGGAAGTAGCCATGTAGAGCCCTTAATGTAACCAAGAGTTAGGAAAGGTCTAACTTCGTTTTGGTCAACATCTTGTGTGAAAGACACTCTCTTCTCTAAATGTGACCCTGGTCCGAAACACTTGTATTCTCCATAGAACACCGTCCTACATTTATCAAATTCGGGTTTTAATCAAATATAAAAAATGTAATATTGATTGAGTTATATGTATGTAAGTGAAATTATATGAAAATGTTACTTGTCATATCCGTGTTGGAGGTTTTCCTTCCAACCAACCGGGTTAACCACGCTGGTCATCTCTGTGAAAGCGTACATGACTTTAGGGTGGCTCATCCAAGACCGTCCCAAATAGATTCCGGTTCCGGTTCCAGTGACTTTGCAGTGTACGAATGTGTATCCATTTTGTTCGTTCGCACTTTGTCTACCTTGCGCTGTGATCACTCTTAATCCATCTCCAACAGCGTGTAACTTCGTGTTCTATAGTATACAAATATGTATATTTATTCAAACATATTATATGTATATTTACTATGGTAAAAGAGATGAAGTAATTTAAAGGTTACCAAGTACAAGGAAGCTCCTCTTCCAAAGATAAAATCATAGGTTCCTTCGATGTAACAATCCTTGAAGAAATGGTTGCCTTTGTCGTCGCAAAGCGTATCTTGAAAACCGTAGAATCTACAGTTGTAGAAAGCTGCCTTATCGCCGTTGATCCTCATAGCTAGAGCTTGTCCTTGCGAACCTGGTTTCGGCATAGGAGCAGTATTCTAGATAGTAACAAAATCAAAATTAGTATTGCAATTAATCTTGCTAATGTGTAATGTAGTAACGTAGAACGAGTGTATATATTTCACATACTTTAATGGCGAGGTTAGCAGCCATGAAATAATCAGACCAGACGATAAGAGTTGCACTCTCTACAGTTCCGTACTTAGCGGCAGTACCGTGGTAGGTCAAGACCGTTTCTGCACCAGGTTGACCAAGCAATGTAACAAATGGTCGAGCTATGTCGATTGTGACCTTTTCATTGTATATACCAGGAGCCAACTTGATGATCACACGGTTCTTGTTTCCTGCTGGAATACTCTTGATCGCTTCGTTTATTGTCTTAAAATTGCCTCCTCCTTTTTGATTCACCTATAATGAAATTTTCATTAATTGTATTTATATGTAGATATGCAAGGATTTAAGAATGTCTAATTCAGTTTAACCGAACCTAACCAAAACAAAGATAAAAGAATTTGATCCAAGTATCGAACCCGAGAAGGAATTAAACCAATTTAGTGTCATATTCTTTTTCGAACACCTTTCAAACTAACTAAAACGATACCAAATTAAGCTTACTGATTACTTTTTTCACTAAGGTTCGTCAAGCTGCGCAAGATAACCTTTTTTTTTTTCCTTTGCATACCTCTTCTTTATATGATAAAGCTTTATATTTTGAAAATCATAGAATCGAATTAAAACCAAACCAAAAATTGGATTATATTGTAACTTACAGTGATAATTTGTCGCGATGCTTCAGCAGCATCGAGGGCAGGGTCTAGCGTGCCCTTTCTCTTGGAAAATGGTTGAACGTTGGTGTGGAACCATTGCGGGATTTTGGATCTATCTTCTGGAATCGGGTCGGTATCGGTGGCTAGAACAACCGGGGAGGCGAAAATGACAAAGAATGCAACTATGGCCAGAGAAATGTAACCCATCTTTTATTATTTTCTTTTATTTCTTTACAAAATAAAAGAAAATAATGTAAAAAACCAGAGAAAAAAAACTATTTGTAAGTACTATTTTATTTACTTTTAAGATGGAAGAAATGAAGGAACATTGAAGGGGTTTATATACTTGTCTTGCTCGTCAATGTCTGACCGGACAGCTTAATTTTACTATTCTCGTTTGTGGTTTATAATTCTTGAAGCATTTTTGAATATTTGATTTTGTTATAAATACAAATTCAGTAACTTTTCTTGGTAGTTATATTTGTAAATTCATCTATCATCATCTGATTTTTCCAAAAAAGGAAAATTTACAGTTGTAGAATCAACATGTTGACTGACTCCTCCAGTAAGAGAACTCCATTATTATATTTTCTATTTATAAATTGACCTAAACCACATGTTATGTTTGAACGTAAATTTGCTAGACAACTAACATTAACAAAAATGTTTGGGTTTGTTACGTCAAATGGCACGTCCTAAGTTTTTGCTAATAATTTTCGCTAATTAGTATTTATTTATCTTTATCTTTTTGTCATTTATTTCTAATATTTGTATTATTAAATTTGGGTTATTCATAGACTTTAAACTCAAAATCAATTAGCAATGAGTGAATTAACCTAACCTTTTATACAGTATATTACTGAATTATTTCTCCAACTTTTGATATGAGACAATATCACTTAACACTCCCCTCTCACGCTCAGACATGATCATCTAAAGCATAGACAATTGTGGGAACAACATCCACATGGTGTCCCAACGATCGGGTGGTTCTGCTACCACATTAAATTTGGGTTACTCATGAGTTTCCAACTCAAAACCAATTGGCAATGAATAGATTGACCATAAGCCTTTATATATTACTGAATTATTTCTCCAACTTCCGATTTGAAATAATATCACTTAATATGTATGTGCTAGTAAGGTCACGTAATTTAATAATGTTCCCCTAAAATATATATATATATATATCCACTATTCTTGCTAAAATCATGATTTTACAAATTTTAAATTTAACAAAATTTTGTAGTTCACATCAAAAAAAAATATTTACCCGATTTTACAAGGTTAATCCAAGGTTTTACACGATTTTACAATTTTACGATTTTACAAGGTTAATCCAAGGTTTTATACGATTTTACACGATTTTACAAATTTTAAGAACTACAAAATTTTGTAGTTCACATCAAAAAAAAATATTTACACGATTTTACAAGGTTCACATCAAAAAAAATTCAAAGACATAATTTCTCGTAAAAAAGGTTAATCCAAAATTTCAAGTTTGAGCAACAAAAAAAAAGGTGAAATCGCGACTTGCTAGATTTTGTTTTTCATAATCATGTTTTCTAAATCCAAATAAATTAATTAAAATTAAACGTAATAAACAAGCAAACAAAAATACAAGTGAAATCACGTCTTGCTAGATTTTTTTTCATAATCCTGTTTTCTTTGGAAATCCAAATTAATTAATTTAAATTACGTGTGATAACAAGCAAAAAAAAAACAAGTGATGTCCATATTTATAATTTGATTTCAAATTGCCACCATTCAAGAACATATAGGATAATCCTATATCGCACATAATTTGTTATATATCATTCAAAATATGTCACACATTCAAATCGTTTTCGCATTTAAATCACATTACCATTCGGATCTCTAGTCTAGCTAGAAGATCCAGTATGTCCAAAGAACCCGATAAACAATAATTGACAGTTCGGTTTTTCGATAATCACTACTCCCTCCGTTTCAAATTACTTGTCGTTTTAGAGGATTTCACACAAATTAAGAAAACATTTAAATTTTTAGTCTTACCCCTAATTAATATACTATTTTGTTTGATAAAAATAATTAATGAGCTAAAAGTTAAGGACAAAACTGGAAAAATTGATCATAAATATGCATTGAAATTGCAGAATGACAACTAATTTGAAACAAAAAAATAAAGTTAGAATGATAAGTATTGTGAAACGGAGGGAGTATGTCTCAACTCTTGTTCGCCTTATTTGTGAACCGTGGCGCATTTATTATAACGAACCCAAAATTACAAAAGTATCTACTCCTCCATCATAAATTGAAAGAGAGGGATCTTGGAAATTAAATTTAAGAAAAAAAATATAAAAAAAAAGGGAAAGTACACGTAATTCTCACCATATATATACATCTATTTCCGGTAGCTTTACATTTATTTTTTTGTCAATGGTTTTATATCATTATATATATAGATCAAAATTAGTGGAGGTTGACATGAAAGGGTGTGACTTAGAAAGCGGGAGGAGGGAGGAGCCACGAAGAGCCTTTGATGTAGCCGAGGGAAAGGAACTGCTGAGCTTCTTTGTTGTCAATGTCTTGTGTGTGAGCCACTCTCTTCTCTTTGTGTGATCCTGGTCCCTTGCATTGGTATTCTCCATAGAACACCGTCCTATCATTCATAATATTAACAAAAACGTTATAGAAGCTCAAAAAGCCTACACATATATCGAACCCGTAATATATACAATCACACTTGAACTTTAAAAGATTTGAACCAATTTTTAAACCGGCATCTTTAGGATCAGCCTATGAAAACAAGCCAATTCAGATTTTCCACTCCGTGGGAAGATTCATGAGCTTCTAACTCAAATTTTTTTATAACGAGTGAATTGATCTAATGTCTCTTAATATATATACTAGGCTACTAGCTTTGGTTCCTTTTCATTTCGATTTGGAATTCCAAACATTGCATGGTTACATAAATGTATGTATATATAATGTGAAATGGACTTACTTGTCGTGCGCGCGCTGCCTGTTCTCTGCCCATCCGGATGGGTTGACAACAGTGGACATCTCAGTGTAGGCATAGATAACCTTAGGGTGGCTCATCCATGACCGGCCCAAGTATATCCCGGTTCCAACTCCAGTAACCTTGCAATGCACGAAAGCATATCCGTTCTGCTCATTATTACTCTGTCGATTGTGTGCCGTGATGACTCTCAACCCATCTCCAACAGCATGCAATTGCGTGTTCTATATTGATAAAACAAAGAAAATACGTCTATTTAAATTGTCAATCATACTATATATATCTTAGAAAGAGATTAAAAAATGTAAAAATGTACACGTACCAAGTACAAGGAAGCTCCTCTTCCGAAAATAAAATCATAGGTTCCTTGGATGTAACAATCCTTAAAGAAATGGTTGCCTCTATCGTCGCAAAGAGTGTCTTGAAAACCATAGAATCTACAGCTGTAGAAAGCAGCTTTATCGCCGTTGATCCTCATAGCTAGAGCTTGTCCTTGTGTACCTGCTTTCGGCATCGGATTGGTATTCTATAGGCAAAAGACAAATAATCGTATGTATACACATGCATTAAATTAGTACCAAATATTGATCTCTAACGTATATATTAATTACGAATTAAGATATAAACACATTTGTATATACACTACACATACTATGATGTTTAGGTTGGCTGCTACAAAGTTTGTGGCCCAGACGATAAGAGTTGCACTCTCTACGGTACCGTATTTAGCGGAGGTACCGTCGTAGGTCAAGTTGGTTTCTGCACCAGGTTTACCAAGCAATGTAACGAATGGTCGACCTATATCGATTGTGACCTTCTCATGGTATACACCAGGATCCAGTTTGATGATCACACGCTTCGTGTTTCCTGTCGGAATGCTCCTGACCGCTTCATTTATTGACTTAAAATCGCCACCTCCTTTTTGATTCACCTACATTGAATTTTTTTATCATTTTCATTGGAATTTAATAGTATGTGACTGATATGATACAAACTAAAACCGTACCAAATAAAATAAACTAATTAAATCTCAATTTATTTGAAATTATTTTGAATTAAAGACAAAAAATCAAAATCCAAACAAAAAAAATGCCGGTTTTCATATGGTTTTTATTTTTCAAAAGCCGAAAAAGGAAATGCGAAAATCGGAAACCAGATTAAAAAAAATGAATAAATCCTATAAAGATGATTTTTTTTTTTTTTTGGTGATTTACTTACGGTGATGATACGGGGTGATGCTTCAGCGGCTTCGACGGCGGGATCAAGTATGCCTTTACCTCGTCTGTTGGAAAAGGGTTTAACGTGGGTGATGAACCATGGTTCGACTTGGGCTTTGTCCGCGGGAATTGGAGTTACATCGTCGGCTAGAACTACCGGTAAGGCAAAAACGACGAGCAATGCAACCATGGATACAGAAATGTACCCCATGTTGTATTATTTTATTTTTTAAATAAAAGAAAGAAAAAAAAATAAAAAAATGTGTTATTACTAGTTATATTACTTGAAAGTAAAATGGAAGAGATGAAGAAACTTTGAAGGGATTTTATAAATCTATTTTTACTATTTTCGTTTGTGGATTACAACATTCCTCGAAGCCTTTTCGAATATTTGATTTTCCTAACCAGTAAAATCTCATGCATTTTTTTAATAATAGGGTTATTTTAAATCTAAACCCGAACTAATCTCCGAGGTTCATAAAAATTTGGAAATCTTGCCGTTTGAAGACATCTACAGAGAGTTAAGTGGAATCGTTTCCACGTTTGAAGAGATTCATTAATCAATCTTATTGTCAAATTCTCATCAAAGCGAAACTATGGTCACTACCACTTGGTGTGTGATTAATTTGGAAATCAAGTAGCTTGTTGTTTCTCTTTTTACTCGTATTCTTTTCACATAATTGATGCATTACGTTCATTTTTAATCGTCTAGTTTTATTATTATTCTATTATAAAAAACTGTTACCGATGATTCTACAACGAACAAGTCTTCCATCTCAATCTATGTCATACGATTATATCTTGTTCCACGTTGAATATCTCTTATAAACTTGTCTTCATTAACATGCATCAATTATAATAAATCGTATCTTCTGGGATTCGAACCTCATACCTCCTGATGTAGAAGCATTAATAAACCTTTGACCAAACCATTGGACCAAGCGGACTTCCACTGATGCCTCACATTCAGTAATAGTTTCTTTTTTTAATTCAAATTGGAGCCAACACCCGAATAAAAAATTAAAATCATCTTAACCAAATATCTTCAAATACAAAGAATTACATCGTTTCAGAAACTATATCGTTTATTGCAAAATTAAATTTTCACAAAATATCCAAACATAAAATAATTGTTGCATATAAACATAATAAGGAATACAAAATATTATAAATTTTGAAAACATCATATAAAAAGAAACATAATAAGGATATATGTAATTTTTAGGTGAATTTATGAAGGAATACCTATGTATCACTATATAGAAATTCATTTTTAGTTATGCATGGTAAAATTATAATTGGTCTAATACATTTTTGCATCGTATGCATTTATCTGATTGAACGATGTAACATAAATTATACTTCTTCTTTTGATAAAATGTAACATAAATAGTAATGTAAAGATTAAAGGGTATTTCAAAAAGTGACATTTTTCAAAAAAAAATAAAAATAATTTTCTATACCCTAGTTTTTTTTACAGTCACCATCTTTGTAAGATCTTAATCAATAATGATCTCCACTTGTCAATTTTGTAAACATGAAATAGAAGTTTAAATTGCTAGGAACACACCGAAATGCTTTTTGGATAAACCGATATGTTACATAAAAAAAGAGTTCAAATTGCTAATATTTGTCATTGTCTTGTAAATATATAACATATAAAAATTCAAATTATTGCATTAGTAGGAGCGTTTAATAAATATTTTTTGACAAAAGCGTTTAATAAATATTGAATACTTAAAAGGAGAGCTGTCGACAAAAAAAAAAAAAAAGTCGACAAAAAAAAAAAAAAAGGAGAGCTACTTAAAAATAAGTACTATATAGAGTACATGTGAATCGAGACCGCGTTATATTATAACGAAACCAAAACTACACGAGTCTCAAACTCCTCCATGGTATACAAGAAAGAGTGGAATTTTAAGAAAACAAACTCAAAGACAAATAGAAAGAAAAAAAAAAATACACCGATATACATAATCTCGGTGAAATAAATGTACAAGTATAGTTTTTTATATTTGTTTTAAAATTTGATAGGTTAATATTAAAGCGTTTACAAAGCTGGTGGAGGGAGAAGCCACTTGGAGCCTTGGATGTAACCGAGGGAAAGGAAACGGTTAGCTTCATTTGCGTCAATGTCTTGTGTGAATGGAACTCTCTTGGCCTTGTGTGATCCTGGTCCTGAGCACTTGTACTCTCCATAGAACACGGTCCTGTCCAAAACCAAAAAATACAATCCAGTTTAGACCAAACCAACATGCAAAAAAAAACTAGCGGACCGGACAGGACCGCAACGATTAGGTCATTATCACAATCTTGTAATGTGAAACTTGGACTTACTTGTCATGTGCGGCCTGTTTGTTTTCTTGCCATCCTGATGGGTTTACGACGCTGGTCATCTCGGTGTAGGCGTAGACAACCTTAGGGTGGCTCATCCATGCCCTACCCAAATAGATTCCGCTACCGGTTCCAGTCACCTTGCAGTGCACAAATGAGTATCCACTCTTCTCTTCGGCGCTCTTTCCTGCATGCGCTGTAATCACTCTAATACCATCTCCCACCACGTGCAATTGTGTTCCCTTTCAATTTCAACACGAATCATAAGAGATTTCAGACTTTATGTATTATGGAAATAGGAGATGAGATATAGAGTATGTATATGAAAATGCGCGTACCAAGTACAAAGAGGTTCCACTTCCGAAGATGAAATCAAATGTTCCTTCGACGTAACAATCCTTGAAGAAATGGTTTCCGGTATCATCACAGATTGTGTCTTGGAAACCGTAGAATTTACAGTTGTAGAAAGCCGCAAAGTTTCCGGAGATTCTCATGGATAAAGCTTGTGCTCCCTTTGTTTTACCATCAGGCGCGGGCGCGGTATTCTACATAAATAAATAAATAAAAAAGTAAAACTAACCGAAATCCAGACTAATCTCCAAGATAACCAACAATGCGCATAGTATTGTATAATATACCTTAACAATAATGTTGACGGCCATGAAATAGTCGGATAAGATAATAAGTGAGGCACTATCTACGGTTCCATACTTGGCCGCGGTACCGGCGTAGGTGATAACCGGCATATTGGCACCGGGTTGTCCCAACAAAGTAATGAAAGGTTTGTTTCTATCGATAGTGACTTTCTCTCTGTACTCACCAGGAGCCATCTTGATGATCACACGCTTTGTGTTACCTGCAGGAACGCTCTTTATTGCGTCCGTTAGTGTTTTGAATTCACCTCCCTTTGGATTCACCTGAAAAATTATATATGTGTAACAACAACGACAAATTTAAATGAGTTTTGTAATCATCAAGATTGTATAGGATTAGGGAGGAGAATGTGAAGTTTGTTGATCATACGGTGATGGTACGTGGCGCGGCCTCCGCAGCTACTAGAGCCGGGTCTAAGCCTTTACGTTGAGGCAAAGGAGCGACGTGGGTCTTGAACCATTGTGCAACTCCTGGTTTGGACTCGGGGATTGGTGTGGCATCATCGGCAAACACCATAGGTGTGACAAAAACCACTAGCAGGGCTAATAGTATGGGCACATTTGTGTATCCCATTTTTTATTTTTTTTTTATTTTTTTTATTAAAAACTAAAAAAAAAAGTTATTTTTGTTTTATTTTTTGTTTTTTTGTTTTTTTGTTTTTTTTTGTTTTGGGTGATTTGATGGGAAGATTGTCATGGGGTATATATACTGTTAAAGAGAGGAGGAAATTTTGAGTTTCATTTTTCGTTTGCTATTATTGTATGTGGTTATCCATTTTTATATCCGCTATAATTTCTCTTCCAATATATTTTACCTTTTCAACCACGAAAATATCTTATTTTCAGCTAATTCTGTAACCTCAACCACTAGTAGTACCCTCTAGGTCTCTATGTATTTTTGCTTTACTCATTTCTTCAATTCATTTTTTTTTCACTTTTGTGGTTAATTTCCGCTTTCAGTGTTATTTGACCAGTGTTCTAAAATCAATTCACTACAAGAAAATAGGCCTATTTCCGACCGAATTTCCGACGGAAAAAATCGGTCGGAAATTACCGACGGAAATCCGACCGATTTCCGATCGTTTTTCGACCGGTCCAAAATCGGTCGGAAATTTCCGACGGAAACACTCCCGTCGCAATACGGTTGCAAATATCGGTCGGAAATCCGTGGGAAAATAAATCGGTAGGAAATCCGTCGGAAAAATCGGTCGGAAAACGGTGGGAAATTTATTCGGTCGGAAATCGGTTGGAATAAAATTAGATCGACCACCGTAAACAATTAGATCGACCCACAACATAGGGACCGATCGATCCGCATAGGATTGATCGATCTCCACCAGATCGATCTGCTTCGGATTGATCGATCTACTGAGAATCGATCGATCTCCATAGGATCGATCGATCTTAAAATTTCCTACCGATATATCCGTCGGAAATTTAGTTTTTCCGACGGATTTGCGACGGATTTAATTAAATCCGTCGCAAATCCGTCGGAAAAACTAAATAAATATCTATTTAGTGTAATTTTTGAAAACATTTATTTTCCCCCGATTTCCCACCGATTTCCGACGGATTAAATATTTCCCACCGATTTCCGACGGATAAAGTATTTCCCACCGATTTCCGACGGATTTAATATTTTCCACCGATTAATCCGTCGGAAATTCGTGGCAAAATCTAAATAAATATCTGTTATCTTCTTCCTCTTTATCTCCACCGACAGGCTTCCTCCTCCACCTACGATTTCCGAGATTGCCTCTCCTCCACCGCGTTACACCGCCGCTTCTCCTCCACCGCCGGTTCTCCTCCACCACCGGTCCTTCTCCCTCCTCCATCGATGATTTGGAGACTAAAGTGAACCTTAAGAAGCAGAAGAAAGATGTGATTGCTGCTGTTCCTTCTAAGAAGCTACCTAAGAAGGTTGAGAGCTCTGACTCTGACTCTTCCGATTCTGAGGAAGAAGCGAAGGTATAACTCTTTGGAATCTTTTTTGTTAGTTTGTTGGGTTAATGAGAATAAAGTCTACGTTTTGCTATGTTTAAGTTGTTCTTATTTGTGGTCTTTAATATATGTTAGGCTAAGAAGGTTCCTGCTAAGAAGGTACCTGCTAAGGCTGCTTCAAGCAGTGATGACTCATCTGACGACTCTTCTTCAGACGATGTAAGAGATTTGTTTGCTGTTTCAGACAATGTTTTGTCGAATCTTGTCCCTTGTGTGTAGCATATTTATTGAAATGGTCCGGTAATTGTCTGAAGGAACCTGCTCAGAAGAAGGCTGCTACTAACGGAGCTGTGGCAAAGAAGGCCAAAGATGAATCATCTTCTGAGGATGAATCTTCGGATGAGGTTACATTTTTTACTTGTGAAGTTTAGCTTTTGTTTAGCTCTGTGCTTACATGATTGACTTTAACAGGAAGTTGCTGCAACCAAGAAGCCAGCTGCTAAAAACGGCTCTGTATAGGCCAAGGCAGAGAGCAATTCCGATGAAGATGATTCATCTTCCGATGAGGTATGTAACTGTTGAAGTAATTACTACTGTTTACTTTAGTGTCTTTGGACAACAAATACTAATTTGTGTCTGTTGAATGGTAAATTACTAGGAACCTGCAACGAAACCTGCAGCAGCTAAACCAGCTGCTAAAGAAGATTCATCCTCTGAGGATGATGAATCAGATGATGAGTCTGAGGATGAGAAGGTGATCTATCATATCTCTGATTTGTGATATTTTCAGTTTTTAGTGAAGGACTCTATAAGCTCTCTATTGTTAGTTTATTATATAACCTTCAAACAGTTCTAATAACTCTTTTATGAAAATAGAAACCTGCTGCTAAGAAGGCAGCCCCTGCTAAGGCTGCAAGCAGTTCCGATTCAGATGAGGAAGATTCTGATGAGGTTAGGTTTGGTACTGTTTATGATTCTTTTAAGCCATCTTGGAAGTTTGACATTTTGTTCCTTTGACATTAACCATGTTTTGGTTACCGACTTTTTTTTACAGGAAAGTGAAGATGAGAAACCTGCACAGAAAAAGGTAAGCAACCATTAATCATCTTCCATATTATATCCACTGCTTTGTCAATAAGTGCTAACTAACACAAGTCTTACTTGTATCTGTAGGCTAAAGCAGATACCAATGCCTCTAAAAAGGACAGCAGTAGTGATGATTCTAGCGATGAATCTGAAGAAGAGAGTGAAGAGGTCTTTACTTGGTCGTGATATTCTAGCGATGATTTTTAGACGTTTACGCCGGTTATAATTTTTTATTTTAATTTACTTTTATTATGTTTAAAATCTTATAAATACTTTTAAATACTTTAAATTATATTTTCAATTGAGTTTTATCTTTTTTTATAAATTTTTTCGTATTTTAAATAATTAATATATTAAATAATAAATAATTTAACTAAATTTTTTTTTTCAAAATCCGTCGGAAAACGGTGGCAAATTTCCGACGGAAATGGCCGTCGAAAATTTCCGACGGTATATTCCGTCGGAATTTTGCCACCGTTTTCCGACCGGCAATACCGTCGGAAATTTCCAACGGCCATAACGGTCGGAAATTTCCGACGGTTTTTGCAACCACCCATATCGGTCGGAAATCCGTCGGAAATTTCCGATGGATTTCCGACCGTTTTTGAATTTCCGACCACCTAAACCCGACGGACATTTTGGTCGGAAATCCGTCGGAAACACCTATTTCCGACGGATTTCCGACCAAAAGGTCCGTCGGAAAAACCCCTTTTTTCTTGTAGTGATTGTTTATGTTTTTAGTTTTCAAGATTTTAAAATTTTGATAAAATTCATGAGTGTGAATTTGAAATATTTATGTTATATTGGATTTTGTTTCTAAATCATTTACTCATAAAATTTCACTCGAATTCATTTTAAATGAATAAACACGAAATTACAAAGATTTTTGAAATCTTAAAGCGTTTAGTAACACGAAATTTCAATGAAATATTTAAATTATTCATTGAAAAACATCAGATTTTCTTAACCATGATTTACAAATACCATTTGTATAACCATCATATAATAATAATACATCATTCAGAATTATCGTTTGAATAATAATAGCATGATAGAATAACATTGAAGGAATCACTTACATTTCTTTTCTTTTTTTTCCAACAATTTACATTCGATGCAAACAACAACACTAGTTAGTAGTCAACACAACAATACAGACGCAAGGGCATATTCATCACTTGGTCAAAACGACGTAGTTGATCAGGTGCTGAGGGAAGAAGACTCAACTTGGCTCCACAAAGCCTCAGCATAAGCCTTCTCCTCTTCTGCCACAAACTCTACTCTTCCTTCAGCTCCATCTTCTTCTTCTTCTTCTTCTTCTTCTTCTTCTTCCTCTTCTTCTTCTACTACTTCCTCGGCTTTACTTTCTCCGCAGAAACTTCTAGAGCCTTCCCTAAACTCAGCAAAAGCTTCCTTCATAGCCAAACCTGTAGCTGGTTTATCGCTCCGTCCATATTTTGGAGCCGGAACAACAAAAGGCAACACAATATCATCGATCTTAGACCCGTCACACGAGTCCATTTCTTCCTGAGGTGAAGGGAAAACGAAGACAATCCCGAGCTCATAGTTGCATACACGAAGTTTATTGACCGTTCTGATGGCATTGTGGGACTGGTCCTGGTTGCTCCTGGATGATCTGGAAATGGTCTGACCCCAGGCAGCTGCACTGAAATTATGTGAGCCGCAGTAAACCCAACCAAACGAAGAAGACCTTGAACCTTTCGTGGAGGTGAAGCGTCTCCTAGCCACCTGTTCATAGTTTATTAGAACATTTTACTACTGTGTAAGAATTTGTTAGTTTTCGCCAACTCCGAAGTCTTTCATTGTCACACACAAAGTTCTCCTTTGTTCTTACCTTGATATGCATCGGGTGCCCGATTCTGTCCTGAGGATTAGGAACTGCATCATGAAGCACATTGTTATATCTCAACTTTTGCCAGGTTTTCTGCACAAGATGGTAAAAAAGAACAAGTATCAAACACCTTATTGAATCAGTCCAACCTCAAAGGTAATACTGTAATAGTACTTGAATCTATCCGTGAATTTTCCACCACTTCAAATTCAAGTCAACAATTCAAAAGAAACCAAATCAATCCTTTTCTTTTAAGTGACAAATGCTTCGGGCATAATATAACCAAATACCTCGGAGAAGCAAAGCAGGCGTCTTGAAGACAAGACACCGTGATGGCCATTCTTGACTCTTTCAATGGTAGGGAAGATGATTTTAATGGAAGGTGCTTCCCGTTCTTCCCTAGCACTCCAGCATCCCCACTGATCAAGAACATCGACCGAATGATTTATGCACAAAACTTGTGGTGACAGCTTTTAAGGGTGCTTCAAATCAAAATAATACCTCTGGATCAGATTCCTGGGAGTCAAAATGCTGTAACGCTTTTTTACCCGCAGCTGATGAAAAATCAGCTTGAAATCCTGCAGTTGCTGAGCCTCCAATCGAGGATGCACCTATTACAAGAAAGAAAAACTATTAACTTACTCTATCATGGAAATTTTCTACCATTACCATTGGAAATGCACTTACTGTAGATGAAATCAGATTCCTGAGATTCGGGCCACTTATAACGGCCTAAGACCTTGTGAGGAACACAATACAGAGACACAGTTAAAAACTGATACACTCTCGTTAGAACTCAAAGGGTTTGAAAGCAGGATTCTTTTGTTCTTATTAGTAATCAAACTTACCTCTTGTAGCCTCCAAATTCCAGTACATCTCTGAAGTGAACCGATCAACGAGCACAATGCGGCAACATGATGAGGATGAGGTTGCATCAGGTTTGACAAATCTGAAATGGACTCTCCCTGCAAAATTCAAGAGAGATCTTCATATGTTTCCATAGTCTATTTATGAAAAGTACATGATTAACATATGAAGAGTACCATACCTGTAATACATGCAGCATCAGTTGCACCTTCTGGTTGCTCCTACAAGAAGCAGCTCCGAGGACCTCATCCCGATATACATATCCCACAAATTTAAAGAACCCACTATCCCACAAAGGAGAAACCCATTTTGCAATATTCCGTGGCAAAAAGCCTAGTTGGACACAATCTGAAACAAGGCAATCTGAATTAGGCTTCCCTAGCATTTTAATAAGCCACAGAGTGAAAATACATGTCAAGAACATACAATCTGTAATACATGAAACTACTTACCATCTCTTGACTCATCATCAGGGTTAGGAACAAGGACGCTCACAGCATTCGTGTCAGCAGGCACGTTGGTATTTCTTCTCAAAACAAGTTCCAACATTCCGAGAGAATTTTCCCGAGTTCTGCTAATATATAAAGCCAGTCGTTTCAGTTGTGCTCCTGTGGAATCATTGACAGAACGAAAAAGGTAACTGAGGCCAACGACAGATGCTTCAACAGACCCCAGATATTCTTCTTTGAAAGACTGTTCAACAAAATCGTATGATTAGTCAAAAAAGGGATGCAATGACTGAAAGTTGTAAGATATAGGACACAATCAAACTGAATATTCTTTAAAAATCAACTAAAAGAAACAATAAAAAATGAGTTCACAATATTGATACTAATCAGAGAATCCATACACAAAAGATGATAGATGAAACTACTCACAATATTTGACAGAGCAGTAAGATAAGACGGCTTATAAGAATGAACTCCAGGCACTGAAGCCACAAGGTGACCCGCTGAGTGTTCAAAGTTGTACTTTGTGAACTCGAAAATCCAATGGGCCTGACTTGGAACATCAGTCAAAAGCGATGCAGCAAATCCAGCCAGCTGAGCACTAAAATCTGACAGTAAGCCATGATTGGTTTCTCTTTGGCAATTGTCAAAAAGAGATAAAACATCAGGGTTTGCTCTTCGTGGAAAATCTTGCCACCAAACTGTGTTGGTCACGTCATTCCACTGGAATTATAAGTCTCCATTAGAATATGAAATATGATAAAACTCTTTGAATATACCTGAAACTTCACAGCGATTGTGATGCCAGAGACTCATCTATGATTCAGTTTCATTACTATATACTTACCTGTCTTGCTACTAAGTTTGCAGATGTAATAATTACACGAATGCTATCTTCTCGTTGCAATATAAACAGCTTGGGGTGATGACAAGCAATGCCGCGGTTCTTGAGATCTTTCCCAAACGCAATTTCCTCGGGGAATGGTGGAAACCTAGAACAAGATTAGAACTATTTAGAAAGGAAGCAATGAAGTATCAATAAGAAACCACAAAAACAGCCATGCGTCAACTCCTTTAAACGGATATATGATCAAGTAGTACGTACACCACAGCTACATTTGGGTAATCTGGATAAGGAGCAGCAGTTCTTGCATCAGGGCTTGACCTCCAACATCTCTCAGCATGGTGACATGCAATAGTCACAGGCAAGTGGCTCGGTATCCCACAACAGGTAAGAAACCTGCTGATACAACTTTGTCAGACTCTTGAACAAGCATGCGGAACAAGTATCCATTTCTTCTGTTTACACTACTATGGAAAATATTAAAAAAAAAAACTAAATGGTTTTCGACGTACCATAAGATATCACTTGTAAATGTTGCAATAAAGATTTTTGAAATGCTTTCCACAGGGTAAAGAAGTGCAGGCAAGGACACCACCCGCTGACAACCAGTTGGGTTTTGTTCAATATACTGAAGACGGTTTAGATAAAAGTTCTTCCCAGGTGCTTGTAGAGAACTTTGATAACTTCTCTCCTTATCGATACAATTAATATCGGGACCGTTTTCTTTTTCCTCTTCCAAAGGAAGCATAGTCTTAGTCTTATCACTGACAGATATAGACACAGCACTGTGAATTTCTAACTCGCTAACCAAGTCTGGGACACCTAGTCTTCTACCTATATGTAATTTTGGGCTTGGCTGTTCATCCCTCGCCCTTAAACCGGACAAACTATCTCCCATCTCATGATTTGGCTCGGCACTCTTGACTTCTCTATTATCTACTTTTGACCTAAACAGTTTTGATGTACAAAAAGATAGGCATTCCTTTCCAGAATCTGATATACTATATAGCTTAAGGCAAGATACAGGATCATCACTGCTCAATACATGTCTACAATAGCTTACAAGAGAACTCAATCTCTCAATACCCCCAACAGCTTTAGGTGGATAAAACCCGTAAGCAGGAGAATTAATTTCGTTTTCCATCGGAGCAAAAACCCTTTTGCTTCTCTTCCCACTGGAAAAAGTCCCTCGAGAATGTCCCGAAGAAACCGAAGCTCCAATCATTCGACATCTATCTTGAGAAACCGAAGCATCTCTTCCTTCAAAATCAATCCCCTGAACCACAAACCCAACTCGACCATGTTTATAACACAACCCTTCTTCCTTCCCACAAACAAACAATACCTCATCACCAACTAAAATCTCCTGAAATTTGGTTTTCTTAACCTTAACACGATTAACATAAACCCCATTCAAAGAAACCCTAATCTTCAAACTTTCCAAATCCTCCTTCTCCTTCACCAACTCATCAAAAATTTGACTAAAACTACACGAAGGTACAAGAATCACACCATCAAAAATGTAAAGTTTCACACTTTGGCTATCAAATAGAATCTGACAGTGTTTTCTACTGATACCGACATGGTCAAGGACGAAATCGCAAGACCCATTATTACTACTACTACAAGTTCGACCTATCGTATACGGACGATCTGATTCGATGTGAAGCGACTCTACAGGTAAACCAGAAGACCCAGAAATCAATGGTGTGCCTAAATTGTGGATACGAATCAAAACTCTCTCGCTATGTCTTCTTTTCATATCAAAGAAGATTAAACAAATAAACCCTCGGAAAAAATTCAATTAAACAAAAGCAAGAACAAAATCTGGGGAACAAAAAATCAGGAAGAGGAAAGAACCCCTTTTCCCCAAACTGATTTTCCCTCTCAAATCGATGTGCTTGGCTTGGAGACTGTCTCGATTTCTGTTTGGACAACAGGATAAAATTATCCTTTGTCTGAATAGTACAACTTTCCCGCTTTAACACAGCTGTAAATACTTTTTACGTTTAAAATATATGGTAAGTTCTTTTTTTTAAACAAAATATTGTCATGGTAAATAACTATTGTAATGTATGGGTTTCGAATGCTAATGATGATATTATCAAAATGTTATTATGTGATAATTAAATTTTTCATATGTTTATATAAAAGGGAAGTCAGAGTCAAAATGTTCTGTATATCTCATATTCATATTCTTTTACATATAATTTTTGCAAGTGGTTGGTGAATAGAAAATGCGATGTTTATGAAACCGGTGGGTTGGATAAATAATTTAAATGTCCCATTAATCAACTATAAAAAGCTTAATATTTTAAAGAAATAATTTAGATTTCAGTGTTTGATTTCATTGATTAGATCATGTAACGTGAGATAGAGCTTAATTATGAGTATATGACGATAAAACAAATTTAAATATGCGGACCATAACTAATAATAAGTCTCATATTGGACATGGCACGGTTATGCGCGGGAGATTTGACCACAAATAGAAAATTTCTAACCAAAACACCAAACAATAAACAAATTAAAAGTCTCCTTTCATGCTACTTTGAAATTTTCTTCATTAGTTAGTAAGATTCGTTTTCTTCTGATTAAATTTCCAATTTTTTTAAAACACTAAATCCAAAAAGAAATAATAAACTAAACTTCATAGTGTGTGTTAGTGTATGTTTTTGGTATTCCGGATTAATTAATTTAATCGTTTTAAAAGTTCGTCTCTTTGGTTTTTCAACATTTCAAACTTCTTCGCTGTTATTGTACATTTCATCTTCTTCTTCGTGAATCTTTCCAGATGCATAAAAAGCCAGAGGTTAAACAAAAATTTTGAAGAAATCAAAGTGAAATGCAAAAGCTAGGTTTTGAAAACGCGAAATATTACTACCAAAGCGACACAGAGACGCCGTACAAAGGACAATCATCGGAGAATATCAAGAACACGGCGATTCCGAGCAATTATTACGGCGTAGATCAACCTTACGTGGAGATCACGCTCGATTTCCACGAGGATTCCGTCTCCGTTTACGGTTTAAAGTCACCAGACTTAACAGAGGATCAAGGGAAATCGCTTCTGAGACCAGGCCATTCGTCTAGGAGTAACTCTGTTTTGAACCGCATAACATCTTCAGTTTCTAACGAACTGAAACGAGTTGTTTCTTCGGCGAGAAAACCACCGAGACCGCCTCTAGCTCGGTTTGGCCGCTCGAAATCTAGAGCAGAGATAGCACTCAAAGGTCTTAAATTCATCACTAAAACTGATGGTGTTACTGGCTGGCCTGGTGTGGCTAAACGGTTCGATGAGATTACCGAAACTAGCAACGGGTTCTTGCACCGTTCTAGATTCGGTGAATGTATAGGTTAGCAGAAAAAAACCGAGTTTTTCAATTCAGTCGATTTTCGAAGTTGAATAATGTTTCAATTTTGGTGCATTTTATTGACGCAGGGATGCATTCGAAGGACTTTGCGTTGGCATTATTCGACGCTTTAGCGAGGAGGGAAAACGTAAGTGGAGATTCAATAAACAAGAACCAGCTTGAAGAGTTTTGGAAACAGATCACTGATCAAGATTTTGATTCGAGGCTACGAACTTTCTTCGCTATGTAATAATGTTTCTTGAAACCGTTTCTTTCGATATATCGGATATGCACATTCAAGTCTCACATTTGGAATGTGGTATGAATTGTAGGGTCGATAAAGATGCGGATGGGAAGTTGAATGAAGGTGAAGTAAGAGAGGTAGAGTTTCGATTTTTCTAGTGATGTGTATTAGAATTCTTGAAGCTTTTTAAAGTGGTTTTGTTTCTTAATGTACAGATTATAACTCTAAGTGCTTCTGCAAATGAGTTGGATAACATTAGGAAACAAGCCGATGAATATGCTGCTTTGATTATGGAAACACTAGATCCCTATAGTTATGGGTACATCATGGTATGTGAATGAGGTTCGTTTCGATTGATCTTATATAGTTAGAAAATTTTGGTGTTGTGAGTGCTTTTTGATGTGTTTGGAGGCACTTTGCTAACAATGCAAAAACAGGTAGATGATCTCAAGGTACTGCTGTTGCAAGGGCCGATGGAGGCTACGAGAGACGGGGAGACTAAGCACCTAAGCAAGATGCTAAGTCAGAAGCTCAAGGGATCGGCGAGTAGGAATCTCGGGGAGTGGTTTTATAGAGGGATTAAGTATTTTGTGTTGGATAATTGGAAGAGAGCGTGGGTGATGGCTTTATGGATAGGAGTTATGGCCGGGCTGTTCGCGTGGAAGTTCATACAGTATAAGAAGAGATCTGCTTACCAAGTTATGGGACTTTGTGTTTGTGTAGCTAAAGGAGCTGCAGAGACACTTAAACTAAACATGGCTATAATTTTGTTACCGGTTTGTAGGAACACAGTCACTTGGCTCCGGACCAAAACCAAGTTAAGTTATGTTGTTCCTTTCGATGACAATCTCAATTTCCACAAGGTAAATGTTTCAGCTTCCGAAAATGAATACAAGGTTTGAGATCATCGAAATGTGAATGCTTATGATTGAATCTTACACAGGTTATAGCAATAGCAATTTCAATTGGAGTTGTAATCCATGCTACATCACACTTAGCCTGCGATTTCCCTCGGCTGATAGCTGCAGATGAAGAGACGTATAAGCCAATGGAGCAGTATTTTGGGCCACAGCCGAAGAGTTATCGACACTTTTTGAAGTCGGTGGAAGGAGTTACCGGGATTGGAATGGTTATACTAATGACTATAGCCTTCACATTGGCTACACCATGGTTCAGAAAAAATAAGCTCAAGCTTCCTGGACCATTGAAGAAAATAACAGGCTTCAATGCCTTCTGGTACTCTCACCACTTGTTTGTTATCGTCTACTCCCTGCTCATTGTTCATGGATACTATGTCTACCTCATCAAGCCATGGTCCAAGAAAACAGTTAGTAACTTATTAACCACAAGACTCAATACAAAGTTGTAGCAGATGCAATATGGACTCTGATTTTGGTTTGTTTCATGTGTATAAATAGACATGGATGTACATAATGGTACCGGTGGTTCTTTACTTGTTCGAAAGGCTGATTCGTGCTCTCAGGTCGGGCATTGAGGCTGTTTCGATACTAAAGGTGGAACATATAAACACTTCTCTATTGAAACATCCAAAAAGGGACTTTGTGTACTCATCTCTATTACTATAATTCTTCAACAGGTTGCTGTGTTACCAGGGAATGTCTTGTCGCTTCAAATGTCAAGACCGAACAATTTCAGATACAAAAGCGGACAATACATGTATATCAACTGTTCTGAAGTTTCTTCATTAGAATGGTAATAAGAAAACAGTATCATAGTATCTGAAACATTTGTATATGGAAACAAAACTAATAGGGGTTTGCATATAAACAGGCATCCATTCTCGATTACCTCGGCTCCAGGAGATGATTACCTCAGTGTTCACATCAGGGTTCTAGGAGACTGGACTAAGCAGTTAAGATCATTGTTCTCCGAGGTACGTTTTCCCCCTATACATAACACACAAGAGATTAATTGGATCCAAGTATGTAATTTCCCTTTGTATCCATCTGATCCTTAGGTGTGTAAGCCACGCCCTCCTGACGAAAACAGACTGAACAGAGCCGACTCGAGCTACTGGAATGACATCCCTGAGTAAGTCTTATCGATATCTATACATCAGTTAACCATATTCAGTCTATAGGATGATTGTATAACTTTTTATCAGTTATTAAACTGGTTTAACTTTGAACTGTTAATCCCTTTAGGTTTCCAAGAATCCTAATCGACGGTCCATATGGGGCACCAGCACAAGACTACAAGAATTTCGAAGTTGTTCTGCTCGTGGGTCTAGGAATCGGAGCTACTCCGATGATCAGCATTGTCAGGGATATCATCAATAACTTAAAAGGCAATGAAAGCGGAAGAGGCAGTAACCGAGGACAGTCACCGTACCACAACATGTTCACACCTCCTCTTTCACCAACAAGAAAAAGTGACATGTTTAGAACCAAGAGAGCTTACTTCTACTGGGTCACAAGAGAGCAAGGTTCGTTTGACTGGTTCAAGAACGTGATGGACGAAGTGAGCGAAACAGACCGAAACAACGTAATCGAGCTGCATAATTACTGCACCAGTGTCTACGAGGAAGGAGATGCGAGGTCTGCACTGATCACGATGCTCCAGTCACTGAACCACGCCAAGAACGGAGTGGATGTTGTGTCAGGGACACGAGTAATGTCCCATTTCGCTAGGCCAAACTGGAGAAGCGTTTACAAAAGGATTGCTGTCAAGCATCCCAAGACTAGAGTCGGTGAGTTACTACTAACTAACTAACTAACAACTACTCTCACCTATCTCTAATCTTAGCACTTCTGCATATAGGAATTGTTTAATAAAATGAGAATGTTTGATAAAATTTTCAGGAGTGTTTTACTGCGGTGCAGCTGGATTAGTGAAAGAGCTACGACACTTAGCACAGGACTTCTCTCATAAAACTTCCACCAAGTTCAGTTTCCATAAGGAGAATTTCTAAAAATACGTTTGGAGATGTGTATATATATAGTTAGAAGGCTCTTAAGAGCCTTTAAAAAGATTATTGAGTTATTGATTGTGTATAGAAGTTGCACATATAATATGATTTTGTATAGTTTTTGATTATTGGACAGACAAATAAAAAAAGGCAGCTAATTAACAAACATTAGATCATGTTTATCTCTTTCTACGCAAATACAGAACATTACCTTTCCTTTGAACTTCAAGTATCCCCGAATGCGATATTGACATGTAATTCCTCTTTTCCTCTACCCCTGTCAGAGCTCAAAAACAAAATGTCTTGAGATTTTTCTGTTACATTCTAACCATTCTCAAGAAAAGCAGAGGAAGAGTACTTACCCGGAAACCTCACTTATGCTTTCTTTTCAGTTTCTGAAAGCTGGGTTTCATAAGCTGGCTTGATGAAACGGTTTGGTGGTTAGAAGCCTGACTTGTCTGAAAAGGAATCAGAGGCTTCTTCTGAGACATATCTGGTGAGGTTTGACTATATATGGCTACGTTTGGTGATGATCCAACTTTTCCTCTCATCTTCCTCGGAGTTTCAAGTCTTTCCAATATTGTTGAGGTTTTTATATCGGCCTGCTTATTGTTAGGCGACAGAAATTGGCGGTCTATTTTTGGTTTGGATGTAGTTACAACCGGAGAAGAAGACTTCATGTGAACCTCGGTGACTACTAGTTGTTCCCATTCTTTAGTAATTGAAGCTGTGGCTTTGTCTTCTTCATCAATTATCTGGATTACCTGCTGTGTTACTTCTTCTACGGATGGAGATACTATGATTGGAAATATTGGTTTCGTTGGAACTACAGAATCTGAAACCACTGAGCTCACTTCACATGTTGCGTCTATCATGTTCGAATCTAGTGAACTGCCACAAGAATAAGTTAGAGACTTGTAGCAGATTTGCAGGGATGCTGCTAATGAAGGAAAGAATAAAGGAGGAGAGAAATCACCCAAATTGAAGACTTTCTTTCACAATGAGATTCAGTTTTTGGTGGAAGCCTCTGTTGTGGTTCAGAGGATTGTAGTCTGTTGACTCAATCTGCTTAATATGCAGAAAGAAAGACAAGTTAGGGGACTAAATACTATATATGAATATCAACAAATCGGAAATGAAATCGACCTCTAACAAAGCGCCTTTGACAGAAATCTCGATTTCTCTAGGAATAGAGAACTCTGCAAACTGACTGACACTAGAAATATGCAGGACTTCCTCTGACCCTGCCAATCTCTGCAAACAGTTTTGAGTGTTAAACTAAGAAACTGCACAAATCCAAGACATAAAGACAGATTTTTTATTCACAGGGAGAATAATAACAGAGTAATGAATTTTTACCCTCAGAAGCATCGGACCATTCTCTGACGGTTGAAGAATGTAATAACAAAGAAATTCCACGACTTTCATGGTGTCTAGATTACAGTTTGAAGAGCAGATTAAGCCTTGGTCCATTGAATATAATGCACCACATAGTCCCTGAAAAACTGCATTTCTGGCTGCTTAGGAAAACTATGAGATGCTACTGCAATGGCGGATCCTTTAGGGAAATACTGTGCTTACTCTGAGTGTTCAGATCTGGTTGATCCATTTCTTCTGAACAAGGTTCCGTTTCATGACAAGTTGAAGGGCTTACGATGTAAGGCGTCCCAAGTATTAGGCCTACGTCAAAGTATACTTGAATCAAGTTCTCTATTTTGGAGGAAAGAAACAAAGTTAAAAGAAGAGAGCGCACTGGAAAGAGTATCATGTTGAGTAGCTAAAAGTATTACCTTCATTGAGAGAAGTTAGATTAGTCCTCTCTATGACAGTGAAATCAACTTGTGAAGAAACTGGATGAAGTTTCTGGAGGCTCTGGATTGAAGGCAAAAACAGAACACTTCTCTCACCAACTTTCACAGAATTTTCAATCACATCATACTTTCCAAGATCATGATTAGTTACGGAGCATTGCAGCTTCTTCGTTGTGCTTTCTGCTGGATTTCTTAACTCTATGCCGTGGCACCTGCATGTCTATAAGCAGCAATAAAGACAATGAAAATCTGTAGTAAGCAAAGCATTAGCTTAAAACAAAACAAAAAAAAAGCATTAGCTAAAGTGACTTGTGAAATCTACAATCTGACAGTATCCAATATCGGCCTAACGATGCGTAAGTGTAAGATTATTGGGAGGTGAAAGATTCAAGTTTAGGGGTATGGCTCAGTACTTGACAAGGGCTAAATCCGTCGACAATTCGGTTTGCAGCTGCAGTGAAATTGCAGATGATCTTGTTCACTGAGCCAAAAAGGTTACTTTTGAACATAAACTGGGCCTGCAGTGATTCTCCAGTTTCATCCTTTAGATCCTGAAGCCATCTCTTTTCAATTCCATGAAGTGATTTTCCATCTGAAGACATAGAACGGATCAGAATCCTATCCGGAATTGTTTCAGCACTATTCTTGTGTTGCCTCTTGCTGGATTCAAAACCTCTTTACCGATAACAGATTCAAACATTAAACTAGCCTGAAAATCTTATACGGAGTAAGGAAAACCACTTTAAAGAACCAGCCACAAAAATCTGAGAAATTTAGTTACTTAGAACCTACCAGGGATGCAGGTTTGAAATGAACAATTGTCAAGATCGGACAGGCATCTGAGGAATCTATTAATCTTCTCCTGCGTGTACCTCAGGTGGCTTGTATTCTTCTCAAGCAAAAGAAACTCAACCGATACACATTTATCTGCTGCAGCCTGAAGCAAAAAAAAAAAGACTTAAAACTGAGAACACAAGCTAAAGCACTAGCAAAGTATATAGTCTTCGACACATGTGACTGACCATAAGAGTGTTTCTCGCTTCAGAATCCATATCCTCAGGGAAACATGAACTCAGCACAATGACTTTCCTCATGATATCTCTACTTCCCCATGAGTACAAAGATCGATCACACAGAACACTTGATAGCTTAAGATCTATGAAACAATTCACTATGAATGATTAACTAGCATGAAATTAATCAAGTAACTATGAAAAAATAGATAGATAAAGAGAGACCTCTGCAAGATATGGCTCCCGATTCATCGATCTCCGGTACAAATGCATCCAAAGGCAAACTGTTAACAGCGTGATGGAAATCGCGAAGACTGAAGTTTCCATTGGGAGTGTACGAAAACTTTAACTGCTAGATTCGTATAAAAAAGGTGAAAAAACCACACACAATCACCGAAACTTGAAGGAAACGAAGAATCGATGACGAGTATAATAACCTGATCGTTTCCAGAAATCCGATCCTTGATTAGATAACACAAACCGATCCGATCAATGAGAGAATCTACCGGAGACGAAATGACGTGTAAATTGGCGAGTTTCAGAAACGACTACAAAAATTCGCATCAACAATCAAATTCCCAGCTCCAGAATCGATCACAAAATTCGCATCAACAATCAAATTCCCAGATTCAGAATCGATCACAAAATTCGAAGCAACAATCAATTTCGAGCTTTCATGAACGAATACGACAATCAACTCGATCAACAGATATATTTGAGCGATCTAAGAACAAAAATTCGACTGAGAATTGAAAATAATCTGAGAGAGAGAGGTACCTGCTTGAGATCTCCGATCAGAGAAGGAGAGATATTCCTCAGATCCAAGACGAAACATAGTAGCACCATTCTCAGTCAATCTTCGCCTTCGTCTTCTTCTTCTTCTTCCACAACGATGCGCGCGAGACGGGAATTTGAAAAGGTAAAGCAGAGAGAGAAGAGTGATTTTCCGATTTTAAATACAGAAGACGATTTCATTTCAGTCCCTATACTTTTAGTAATATTTGGGGATTTTACTAAAAAGTAAAAACAAACTCTTTGTAATTACTAATATTTACCATTAGTTTGAATTATTTCGATTTTGGTATTAAAAACTTTTTACGTGTAGTATTCTTCACAAATCACAATGAAAGTAGAATCCGAAAATGGAAGCTAAAATATACGCCTAGAAGAAGAAGAAGTCGAGAGAAAGAGTAGTACGAATGTATGCTCTTTAGATAACCAAGTACATGTGAAGGAGACATAGTAATATATCCAAAAATCGAAATAGCCAAGCGAAAAACCAAAAAAAAGAACCTCAAAATCTAATGCGCTTCGAGGCGAATAGTGTCAGTTTTCTTCAGACTCATCTGGGTTCTGAACAATATCACGAATGAAGTTTATGAAAGAACAGAGTCCTCCCAAGAAGTTATGGTCAATGACGCCATTACCGTCATGAACATGAGCGAAATCCACCAGCTTGACTTGTGCTCGAACATCATCATCGTCTCCCTTTAAGATGGAAACATTCTCATAGACCATTAGAATCGAACAAGAGTTGAAATGGTAGAACGTTTGATTCTCAAACCATGTCTTGAGCTCCAACAATTGTGTTAAGATCCCTTTGGAACCGCCGTATACGGTGGACACAAAAGCAGAGTCGGGTTTCGAACTGGTGTCAGAAAGTGTGTTTGACGATACAAACTTCCGCAGAGCTAATCTGACGCCATCGACTTTAATCCCGTTAAGAAGCTTCCTGTTGGGCTTCCAGAAACTCAATTCTTTGTGATCATACACCTCGAAACCAGAGATCCTGAAACCCGAAGACACGGTGGTTGTTCCCTTGTCTTTCCTTAAGCATTTTTGGATGTATTCTTCGGATGCTTCAGGGTACCATGTTCTTGAACCCATTTTAACATCCATTACTGATGGCTTTGAGTACTTGGAAAGAAGATTCTCCAGAACAATCATGGCTGCTCCATCAGAACCTTCAACTGCTTGAGTGCCGTGATACACTGGGAAATATCTACGGATGTTATCTGGAACCTCTGTGTTTGACGAGAATGATTCGTAGAACTTCACCTCGATTTCACCACGAGAATCGCCCTGAACCGGCTTGAAGAACCGACCCTTGTCATCGACGAGGGGACCAGGCTTCCCGTCTTTAGCAATGTGTCCTGCAACTTGATGTTCAGGAGCCTTGAGATGCATCTTGGTAAGGAGTGTGATAAACCTGAAGAGCAAGAAACACATAAATCACTCACAAACCCACACGCCAAGAACACAAGTCTATAAACAAGAAGCAGAAGACCAGCAGTATAGAGATGTTAAGAGATATGTGTGGTTAAGGATCACATCGAGTTGTGAAAGAAGCTGATATCTCAAGGTCATTGGATATAAACCCTAAATAAGGAAAGATCCTGAGAATGCATAGACAAAGCCATATTACTGAAACAATCAAGTGGTGCAAAACAAATAACAAGAACAACTATGAATCAATGAACCTGATCTAGCTAAGCAACTATGCAAATCAATCATTATTTCACACATTATCTCCAAAGTAGTAATATTTAGAGCTAATAAAGGTAATTTTTTTTAGTTCAATTGGTTTATAAGAAAAACCATATACATACATGAGATTCCATCACAACCTGTATCAACCAATACAGAATTTTCCCCAACCAACCGCAGATCGAGAAATCAGATTAGGGTTCTTCAATTCTCTTAGACATTTGTTAAAAAAAAAAAAAAGACAACAACTTTCCCATCAGAATTACGAGAAAATCCGTCATGGAAATTTCTCTGTTTCATGGCTTGAAAACAAGAGAAAAAGTAAAGAAATTAAAAACGCGAAAAAGGGGGAAAACAATACTACTAAATAGGAAAAATCCAGAAATCCAGCTATGAATTGAAAATATAACAAAAAGTTGCTTTCTTTGAATTTTTATTTTGCTAAAAACGAAGAAAAGGTTAAGAACTTTACCAAAAAAAAAAAAGGTACGATCCCATTAAATAAGCACAAAACGCTAGAAATCTAGATTAAGTAAACAGTAATGGAAGAACAAAATTGTGGATAATAAACTAAAGATTTACCCAAGAAAAAATAGAAGAAGAAACAAATCTCAGATTGAGAAACGATCGAAGAAGACGATAAGAAGGTTTACGATTCTCAGATTCTCACAAATAGAAAGATGAGAGAACCTGTCCTTGTTTTTCTTTTCTTTTGAGGCACCGAAGCTATCTAGCTGGACTATATATACATATAAATAATACATAGTATTATTATCATAATAATAAATAAATTTATAATTGTCTCTATATATTTTATTTTTTAATTAGTTGGATGCAGAGGACGAAAACTCAACACGATTGGGAATTATATACGCCATGTGTCGCATTTTAAAGTGGAACAATGTTAATGAGTACTATAAAAATAAACAAATACAGAAACAAAAAAATCAAAAGTTTTAATTTTTAATGTTAAATTTACTACTCAATACTCAATAATAGTAGTTCTTAATCTTTTCTTTTTTTGAGAAAGTACGAGTAATAGTTATTTACAATGAATTGGGAATGAAAAGAAAACTCAAAGCAAAATATGACTAAACTAAAAATTTGAACCAAAAGACAATGGAAAATTAAGCAATTCTACTTGCAAATCAGTTGCAAAGGAACTTCTAGTGAACTGGTGAATCGTTTTTCTGATAACGTTTAAATGATTTTTGACGAATATTTTCGATAATACAAGTAAATCGCGAATAAAAGAGAACATTTTTCTACTATGTTCCATATATGATACATTGAAGCGTCAAACAGATTAGAAAAATTATACGGTTGAAGAAATGATGTGTTAGACAATAGTAGACTGTCCGGGTGAGTAGTTGGTTAGGTGACTTGCGTAAATTATGTCTAAACGATAATAGTAAGACAACATGAAAATGAAAGTGTACTTTACAAATGAGTTAATATGATACGTTTTAGACGCGTTTCAACAAAATCTCAACTCGTTTTCTTTTTCTATTGACATTTCTCAACACGTTTGCATCATGCATCTCTACGTATTTCTTTTGTAACACTTGTTGGTGTTTTCTTAAACATTGTAAAAGAAAACAAAAAATGTCGTAAAAGGAAACACATATATACCTCTTATGTATCGAGTTCATTTTTCAAAAATAAAATAAATATCGAGTTAAAAAAATGGCAAGGAAAAAAAAACAAGAAAAGTAAAAGAAATATGACGGAGAAGTCGATAAAGGGGAAAAATATTGAATTGAGACCACAAAACCGGCCTTGCGATGAAAATTTCTGAAACTGTTTACAAAACCATAAGCAAACCGGTTTAATATAGATTAATCACCGACTAGTTGACCAAGTTTCATCGACTTGAGTTCCTCACCGGAGCAGAGTTATGGAGTCAACGGCCGTCTCGTTCCGTCACCGTCACCGTTATCAAGCCTGATTCACCATCCGAGACGATGGTAGCACCACCGCTCGCCACGTGTGCTCCAAGCGCATGGTCTTACTTAGTGACGCGTGGCCGTACATGTGTGTTCGCTTCTCCTCCTAGGTTTTGTACGGACGCAAATCCCTCTTAGTCGAAACTTCTCTGCTCCGACTTAGTCAATGGTGAGAAATTGTAAGAAACTGTTGAAAATTTTGGACAGGAAAGTGAGTGTTCCTTGTCGTAAGATTACAACTTCGCCGAGGTAAAAATCTTATTTTGTTTTTCAATTTTGCAGTTTTAACGAGCTGATGTTATGTATAATGTTCATGATCAGTAATCAAACTGAGCTACCAGATAAGATTATGGAAGCTAAGTGTCTCCAGAACATGTTTGAGTTGATTGATTCCGGATTCTTCAATGAAACTAAAGTAATGTATACTTCTTGTTTATGTTTTGAGAACGAGTATGTGTTTTGCACAATAGAATTTTTTTTTTTTTTGGGGGTATATATATATATAGAGATTCAGGAGATTGCAAAGGGGGTAATTGAAATGAACGTTCCTGTATATCGAACCAACCGGAAACTTGTGGCTACTAAGAATGGCGGGTTGGAAAATCCATCCCCGTTGGTGTTTAATCCGTCTTGGAACAGAGAAGTTCCACGAGTACAAGTCGAAAGATTCAAATATCCTTTAGTATCCGGAGTACAACTCCCAAGAGATGAAGAAAATATCGCGTTCATGAGCGTAAGTCATCTCCCTTTTCATGGTTGTTATGAGTAGATAGTTAGGTTCATCTGATTATAGAATGCTTTGTGGCAGGTTATTGAACTCGGAGAACTTATAAAGACGAGACAGATTACTTCCGAGGAACTTGTTCGGATATATCTCAAGCAGTTAAAACGGTATGGGAGCTTCTGTTCTGACTGAGTGTTTGCAGGGAATTTTACATGAGCTAATGTTGTTAATGGGGATTCTTGGAAAAAAGGTATAATTGTGTTCTTGAAGCTGTGGTTACTTATACTGAAGAATTGGCATACAAACAAGCCAAAGAAGCTGATGACTTGCTCTCTCAAGGAACTTATCTCGGTATCTTTACTTGCGATAGAATTGTTTGATGGATTGGTGACAAATTGTGTTTCAAGCTTCTGGTTACGATCTATTTTGTGTGTAATTAGGACCTCTTCACGGGATTCCATATGGTTTAAAGGATACAGTTGCGGTTCCCGGATACAAAACAACGTGGGGTTCAACATCTTTCAAAGATCAAGTTCTTGATATTGAAGCATGGGTTTACAAAAGGTCCTGAAAAAATAAATTCCCACCATGTTTGTTGATTTTTTTTCTTTTTCTTTTGTTCTATTGGAGTTAAACTGACAACATCGATCGGATGGTTTTTGTTTGTTTGTTTAGATTAAAAGCTTCAGGTGCAGTTTTAGTAGCAAAGCTTGTTTCGGGTTCTCTGGCATATGATGACATTTGGTTCAGGGGAAGGACTAGGAACCCGTGGAATATCGAGGAATTCTCTACCGGATCATCAGCTGGACCCGCTGCTTCCACATCTGCTGGTTAGTTTTTGCAGAAAATGAATCAAGATTACGTTTCTGTTTTGCTATAGCTGAACAAATGAGCTGTTTCTTATCCCTTTTTTTTGGGTAAATTTTTGTTCAGGTATGATTCCCTTTGCCATAGGCTCGGAGACAGCAGGCTCAATGACATACCCTGCAGCTCGGTGTGGCATAACAGCATTGCGTCCGACATTTGGGAGCGTTGGTAGAACCGGAGTGATGAGCATATCCGAGAGTCTGGTATGTTAAATAACAGCGGTCTTGACACTTTTCTTCAAACCAGAGTGAAAATTTTTAGAGTACATAACTCTGAAAATGCAAATCTTTTGTCACAGGATAAGTTGGGACCTTTCTGTAGAACAGCGGCAGATTGCGCTGTAGTCCTTGACCCTATCAAAGGGAAAGATCTGGAGGATCTCTCATCAAGAGAGATAGCCTTTAAAGACCCCTTCTCCGTGGATATCACAAAACTCACTGTTGGGTATACCAAAGATGCTGACATGAAGGTGAACATGTAGTTAAACACTGTTTGGCTATCCGAATAATCGTATTTGTGTTGATTCGATTGACTTCTTTAGGTCGTGGAAGTTCTTGGTTCGAAAGGTGTCAATATGGTTCCTTTCGAGCTAAATTATACAGTGGATTCGGTTCAAGGAATATTGGATTTCACAATGTATGTAGACATGTTAGCTCATTTTGATGAATGGCAAAGAACGGGTCAAGATGATCTCTATGAAGCTCAAGATCAATGGCCGGTTGAGTTACGCCGTGCTCGTGTAATTACGGCTGTCGATTACATTCAGGTTTGCCTATTTTCATATTTGTTTATGGGTCGGCTTTGAGATGGTTCTTTCTGGTTTATTTTGTCTATCTGATTAACCGGTTCAGGCGCAGAGAGCTCGTGGGAAGTTGATTCGAGAAGTGGAGAAGAGCTTTACGGTTGATGCGTTTGTTGGAAATGTGAAAGATTAGGAGAAAGTCTGTATGGGAAACCTTGTCGGTTTGCTAGTTCTAGTGATTCCCACAGATTTTAAAAACATATCGGAACCACCGTCCACCAATTGCCAGAGGAGGACACCAATCAATGCCGGAATTTACGCTCCACCCGATCGTGATCACATTGTAAGTATATCTAAACGCATATATCCATATGTCTTATATACCATTCAATGAACTGAAAATTTAAGAGACATGCGATTTAAAATTTCCTTTAATGTAATTTGGTTTTGTGGTAGGCTTTGGCATTGGGTATGGCGTACCAATCAGTTACCGATACACATAGAAAGCGACCGCCTATTGATGATCTTGGACCGGATGACTCCATACCGAATCCGCCTCGAGCTATAATCCCTCCTCGAAGGTTACACTTACACATTTGAGGTTCTTCCCAATCTTTTTTGTTACATTTAGGAAAAACTAAAATCAATGTGGTGTATTTTTGTTATTAGGAAGTTAAAAGATATGTAACCAAGTTGTGTTTAACATACTGTTTCTGTCCCAAGGAGTTAATCAAGTCAATGTCTTGTATATTTTTTTCTCTTGGTAATGAACATTTACTTTTTGAAGTGCATGTGAGTGTTTGACGATCATGCTTCGTGGTGGACATAATCGTACCGTTTATTAAATGATAAGAATCAAAATTGAGTTTTTTGTCTAATGATTTTGTCTTTGTAATGAGTTTTGTTCCACATCGAACGTGACGGTGATTGGAAATTTTGAAATGTAGTTAGTGCTAATATACAAATATACTCGTGTTATTTGTTTATTTGTATGTTTTTGTCGTTGTCGTGTTATATGTTTGAAATTGGCATTTTTTTTGGCTTTACTAGAAGAGGAAATGGGAAATGGGAAATGCGTGGGGTACATAATCTGGTACGTATTGAATTTAATTGTGTGCGGGTTGATTCTTGTGGGTGGGGAATTTACTATTTGTACGACTTTTGACTTTAATGGCCTTCTCATTCTAGTTTCGATCTCAACTTTATTTAATCAATTACGAATTTTGATTATACATATAATTAAATAATATTTCAACAATGCAAGTTGACTTGATATTAAATTTTGGGGTTATTACTAATTATGCTCTTATTTATAGTCAAATGCAACAAGTGCCTTGGTCTTACTCCTACAAATTAATTGCTTCCCGATATGTAACCTTCAAAAGCTGACAGTTGGTGATTAAAATCTAAAATCCCAAACCATAAATGAAAAGATTCGGATTAATTACATTTGTTTTTGTGCTAAACAAAAATATTAATGTTGGAAACGGATTAATTACATAAACACAAAAGAATGATCTGTTTTCAATTATTTATCCAATCCACATTCATATATCAAACCAAATACTACTAAAAAGAATGTGAGCACAAGTTCATGAAATATCATCCTTCCGTTTCGAAATTTAAGTTGTTTTGGCTAAAAATACGAATATTAAAAAACTAATTTTATTCTAAAAAGTATTATTTTATATATATAATAAAAATAATTTAACCAATGAAAAAAACGACTGCAAAATACTATTGGTCACACAATAGTCAATAAAGTTAAAATTCTTTAGGATTATCAAAACAACATATATTTTAAAATAAAAAAACCTATAAAACAACTTATATTTTAAACCGAAAAGAGTATATATAAGTTCATAAAGTAATACTCATCATCAGTAAATTAGCTTAAAAAAAAAAATTTCTAAAACGAATAAAATTATTCGATAGGATAATATGTACATTTAAATCGAATTTGATTTTTTGATATATGGTCATATTATTAATGAATTATCTTTACCAACATTTTCTTCAGATATGCATATCATAATATCTTAAAATATACGTAACAAAAAAAAAAAATATCTTAAAATATACATCCATCACAATTAATATATTAGAATTTTAAAATTGATTTATCAAACAAATAATATCTTCATAAATTAATAGTCTCCCGACGTTATTAATCATTATACGTTGAATTGTATATTTAATTTGAATTTAGATAACGTCTAAATTTTAAAAGAAATATAATCACGAGGACTATTTAGCAAAATTTGGTAAGTAGGCTTTTAGGGTAGATTTATAGTGTTAACTCGAAAGTGAAACAGACAAGGTCATTCTCACTTTCCTCGGTACGACCTTAAAACCAACTCTTTTCCGTAAAAACAAAATCTAATAAAGCTTCTGAAATGGCATAAGCACGTAATTTACTGGAAACAGCAAGGGTATAATAGACAAATCATCATCATATCTCTCCCTCTTGCTCTGTTTATATTTCTTTTACCTCCTCTGCACAAATCCCCTGGAGCTCTTCTTCTCAATCTTGAGATCCGCCGTTAAAACTCTTTTCCCTCAAAAAACTCAGAGCTTCTTTCTTCTTCTCTTTTGTGTTCAATCACAGATTAAATCAGAGAAGGACAAAGCAGAGATTCCAGATCTAGCTTTCTCTTCTCATTTGGTTTCAATCAAGGTACGTTCGTCGGAATTATCGAAAAAAATCTCGTAGATCTATCCGTTTAGCTGATTCAATTGGTTGTTTTCGATTCATTACGATCTGATTTGATTAATAGTTTCAAGTATTGGTTGGTGAGAAACGGAGTTTTTTGTGATCGGGGTTGATTAACTCGATCGGAGTTTATAGTGCAGATCGATACGAATGTACATTTTAATGATTCATTGAGATTTCGATTTTTGTAGCTTTTTAAATCGATGCATGTAGCTTTTTCTCGGTGATTTCGTTTCATTTCGTGGTATTTGATTACCTGATCGGGCCAAATTGTTACCAATGCAACATAGTTTTGTTGAATGGTCTTTGTTTATTGTATTTGGTGCAGGTCTTAAGCCAGTCAACATGGCAACGGCGACTGAGAACCAATGGCTCAAAGGAAGAGTGAAGGCTGTAACCTCCGGTGACTGTTTAGTGATCACGGCTTTAAGCCATAGCAGACCAGGACCACCACCGGAAAAGACTATTACTCTATCTTCTCTTATGGCACCAAAGATGGTGAGCATTGTTTTAAGCCGCAGATTACATTGTTTTATTGGTGGAATTAACTGTAATGTTGTTGGATTTTTTTCTCTTTTTAGGCACGCAGGGGAGGTATAGATGAGCCTTTTGCATGGGAAAGCAAAGAATTTCTGAGGAAACTTTGCATAGGAAAGGTGCCAAGTCAAAGTTCTTGACTAATTATACAGTTGGTATTTGTGATTTGACAATATTTTCTCATCTTTATTTTATGCTTTTTTGAGCAGGAGGTTGCTTTCAAAGTGGATTATAAGGTGGAAGCTATAGGAAGAGAATTTGGCTCTGTTTTCCTTGGCAACGAGAATCTTGCCAAGCTTGTTGTTCAAAATGGCTGGGCAAAGGTTAAACATTTTATTTCACTCAAGATTAAATTAGTGACACATTAGCTTTCTGACATGGGGGGAGAAATGTGTAACCTGTGGACAGGTTAGGGAGACAGGTCAGCAGAATCAGGACAAGGTTAGTAAGGTTAGTCCTTACATTGCAGAGTTGCTACAGCTCGAAGAACAGGCTAAGCAGGAAGGGTATGGTCGTTGGAGCAAGGTTGGTCTTCCTTACTTAATTCTCCTAATTTTGTGCTGTTTTATTGATTTGATTGATGATGGATTTTTCCTGACTACAGGTTCCTGGTGCTGCTGAGGCATCTATCAGAAATCTTCCTCCTTCTGCCATTGGGGATTCTGGAGGCTTTGATGCCATGGGGCTTTTAGCTGAGAGTAAGGGCAAGCCTATGGAAGGTATTGTGGAGCAAGTCCGTGATGGAAGTACTATTCGAGTTTATCTTCTTCCAGAGTTCCAATTTGTGCAAGTATTTGTTGCTGGAGTCCAGGTAATTTAACTTGCTTTTCTGTTGTTGCTGCGTGCAAGGTTGACATCTAAACTTTTAAGATGGAACACAGTCACGAGTTATTTTCTCTTTCAATGTAGTCTCCATCAATGGGAAGAAGAACCACGAATGGAAGTGCTGTTGAGACAGTTCCAGATGAGCCGAATGGAGATGCTTCTGGTGAGTCACGAGGTCCTCTAACGTCAGCTCAGAGACTTGCTGCCTCTGCAGCATCGTCTGTCGAGGTTTCCTCTGATCCATTTGCAACTGAAGCCAAGTACTTTACTGAGCATCGTGTTCTTAGCAGAGATGTAAGTTTCATCAATGCCTTTTCTCATGTTATCTGTATTTTGGCATTCGGACGATATTAATTTTAAACTGGATTTTGCAGGTTCGTATTGTTCTTGAAGGCGTTGACAAGTTCAACAATCTGATTGGTTCGGTTCATTATTCTGACGGGGAAGCAGTTAAAGACTTGGGTTTGGAGCTCGTTGAAAATGTATGTGCTTAAATTAAGCAGTTATTTTACTTTCGACTTGATTTGCATATTAAGCTAATGGACTGATAAGGATTTTGCTCTATCCTAGCGACTGGTCGTAGAACTAAATCTTTTGGTGTTCGATACAATTTTCTTCCTTATTGTTTGGTTGACACAGTATGTAATACTTTGTAATATATTGGCCAGTTTTTGGATTTCTCTAATACAAAATTACTGGAACATATGATCTTCTATGTGGTTGGCAAAGTTAATGACATTGCTTGTTATTATTTTTCCTTAGGGTCTGGCTAAATTTGTTGAATGGAGTGCTAACATGATGGAGGAGGAAGCCAAGAAAAAATTGAAAGCTGCAGAACTTCAATGCAAAAAAGACCGGGTGAAAATGTGGGCACACTATGTTCCTCCAGCTACAAACTCTAAGGCAATTCATGACCAGAACTTTACGGGAAAGGTAACATGTCCTGGCCGAATTGTTGGTTAAATACTGTCTTTCTCCTCTGCTAATTGAGTCATTGGTTTTATCTCTCTTTAGGTAGTGGAAGTGGTGAGTGGAGACTGTGTTATAGTTGCCGATGATGCCATCCCATACGGGAGCCCAGCGGCAGAGAGACGGGTCAATCTTTCGAGTATCAGATGTCCAAAAATGGGTAACCCGCGTAGAGAAGAGAAACCAGCTCCTTATGCTCGGGAAGCAAGAGAATTTTTGAGACAACGGCTTATTGGCAAACAGGTCTTGCGTTGTGTCTTTTACTCTCAGCATTGCCTTTGTGCCCTCATATGAACAGGATAAAAAAAAAAAATCCTTGGTACAGGTGGTCGTTCAAATGGAATACTCAAGGAAAATCACACCAACAGATGGTCCTACTACATCTGGAGCTGCTGATCGGTTCATGGATTTTGGCTCAGTGTTCCTTCCATCTCCTGCCAAAGGCGATTCCGATGAAGTAGCTGCATCACCTGCTGCAGCAATTGCTGGCGGTCAGCCTGCTGGAGTGAATATTGCTGAGCTTATTCTTTCCCGTGGTTTTGGAAATGTGGTTAGACATAGAGATTTTGAAGAGCGATCAAACCATTATGAAGCTCTTCTGGCTGCTGAATCTCGTGCTCTGTCTGGAAAGAAAGGAATCCATTCTGCAAAAGAATCTCCAGCCATGCACATCACAGACCTAACTGTGGTTAGTAAATATATCTATATACACATGTATAAATATCTTTAAAATAAACTCATTTTCCTTGCTAACCTTTTTGGTAATCTAATTGGTAAGCATATATTTGTCTCAGGCGGCAGCTAAGAAAGCAAAAGATTTCCTGCCATCCCTGCAAAGACTCAGGAGAATACCCGCTGTTGTGGAATATGTCCTCAGCGGACATCGGTTCAAGCTTTATATTCCAAAGTTAACATGTAGCATTGCCTTTGCATTCTCTGGTGTCAGATGTCCTGGCCGTGGCGAACCTTATTCAGATGAAGCTATCTCTGTAATGAGACGCAGGATCATGCAGAGAGATGTTGAGGTAAACCGAATGCGCGCCTAAACATGCATCTCAGTATCCTTTTCTTCTTTGTGGTTTTTTTCATGGCCTATTATAATCACACAGATTGAAGTTGAAACCGTGGATAGAACCGGTACTTTCTTGGGATCAATGTGGGAGTCGAGGACAAATGCAGCGACTGTTCTGCTTGAAGCTGGCTTAGCAAAAATGCAGACTAGCTTTGGTGCAGACAGGATTGTCGAAGCACATATTCTTGAACAGGCAGAGAGAACTGCTAAAAACCAGAAATTGAAGGTGACAAGCAATTAATGGCTAGTAAGGAAAATCATCTGTTTCAAAACGTGTGATTTGCTAAACCGTGTTGATCTTTTGTAGATTTGGGAAAACTATGTTGAAGGAGAAGAAGTCTCAAATGGAAGTACTACCGTAGAAACCAGGCAAAAGGAGACCTTAAAGGTTAATTTATCCACATGATTCTTCACACAAGTCAGATTATTCTTCTGTATACAGTAAATAAACCTTCAATTTTATTTTTATTGCCTACGATTACAGGTTGTTGTTACAGAAGTACTTGGAGGTGGTCGGTTCTATGTTCAATCGGCTGGAGATCAGAAAGTAACTTCGATTCAGAACCAGCTCGCATCCTTGAGTATTAAAGATGTTCCCATCTTAGGATCCTTTAATCCTAAAAAAGGTGACATCGTCCTTGCACAGTTTAGCCTTGATAACTCCTGGAACCGTGCAATGGTAAATTCCATTTCACTTTCTTTATTTCTGGGCTTTGTTTGCTTCTTGCTTACTCACTAATCGATTCTTAATTGTGTTCAGATTGTGAATGCACCCCGAGCAGCGGTTCAATCCCCAGATGAGAAATTCGAAGTGTTCTATATCGATTATGGAAATCAAGAGACAGTCCCGTACAGCGCTATCCGACCAATCGATCCTTCAGTATCCTCAGCACCAGGGCTTGCTCAGCTCTGCAGACTTGCCTACATGAAGGTTCCAAGCTTGGAAGAAGACTTTGGTCCTGAAGCCGTAGAGTATTTGCATACGGTAACGCTGGGTAGTGCTAAAGAGTTCAAAGCAGTGATAGAAGAAAGAGACACATCTGGAGGAAAAGTCAAAGGCCAAGGCACTGGAACTGAATTTGCTGTGACTCTCACCGCTGTGGATGATGAGATCTCTGTAAATGCTGCAATGCTTCAGGTCGGTTTTTCTCCCACCTTCTCTTTAAACATTTCCAAGAATCGGTATTTATGATAATGATGATGAACAGGGAGGAATAGCGAGACTGGAGAAACGTAAGAAATGGGAGCACAAGGACAAACTAGCTGTTCTTAATGATCTTGATAAGTTTCAAGAGGAAGCTCGCAAATTTAGGACTGGAATCTGGCAGTACGGTGACATTGAATCAGATGATGAGGACACTGGCCCGGCCAGAAAGCCTGCCGGTGGTCGCCGGTAAATTATAAAACCGATCAGAAATCGATGTATGTTGTGATATGGTTCAAAGGGACCATGAGGTAGGGAGAGAAGCGCCGGTCGGTTTCTCTAAATGGTTTAAAGCCATGTCGAACTTTTTGTAACGTTTTAGATTGTTCTTTTCTTTTTTTATGTTTAATGTTATAAACTTGAAAGAAATTTTCCATGTAGGACTTCAAATAAGTGGAAATTTGAACTATGCTTAGAGTTTTTGTGTTTTGGGGTCAACTTTTATTTCTTTTCCTCAACCGTGGTATTCAACTATACCTATGTCTGGGCATGAGTTTCGCGATATCAAGTTAACTACAGTCGGACCAAGTATGAAATGTTGATTGACCAGTTTGCCTAAGCCGAGATTGCCAGTTTACCTCCCAACTTCCAAATATTTCATCAGGGATCTCCTAGTGGTTTAGTTGGATGTTGAGAACGATGAAGTTGTGGTTTGCAAAGATGAGATAAATATCGGGAGCAAAGCGGTTAGATTGCCTTGCAATCATAAGTACCATAGCAAATGCATTTTACTGTGGCTCAGAATGAGCATGTCCTGTTTGATTGCCTACGTATGATGCATAAGTATGAGCAAAGGAAGAGCCAGAGAACAACTACTCATGGTAAATGGTAAACATCCTTTATAGATGATTTTGTCTTTTGAATATTGAAGATTGTGTATATTACTATATTCTCTGTTTGGATTGAGTCAAGCTTCTCCTTTAGTTGTCATTTTTATCTTGTGATCACCTAGGCTTTATGAGGCTAGATTTACATAGAGAAACATATGTATGTACATTTTTGTTTGCTTTATCTCATTTTATTAAAGCTTGGAGAAGGTTTAGACATGTTGCTAGAGAAATTTTGTAGACATCCTTTTTAGCGATTTCAGGGTATTTTAAAGTGATCTTCTTGTTAAAATACCAAGATCAAACAAATTATGACAATTTTTATATGTTCACTTATAATCGATAGAATCATATAAAATTTGCAAAGCTCAGATTATTCCAGAGGTCAACCGATTTGCAAATAAGTTCTCTACTACATTTGGTTTTAGTCGACGACATACGAATTAAACAACCATGGTGTTCAGTATACATATAGTTGGACTTATCCCATCAACCATCTAATTAAAACGATCATCATTATTCTCGTCCTTCTACAGCTCAGGCTTCAGAAAATAATTGGTTATCAATTTTCAACTCAATATTTAAGATTCGAGTGAACTAAAAGCATACAAAAAGTAAAAATAAACATGTTACAAGCTTGTCTTCATATCAAGTTCCACTACTGTCTATACGAACAACCGTTTGATGATAAACCGAAACAAAGAAGCCCAAAAAATCAAAATCTACCCCTTCTTCTAACTCTCACGCCTCGTCTGCCTCTTTCGTGGTGCAGCTGCTGTTTCTTCCTTCTCCTCCGTCTTTACCTCGCTCGTCGAGGTCTCTGTTGCTGCTTCCGGTTTCTTCTTTTCCACTTTAGCCTACAAAATAACAATTTAGTACCCAAGAATTTTGTTAGAACCAAGCAAACCATCAATCAAAACATTACATCAAAGTGACAATTGACAGATTGTAAGATGTTGTTATTACCTTTGAACCACCAAACACAAGCTTTAAGAAGAGAGATAGGAAGACCACCACGATGGAAATGAGGACACCGATGGTTAAGTTTGGCTGTGTTTCAGCTTTCTCAATGAGTTCCTACAAATGGGAAATTGCAAGTTTTCAGTAAAGCTTCTTCTTCTTCTTCTTCATACAATATATGTTCCAATTTCTAAAAATATTTTGTAAGAAAACTTACCAAGATCTTTGACTTGTACGCACTTAGGAAAGAAATGTCTGCAACCTTGTACAAGAGATCGAACACTTTCTTCTGCAGCAATGTACACAAAATATAAGTAAAAAAGATTAAATACTATAAAGACTTTTTCATATTTTGTGGCGAAAATCAATTTACCTGGTAGCTCTTGAGACCATCTGCTTCACCAGCAGCTTCATCCTCTGCCTTTTGTTTCTCTTTCTCAACATCAAACTTTGGCTTCCAAGTGGTTTGTCTGTAGGTCTCTGCAACCTTCTCGTCTTTAGCTATCAAGACGTTGTCAAATAAGATACCGTCTTGCATTGTCCAAATCTCAATACCAATGGCAGCAATGGGTTCGAAATCCGGCCTGTCGAGCTCAAAATAGTCAGGGTTTGGAATGTCTTTGGGTTTCCAGATTCCCTTGTAAGCTGGATTATCTATAAGAGGCGTGCTCCATTTGCCCTTGTAAACAGGGTTTCTCTTCATCGGTCTCTTCCATTCGCCACATCCGGGTGCTGCCTCACACTTGGGGTTTGAAACCTTAGGAGCCTCCCACTCACCATCTTCCTCATCATCCCAATCTTCCGGCTTACTTGCCTCAGGGTCATCGACCTCTTCAGGCTCATCGTCCAACCATCCTTCGGGTTTCTCAGCTTCCTCATCTTCGATCTCCATCGGTGCATCCTCATCCCAATCTTCAGGCTTCACAGCGTTAGGATCAGGAATCTTGGCTCTCTCGTCCCAGTCTTCCGGTTTCTTGTCTTCCGGATCAGGAATCGTCTTGGAAGGGATCAACGGAGGCTCAAAGTCTTCAGACGACAGTAAATTACCTTTCTTCTTCTCCTCGCCGTCAACCAAAATCCTCACTTCATTGTCAGGTTTCAAGATTGCAGTGTAGACATGAGTAAGCTTATCATACGGAACAGAAGGTGGAAACTTGAGATGATGCTCAACATACTCGCCGCTCTTCGGATTCTTGTGTTTCAAAATGAAATGAACCTTGTTCGTAGCACCACACTTGTCAGGTCCAAACATGATAGAGTAAGGAGATTCATTATCAAAACCTTGAGGAACCCAACCAGCTTCTTGAGGACGAAGGTACTTAATGTAAGCACCACCACACTCAAGCCCTTCTTGGAAACGAGCCTCGTATTGTAGAACAACAGTTCCTTCCTTGAGGTTTAATGGCTCATCAAGCACTTTCACTATACCGTATTTTCTAGCTTTTTCACTCACTACAAGTCCATAATCATCATGCCCTTCACTCTTCTCATGCTTCCACACACCTTAAGGGTTTAAACAAGATATTTGCAAAAATTACTAAATCTGTTCTACATAAAACTTTCTCTCATTTTATTCTAACTTCCAACACAAAAATTCTATTTTGATTCTCTACTTATATACTTCAATGAACAAAAAGCACCAAAATTTCAAACAAAAAATCGAAGCTTTACCTTGATATTCCTCTTTCTCTGAAACGATCCAGCGACCATCAAAAGGCTCGTCGAACGATTCGTACAGGACCTGAACAAAAAACAAAGATCAGGGTTAGTAGAAATCCTCTCCATAAATCTAAAAAACAGGAACTTTATCAACGATAATGGTGATTTGTTTACCGTTTGCTCGTCACAGTAGCAGAGATTCTGAAACGAAATCAAAGCTACAAGAAGCAGCGAAGCTAATGTAAAGATTCGTTCTCTCATTCTCGCAATTAATCAAAATCGATTTAAGACACAAGAAACAGATTTGAGATTGGAGATATATTTTTCCGATTTACTCTCCGACACAGATGTATATATATGCTCTGCGTCTGCATTAGACCTACGAACGTCATTTTGAGATTCTTCTGCCAATGAATATCGTTCGCCACGAGCCGTTAGCCTATCACAGATCGCCACGTCATTAAAAAGCGAGCACCAATACGTGTGCATAGTTCTTCCTTGCCTGGATCTTAAGTATTGGGCTTTGGCCCAATCTGCTCGGTTTAGAAGGTTAAGTATACCAATAACGAATCCACCTATCCCAAACTGAACCGGAGAAATTGGTTGAAATCCTAATCGAGTTTTTCACTTTTTTTGTATATACGGAATTAGAAGTGTTCAATATTCTTTGAAATTTTTTTGTTTCATTACGACTGATCAGTGTTTTTCATAATTTTTTTACTTAATTTTTGTTTGTGAATGCCAGTATCAAAATATAATCTAATTTAATGTTAGATTTTTCCCTTTCTGGTTGTTACTGGACTTTTCTACTGCTTTTAAAACATGAAATTCGATTGATATTTACTGTTCAATAAGACAAAAATACACTCTCAAGTTATTCTATCATACGGTAATTACATTAAAAACATGATCATTAACCCTTAAACGACCCATTAAAAACTCTTGATCTCGTTTTAGAAGTTGTTTTATTTTAAGACAAACAAAAAACATGAAACTACAAATTGCCCATAACAAAGATGCTCTTTTAGTGAGCCGTAGCGGTCGACATCTTGGGATCAACCCCAACATCTTTAAGCGTCAAGGCACGAGGTTTATGAGCAAACTGGTCTTTCCTGATCGGGTCGTCAATAACATCCTGCTTATCAAACTCTTGAACATGAGCTATTTTCCTAAACCACGACCTGTTAGCGAACCGGTCCGCTTCGTTTAGAACTTTATCGGGATCCTCGACCTCGGGAACGATCTCTCTCGTCTTCTTCTTGACACGCACGCTAGGGTTTTCGTGGAGATGAAGATACGCAGTGTAGAGACCGAAAGATACCGACAATGAAATCATTCCAATGGAGACGTAAACAGGTATGAAGTCACCTTTTGTAGCTGCCGTCGTCGTGGTAGTGGCTGGTCTCTGGCCACCGTACTCTGTCGCCGGAGAATAAGCTTTGGATCTCGGTGTTGTCGCCGTGGTAAAAGCTCTTAACCTTTGCACCATGCTTTTCAAGTGACCCTTCAACACAAAACGAACAAAAAAAGTAAAAAAATCAAACTCAAAATGAATCACAGAGAAACGAACGTATTAGGGTACTTACTGTTGATCGAACGGCCATGACTGGTTCTTGTGGAGTGATTTAATAAGAAGATTATAGATGAAAAGAAGAGCAAGAATTAATAGGTACTTTTTGATTTGGATGATGCTTTTTGATTTAGATTGTGCAATAATATAAAGGAAATGGAGACATCTGGAGTTGGGAAGAGAGATGTAGAAGATTACAAATACACGTGTAAGCATTACAGTACATGCAGTCTAATCCGTGGAAGTGTCTTGAAGATCCACGTCACATCAGAGTACATGTAGTCTAATTGGTTCATCTTGAAAATATTTTCTTCCAGGACTCAAACGGACTGATTTTTGTAGTCCATTTTTGTTTACATGGTGGGTTACATATCACGGGCCGGGTATTCGATCACTGTCTATTTCGAGATGAGTTTTTTTCTTTGTTGCTAAATGTATTTCGAGATGAGTTTTACGGTTGAATTCATTATAGTATTTTGATTAGAACGAGCTTCTTACAAATAAAATTTATTAACAAATATGGAGTACTGAAACTGTCTTGAAATATCAAAGAGATTATGGACCAAAGGTTAAAAAAAAACAAATATGAAATATATAAAACTAATTAATGTAATATGTAAGATTAAAAATGGGAAAACGGTCATTTAAATGCCCAACTATCAGATTGCGCCATAAAATGTACGAATTTATTAATGAGTCGTTTTAAGTACAGAGTTTCGTTGATCCGGCCATATTAGACACAAAATTAGTCAAACTTAAAACTCATTTAATGGCCACTAACGACCGTTACTCTGGACGTTTAATGTTAAACGACGTCGTTTGATAAACAGAAAAAATCTCAAAACTCCCAAATCGCGATCTTAAATCCCTAATTCATCTTTCTCAAAATCTTTTTCTCTCTTCCTCTCTCAAAATCGATCTTCTCTGTTTGATTTCTCTAACTCCATCGATTTCGAAAGGATGAGAAGAAAGAAGCTTGCAACACGACGGCGTCCTGTTGTGTCTCCTCAAGAAGCCGAGGTTGGAATGAGATTTAATGATGACGATGAGACCGAGGTTGTAGCCAATGACGACTGTGAAGTAGTTGAAGATGCAGATGATGAGTTTGAGGAGAATGCTGGTAATGAGAATGATGAGAATGAGGAGAATGAAGAGCGTGAAGAGCGTGAAGCTGTACCTAGTGTACAAGAAGCGAATGCGTTGTTAGCAAGTCGATTTGGAGAAGAAGTAAGAAATGATGAAGCAGAAAAAGATGAAGATAGCGGTGGAGACGATATGTGGAAGGAGGACAACATTCTAGATCCATTGTCATCGGATAATGAAGATGAGAGAGAGGAATGTGTGCATACGGAAGAGGAGCAAGATCCTGATGTTCTTCTAGCATTAGGTAAAACGTATAATGACTCTTCTGAATTCAAGTTAGCGTTGGTTAGGTATTCTCTTAAAAGTGGATACGATATCACGCACATCTTATCTAATGAGAAAAAGGTTGGTGCTATTTGCTCTGACAAAGTGGATAATTGTCCTTGGAAGATTTATTGCTCATATGAGAAGAAGAAACACAAGATTCAGGTAAAAACGTTTGTGAATGAGCATATTTGTGTTAAGTCCGGATACTCCAAATTGTTGAAGAGATCATCAATCGCAGAACTGTTTGAAGAAAGGTTGAGAGTGAATCCGAAGTTTCTTCCTTGTGAGATGGTAGATGAGATCAAAAGGAACTACAATTTGATTGTTACTGAGGATCAATGTCAGAAAGCAAAGACAAAGGTGATGAATGCAAGAAAAGCTATTCATGAAGCTCAGTTCTCTAAGATTTGGGACTATGAAGCAGAGATCAAGAGGTCTAATCCTGGAACTACTTTGGAAATTGAAACTGTTCCAGGGCAAACTCCAGGAAGCAAACAAAGGTTTGATCGTATCTTTGTTTGCTTTAAACAACAGAGAGATGCTTGGATGAATACATGTCGACCTATCATAGGATTAGATGGTGCTTTTCTGAAGTGGGATATAAAAGGGCATCTATTAGCTGCAGTTGGAAGAGATGGAGACACTACAAGAAAAAAGGGATTTAGCATCGGCAAAATCCGACGCTATTTCGACGCTAAAAGCACTTAGCGTCGAAATAGCATCGAAAAACAAGTCGACGCATAACGCTCGACGCTAAACAATTTCCGATGCTAATTCGACGCTAAATTTGCGTCGTAAAGGTATTCGACGCTATTCCGATGCTACACAATTCGACGCTATTTCGACGCTAAAATAGCATCGAAATAGCGTCGATAATATTCCGATGCAATATTCCGATGCTATTTCGATGCTATTTTAGCATCAAATTAGCGTCGAAATGTTGCATCGGAATATTCTCGACGCTAAGTCGATGCTAAAATAGCATCGAAATAGCAACGCAAATTCGATGCTATATGTCAACTGTATTAAAAATTATATTTTTAAAAAATTATTAAATTTTTTTGAAAATTATACAAAATTATAATATTTATATATAATCTGAAATAAAATTAAAATATTATAAAATTTATTAAAAAAAAACCACAAATTTAAATTATCCAAAAACAGCAAATTAATAGTCTGAAAACAGGGAAATAAAAAACGAAATCTACTCATATTGGTTCCGAAGAAGATCTTCGGCTTCCTGCTCGAACTGCGTCGGCCCGGTAGGTGGAGAAGGCGATGGAGGACGCGGTAACTGTCGCAACGCAGCTGCTAAAGTCGGGTTATCCACTGCAATAATGTTGAACAGACCGGTCAACTGTGAGAGTGTACCTTCGACCGAGTTGTACTTCTCCTGGACCGAAGTGTAGGATGACTGAAGTGCCTCTTGTGACGTCTTTAGCCGGTCAATCTCAGCATGAGCAGCGGTCAACTGCGTCATCAACGGCTCCGAGTACTGAGAAGCATAAGAATACTGAGAAGACGAAGAAGCTGCTGGAACATCTCTGATGGATCCAACACCAAACGTCCGTCCTTTCTTCTTCGGTGCAACCTATAAAATAAAAGTGTTATACAATAAATTTATTAAAATTGTAATAAAAATTAATTTATAAATTTACAAAAATTACCTCCTCGTAAAGTCGATCGTAAGCTTCGAGACCCAAATCATGAGATCCTTCTGACTCAAGCTCTGCTAATCGTTCGTTGTAGGTGTTAAACGTTTGTTCCGCCTGAGCGGTAACAAACGTTCCATCCTTGCGCCGATGAGTTTTCTCCATCACTTTAATCATCGGGGGAAGATCACTGCCATCAGCCTGTTAAACAAAAATAAACATATATAAAAATAAAATAATAAGTAAATAAATATATAAAATAAATTAATCAAATAATTTAAAAACTTATCAAAAATTAAGATAGTACCATATCCAATCGTATACTGGCGTATGATGAAGGACCTGCACAATGCTTAGAAGGTCCATCTCCTTCGGCAACGGGCGTGAGACGAGCTGCAGAGCACTTCTTTGATTTGATCTCCGATTTGGGATCCTCCCAAAACTGTACTAGACCCGACCAAACATCGGTATCCCAATTCCTCGGCATTGCTTCATCGCCCTTCTCGCGCCAAGCTTTCTTCAAATTGCCGATTGCGCCGTTGAGACGCAACATGGCCTTCTTCTGGAAAGCCGCTCTCACGTCATGGCTATGCATGTCATCCCAGTGCCAGCGTTGCTACAAAATACAATTAATGTAATTAATATATTTAAAATCAAATAATTTAATATTTATAAATAAATAATTTAATTTTACTAACCGCCCATGACTCAAACCAAATATCCCGAATGGACTGCGGCGTTTGGCTCCAATTAGCATGCGCCATTGTGAAATGGGCCATGCAAGCTTTGGTGACCGAACGAGCAACTTTGTTATCGGTAAACCTGTAAAAAAAAATTTAGATGTTACTAATGTAATTATAACTTGTGAAGAATAATTAATTATAAAAAAATTAAATATTGAAAAAAATTATCCATACCATAAAGTGCCTCGAGGTCTCAACGGATGGAGGGTTGGAAGCCGACCCTGACGTCCAGGTTGGCTCTGAAGCTGACTAATCCGCCACATAAGACCAGGGTTTGGCGGTGGAGGCTCCTCAACGTGATCATCGTCGTGGGTTGCTTCGTCTTCGTCCGGCTCATGATCTGGCTGTGTGGGTGGCGGTGCCGGTGCCGGAGCTCGACGATGACCATAAGTTGGCGGAGCCCATCCTGCTGGAGGCTGCCGTGTGTGATGGGTCGAACGCTGGGAACTCGACCCTGATCCTGTTCCGCGACGACCTTCCCTGTATCCGGGAATCGTAGCATCCTCGGGGAATAAATCTCCGTATGAAGGTGGTCCATCAGACTGTAAAATTAAACAAATTTATTAATTATACTCTTTTATATATAAAATATGAATTAAAACACACAAATCAATTTAAAAAATCAAATTGAAAAATAATTTATATTTTCCATAAATAACTTATAAAATACTTGTCAACTCACAAATCCGTAAATTAATATCTTAAATTCTAGTTTTAAATAATTTCTAGTTTAAATTCATAAAATCCGTAAATTAATATCTTAAATTCTTTTTTATTTTACTTTCCCAAAATAAGTTGATAAATAATTTCATATAACATCAATATTCATAAATTCGTATTTTTCCATATATTTAAAAATTGTAAATAAAAATTACCAATACAAACACATAAATTAAGAAATAAATCAATACAACAAATTTAAATTCATAAATAAATCAATACTAAATACCATATGAAATCTAAATTCATTTACATTTTCTACAAATCTAATTAATAATTTCTATTTACATTACTAATTAATAATACCATATAAAATCTAAATTCAATTACATATTCTACAAATCTAATTAATAATTTATATTGTAAATTCATAAAATCCATAAATTAATATCTTAAATTCCTTTTTATTTTACTTTCCCAAAATAAGTTGAAAAATAATTTCATATAACATTAATATTCATAAATTCGTTTTATTTCCATAAATTTAAAAATTTTAAATAAAAATTACCAATACAAACACATAAATTAAGAAATAAATCAATACAACAAATTTAAATTCATAAATAAATCAATACTAAATACCATATGAAATCTAAATTCATTTACATTTTCTACAAATCTAATTAATAATTTCTATTTACATTACTAATTAATAATACCATATAAAATCTAAATTCAATTACATATTCTACAAATCTAATTTATAATTTATATTGTAAATTCATAAAATCCATAAATTAATATCTTAAATTCCTTTTTATTTTACTTTCCCAAAATAAGTTGAAAAATAATTTCATATAACATTAATATTCAAAAATTCGTTTTATTTCCATAAATTTAAAAATTTTAAATAAAAATTACCAATACAAACACATAAATTAAGAAATAAATCAATACAACAAATTTAAATTCATAAATAAATCAATACTAATTACCATATCAAATCTAAATTCATTTAGATATTCTACAAATCTAATTCCTACAAATCCATTCCATTTCCTACCAATCTATTCTATTTCCTACAAATCAATAACCAATTCACAAAACAAATTTAAAAAAAAAAAAAATATATACATACCATGATCGGTGAGGAGGAGGAGGAGGAAGTCGTGTGAGGAGGAGGAGGAGGAGGAGGAAGAAGTCGTGTGAGGAGGAGGAGGAGGAGGAAGAAGGTGTGCGGGAGAGAGGAGGAGGAAGAGGAGCAGTTCGGCGGGAGAGAGGAGGAGGAAGAAGGTGGTGACAGATCGGGAGAGAGAGAGGAGAACAGAGGAGCAGTCCGGCGGAGAGAACAGAGAAGAGAGAAGATAGAAGAAGGAAAGTCGCGTGGGGATTTTATTACCCTAGTCGACGCTATTTCGACGCTATTTAGCGTCGAAATAGCGTCGCATATGTACTAATCGACGCTATTTCGACGCAATTTAGCGTCGAAATAGCGTCGCATAGAGTATTAAAATCCCAACTCGAATTTTGTTCCGCGTGTTGGCGCGGGTATTAATTAAGCGGTAAATCCAAAAATTTTAGATATAGCGTCGAATTAGCGTCGGATAGTAACAATCCGAATCTATTTCGACGCTAAATTATTTGACCGCAATTTTGGTCAGACTTCTTCGGCAGTCTGACGGAAATATTGACTTTTCATCGGACCGCCTTAGAAGTCTGACATGAAAAGTCAATATTTCCGTCAGACTGCCGAAGAAGTCTGACCAAAATTGATTTTTTCCAATTTTTGATTGGTTTGGGCAAGGGATCGATCGATCGATCCTTAACGATACACGATACCCTAAATCATTTAGCATCGAATTAGCATCGGATTGGCCTAATCCGATGCTAATTCGATGCTAAATGATTTAGGGTATCGTTTTTAAAACCCGCAATCAATATATAGGGAAACCATCCTAAACATAAGTGTTTTCGATAAAAATCAACTAATTTCAAATTTGAATTTTTACAATCATACTTCGGTACGCGAAAGTTTATTGTGGCCGCTAATTAATTAAAACTATATAAGTTTTATGAAATTAGAATACTATATCGATAACACTTATGTTTTGCTGTCCGGTAATCGTCTGAGTTAACGATACACGATACCCTAAATCATTTAGCATCGAATTAGCATCGGATTGGCCTGATCCGATGCTAATTCGATGCTAAATAGCGTCGAATTAGCATCGGATCAGGCTAATCCGATGCTAATTCGATGCTAAATGATTTAGGGTATCGTTTTTAAAACCCGCAATCAATATATAGGGAAACCATCCTAAACATAAGTGTTTTCGATAAAAATCAACTAATTTTAAATTTGAATTTTTACAATCATACTTCGGTACGCGAAAGTTTATTGTGGCCGCTAATTAATTAAAATTATATAAGTTTTATGAAATTAGAATACTATATCGATAACACTTATGTTTTGCTGTCCGGTAATCGTCTGAGTTAACGATACACGATACCCTAAATCATTTAGCATCGAATTAGCATCGGATCAGGCTAATCCGATGCTAATTCGATGCTAAATGATTTAGGGTATCGTTTTTAAAACCCGCAATCAATATATAGGGAAACCATCCTAAACATAAGTGTTTTCGATAAAAATCAACTAATTTTAAATTTGAATTTTTACAATCATACTTCGGTACGCGAAAGTTTATTGTGGCCGCTAATTAATTAAAACTATATAAGTTTTATGAAATTAGAATACTATATCGATAACACTTATGTTTTGCTGTCCGGTAATCGTCTGAGTTAACGATACACGATACCCTAAATCATTTAGCATCGAATTAGCATCGGATTAGCCTGATCCGATGCTAATTCGATGCTAAATAGCGTCGAATTAGCATCGGATCAGGCTAATCCGATGCTAATTCGATGCTAAATGATTTAGGGTATCGTTTTTAAAACCCGCAATCAATATATAGGGAAACCATCCTAAACATAAGTGTTTTCGATAAAAATCAACTAATTTTAAATTTGAATTTTTACAATCATACTTCGGTACGCGAAAGTTTATTGTGGCCGCTAATTAATTAAAACTATATAAGTTTTATGAAATTAGAATACTATATCGATAACACTTATGTTTTGCTGTCCGGTAATCGTCTGAGTTAACGATACACGATACCCTAAATCATTTAGCATCGAATTAGCATCGGATTGGCCTTATTCGATGCTAATTCGATGCTAAATAGCGTCGAATTAGCATCGGATCAGGCTAATCCGATGCTAATTCGATGCTAAATGATTTAGGGTATCGTTTTTAAAACCCGCAATCAATATATAGGGAAACCATCCTAAACATAAGTGTTTTCGATAAAAATCAACTAATTTTAAATTTGAATTTTTACAATCATACTTCGGTACGCGAAAGTTTATTGTGGCCGCTAATTAATTAAAACTATATAAGTTTTATGAAATTAGAATACTATATCGATAACACTTATGTTTTGCTGTCCGGTAATCGTCTGAGTTAACGATACACGATACCCTAAATCATTTAGCATCGAATTAGCATCGGATTGGCCTTATTCGATGCTAATTCGATGCTAAATAGCGTCGAATTAGCATCGGATCAGGCTAATCCGATGCTAATTCGATGCTAAATGATTTAGGGTATCGTTTTTAAAACCCGCAATCAATATATAGGGAAACCATCCTAAACATAAGTGTTTTCGATAAAAATCAACTAATTTTAAATTTGAATTTTTACAATCATACTTCGGTACGCGAAAGTTTATTGTGGCCGCTAATTAATTAAAACTATATAAGTTTTATGAAATTAGAATACTATATCGATAACACTTATGTTTTGCTGTCCGGTAATCGTCTGAGTTAACGATACACGATACCCTAAATCATTTAGCATCGAATTAGCATCGGATTAGCCTGATCCGATGCTAATTCGATGCTAAATAGCGTCGAATTAGCATCGGATCAGGCTAATCCGATGCTAATTCGATGCTAAATGATTTAGGGTATCGTTTTTAAAACCCGCAATCAATATATAGGGAAACCATCCTAAACATAAGTGTTTTCGATAATAATCAACTAATTTCAAATTTGAATTTTTACAATCATACTTCGGTACGCGAAAGTTTATTGTGGCCGCTAATTAATTAAAACTATATAAGTTTATAGGTTCGGACTCGGGTTTACTAGATCTTAACATGTGATGATTTTACTATTTGGCGACGACCAAATTATGTTTCTTTTTATCTTTCACGAATATATTTATCTTAAAACGCGTTATAATATTACATTACTTAGAAAATAAGAATATTACACATAACAACTTTATTGTGAACTCGTACATTGGATAGTAGGAAAATATTAAACATTAAAGCAACATAAAGCCTTAATTATGATTTTTCATAACCATTGCTGACTCAGATGTTTAATTATCATCTGAGTCTGGAACTGTTTCATATTCGTACCCAGTAGTTTCTTCATCTTCATCGTTGATAGTAGTTACTTCGGTTGTTTCGTATTCAGCAATCATCGTATTAGCACCAATTATCTGTTTCGAAAAAGAATTTAGTTTTTAAATATCAGAAATATTAAGACACTTATGGAAAATGTACCTTAACAATGTTTCGCTCTGTGATGTTGAGGTAATTAGAGTTCATGTTAAAACGACATATGGTAACATTCTTTAGAATGACCACCGCACCTACAACAGTGGAGAGTTTGTACTCGTCATTATTGAAGATGTTATGGTGCATGGTTCCCTCGATTTTTCCTGACGGATCTTTTAAGGTTACTAGCAGATCTCCCTGGCCATTAGGGGTCAAACTGGCGAGCATAGCCACAATCTAAAAATGAGATACAATTTACGTGTCAGATAAATTGTATTTATAAAATGGAATAATATTGCTCGACTATGTGAACCTTTTTGACTTTCAGAAATTGTGAATGCGGCGATTGAATTTCTGCAACATGGGTCCAGAATGGTGTGCTCCTGTTGTTATAAGAACCTACATGTATGAAAGATATATTTTATATGCCATAAACAATCATTATTGTAATGGTAAAACCATTAATTATATATATATATATACCTTCACGGATTATGTAATCGATAGTAGTAGTCCACCGAGGACTACTAAAATCCTGGTCGCCATGTCTTGGCTCATTAATTACCTCACGTATGAAATCTTGCGTTGGACGTGTCTGAGAACTTTCACCTCGCAATACCTTTGCATCGTGAGACCTCTTGCGAAACAGTCCTCGCCGTATGAGTTGGCCAGGTCCTGGTATCTCGGGCGTTTGGTTTTGGGATCCTTGAGTTGGTGGGAGTGAAACTGTCGGTGGAGCATCAATAACATTTAAGTTATCGTATGGTGGGCTTGAAGGAACAAGATTTTGGTTTTGAGGGTTTTGAACGGAGGCTCGGTTTTGTATATAATAATTCCAAAGATCTCTGTTCGCCATATGTTTTGGGAGATTTTTTTTTTTTAAACTTTAAATATTTTTTTGCAATGGATGGAGGATGCGCTCGGTTGGGGTATTTATAGTACAATTTAGCATCGACTTAGCATCGACTTAGTGTCGTATTAGTGTCGGACAGAACCGCCGCTAACGAAGTAGGTAAACCCATTAAAAACGTGTTACCTAACTACCAAGTTCGACGCAATATCCGATGCAATATTCGACGCTATTAGGTCGATGCTAATTCCTCGCTAATTCCAAAGATCTCTGTCCACTTATATAGGCAAAATAAAGAGATATTTAAAGCTTAACGTGTCGCAGTATATGTGGTTATAAGAGAAGAACAAAAACTGATGCGACATTACAGCTCAGTGGGCAATAAAGATGGTAATTCCGTCAATGCAATTGTCGGCCACATAATGATGAATGACACTGTGAATGACAATGTCGGCCATTGAATGATGATTTGACAACTCGTTTTAATGGTTCATATATGACTGAAAAATTTCAAAGGCTTAGATCGATTCTGTAAAGGTACTAGGCAGATGTAGGTAAACCCTTTAAAAACGTGTTACCTAACTACCAAGTTCGATGCAATATCCGACGCTATGTTCGACGCAATATCCGACGCTATATTCGACGCTATAACATATAACTTCTACTATAAATACATATGATGAAGTGTATATCTTCTACACCTATCAATAACACAAATAATGTCTTCTAGCTCTCCTAATGAAGACTATAAATCAAAAAACGTGGAAAACTACCCGCTAGACATTCCAAAATACTCATGGGAAACCCAAACTCAATGCGACGAATTCACTCAAGAGATACCCCCTTACTCGTGGGAATTTGATACGTGCTCACCAATCCATATTGAAGATTCTTCATCATCAATAGTGCCGGATAGCCAGTGCTTGCCAACCATCCAACACATTCCAAAATACTCGGGCTCTCCGGAGGATCCTCCCAATGTTCTGTGTCTCGAATATGATAAGCAGAAAGAATGTCCTGACCGAAAGCGTGTTCTCGAAGACGTACAACCATCTCAATTGATTGAAAAGGCAGATACTTACGGTGGAAGTACTTCAAATGAATGTAAGGATCATTACTATGATTATGAATTTGCCCAAAGACCTGAAAGCCCCAACTTAAATCTAGATGTTGATGCAATCAAGAAGGAATTGTGCGACGGATATGTAGATTCTCCACCAAAGAAAAAAAAGGGAAAGAAACATTTATGGTTCTAATAAATGGTACGTTTGGAGTGGATACAAAGACATATATGTATTTAAAATTCGGAGTGTATTATGAATTTCTGTCATAACCGTTGTATGTTTAATATTTTCAAGGCTTTAATGTAAAGAGAATTTATGAAGTTTTATGATTTAATTTTTATATTTTCAAAAATTAAAGTAGATAACACTTATGCTATATAAGTTTTTTGAAATTAGATTAGACTTATTATAACACATATATATGTTACATTAAAACTATATAAGTTTTTTGAAATTAGAATACAATATAGGTAACACTTATGCTTCGCTGTCTGAATCTTCATTTGAGTTATCGTCATCCTCATCGGTACTTTCTCCACTCTCGTTTGTAAACTCGTCTTCGGGGTTTTCTGCATCGGTAGCATCCGGAATTATGTCAGCTTCTCGATTCAATCGGTCTATAAGAATGATGTTGTCCAAATCTTGTTCTGGAGTTGTTAGATCCACGGCAGTTTCATATTGCATAGGGGCATCGTCGGATTGAACTATAATTCCTCTCGGAGCTATTTTAAGCACTGATAACCATGAAATCCCTGTTTTTTTGACCCGTGGATATGGAATGAAACAAACTTGATCCGCTTGTGATGCAAGAACAAATGGATCATACTTTCCATAAGAACGCGATTCGTTAACATCGATGACACCAAACTTTCCAACTCGAACCCCTCGCCCGACAACTGGATCAAACCACTGGCATTTGAAAAGTGTGCACTTTAAGTTAACCAAACCAGGATATTGAACTTCAACAATGTCTTCTATAATGCCATAAAAATCGGTATCTCCGCCTCGAACAACGACACCGTAGTTCGCAGTTGCTCTATTTTTGCCACGTTCGAACGTATGGAATACATAACCTCGTGTAAAATACATTGGAGATGACGTAACTTTTTGCAGCGGACCTTGTATCAACTCTCTAAACCATTGAGGGTATGACGTGTCTCCATAATCAACCTGGCAAATATAGTATACACATTGTAAATATAGTATACACATTGTAATTATAGTATATATACACAAATTGTATTTATAGGTTTCTTTTAACTTACCTGACTCCTCAACCATTTAGCAAAGTGTAGCTCTTTTCGTTTTTCAATCTCCCCGGATGATGCATTTGGGAAAGCCTCGTTAACCTGACGAATGAATTCACTAACAGAAAATATAGTTATAACAAATGTTTTCAAAGCATATATATGGTAAAAATAAACCTATAATCCATAGGTTGTAATAATATGTACCTCAAATAAGGGCTAACTTCGTCGCATTGTAAGAGAATATATGTGTGTGCACAATTGTATTCTTCGTACGAGGACCAGTCTTTTTCTGATATGATTCCGGCATGCCTACCAACTGCACAAAATATATCTGGGACATCAGAAACTGGATACGTTTGTGCGATGCCACCATCGTCGTACCTACGTGGAACTCTTTTTCGTGTTCGGACAGTTGGAGCGAAGTAATATGAGCTGAAATGAGAGGTTTCTTCGGTTAAACTTCCCGCAACAATTGATCCCTCAACCCTAGCTAGGTTTTTTGCCTTTCCTTTTAAGTGTTTCATGAATCTCTCGAAAGGATACATCCAACGAAATTGAACGGGCCCTCCTAAATCGGCTTCGTAAGGGAGATGGACAGGAAGATGCTCCATCACATCAAAGAAAGATGGAGGGAATATCTTCTCTAAGTTGCACAGCAATATTGCGATGTTATTATTTAGTTGTTGAATTCCATCCAGAGTCAGAGTTCGCACACACAGATCCCGAAAAAAAGCACCAACACCTGAAACCAAAGTGCAGATATCCAATATCAACCAAAAAATAAATGTAATTACACATATCATTATATTTGTTTAAATATTTATATATCGTCATGATAGAAAATAGACCTGCAAGTGATTCATTCACGTTCGCTGGCAAAAGCTCCGCAAAAGCGAAAGGCAATAACCTCTGCATAAACACATGACAATCATGACTCTTCATACCAGAAAATTTTTTCCCTTGCTCTACGGACTTAGAGAGTTTTGACACGTATCCATCTGGGAACTTAACTTCGTTGGAAACCCAATTGAAGAATGCTGATTTGCCTTCGTTTGACAATCTAAAGATAGGCACTGGAGCTCTCCCATCTCCCGTGAGATGTAACTCAACTCTAGAGCATATGAGAGGCAAATCCAGTCTAGACTTCAAGTTATCTTTAGACCTGCCTGGAACGTTTAAGATGGTGTGCATGATGTTATCAAAAAAGTTTTTCTCAATGTGCATGACATCAAGATTGTGGCGCAATAGATGATCCTTCCAGTACGGTAGATCCCAGAAAATGCTCTTTTTATGCCAATTATGTTCTTGAAGATATCCATCTGGGAGATTGGTTGGAATATTAAGCCAGTTACCACCACGTTGTGTTGTGTCCTGAGCTCCATAATAATCAATTTGACCTTCAATTTGCTCTCCTGAAAGATATGGAGGTGGGGGGACGCGTACACGTTTGCCCTTTGTGAACAACCTCCTGTTCCCCCGATACGGATGGTTCATAGGGAGAAACCTCCGGTGACAATCAAACCAACAAGATTTTCTACCATTTTTGAGTTGGAAGGCATCTGTTTCATTTTGGCAATACGGACATGATAACCTACCATGTGTTGTCCAACCAGATAACATACCATAGGCTGGAAAATCGCTTATCGTCCACATAAGCACAGCTCGCATGGTAAAATTCTTTTTCCTTGAGTAATCAAAAGTACAAACCCCATGATACCATAACATCTTCAACTCTTGAATCAGCGGCTGGAAAAACACATCAATAGATCTTCTTGGATGCTTCGGACCAGGGACTAAAATACTCAAAAACAGAAATTCCCTCTGCATGCACATATTAGGCGGAAGGTTATAAGGTGTCAATATAACCGGCCACAAAGAATATTGCCTGCCAGACATACCAAATGGACTAAAACCATCTGTACATAGGCCAAGATAAACATTGCGCTTCTCTTTAGCAAAATTAGAGTGTACCGATTTGAAGTGTTTCCAAGCTTTTGCATCAGAAGGATGCTGAACTTCTCCTTCATTAGTTGAATGTTCCGCATGCCACCTCATTGATGCAGCTGTTCGTTCGGATTGGTATAACCTTTGTAGCCTATCTGTTATGGGTAGGTACCACATTCTCTGGTACGGCACTTTACTTCTACTGGCTCCTTGGGGCTTAAATCTTGGTTTCTTGCAAAATCGACATTCCTGCAGATCTTCATCATCTTTCCAAAATATCATGCAATTGTCAATGCAAACATCTATCATCTGTGAGGGCAAACCTAAACTAGAAACTAGTTTATGTATGTCGTAATATGACTCAGCAGCTTCATTACCCTCTGGCAAATATTCTTTTATAAGAGCTGCCCAATCATTCATGCAACTCTCAGATTGATTATGATCAGACTTTATTGTCATCATCCTAGATGCCAATGATAATTTAGACAGACCTTCCCTACAACCTTCATAGAGTGGCTGTTTAGCAGAATCAAGCATAGCATAAAATTTTTTAGCATCTGCATTGGGCTCCTCAGCAACATCATCAGGAGTAGACATAACTCCCGGAAATGCATCGGTTACCATTTCTTCAAACCTATTATGCTCTAACCCGATATCATGATCATAAGTATTAACAAATTGATGCTGATCATATTGCTCATTCGAATAACCCTGACCCATAGGTTGGTAACTAGTACTACCCTGATCATATTGCTCATTGGTTTCATCTTCATAACCCTCTCCATGATAAAACCAAACATAATAATCTGGTGTGAAACCTCTATTAAATAAATGCGTACCAACTTCATCAATTGTCTGCGGCTTCTTCGGCGAATTTTTGCACTTCCGACACGGGCACACCATCACTCCGGTCTTTTGAATTGCAGGCACACTACTCGCTTGAGCAATGAAAATTTCAACCCCGTTGAGGAACTCTGCTGATATCCCTCCAGTTTCATCTCTACGTCGATACATCCAGCTTCTTAGTTCGTATATATCGCCCATCTTAGTCAGAAAGGATTACAAATTTTGGAAGTAATTTTTTTTTTTTAATAAAAAAAAAGTTTTTTTATTTATAATTTTAAATATTTTTTCCGATTGTTGGAGGATGTGCTCGGTTGGGGTATTTATAGGAAAATTTAGCATCGATTTAGCATCGTTTTAGCGTCGGACTGAACGAATTAGGTAAACCCATTAAAAACGTGTTACCTAACTACCAATATGCGACGCAATATCTGACGCAATATCCGTCGCAATATCCGTCGCTATTTGGTCGACGCTAATTCGACGCTATATAGCGTCGAATTAGCGTCTAATTAAGTTTCTAGAAGCTATATCCGTCGCAAAAATCGACGCTATATATTCGACGCTATTTCGACGCTAAATTAGCGTCGAAATAGCGTCGAATTAAGCAAACCGAAGCAATTTCGTTGCTAAATCGACGCTAATTAGCGTCGATTTAGCAACGAATTATTATGTTGCAAAGTAGCGTCGATTTAGCATCGAAATTTAAAACCAACACAAAACCGACGCAATTTCGACGCTAAATTAGCGTCGGATTTAATTCGATGCTAAATTTCGTTGCTAAAAATGTGTATTCTTGTAGTGAGATAATAGGATAGTTCCTATTGCATGGGCAGTGGTTGAGGTGGAGAATAATGATAATTGGGATTGGTTTGTCAGACATATCATGCATGAATTGAGGCTTGGTGATGGCAGTAAGGTCGCAATAATATCAGATAAACAATCGGTTAGTTTCAATTAAGCTTGACTGTTATTATGTTGTTCTCTTTTGTAATCAATATACTTAGTTATGTTCTCTTTTTCACTCTCTCTTTCAGGGTTTGGTGAAAGCTATTCACAATGTTCTTCCACAATGTGAACATCGTCTGTGTGCTAGACACATCCTAGGAAATTGGAAGAAATATAACACAGATAGAGAACTAGAGCGTCTGTTTTGGAAGATAGCAAGATCATACACCAAAGGAGAGTTTGATCATCACATGGAAGCACTGAAGAAGTATAATAAAGGTGCATTTGATGTTTTGGTAAAAACTAATCCTATGTTATGGTCTAGAGCATTATTTAGGGTTGGTTTCTTCTGCAATGATATCTTGAACAATCTGAATGAGTCATTCAATAGAACCATTCGTGAAGCAAGAAGGAAACCACTACTAGAGTTGTTAGAGACTACGAGGAGACAAGTTATGGAGCGCACTGTCAAGAGGTCTATTATTTCAAATAAGTTGATGACAAGGTTCACAAAGAGTGCACATGCTCAAATAGAAGATGCTAAAACTAAGGCCAAGGATTGCATTAGGTTTACGGCCACAGGAGATCTACATGAGGTAGAACTTTATGGTGAATATTATAGAGTGGACATGAATCTGAAAACTTGTGGATGTGGGAAGTGGCAGTTGATTGGCATACCTTGTCCTCATGCTGCTTCTGTTATGACAGCGAAAAAGCTACATGTTATTGATTTTGTCTCTGACTATTACACAACTCAGACGTGGAGAAAGACCTATGAGCATAGTATTGAGCCTGTGGAAAGTAGCATAAACTGGCTTAAAACGAATAGATTAGGTGTCTTGCCACCTGGAAATAGGAAAGGCAATCCTGGCCGACCAAACAACCATGCTAGGAGGAAGGGACAGTTTGAAGCATCTACTAGCAATACCAAGTTAAGCCGTCAGAATCGTGTAATGAGTTGTTCAAACTGTAGTGAAGACGGGCATAACATTCTGACCTGTTCCAATCTAACTGTCCCTCCTCCACCAAAGAAGCCAAGAGGAAGACCAAGGAAGGTTCATGTTCGATTTGGTTCACAATAGTTTTTTTCATTTTTGTTCCATTGGTTTTTACACTGTATTTGATCTATGTCTTCTTTGGTTTATACATACACAGGAAGGAAGTTCACACTTAGCTTTTGGAGCATCACAAGGATCACAATTCGCACCATCACAAGGATCACAAATCGGAACATCCGAAGGATCACACATCGAACCATCACAAGGATCACTCGGACCACCACAAGGATCACAAGGACGTACATGATCTGTCGTATGTTAAGCTATGCGTGTCTTTCTTTTGTTTAAAACTATGTTTGTGTTTGCTTTTGATGGGAAAACAAACAATATATCCCTTTTGATGTATTTTGTGAGAAACTATGTCTCTGTATTTGATGGTAAAACAAAACAAGTTATCTTTAGTTGCTTCTTATGTCTTTGTTTTTAATGAAACAGTTTGTGCTCAAATTAAATCTCAAATGAACCAAACTAAAAGCATAAGACATTGTCTTCACCAACCAAACTGAAATTGTCTTACAAATTACTTATATTCAAACTGATACAACAATTTGTCTTCCAAAGAACATTAACTAAAACTCAAAAGAGGAGATATGCATTGATAATGAAGATGAGGCAAAGACATGCACAAACTGATTTGGTGATCAGTTTCCACTTGATGAGTTCCATCTTGCTATTCATTACATCTTCTTTGAAGTCATGGATCACATCCCTCAAACCATCAATCTTAGATTTCATGTTGTAAACTTCACTCTCCATGTTCCCGAGTTTTGGTAGTGCATCTTCAAGCTCCTCAAGCATCGATTCTTCTACCCATTTGAAGAGATGATCCTGATAATACAATAACAACAACAACATATCATATATAAAGCTCACATGTTACATTGAGAAAAAAGCTATGAATACTTACATCTAACATTGTAATACAACGGTAGAAAGGACGACCTGGATTCTCTTGTGTCTTCGATGTAAACAGCCGAATCTCACATCCACACATACACTTTGATGGAAAACCACGTTGCCCCTTTGGTTTCACATTTGACTTCTCCAAATTTGAAATTGAACTCATCTCTCTACTACAATTGAAGTTTGTGACAAATGGGTTCCTTGATTCGTCGTCTCACCTACAACAAGTACATACACGAAGATAAAAGATCGATTTTGAGAGAGAGCGAGGAAGAGAGAAGAGAGTAGATGAGAGCAGAGGAACTAGGAGTTTATTGAGGAAATAAAACGAAGAAGAAGAAGAGATCAATGAATGATTACCCACCAAGAAACGAGATCGATGAATATCTCCTCTTTGTCTCTCTCGGACCTGGATTGTATATTGAAGAGCAAATGAGAGAAGAGGAATTAGGGGTTTAAAGATGGGATCGATTTGAGGTTTTTTTGTCTGTTCGTAAAACGACGCCGTTTAAGCTTAACGTCCACAGTAACGATCGTTAACGACAATTAACTGAGTTTTAAGTTTGACTAATTTTGTGTATAATATGGCCGGGTCAACGCAACTTTATACTTAAAACAACTCATTAACAAATTCGTACCTTTTTTGGTGCAATATGGATAGTTGGGCATTTAAATGATAGTTTACCCGATTAAAAATGGATATTTTCATGTTGGTATAACTCTTCCACCTTCACTTATCTTTCCAAGGATCTTTGCGGTGCTGAGAATTTAATCCATTGCAATGAAGAATTTGGGCTCGAGTCGAGGCGACGTTCTTCTTCAAATTTGGTCAAGCGCATGACGACTGTGTATCAACTACGAAAGTGTTTAGTTGGCCCTATGTCAACCTTCCTATATATCTTCCAATTTAATTTCTATCTTTTTTTTTAATATTGTTTTTACGTTTCTAATGTAGTTATCTCGTTATATTAATTTTATGTATTTTTATTTTATGTAATGAAATTTAAAAGAAAAAATAATATAAGATTAAATTTTCAAAAGTTAAAAACCTAAGATTTTTCAAAAAGAAAAAAAAAATATATATATATATGTAAGATTAAAAAAGAGAAGTTTTTTTAAAAGAAATATAGATGATCATCTCTAAAAAAATTTGTTTTAAAACTAAATTTTTCTTTGTTAGAAAACTAATAGCATTCCCAATGGTTTCTTACCTATATTAGTTTAATCAAATTCACTTAATTAAATTATTTCTATAAATATTAAATTATTAAAAAAATAATTCAACCAAAAATGAACGATAAATAGCCATGAGAGTTTCTCTACATATGAGAATCGGTTCTATAGCAAGAACCGTATTTCCTCTCTTACTATTATTTTTCATTTATTTAATTATAAAATACTCTCCAAAATATTAGTATTGGAGTTGCTCTAAAATGCGTTAAGTCAAAAACTTTTAAAATATGGTTATTAGCATATGTGTATCAAGCGAGCAATATATTAATTTATTCGCAGGTTTTTCTATAAATTTAAAATATTAGTGTTGACGAAAATTATAACATCCTGATTTCAAAAACTATATGATACATGTAGAGAGGTTTAAAAGAATTGATTAGTTACCTATATCACCAAAGTGTACTTATTTTTTCCGTCATACATCCAGAGAGAACTCCAAAATTAAACGTGCTTAGACTGGAGCAATTTAAGAATGAAGGACTTACTGAAAAGTCATTTCCAATATCGTGCGAGTGAGGACAAAACACAGAAAAAATCAGGTGGTGATTTGCAAGATTAGTAAACAAGTCTTTTTAGCCTCCAGGACTAACATACCGACCGTTGGACAGAGGTGGATCCACGGGCCGAGAGTGCGTGAAGTCCATTGGGAGATGAGGGATTTCTCGTGAAAGGATGAAGATTTTCTCTGTATGTTATTGAGAAATGAAGATTTCTCTTGAGGAGATGAAGATTTCTCTCGAGAAGATGAAGATTTCTCTCGAGTAGATGAAGATTTCTCTTGCATATCAATAGTTCGACGGCAGTCGAAACGTTATAAAAATTAATAGATAATTATTTACTTTGTATAGACTTTTTCTGCCTTTTATATCGTTTTCTAATTGAGTAGTACAGTCAGTTGCAATCAATATTCTAAAGGTTATAAAAAAAACATGCTCCATTTGTGATGATAAGACGTAACTAAAGTGCTATAAAGCTTTCTCAATAAGGAAATAAAACTAAATTTATATATTCATATTAAAATGATAAATTGATACGAGTTGAATTAGTGCTTGATGCTTACTAGCTCCCACTTAAATGGAATTAGTGCTTGATGCTTACTAGCTCCCATTACTGTTTTTGTTATAAATAAAACGTTGTAAAGAGCTTTACTGCTTTACAATCCTATAGTATAAAGAAAGGCCCTACACTTTGTATACAATAATCTGTTTCACATTTTTATCTTCTGTATCGTGATTTCTCCTTAACACCCCATAAAACTCAATAACGATGTTACTTTTATTAAGAAAATCACAAATTTAGTTTGGTAGAAGATCACACACAAACTTAATAGCTTAAAGAAACATGCACAAACTAATCACTCATTAGCAATTGTACACCACAAATAGTGGAAATCTTCGATTTCATGATTTAGCTAGAATCCATCACTTTGTTTTTTTTTTGTTAAACAGAATCCATCACTTCTTCATATGTTGATATTTATGTATAATAAAATGTGAAAGTTTTTCTACAGCGATATTCGCTTTAGAGTTAAGAGATTAAAGTTTGAGTTAAGAGATTAAAGTTTGAATATTTTAAGATTTTAATAATAGTCTCTCATATAGGGATGTTTAAATGGTAATGCTATCCATTTCTTTCACAAAATTTCGGGAAAATACACCCAAGTTTTAATCATCCTTGTTTTGTAAACTGGAAGAGTAATAACTAATTCTACAAGTACTTCCCCAATTTATTTTTCGTTGTTGTTTGAAAGAAAAAGTATTTTGACAAACTGATACAAACTTATATCAGTGGGATTGAGCCGATATGAGCTAAGTGGTCCTCGTATGACCACTAAACTGGATCACCTCTTAGAAAATGAGTAATTTAGAAAAAGTATGATTGATTAATTTTTAATATTATATAATTTAATATATTATTGCTAGTGGAGATTCATGACATATAAACATAACCACTCATGACATATAAATATAATCGCTTGTGTATTAATTGGCGTGGAGAAGTAAAAATAAAAGAAGAAACCAAATTTGGACGAAGGGAGATGCAAAACGTGTATATATATAGTTACGCCTATTTTCTGACATTTTTCGCGCATTTCATAAATTTATAATCGGGAGCTAGCATGAAACAAAACATTATTGGTTTAAATCAAATTGCTAATTTGGGATTGAAAAAAATTAATACTTTTTTCTATTTTAAATTAGTTGTCATTGTAGACTTTTTCACACAAACAACTAAAAACCAATTAAATTTTATGTTTTACCTATAATTAACATAATTTTTTGTTTGATATAAATAATTAATAAGGTTGAAAAAATAGAGATAAGAATAAAAAAATTAATTATAAATTTACATTGAAAAAATAGAATGACATTTAGTTTGAAAAACAAAATTAAATATAAACTAACAACTAATATGAAATGAAAAAAATATTAATTTGGAAAAAGAATGCAAAGCAGTAGCACTAGGACGCGTATGTGGTCCTTTAGTTCTCTCTATTATTATTTTGGATTGCTTATAATGACTATAGTAATCAATTATTTTAAGATAACCTTTACGATGCAAGGATAAGAACAAGATTATTAATATATATACTTTCTAAGGTGGCATATGTATTGCATAGGTCTAGTCAATATGAATGGTAGATTAAAATGATGCACTTACTAAAATTAACGATCGAATATAATTTTGGAAATATATAAATTTATGGATGCAAATAGTTGACACGGTATCTAACTACTGTTAGTGATATACATCATAATTTAAATTTTATTATGTTGCCTACGTAACAATATCTAGTTGATAGTAGTGATTAAAGAACCAAAAAGTATTTCCAAAAACAGTAACAACAACAATAGTTTATGCTACGAACTTTAGATAGTACATTATTAGTATATAATTCCGACAAGTGGAAGATAAGTATAGCAAAAACAATAGAATAATTCCTCCCATCTGCAGAAACCACCTCGATACTTCTTGTCATATCTTTTTTTTTTCCTTCTTTGTTTTCATTATTAGTTTATCTGAATATATATCTTATGCCACTAGCTTCAACACTATGTGGTTTTGATGGTTGATTTGGAGAATAAATTAAAGAAAAAGTAAGAATCATGGTTGGTATTCAAGAAAAGGTTTGGATCATGGTTTATTTTAGCAATTTTATGATTAAGGATAAATTTTATAATTTAATTTAATTTCGTTATCGACAACATGCATTATTTTAGATTTTCACTCAAATGGTGATACAACTATAATACAAATCACTAAATTAAATGTCATGGTGTGTAAAAATTAGATAGAATTATTCGTTGAACTCTTCCAAAATCACCATTTGAACTAACTGTTTTCGAGCCGATGAAGTTTCTTTTTTTTTGACGTCACCGATGAAGTGTTTAATTTGTTAATAATAAATAAATTACAAATATAACTGGCACGCTTTAATATTTTATATATATCATCATGCAATAATGCAAACTAGACTTATTTAAAAATAGTAAAACACGCTCATTATTAAAGTGTTTATTAATTTTTTTTACCTAGTTAGGTATAACTTTCGAAAAGATTCCATGCGTTGAAATAAAACATATTTCAAAGTTAAACCGTAGACAATAATATAAATGTTAACTATGGTTTGGATATGGGACCAAACGAGGCATTATAAATGATGTGAAGAATCAATAGACGTAGAAGACTAAAAGCAACACTTAAACGATTTACCTCTCTCCTTTCTAAATAATCTAAGGAAGAGAAAAAGATAATGGAGGAAGAAACGGAACAAGAAGACGCCATCAAGAAGCTTTCGAGAGATGGTTAACGGAAGTTAACTCGGTTCCGTTATCTTTCTCTCTTCTTGGGAAGGATACAAACGGCAAGTCATCAGAGGCAAAGGGAAGGCTACGCCTTTCTTCTTTTCGTATTTCTGTCTTCTTTTTTTTTCTAATTTCCGGTGCTTCTCCGGTGAACTCTCCGGTGATATGTAGAATCTCCGACGAGAAGTATTCCGATTGTTGTTAATAGCTTAAGAACTTGTTGTTTCTTTTATAACTATCTCTACTTATATTAAGATCCGAGTTACGATTTACATGTTAGTAACCGTAGCTAACTAACTCCTTAAACAAAACAAATATTGAGAAATTTTGGCTTGAAAATGATATTGCTCTACTTGTTCTTAATATAGTTTTTTTTTTAAACCTAGAAGTGATCTAAATTTTGTCCACCCGACTAATTTTTTTTTAGAGTGAGTGTAGCCGTGGAGTAACCCATTCACCAAATTTTTTAATGGAGCTAAAGTATGACACCACTTCGATACTAAACAAATGAAAATTATTAGATATTTCCACGTTTAAAAATAATTAAACTATGATCTACATCCATAAAACAATTCTTTCTTCAAGTGGTTCCCACTTGGTTAATTTAATATAGTTCCGAATTAAGTGTCAATAGATGCAAATACTTTGAGGCAGTTCTGGAAAACTATATGTTAAAGTTTTACTATTATGTTAGCTTGGTTTTTTTTTTTTTTTTTGCTAAATATTATGTTAGCTAACCATGCATTATAATTCTGTTTCTAAACTGTCTATACTATAAAAACAAAACTACAGTTAGAATGCATAATATATATTTGAAATAATGGAAGATTTTATATAGATTTTGAAATAATGATAGATTTCATAATTTTTTCTTTAATCAATTAATTAATATATATATATATATACTTAAAACAATATTTCACAGAAAATCTATGAAATGATATATATACTACATAAAAAATCATTATCTTAATTTAAAACATTGTCGCTAATTAGATTTCCTACTTCTTTTTTAATATTTTCATAATTATTCCATTATCTATTTAAATAATGATCAAATCAAAATACATAACTTACCATACTTAAAAAAAAGACCATAACTAAGTTACTAAACATTTTTTTTGGGTCAAAAACTAAGCTAGTAAACATATTCATTTGTAATCAATACAAAAACACGTAGGTACATTTGTAATTGAACGTGCAATCATAACAATAACTATAAATGGTTGAATCACGTATGGGTTTATGGTATCAATCGCATCAATGTCGAATATTAGCTCTACAACGTCTTCATCTTCTCAATCTCGTCTATTTGTAAAGGTTCACCAAGAAGGAAATCTCATAGGGAGGAGGGTCGATCTTTACAGGTTCAGTAACTATCCGGGTCTCGAAGTTGTTCTCTCTGAAATGTTCAATATTACAATTGGAGGTAAGTAAAATCAACAAAAGTTTAAAACATTGTTTTTCTCCAAATTACCATGTAAAAGCTTAAAGATTTCGAAATAATATACAATATAAATAATCGGCCATGAGTTATAGAATAGTACAAGTAGAGAGAGAATAAATCTAGCGTTTTGGAAATATTCATAAAAATGTATTGTTTTGGAAAACCGTAAATTATATAGAAAGAATGAACCACAAAATCATCCTTGGTCTGCTTAGATTCATAAATCTTGATTGTAACAGGTGGTGACGAATACCATACTTTGATGTATTTAGACAAATATGGAGATTGGATGATGGCAGGAGATGACTCATGGGGGTATGATGATTTCTCACATCCATCTCAATCTGTCACACACACACACACATATATATATAGTTTTATCATCTTTTTAAATCTCGATTTCATGTGACTGATGACTCCATGTTTTGTTGCAGCCATTTTCTGACTACAGTGAAAAGACTAGTGATTATGAAACCCAAGACTCCTGAAACCTAGCTTGATCACATCTCTTCGATTCTTCGAACGAACTATCTAATACTAATGTTAACTAATTACTAGTGTATTATTTATATAAAATAAAGCAACCCAAAATAATAATTTTCCAACTATCTAAAGCAATACCCTAGTCTTTTCTCAAAGTTGTTCTATTTTCTGTTTATGTTATACCAACGTTTTCCAACAACGTATATGTTGTACTGTCAATTTGTCATGAACTCACAAGTCACGATGAATATTTTCCTAGTCCAAGTCCAAATTAAAGAAATTAAATTGATTCACATACAAGAAACTGAACCAAATCAACAATACAATTGAAATGGAACCAAACCAAGTGACTTGGATTATAAAAAACAAAAACAGAGAAAGAGAATATGATTCAGAACCTGAAACTTTCATCTGAATCTCCACGACTGTTCGATCTATGCGCAAAGAACTTGTTGTTAATGAATCCTAATTACGGTGTTTTGAACTTGGTGTTTTATATAATAAATAACGGTATTTTTGTAATATATCCCATATTATTAAATTCTATAAAATCCATTGCGTTTCCAGATTAAAATTTTTAGGAAAGACGTTTTTCCTACGTTTTCGTCGCGTTTCCGTTTCTGAATGTTTTTGAAACAGAAAACAGATCTTAGTCGGAGTTTCCATGTAATCTAGATTATCCATATGGAGCATATATTTTAGTTGAGATAGAAATGTAAATATGATAGTGAAAAAAAACTCATAACTTCTTAATAATGATTAAGTAAATAAAAGAATAGGGAGAATTTCAATAATACCTTTTAAATAACGGTATTATGGTATTTTCTTTTGATATTTTTTAGATTAAAAATTATTTTTTTCCAAATTTCTGTAAAATTGTGTTTATGTTTCAAATACAAATAAACATCAATATATATTTAAAAGGGAATTTGGGTTGAATAATCCCAAAAAATCTATAATCAAAAATCTAACCATTTAACTTAAATCTAATGATTATAGTTAGGCCACATATGTTAATTTGATAGATTCCAAATTATTAATTTCTTTTTGCTAATGAGCAAATTAACCCTATTTAAAAAAACTGTTTTAAAAACTACAATCCACAAAATCTGCTGACTAAATTTGATACATGCATGCATAGTTACATAGAATTTTGTGAATAAGTTTAACCTTTTTAAGTATAGACAATGTAACTTTGATGTTTTGTTTTCCATTTAATCAATCGGCTGATATACTTAAAACAATATTTTAAAAGAAAGCCTATTAAATGATAATGACTGTGCTATCTAAAAAAAACATTTTCTTAATTACAAAATTTGTTTTATGTTGCTAATTAGATTTTTTTTTTTTTACTGTTTTCATAAATGATAATGACTGTACTATAAAAAGAAACCTATTAAATGATAATGACTGTACATATAAATTTTTTTTCTTAATTACAAAAATTGTATTATGTTGCTAATTAGTTTTTTTTTTTTACTGTTTTCATAATTTTTTCATTATCTGTTTTGATAATGATCGAATCAAAATATATAACTAAAACATATTTAAAAAAAAACATAACTAAAGTAACTAAACATATTCATTTGTAATCAATACAAAAACGCGTAGGTACATTTTTATAATCGAACGTGCAATCATAACAATAACTATAAATGGTTGAATCACATATGGGTTTATGGTATCAATCGCATCAATGGCGACTAATAGCTCTACGGGGTCTTCATCTACTCCATCTCGTCTATTTGTAAAAGTTTAATTACAAAGAAGGAAACTTCATAGGGAGGAAGGTCAACCTTTGCAAGTTCAATAGCTATATGAGCCTCGAAGCCGCTCTCTCTGAAATGTTCAATACTACAATTGGAAGTAAGTAATTAACAAAAGTTTAAAACATTGTTTTCTTTTCAAAACTACCATGAAAAACTTAGAGATTTTGAAATACTATAAAACATGGAAATAATCGGCCATGAGTTATAGAAGATAGAGAGAAAATAAATATAAGTTTTGAAAATATTCATTAAAATGTACCCTTTTGGAGATATTCATAAAAAGGTACCTTTTAAAAAGTGGTAAATTAAATAGAAAGAAGAACAAATTAGCTAAGTAACCAAAAATTTAGCTATATTTAGAAAATGACTAAAGTTGTAGAGATCCCTTTGAAAAACAGTAAGGAGTTTTCTTTTTCATTTGGTCATTCGATAAATAGCCGATAATTTGTGGTTATCCACTGTAAATTCTTTAGAAAGAATGGACCATAAACTTATCCTTGGTCTGCTTAGATTCATAAGTCTTGACTGTAACAGGTGGTAAGGGAATCCATACTTTGACGTATTTAGACAAAGATGGAGATTGGATGATGGCAGGAGACGACTCATGGGAGTATGATGATTTCTCACTTCCATCTCAATCTATCACACAAACACACACACACACACACACATACATACATACATACATACATATATATAATTTTATCATCTTTTTAAAATCTCGACTTCATGTGACTGATGACTCCATGTTTTGTTGCAGCCATTTTCTGACTACAGTGGAAAGACTAAAGACTAAGAAACCCAGGTCTCCTTAAACCTAGCTTGATCATTTTTACCTCCTAATGAGATGTTTTGAAAAAAAACGCGACAACAATTTCACATCTCTTCGAATGAGATATCTAAGAATTACTAATGTTAACTAATTACTAGTGTATTATTTATATATAAAATAAAGCAACCAAAAATAATAATTTTCCAACTATCTAAAGCAATACCCTAGTCTTTTCTCAAAATTGTTTTATTTTCTGTTTATGTTATACCAACTATTTCAACAACATATATGTGGTAGTGTCAATTTGTCATGAACTCACAAGTCACGACGAATATTTTCCCTAGTCCAACTCCAAATTAAACAAGTTAAATTGATTCACATACAAGAAACTGAACCAAATCAACAATACAATTGAAATGGAACCAAACCAAGTTAAACCGACTTGGATTATAAAAAACAAAAACAGAGAAAGAGAATATGATTCAGAACCTGAGACTTCAGAAGATGCTCTGCCTTCACCTGAATCTCCATGATTGTTTGATCTATGCGCAAAGAACTTGTTGTTAATGAATCCTAATTACGGTGTTTTGAACTTGGTGTTTTAAATAATAAATAACGGCATTTTGGTAATATATCCCATATTATGTTCTCCAAATTCTATAAAATTCCATCGCGTTCCAAGTTCTGAACGCATCCGAAACAGGAAAGACCTTTGTCGGAGTTTCCATGCAACCTATATTATTCCATTATTAGTAATTACTCCATTATTGTTAATTGTTCCATTTTTAATAATTACTGTTTAAAGAGAAAAGGAAAATATGATGATCAAGATGTAAAAGTTAGTAGAAAATAGAAAGTTTTCACTATCATATTAGATCGAATTGGCCGCCGATTCATAAGTTGTATAAACATACATATACTTTTTTTGAATAAGAAAAATCATTAGATAGTACATTCAGGGCCGGATCTGGGCATAGCCAGATGAAACATTCGCCTAGGGCCCCCATTTTTTAAAGGCCCCCAAATATTTTTTTTTTAAATATATATATACATAATATAAAGACAAAAAAATGTTTGATTTTCTATGTGGCCCAAATTTAAAAACGTGGCTATTAAAAAAGCCCAATAGAATGTCCAAATAATTAAAAACTAAAATCAATAAAACAAAAACCAAAAAAAAAAAAACCTACGCGACTTGTTCGTCGCTTAAGCTTCCTCCTTCCTGACGCTTCCTTCTTCCTTCTTCTCTAAGTTCCATTCTTCTATTCTTCTCAATCTCAAACACAAGTTCATCTCAATTGGTTCTGTTTTATATCAAAATCCTAGCCATAAACCATGTCAGGTAACTAATTTTAAGATTATGTTAAATTTTGTGTTAGAGTTGAGAATTTGATCAGAAAAAATAATTCTTACTATGTTTGTTTTTTTTATACAAATTTTTTAGGAATTCCAACACGAAAAACAAAATGCAAATCAGGAGCCCAAAAGCTAAGAGAGAAGAAAAGAAAAGAAGAAGAGGATAAATCTCTAGCCAATTCTATGTTAAGGTTTGTTAAAAAATCAAAAACTCTTGAAAGTGATGAGTGTGGTGGAGCTGGTGATGAAAATCCTACTGATTTAGAGGATGATAAGATAGAGGAAACTATTGATAAGACTGAGGAAGTTATAGATAAGTCTGAGAATGTGGAAAAAAGGAGTAGAGAAGATGAAGTGAATGTTGAAGAACAAGAAAGGATTCTGGAAAAACTTGATCCTGCAAGCTGGAAAATAATTGATCAGAGTTTGATAGATTTTCTAGTGAAAAAGGGTCCTATGGAAAGAGTACATGAGAACTACGTCTTTCCAAAAGATAGTATTGGTAGACATTTTTCTCATAGGTATTACAAAAGAGAGATGAAAAATGGAGATAAACAAGATAGGAACTGGCTACTTTATTCTAAAGTATCGCATAGAGCATATTGTTTTTGCTGCAAGTTGTTTGGTCGAGATCAAGATGCCAATCAGTTGTCAAGCAAGGGGTTTAATGATTGGAAGAATGTCAGGATAAGACTGAGCCAACATGAAACCAGTCATTGTCATATTGTGTGCATGAGTCAGTGGATGGAATTAGAGTTGAGACTAAGGAAAAATCATACCATTGATAAGTGTCTCCAAGAAGAAATCAATAGAGAAAGAAACCATTGGAGAGAGGTTTTGTTGAGAATATTTTCATTGGTAACAACTCTTGCTAAACAAAATTTAGCATTTCGTGGGACTAATGAGAAGCTTGGTGAAAAAAACAATGGAAACTTTCTGACTTTTGTTGAATCATTTGGAGAGTTTGATCCAGTCATGCGAGAGCATATCAGACGAGTTAAGGAAGGTGAGACTCACTACCATTATTTAAGCCACATTATTCAAGATGAACTGATTGTTATGCTAGGATATGAGATTAAACTTATGATCATCAATAAAATTCAAGAGGCGAAGTATTTTTCAGTGATTCTCGACTGCACTCCAGATAAGAGTCATAAAGAACAAATGAGTCTTATTATCAGATGTGTGGATGTCTCTATGGAGAAAACACAAGTTGTAGAATTTTTTGTGACATTCCTAGAAGTTGCAGATAAATCTGGAGAAGGACTTTTTGAATTGCTTTGTGATACGTTGGCTGGTCTAAATTTGAATATTGATGATGTGAGAGGGCAAGGTTATGACAATGGATCTAATATGAGAGGAAAACACAAAGGGGTACAGAAAAGATTGTTGGATATCAACTCAAGAGCATTTTATACACCTTGTGGTTGTCATAGTCTTAATTTGGCACTTTCTGATATGGCTAAATCATCTACAAAAGCGATTGATTTCTTTGGAATCATTCAAAGGATTTATTGTTTGTTTTCATCATCTACAAATAGGTGGGAGCTATTCAAGGTGATGGTAGGAGGTCTCACACTTAAGTCATTATCAGAAACTCGTTGGGAAAGTCGTGTGGAAAGTGTTAAAACAATTCGTTTCCAGGCTCCAAAAATAAGAGATGCGTTGGATTACTTGGCTGAAAACTGTGCTGATCCTGGAGCTCGTAGCGAAGCTGAATCTCTTGCTACAAGTGAAACTCATGGAATTGGAGGATTTGAGTTCTTATTTGGTATGGTTATTTGGTATGATCTTCTATTTACCGTTAATACGGTAAGTAGGGATGTTAAAATGGGCTCAACCATGTAGGGCTGGCCCTGACCCTAGTAAAATTTTTGAGCCCTAACCCCTATATAATATATCAGGGCTTAAATAGGGCCAATGTTAATTAGCCCTAAGATTTTTAGGGCTTACCAAGGGCTAAGTTTTTAATCAAAAACACAATTATATTTTTTCATAAAAAAAAACAAAATCACGTTTTCCGCCAAAACCGCAAAATTATTTTTCCTCCAAAAATGCAAAATTCACTTTTTCGTCTAAACTCCCAAAATCATGTTTTCCCGCCAAAAACACAAAATCACGTTTTTCGCCAAAACCCCGAGTTCACTTTTTCCCATCCAAAACGCAAAATCATGGTTTTCCGCCAAAACTCCAAATTTACCTTTTTGTTTACAACCCCGAAATCATGATTTCCCACCAAAAATGCGAAATCTAGTTTTCCCGCCAAAAACGCAAAATCGCGTTTTTCGTCAAATTCACTTTTTCCGTTTACAACCCCGAAATTATGTTTTCCCGCCAAAAATGCATAATCATGTTTTCCCGCCAAAAACGTAAAACCGCGTTTTTCCGCCAAATTCACTTTTTCCGTTTACTACCCCGAAATCATGTTTTCCCGCCAAAAATGCATAATCATGTTTTCCCGCCAAAAACGTAAAACCGCGTTTTCCCGCCAAATTCACTTTTTCTGTTTACAACCCCGAAATCATGTTTTCCTGCCAAAAACGCATAATCATGTTTTCCCACCAAAAACACAAAACAGCGTTTTCTCGCCCAGACCGCAAAATTATGTTCTCCCGCTAAAACCAAAAAAGTCGCATGTTCCGCCAAAACCGTCAAAATTGTTTTTCCCAACCAAAAACGCAAAATCACGTTTTTTTCCAAAACCGCCAATTGCATTTTCCCGCTAAAATCATATCTTTTCGCAAAACCCACAAATTTGTGTTTTTTTTTGTAAAAACCGCAAAATCGCGTTTTCTACCAAATACCGTAAAATTACATTTTTCCCTAACATTGTTATATTATTTTTGTCCCGCCAAAACCGGACAAATTTTATATAATGTTTTATTTTAAAAACAAAACATTATATAAAATACATTGTCGATTTTTATATTTTGTTTCTAATTTTATATATTGTTTTGTTTTAAAAAAAACACATTGTAAATTTAAATATAAATTTTTATTAACAAATTCAATAAATTTAACTTTTAAGCACTTTGTTTATTATCAAACAGGGCTTATATAGGCCCAGGGCTTAAACCCTTTGTTTGAAATCTGATAGGGCTAATATAGGGTTAGGGCTTACTTAGGGCTGAGCTTTCAAATGATAGGGCTGGGCTGAGCTGAGAAACCCTATTTAACATCCCTAACGGTAAGTAAGGCGCTGCAATCAGAGCATATTGATATTGATAATGCCATTATTCAATTGAAAGGACTTGTTTCATATTTGAAAAACTACAGGGAAACTGGATTTGAAAAAGCAAAAGCAGAAGCTAAGATTATTGCAGAGTCTATGGATATAGAGCCAGATTTTCCTATGAAAAGAAAGCGCGTTATTAAAAGGAAAATACATTTTGATGAACAGATTGGAAGAAGGGATGATGAATTTGAGATGCTAAGCGAGGAAGAGAAGTTTAAAATTGATTTTTTCCTGAGAATCGTGGATCAAGCTATAATATCTCTTCAGGTGAGGTTTGAACAATTTGAAGAATATGAGAAGATTTTTGGATTTTTGTTTGATCTAAAGAAGCTCAGATTGGCAACAGGTGATAGTTTAAAGGCAGCATGTATCAACCTTGAAACTTCTCTTAAACATGGTGATACTTCAGACATTGATGGAAATCATTTATTCCTAGAGATCATGATTTTAAGAGAAGTTTTACCAATTGAGATCGAGAAGGCCATTGAAGTGTTAGACTTTTTGAAAAGGTATGAAGGTCGTTGTTATCCGAATACATGGCTTGCATATAGAGTGATGCTAACGGTTCCAGTTTCAGTTGCCTCAGCCGAAAGAAGTTTTTCCAAGTTAAAGTTGATAAAATCTTATTTGAGGTCAAGTATGTCAGAAGAGCGATTGAATGGGTTGGCGATGTTGTCAATTGAGAGAGACATGGTTGGAAAACTTGACTATCAAAGTTTGATGAATGACTTTGCCGCAAAAAATGCAAGAAGGGATATTTTTAAAAAGCCGTAGATTATTATTAGTTTTTTTTTTTTTGAGAAAACTGATGTTTCATTAATGGTTTAACCTTTTTTATATATGAAAATTTTTTTTTTGATATATTATATTGGCCCCCATTTTTTATTTTGTTTCAAGCCCCCAAAATTTCAGATCCGGCTCTGAGTACATTTACAATATTTCTCTCTACCCATCGTTTTACCTAGCTTTGAGCTCTTATTTTTAGAAACTGTAAGTCTTATTTATTGTTTGGAGGATCCGAGATAACTTACAGTATTAGGTAGGATTCATCAGTATCAATCGCATAAATGGCAAATTCTACGACGTCTTCATCTTCTGAATCCTGTCTATTTGTAAAGGTTTACAAAGAAGGAGACCTCATAGGGAGAAAGGTTGATCTTTACAATTTTAATAGCTATCAGAGTCTCGAAGCCGCTCTCTCTGACATGTTCAACACAACAATTGGATGTAAGTAATTAACAAACGTTTAAAACACTACTTTTTCCTCAAAATTACCATGAAAAAACTTAAAGATTTCAAAATACTATAAAAATAGAAATAATCGTTCGTCATGAGTTATAGAATAATGCAAGATAGAGAAAGAGAAAAAATATACCGTTTTGGAAATATTCATAAAAACGTATCGTTTTAGAAAGTCGCAAATTAGATAGAAATAATAGATTGCAAACTCATCTTTGGTCTGGTTAGATTCATAAATCTTGATTCTTACAGATGGTGACCATACTTTGATGTATTTAGACGAAGATGGAGATTGGATGATGGCAGGAGACGACTCATGGGAGTATGATGATTTCTCACATCCACTATTCTCAATCTATCATACTATATATATATATACATTCCCCTTTTTTCTATCATCTTTTTAAAATCTCATGTGACTGATGACTCCATGTTTTGTTGCAGCCATTTTCTGACTACAGTGGAAAGATTGAAGATTAAGAAACCCAAGACTCCTTGATCATTTTTACCTCCTTATAGCAAAACGAACCAACTAGCTTAAGCAATACCCTAGTCTTTTCTCAAAATTGTTTTATATATTTATGTTATAATTTAATCTCATTATTTATACATACCAACTTTTTCAACTACATACAATGTATGTCGTATTGTCAATTTGTCATGAACTCCAAATTAAATTGATTCAGATACAAGAAACCGAACCAAATCAACAACAATCCGAAATGGAACCAAACCAAGTTAAAACCGACTTGGATTAAACAAAAAACAGAGAAACAGAACCGTAACTTTTAATCCATTCAAGATCCTTCTGAAAATGGTGACTTTACATACTTTTGAGTCATGATCATGAACACATCAACGAGCAGAGATGTTACAGTCTCTTCTTGTTTCTGTTATCTCACATAATAAGAGTCAAGAAGTAACCACTTGGGAACAACAAAAAAGAATGACTAATCCCGAGAAAATTTGTATTTTGGCTAATCAAGAGCCATATTTTTCTTCATAGCTTCATAAACAATGTACGTGATGCTTGCTGCTGGAACTACTTTGAGAAGATTAGGTAAGAGTCCTCTGTAGAAACCTCTTAGACCTTCGCCTCTCATCGTTTTCATAAACTCTTGCTTCATCGTCGTCTCTGAACTATCCGCTTGCATTCTGACATAACAAGGATCAAACTTGCTTTTACAATCACAGACAAGAACAAGGACATAAAAAATTTGGTATCTTTTGATCAGTTTCTTACCTTGTTCTTACGACTTGTAACGGGTAAACGCATGATGCTCCAAGAGCTCCTGATGTCATTCCGCAGCTGAGCTGTATTAAAGGACCCGGTTCTGTAGAAGTTCAAGGTATTTTCAGTATATCATACAATAATCAAACACAAAGGATAATGAGGATCTAAGGCTTCAATGTTCTAACCGGTGTCTTGAAGAATGTATGTTCTGGACAAGTCTTTTAGCGTTTCATATGCAGCGAGGTCGATTCCTGCATAAGGGATAATCCCAAGAAGAGAAGGAAATAGACCCTTGTAGAACGCTCGAGGTCCCTCTCTCACCCATATATCCGTTGTGAGCTTCCACAATTTTGGTGCTTTTCCACCTTCACTTACACAAGTCTGTAACCGAGTCTTCACGAGATCCATAGGGTAAATAGCGGTTTGGGCCACTGCACCAGCCATTCCACCAGCTAAAAGCCTCCCGCTTGTACCAATATCACCATCGTCTCCCCCAATCATGGGTTTTAGCATTTCGTAAGCACAAAACTTAATGGCGCTTTCAGGAGCAACCTTCATGACATTTAAACCATTACCTCTGAAGAAACCCGTCAACTTATCTTCTCTCCAAATCTTCTTAATGGTCGAGAGGACCCCTGCGTGTGCCCTTTGAACTTGCAAAACAACTTTCAAGCGATCCAGAGGTGCAGTTACAGTTCTAGAAACAGCTCCAGCTAGTCCTCCAGCGAGAAGTAATCTGCTCCTTTTGACATGTTTGCTTATACCATCCGGTATAACGGCTTGCTCTCCAATGTCTATCAAACACACCCTTTCCCAGTGATGATATATGTTTTCAATGGTGGCTTCATGAGGGTATAACAAAAGAAAATCTCTCCACTCTTCGAATGTTATAGTTCCATTGTTGTCCTTATCAACATGCTCCACAAATCGAGCGAGTTCCTCATCATCGATTTCAATGCCTACAAGAACATAACTGTGGGGCTTATATAGGTTGGAGATACTCAACAATCATATAGTAAAACATAAAAAGCTTCCGCATCACAAGACTACACCACCGATTGAAGCAAAGAACACATTGTAACATCAACACAAAACCATTAGCGAGCAGTATACAATCAAAATCCACAAATCCTACAAAGGTTTGAAATCTACAAGACATCAATGGAACAGTGTGGAATCACATACCGGCTTTAACAAGAGCTTCCCAAAGCTCCTCAGGGAGAATGCAGCCATTGTGAGCAACATCAATGGCCTGGAAAATCCTGTAAAGCTCAAGCTCCTTAGCATCAATGTAGCGACGAAACTCGTGATAATCCACACGCCCATCTCGATTCGCGTCGCAGACTCTAAACAAATCCCTAGCATACTTGTACTCAGGAGGAATCTGAAGCGAAGCTAGACCCTTTTCGATCTGGGCATAATCTAAAAACCCTAGGTTCGAATTATCGAAGAAATCGAACAAACTTCGAATCCTAATCTCTCTCTCTTCCATGGTCTCACGTAACGCCAATAGAACATGCTCCATCGTGATGGATACAGGTTTCTTCGTCGTGTTTCGGGTTTTGGGTTTCGACTCCATTGCTGATTCGCCGATCAAAATCGAGATTTACCCAGAAGATTAGAATGCTTCAAAAAGGGCTTTTGAATGATTCTACGGATTGGATCATAATACAGGAGATTGTAACCCTGAGACTTCAAAAGAGTGAAATTTCTGGTTCTGGGTTTTCGAGGAAGAAGAAGACCTCAATAACGGTGAATGAGTCTCTCTTCCCGTCGAAGACGAGAACACAAATCCCCAAATTCAAAATCAGAAGGAAAAAAAAAAACCCAATCTTTGGAAATCACTTCACTTTTCGAACGGAATTTTGAGTGAGTGAGTTCTGGGTCTGGGTTTTAAACTCCGGCCGGTGAAGGAAACTCCGGCGTCATCTGTCAACCGCGAGTGACGGAAGCATATCTCATCTCTTTTGCTCTTTCTCTCTTTCTCTCTCTCTCTCTATAATCTTCCCTCGCCTGCATTCTCTATTTTTGTGGCCGTTTTCCACGTGCAAATCTACACGGCACGTGCGAATCAGTCAAATTGATAATCGTGCGTATCCGGGTCAATTGTGTTTGACCGTAAATTTGATTTGTAAAACTGAAGAGAAAAAAATTAGAAAAATTACACTACAGCAGTATAGGTTGAAAGCAAAAATTTAGGAAAAAAATAATAAATTTGGGTAGATTGCTAATGATATTTATTTTTTTGGTTATTGATGCCAAATTCCCTTTATTTTAGCTCGGTGATTATAATTTGGTAGCTAATCTTGTCGCCGGTTCTGTCTCCGGTTTGGTAATGGGAAGATAGGATTTTCATTAATATTGATTATATTAATATTGTTTTGTAGCGTTTTAATAACAACCGACCTTAGCTCAGTTGGTAGAGCGGAAGACTGTAGTCTGTGATAGCAAATCTTTAGGTCGCTGGTTCGATTCCGGCAGGTTGGATTTTTTTTTTTTTATAAAGCGCTTTTGCCATAAACTACAATTTTACCCTTTTTACGGTCTAAAACATTTACACCATTACTTGACGAGCTATTTTCGGAATGTTGAAATTTGAAAAGAAACTTATTATCTTTCATTATAAAAAGATGCCACTTTTTCTGTTTTCTACAGAAGATTATGATTCTACATATTATTACAGCTCATTAGATTCTCCTTCTTGCTTCTTTATTTTTAGTGTCATTTCTTCGTTCCCATGATTTCACAAACTAACACAACAGTTATGATTCTACATATTCTCTTTCACTATCCCCAGATCACACATTGTTGGAACAAACGTAGTAGGCTCCATGCCTCCATCAAAGTCATTTTCAACACACGGCCCATGCTTTCTGAAAGCAATCTCAAAACAAGTGTTTATTGTTCATAAGAGCATAATCAAAGAGATAAAAAAAAAGATAGTGATAGATATCAAATAGCTCATAAGAGCTTAATTTAAAGAGATAAAAGAGATTGATAAACTATATATAAGAACTGTATTCAAATGCAAAAATAAAAGGAAAGCAGAGAACTTTAGATTGTCACTAAAAATAAAATGATTCCGGATTGATATCCCAAATAGTACTAAAGAAGGAGAGTTGTTTTTAATGGCGACTCCCAAACTTACAAAACAATGTTTTCTAATATTATATACTTGCTTGTAACCTTTAAACGCATGGGCCTTTGATAATATATTAAGCTTGACATAGGGAATGGTTTTATATCAATATTCACCCCGAAATTTTTTGAAAACAAAATAATAATAATAGTTTTAATGATTTTCTGTGGCCATAAACTTTTATGTTAATAAATATAATATAAAATGCGATTTAAAACTGATTTGAATCGACCATAACAGATAATTTAGTGGTTTGTGTTAGTGATGTCGTTGCGTTACATTCATATTATTAAATGGGCTAATGTAAAATGAGCTATATGGGAAACTGAAGTGGGCTGCGTTATGTACAATCATGAGTCAATGAGTGAGTCGGTGCAATTTGAACATCCCCGAACGAAAGAACCAAGCAAACATAGATATACTATACGAGTTACATACGTCTTTTTACATTGTATATTTGTATACAAGAAGTATGCATATGCATACGTATGTGTTTGGGCCGATAAGTTTGAAAAAAGAAGAAAAGGAAGTGGTTGAGATTTGTGAGAGCTTAGAAGGCCGCAAAGGTTGAAAGGGCGGTGTGTTTGGCCGGTGTGCGTGCGTGCGGCCATCTCTCGTTTCCGTTAACGTCAACATATTTATTTTATTGAATCTTTTCTATATGCTTTCTGTCGGAATAATTAATAAAATTATTATATTTATGTTTGAGTTGTTTTGTAAGCAACGGTACTATTAAAGAATTTGAGTATTTGGAATCATTTGACATGTTTGAATGTCTATCACTTGCCATGTGGCTTTAATTTGTATTGTATATACCAAATGAAGGAAAAAAGTGACCTAATTTGTACATGTACAAAAAGGGTTTCCTTTAATAGCACTACAAGAATTTGACCATATAGATACGATTTAAAAAAAAAAAAAAACTAACCAGGCTATATATCTCAATTAGATCAGAAAACTATATATATTTTTGAGACTCGTGTCTTACTCGTTTTTGGAACTTTTTTGTTTACTTACATTTTGTTTAAGCTAGATTGGTTAGTCCCATCAAATTCTGTTTATCCAAATCATCCCGCTCTATGGGAGAGTAAGGTTCATATGCATAACTAATAAGTTTTTTTTGCTAAAATCATAATTAATTACAGTAAAACCTCCATAAATTAATATTTTATAAATTAATAATCATCATAAATTAATAAATTTCTCCGGTCCCAAGTCGGGCCAATATAAAAATTAACAAAATTCGATAAGATAATAAGATAATAATTTTTTGAAACTCCTATGTAAAATATGGTCTCAATAATAGTGTAAATTAATAATCATGTATATATATATATATATCTATAAATATTTTTGGATTTACTGATTTTTTTCTTCTACTTATTACTTCTATAAAATTTTTATGATTGTTTTCTCTGTATCCAAAACTTGTGAAAAAATTATAGACGAGATAATTAATTATGTACAATAACTTTTTCCAAATATATCATAATATGTATCATAGACTTGTGAATAATCATGTTTTTTTTCTAAAATTTGTATATAATAATGTGCATTATTTTTAGATGGATAATATATTGTGATGTTAACAGTTATTGTATTGAAATAACTAAAACTATAAATCAGAATTTTGAGTTAATATTATCATTTTTACAAATAGATTCAATTAAAAAATTTAATATAATTTTCTTTTAATTTTTCTTTAAAGAAAATCTTACCTAAAACATATATTTTTATAAATTAATATTTATTAATTATAGATTAATTAATTACTCTTTAAATTAATAAATTTTTAAAATTCCAATATTATTAATTTATAGAGGTTTTATTGTAATTGCTATCTTAATATATTTTATTAGGCTAACAGTCATCTGTTGGACTCATCGCTAGCTAGGTTTTGTCAACCAATATTTTTTTTAATATATCTAATTAAGAAATAACGGTTCCTCATTTATGCCTTGGACAAATAAATCTAGTAAGTATGTTCTTTTGCAAGGAAGTAGTAATATATGTTCAGTAAAATCAAGGATTTTAGTTTGTAAGTATCGGATACACGTTTTTAACCATCGAACTAAATTCAATATATATATATATATGAAAACATATATATTAGTCAATAACATACATAATGTGAATTTGAAAAATCGAGTGTGATACAACGGCGCGTATATTTATATAAACTACTAGGCCACATACAGTATCGTGCCTAGCGTTTCGAGGGCCTTAGGCGATATAATAAAAATATGTCTCGTATTAAGACATACATTTTATCATATAAAATATAAACTTTTTATAAAAAATATATATTCAATATAGCCAAAAGTTATTTTTTTATAGTTTTACGTGATATATATATATATATATATAGATTTATAAATCTATTTATTTTTATTTTGTATGTGAGAACAAAATAATTTATTGGATCAACCATAAAATATTAAATATTTGATATTGAAACAATAGCAAACAATAATGTGCCTATATTGATCAACTCTATTAATTAGTATATCTTAATTGTAACTATAAAGTTAGACATATATATAATCTGCAAAAACAAAATATCAAATGATTTTAAAAAAAATTAAAAAAATGAAACGGAAAACTTATAATTATTTGAGTATTTAAAATATGAAATTCTGATATGATGCTAATTAACCCAAATCAATTTCAAAAATCAAAACTAAAATGAAAGACATATATACAAAATTTATTAATTAAATTATAAATTATGTAAAATTGGGGCCTAAAATTATTGATGCCAAGTAGGAGCCCTAGGCAATTGCCTATTTTGTCATGCCTAAAGCACGGCCCTGGCCACATATATGATAATAAAAAAATACAATTCAAACACTTCATAACATTGATCGAAGGCATGGGATAAGACATTCACAAGTCTTAGAGCAAAGGGTTTTGTTGTAAATTCTTATTATAAAATCCAAAAACTCATCATATATGTTTTCAGGATTACAAAAAAGCTAGGTTCTTCAGATTTTTTTTGGTAAACCAATTAAATTAAAAGATGAAAAAATTTGGATCATTTTTCGATTTGGATGTGTTGTCCCTACGCAAAAACCATGCTAATCTTTCTCTATGTCGTTCCCAAAAAGATAACATTAGTGTTTCTTTATAACTTTTTTTGTCTTACCTAGGGCTGGGCAAATAAACCGATATCCGAATAACCGAACCGATCCGAACCGAAAAATCGGTTTCGGTTCGGATTCGGTTACCTTAAATTAACCGGTTGGATAGTATGTGCCTAAGACATCGGTTTCGGTTCGGTTTCGGTTATTAACCGATAACCGAAAGATATCCGAAGTAACCGAAGCATAATCCATTAATACATTTATATAATTATATATCATATATACATAATACATTAACACATAAATTTTTGATTATGTTTTGATTATTCATTTTGGATATTGGTCATATTTTTCAGTTTTGTTCGGTTTATTTAATTTTTTCATGGTTAATTCGGTTAATTTGGATAAAACAACCAAACCGAACCGAAACCAAAATTATTTCGGTTATCCAAATTAATATCGAACCGAACTGAACCATTGAATAACCGAACCGATCCGAACCGAAAATTCTTAAATATCCGAATGGTTAGTATATTGTTATATCCAAACTAACCGAAACCGAACATAACCGAACCGTAACCGAATGGTTATCCGAATGCCCAGCCCTAGTCTTACCTTTATCTTCAGAACTTTTAATTAGTTTGGTTTTTCTTTTTAACTTTTTAAAAAAAAATCATCATCCACTCAAGACTTACTGTTTCTGTTTAACAAAAGATTGAACCGTCCATGTCACTTCAACTTTTTTTTTGTTAATATAGTATTAGGAAACTTAGAGCATCCACAATGATAGAGTCTCTGTCATGAATTTTTAGTCTATAAAATATTGGTATTTTAATATAATTTAGTTAAATTTAATATTTTTAGAAAGAAATTGAACATTTATAACAGCACATGTAACATGAAAGTTTCTCTTGAGTATCTAGTTTTAGAACTCCATTATTCTCTTTTTTTTACTTTTTCAATTTTATTTTTTATTTTTTATTATTTAAATACTCGTGTTTTTAAAAAGAAAGTTAAAATTTTTATAGACTTACACGACCAAATTTTGATTATGTTAAGCAAGTGTGTTCGCTTAGGTATGGATATGTCTTACTCGCGCCATATTTCGAGCGTAAGAATATTTTATTGCAGAGAAGTATAACAAATATGTTTTTTAATCGAGCTGAGACGTTAGAAACATTATCAATTCAAGACGACAACATAAACGTTGGAAAAACCTTATGACACATTTATAGAATTTAAGAACTCAATGATTGATAAAGAATAACTCTCTTTATTTCCTTTAGAAAATAACTCAAAACTAAAGTTTTCAATCTCTCTCAAGACGACAACATAAACGTTGGAAAAACCTTATGACACATTTATAGAATTTAAGAACTCAATAATTGATAAAGAATAACTCTCTTTATTTACTTTAGAAAATAACTCAAAACTAAAGCTCTCAATCTCTCTTAAACTTATAAGTTATGCCACACATTTACATCTTCTTATATAGAAAGAGATCTACTCAAATTTTTTTTTCTCTTTAGAAAAATTTCCTATTCTCTCAATATCCTATTATATTATAATCTCTAATCCTAATCTCTTTAGTATATCTTCAAGCTTTCTTCAAGTTTAAGTCAACATTCTCCCCTTTAAATTTGAAGTCGATTTTCTTCAAGTCTTGTACACCTATGAGCTCCCTCATTTCTCTGAATTTGATTATTCCCAAAGCTTTTGTAAGAATGTCCGCCTTTTGCTCACTTCCTAGAACATGTTCTACTTCTATTTGTGCGCTCTCAACACACTCTCTTATAACATGATATCGCATGTGTATATGCTTACTCCGGCCATGAAAGACTGGGTTCTTTGTAAGAGTAGTCGTTGATTGATTATCAATACGTATGGTGACCTTTTCACACGATGTTCCAGTGATCTCACTTAGTAGGTCTTGTAGCCACATTGCCTGTTTCGCTGCCTCAGTTCTTACCATGAACTCGGCTTCACAAGATGATAGAGCCACAATCTCTTGTTTTTGTGAACACCAAGATATCAGACTTTCACCAAGATAAAATACATGACCTGTTGTACTCTTTCCATCATCAGGATCAACGTTGTGGCTACTATCACTATAACGTACTAGCTTTGGTATTTTCGTACACCAACTAAAGGTTAAACCAAGAGTAGTAGTTCCCTTTAAGTATCTTAAACATTGCTTCATTGCAGCCGCATGTGATTCTCTGGGACTCTGCATATATCGACTTAAAACTCCCACGCAATATGACAAATCTGGTCTCGTATGAAGTAGGTATCTGAGACAGCCAACATTCTTTCTAAAAATCGTAGCATCAACTTCTTCTTCATTCTCGGATTTTGACAGTTTTAATCTGATTTCCATAGGAGTGTGTACCAGATTGCAATCCTTCATTCCAGTTTCTTCTAGGATCTTGAGAGCATAACGGTTTGGATTCAATGTTATCCCTTCGTGTGCTGAATTACTTCAATTCCAAGATAGTATGCCAATTTCCTGAGATCACTCATTTCGAATTTAGAAGCCATCTCCTCTTTGAATTTGTTAATGACATCTAAGCTTGTTCCTGTGACAAACAGATCATCAACATACACAGCTATGACTAGAAGATATTCTTTAACTACCTTTCGATAGACGGATGGCTCCTTCGAACACTTTATAAAATTAAGTTCCAAGAGGATGTGATTCAACTTATCGTTCCATGCTCTTGGTGTTTGCCTTAAACTATACAATGCTTTGTTGAGCTTATAAACTTTATCTTCACTTCACTCTATTTCAAACCCTTCTGGTTGAGAAACATACATAGTTTCTTTTAGTTCTCCATAAAAGAAAGCCGTTTTGACGTCAAGGTGGTGTATTTCCCATTCGTGTGATGCTGCGAGATCGATGAGAAGCCTTATTGTATCAATTCGCCCCACTGGTGCAAATACTTTCTCAAAATCTACTCCGTACTGTTGTACATACCCTTTAGCAACGAGTCGAGCCTTGTGTTTGTTGATACTCCCATCAGAGTTTCTTTTGAGCTTAAATACCCATTTTAAACCAATTGGGTTTGCTCCAATCGACAAATCAACGAGATCCATGTTCTATGCTTCTCAATGGAGCTGATTTCTTCTTCGCAGGCGTTTGTCCATTCTTTATATTCTTTTGCTTCATGAAAGTTTCTTGGCTCGTTGTTCAAACATAACAATAGCATTTCCCCTTCTTTTTCGGCAAGTAAGACATAATCCTCAAGATACTTTGGTTTATGACTTTGTCTTTGTGTTCTTCTTAAAACAGGTGGAGAAGGATCACTCGTATCTGGAGTCTCATGTTCTAGCTCTTGCTTGTGTGTCGTTACAGGGTTGCCGCCATCTATATCTTTAGATTCATCAGAGGCTTCTATATCTTTTATGTTTTGCCCTATTGTGGGGGTCGGATTTCACCCCTATGAGATCGATATGGCGATGAGATCAACTCCACAACGTCTTGACGAAATCAAAGCAAGTCTACAAAGGCCCAGTCTGAATCTAGGCCCAAAATGATATTAAATCCATAAGCAAAATGGGCTTAATTGAATAATGGACCTAAATTAGATATATTGCTTAATGGGCCAGGTCTATTAGCTGGCCCATTTACTTAGAAGTATTATATATAGTCCTTCATTATCACCCAAAAAGGGGATCAGAATTCATTAGCAAAAACTCTTGTAACAGCTTTCTTCACAGCTTAATAAAACCTCTCTTGAGATCTTTGCGTTTGGTTGCTTTACGTAGAACTTTACAAACCCTGAAGAATTACTTAGATCGTGATTGTGAGATTCTACCGCCACAATTTGGAGCCATCTAAGGGGACAGTAAAGTTTCTTACTCAACAAGCACCACCACGTTGAGATCGGAAGGGATGACCATCGACGGAGATAACAACGGTAGCAACTCGAAACAAATCGTCGCGGACGGACCTACAGCAGAAGACGCAGCAGCAAACCTCGCGAGAGACATTGCCAGGAGCGATAATACCAGTGACAACCGCATCGATAACACCGGTGACAACAGCGTCGACAGCAGCAGCATCGACAGTAGCAGCAGCAGCAGTGGCAGTAGCAGCAGCAGCGGCAGTAGCAGCAGCAGCGGCAGCAGCAGCAACGAGGACTCATCGGCATCATCGCCAAACAACATGACCAGCAGCAGCAACAGCAACAAGGATTCCTCGGCGTCGCAGCACAACACGACCACCAGGAGCAGCCAGACAGGTGACGACGATGTCGACGTCACCACGAAAAATCCGACAACCTTGGGCGAACTGAAGGATATGTTGAAGATGCTTCTCAAGAAGTCAGCGGAGCAAGAGGACATACTGAAAGCTCTCACGATAGCAAGTAAGGTGCGCAAAAAGGGACGAGCACGACGATCGCTTAGGCGGTTCAGGCTGCATAGCCTCCGCTTCGCAACACCATGCACTATACGGAGAACCAAAGGTGATATAACACGACCACTGTCGTTGCGAACTGCGAATCCAACTCCAAAACAAACCAACGGAACAACGAGCACAGGACCAGCAAGTTTAGGAGAGATCACGCAGGACCGCCAAACTGCTTCACGAAGGATCGCGCAGGAACGCCAAGCATCCTCGAGTAGGATTGCGCAGGAATGTCAAACCGCTTCACGAAGGATCGCGCAGGAATGCCTAGCTGCTTCAGGAATGATCGCGCAGACGATCGGCAAAGCTGCTTCAGGAGGGATCGCGCAGACGGTCGGCACGGACGACGACCCCCGCATGACACGCACCTCAAGAAAACGCAGCACACCCGTAGGGAGAGACCAATCCCAGGCTCGTCGAAACAGTGCGGACATCGAGCGCGACCAAGATCTCGCTGACGAAGAAAGAGACCTCTACTCAACCAAGAAGTTCGAGTTCGAACAGGAACGCAAGGCCCTGCTCCAAACTCAGAACGACAAGATGGCCAAGATGCAAGCACAGCTGGAGCGCGCCGCCTCCGACTTTAGGGTCTTGCAGTCCCAGATGCACAGAGAAATTATGAGCACTAATGAGCGCATTACAATGAGCGCATTACGGAACTTACAACGTGCCTTAACGTTACTATAATCAAAGCTCATAAAGCCGAGACAACGTTGAACAGAATAACCAACTACCGACACGATGCGAATAAGAACTACAAATTCGAAGTTAGAACGACACATTTTCATGAAGCAGAGTTAGTCTTACGGAAAGTCTCCCGAAACACGGTAGAACTCGAAGCCGACAAACTTGGAGCTCACTGGAAAGGACCTTACAAAGTCACCAAGGTGGTCACACCAGGTGTCTACGAATTGGCCAACATGGCAGACATTCCAGTCCCATGATCATGGAACGCTAGGCATCTCAAGAAGTACTACTACTAAGTAACTTCACTTAAACTACGAGGCGGCTTGATCCCTGCAAAGGGTACGTAGGTAACCCATTTTCGGATGGGTACAGCTGTCCCCCTCCTTAAAAGGGGGGGAGTGGGTACGTATACTCGTATACTTCCCTTTTCATACATGGCTTACCGTTCTGAATCAATCAAAAGCCAAGTGTTTACTTGCACATTTATCAAAAGCCAAGTATTTTACTTGCAAACTTATCAAAAGCCAAGTGTTTACTTGCAAATTTATCAAAAGCCAAGTGTTTACTTGCAAATTTATCAAAAGCCAAGTGTTACTTGCAAACTTATCAAAAGCCAAGTATTTACTTGCAAACTTATCAAAAGCCAAGTGTTCACTTGCAAACTTATCAAAAATCAATTATCAGAAGCCAAGTTGTCACTTGCATATTCATCCAAAGTCTTCTCAGAAACAGACTTCTTCTCCTTGTTAACTCGTTGCTGTTGGCCACAGTGACGAACTCTTTACATCCCCAGCGGATAAAGCGCGCTATATAAATTTAGTGTTCATTGCTGGAGCGGAGTTGTTCACGGGAACATATCCGTAAACCAGAATGTTCAACTCAGAAACCCAGCACACAACAAATCGCTGGTCTAATTTTAGTGTTCATTGCTGGAGCGGACTTGTTCACGGAAATATATCCGTAAACCAGAATGTTCAACTCATAAACCCAGTACACAACAAATCGCTGGTCTAAATCTTATGTTCATTGCTGGAGCGGACTTGTTCACGGGAACATATCCGTAAACCAGAATGTTCATCTCAAAAATCTAACAACTTCGTTGGTCATTATGCAATAACGTGTTCATTCTCGGAGCGGCCGTGTCAATAAAATACGTGGTCATAAACCGAAATGAGCATCCGAAAACCCAACAACTTAATCGTTGGTCATTACACAAGAACGTGTTCATTATAGGAGCGGCCGTGTCGATGTAATACATGGTCGTAAACCAAAATGATCATCAGAAAACCCAACTACTTAATCGTTGGTTATTACACAATATAACATGTTCATCTTTGATGCAGAATTATCAGCGATGAACTGCTCATAAACCAAAACGATCAAATCCACTTCACTCAAGCTCACTGGGCGAAAAGCTGAATTTGTCATCTTCGAACTTGTCATCAAAATGAGGTCACTTTGTCAACGTCAACACGATTTGACCTCAGCGTCAAGTCAATACAAGCCCGCTTTGGCTTCAAGTAGACATGACCACCTCGTCGTCAACATAAGTCTACCTCGACATAAAAAAAAGACAGCCTCGTTGACTTGTCCCTTATCTCAAATAGACCTCGTCATCACACCGCCTCGTCGTCGCATCGAAGAAGCTTCGTCTTGCTCTCGCATCGAACAAGCTTCGTCTTACCCCTGCATCAATCAAGCTTCGCCTCGCTGTCGCAACGATCAGACTTCACCTCGCAGTCGCATTGAAACTTGTCTTGCTATCGCATCGATCAACCTTTGCCCGGCTTTCGCATCGATCAAGCTTCGCCTCGCCGTTACATCGATCAAGCTTCACCTCACCGTCGCGTCAACTTCACCGACTTTGCCTCATCGTCGCGTCGATCAAGCTCCACCTCATCAACATCACCCCGTCGCGATAGAACCACCTCATCGCATCATCACCTCGTCGAGTCATCGGATCCACAAATTGACTTGGCTTCGTTGCATCATCGCCTTGTTACCAAATGTCTTTTGAGCTTATCGTCGAGTCTCTCGACTCCACTCCGAGCTTGAATCACCTTCATCAATTTTGCATCGTCAACTTCATCTTGGCAGTCAATCACGTCCTCAATCAATCACCTCGTCGACTTCGCATCATCGATCAATCACTTCGTCGCCACATGATCACGTCAAGGAGTCGATGCGCGCTTTGATCTGCTTGGGAATTCTCCGCCAGCAATGTCTTTGCCCCTGTCTTCTCGGGAACGCTTACGATTTGCCCCAACATCATCATCTCTTTCATGTGCATCATCATGACGCCTACACGAAGGTTCAGACCGATGATCAGTGATGACGACATCATTTCGCTCTAACGCTGGACGACGTTGCATGGATGCAAGGGTTCCAGTAGTGCTTGCTCTTGAAATTGACACTCTCGCGTTATATCCTCTTCTGGCCTCAGCAGCTCTCCTCTCACGAGCAGATGTTTTCCTCACGTTGTCCGGCATCTCTGGCAAAGAAATTTGGGAAGTAACTCCGAAGCGACGAGCACGAGTTTCCCTGACTCTGCGCAAAGAAAAGTCTTCCTTCCAGCTACACTTCTCAGCAGCAAGTATATCGCGAAGAACGAATAAGTCACTCGGCAACCTCTCAATGCGACTCAGAACTGCAAAAACAACAACAAGAGAAAATGGTTAGAATCGCGAACCTCCGTTTTGGAGTTGACATGGTGGATCCAAGGCGGATCGGTTTCTCTCCGCTTTGCTCTCGGCTTCTTGGCAGCCGGACGAATATCAATCTCATCAACCGCGACTAGAGTATCAGAGTAGACCGGTCTCGACAAACTACCAGTGTCGGATGCTGGCAAAAGAACCATTCTCCTTCTAAGAAAGAAGGGATCGACGATCATCTCTCCAAAATCGTCGAAGTTTGAAATAGCCGTTGTAGTGTCCTTTGCGCGCGAACTGTCGAGCTGCGAGTCCACATAATCGGAAACCATCATAACTCGATACTGCCGAGCTGGGGGCTAACTGTTGGGGTCAGATTTGAAATAGCCGCTTCGTACAGAGTGAAGTAGCCCTCTGGAAGATGATCTGCTCGTGCATCTGAGGGAGGAAAACCAAAGCAAGCAGTGAGGGAATCCAAAAACCTCTGAGTCGACATGGTAGACCCAGGCAGATCGGGTCTTCTCCGCTTTGCTCTCGGCCTTTTGGCAGCCGGACGAACATCAATCTCGTCATCAACCTCATCAACCACGACTAGAGCGTTGGAGCAAACTGGTCTCGACAAACTACCAGTGTCGGATGCTGGAGAAAAAACCATTCTCCTTCCGAGAACGAAGGGATCGAAGACCATATCTCCAGAATCATCTAAGTCGCTCGAACCATCAAGCTGCGAGTCCGTGGAATCAGAAACCATCTTCCTAAATTCACCTCTCCCCTGTACCAAAGATCAACGATCTAAATCAATTTCGCTCTGCAGAGTCAGCCTTGCTACCAAGTCCTTGAACCACAGAATAAAAAAAAAAAAAAAAAAAAAAAAAAAAAAAAAAAAAAAACTGGCCGAGTCAACTCAGTGGGTCAACTCGGCCGAGTCAACTCAGCGAGTCAACTCGGCCGAGTCGACTCACTGAGTCAACTCGCAAGATCTTGAACCATGGCTTGAAAACAGATTGCTTGGTCCAGAAGAAACGACTCTATACGGCAGCTCAGATGGAACCACAGACCCATCTTGATTTCCCTGGAAAGGTGAGAATGTCACGGTTCCAACGCAACTGACGACAAAGCCGTCCGATGTCCCAGTCGCCGCCGGCGAAGCTCCGAAGCAGCCGACATGATCTCTCTCTCCTCGCGACGCCAGACCTTGTCCACCACGAAACCTCTGTTGAAGACCACAGATCCCGATCGCGTCGCTGGACCGTCTCGAACCAACGGCTCGAACCTACGACAACACGCGAGCATCTCGAACCAACGACAACACGCGAGCATCTCGAACCGACGAGTAGCTTCTTCTCTTGTCACGAACGGCGGCGGCGAACAAAAAAAAAAACTACAAAAAAAAATAACAATAAAATAAGGCAAGAGAGAGGATTTTTTTTACCTTTTGCTTATGGAGAAAGCGAATTGGTAGAAAATAACTCTGAAAAAACAGACTTATTTATACTTGAAGGATTTCCTAAAATCACTTTGTTTTTGGGAAAATTTCTTGAAATTCTCCAGCAGGCCTCAAGGCCCACTAACGCATCAAGATCATCAACTCTATCAGTCCTCCAAAAAGAAAAAGAAAAAAAAAGATTACAAGCCCAAGAAAACACGCTGACATCGGCTCAACGCGGAATAAGAGAAACTTCCGGAGTTCGATAACTAGACGTCCACGCCTGGCAACTTCACCATGCAACATATCAATTTCAGATTTCAACAAATTTTACCTCGGCATCATCTTAACTCGATACAGCCAAGCTGGGGGGCTAACTCAAGACCCACTAGCGAAACAAGACTATCAACTTTGTTAGGCTTCTAAGTAAAAGAATAGGCAACAACGAGAAGTCAAGGCAAACACGCAGACATCGGCTCGATGCGGAATAGCGAAAACTTTCCGAGTTCGATGACAAGACGTTCACGCCTAGCGACTTCGCAGCCCAACATATCGATCCCAGAATTCGACAACTCTTACCTCGGCACCATCATAACTCGATACTGCCAAGCTGGGGGGCTAACTGTGGGGGTCGGATTTCACCCCTATGAGATCGATATGGCGATGAGATCAACTCCACAACGTCTTGACGAAATCAAAGCAAGTCTACAAAGGCCCAGTCTGAATCTAGGCCCAAAATGATATTAAATCCATAAGCAAAATGGGCTTAATTGAATAATTGGCCTAAATTAGATATATTGCTTAATGGGCCAGGTCTATTAGCTGGCCCATTTACTTAGAAGTATTATATATAGTCCTTCATTATCACCCAAAAAGGGGATCAGAATTCATTAGCAAAAACTCTTGTAACAGCTTTCTTCACAGCTTAATAAAACCTCTCTTGAGATCTTTGCGTTTGGTTGCTTTACGTAGAACTTTACAAACCCTGAAGAATTACTTAGATCGTGATTGTGGGATTCTACCGCCACACCTATTTTGACATTCTCTCTTCTTTCTTGAAGGCCATGATTACCGAAATCATCAAACTTAATTCTGAAACTTCTGTCACCATCTCTTGTCGTATCGTTATGTTTCTAGTTCCAGACCTTTGTCTCATCGAACACAACATCGCGACTTAATACTAATTTCTTTGCATGCGGATCAAGTAAACGATATGCCTTTGATCCTGGTTCTATCCCTAGATGAACAAGTATCTGTGATCTGTCATCTAACTTCTTCAGGTGTGGTTTGTCTACTTTTGCATATGCAATACAACCAAAAATATGGATGTGGTCGATAGTTGGTCTCTTATCTCGAAAACATTCATACGGAGTTTTGTCTTTAAGAGCTCGTGTCGCGACTCTATTTAAGAGATAGGTTGAATGTCTTATGGCTTCTCCCAAAGATAGTTCGACATTTGCATATGTTTCAAGATGCTTTTCGCCATCTCTATTAAAGTCCTATTGCGTCTCTGTACCACTCCATTTTGCTGCGGAGTATATGGTGCAGTCAGGTGCCATTTGATGCCGGAGTCTTCTCAGAATGAATTAAATTCAAGAGATACAAATTTTGCTCCTGTGTCTGTTCTGAAACTTTGTATCCTTGCTTCTGATTCTTGCTTCACCATGGTTTTAAAAATTTTAAATTTGTAAAACGCATCTCCTTTCTCCTTTAGTAGAATTGTCCACATGTAGCGAGAGTAGTCATCAATGAGGACAAAGATGTATCTATTTCCAGCACTTGTACTTGGTATTATAGGACCACAGAGGTCTCCGTGTCTGAGCTCGAGCTTCTTTGTTGCTCAATAAGTAGTAGCTTGCGAAAACATTTGTCTAGTTTGCTTTCCATACTTTCTTTGCTGTGTCAAGCTCTCCGACTTGTAAGATAAGCATCTCGGGTATTGATTGAAATAACAGAGCTATGGCCATGTTGTTCTTCTCACCATCGGTTGGAACCGTCTCCGTCTCTATGACCTCCCAAACCTTATGAACCTTGAGTGTTATCTTCATCTTCATGGCCCATACTGTATAATTCGTTGTGTTGAGCATAGGACACATGATTGTATAAGGTCCTCCTCCTTCTTTAGGTTTCGTCGTCGTCGCTGCGACATTATCTCCCATATCTTTCTCACGATCTCTCTATGCTCTGATACCAAATATAGAATTTAAGAACTCAGGGATTGATAAAGAATAACTCTCTTTATTTACTTTAGAAAATAACTCAAAACTAAAGCTCTCAATCTCTCTTAAACTCATAAGTTATGCCACACCTTAACATCTCTTTGAGACCTACTCAAAATTTCTTTTCTCTTTAGAAAATTTTTATATTCTCTCAATTTCCTATTACATTATAATCTCTAATCCTAATCTTTTTAGGATATCTTCAAGCTTTCTTCAATCTTAAATCAACAACATTAGATTAGATAATCATCAACAGCTTTACCCAAGATTCATCTAGTATTGTAATCTTGTTTTTATTCTTTTTTGCCATATTATTGGTATTGCTCCCTTGTATTACTAAAACTTCATTTTCTAAATTATATTTACAGTTTAGAAAGAAAGAAAAAAATGCTTTTTGAGTTCCACGAATGTGTCGTCGTCTTTGAAGTACAAATTTTTGTCGGCGCCGAGATTAATATACCAATAAGTTTTAAGCACTAAACATTTGCGGTAATATATAAAAACAAATGAAGCAGCCAAAATAAATCAAAGAAAGGTTCGAAACCAAATAAAAAAAAAAAAGACAAAAGAAAGAGGAGATAACGCGTTGGTCGGAAAGAAATTAATAATAACGAAATTCATTATCATCGTAAGCATCATTTCATTGATATGATGATAAGAAAAACGTGTCTCTTAATTTCAAAAACGAAATGATTTTTTGTTCATTTCTTAAACCATATGTGTACATTGAATCTAGTAACGCTATTTGTTAATGCCCTTTAAATTTAGTTATTTTCATCATATGTGTAATGTGTGTATATATTTAGGGATCTGCATAAACATTTCCTATATCATTGCAGACCGTAAATAACGTGTATATATATATTCTTGTTTGTAAAATATATATATATATATAAAAGTAAACAGAAATTAAAATTAGTATAGGCAGAGCCGTGCCTCAATATAAAAATTTGAAACATTGGCTTGTGGCATCAAAAATTTTGGAAGAATTGAAGGGCATATTTTTATTATTTTATTTAGTTAAACTCAAATAATAGACTTTAAACCTTAATTAAAAACTTTGTGATAATGGATCTACATGATAAAAACTATGGATTTCAAATGGTTAAGTAACTAAAAATATATAGAAAAAATAATTCTCTTAATTCTTGAAGAATTAGAGTAAAGTAAACATAGAATCAAATTCTTACATCTAAAATTGAGTAACTTGACTATCTTATATTTGTTATATTACTTGAAAATTTGAAGAAAATTAGTTTAAAATTTTAGATTTTGAAATTTGATTAACAATTTTCTTGAACAAAAAAAAAACTATTCATTCTGTTTCACAAAGAGTGTCACTATACTATTTCTACACATATTAAGAAAACTATTAAAAGTTATATTATAATGTTGATAATTTTTCTTATGCTCTTAACATAGTCATATAGGGAAAATGAAAACATTGGTCAAAAGGAGTCAACCTCTTTGGATTGACAAAAGTCAAGGAAATTGAACAAACACATTTAGCGAATCTGTTTGGGTCAAGTTTTCATACTTGTTACTTCCAATCTCAGTATCAATTTTCCTTTTTCTAAATAAAAACTATAAAATTGTTTGTAAAAGTCTCATTATACTGGTTTTAAGACAAAACCACTACTTTTGAAACCCTGACTTATATTTGAAATACTATATTAATATCTTTTAAAAAGATATCAAAGTAAACGTACTTCTAATACTACATTCTAACTATACAGTGACGGTGTTCTGAATTCAAAGTGTGTTTAGAGAATTGTCAACAACAAAAAAAAGCCCTTAAAAAACACTAAAAAAGTAGTTAGAACAGTCCAATAAATGTCAAACGAAAGTTGTATTTGTGTATAAGCCATGAGAAAAAGGATTGTGTTTTTCTGAAACTTTAGCTCATAATTTTTTTGGTATTCAAAGACAATTTTTGGATTTTCTGATTTAAATAATAATTCTCCGTACCACTAGGCTACCACACCATTGGTAATCTTAGTCCAAGAAAATTGAACCAAAACCATTATAACCTCCATGTGACTCTCAACAAATGTTCAATCTTATACGAGTAACGTTATATATGTAGGTATAGTAGGATACATGTATTTTCCACTTAGTAAAAGCTTTGGTTTGTCTTCATTTCTACGGTCACATCACGATCGATGCAAACAAACTTTTCTATTTATGCTATGTTTATTATACGTGTAAACTTAGATTTTATCGTTGATTAATATAGTTTTGTTGGTAAGCTATTTTACACACACCATATAATACATTCATTAACATACTGAGACTCAAACCAGTGAATAATTTGTATGTGTGTGCTAATTTACCACTACAAAACTTTAAAGGGTAACATTTTTGTATATATAGTTAATTTATTCTTAAATACAAAAAACGAACTACCCAAAAAAATACTTAAGTAAAATCAAAGCAAGGGGTTGATAACAAAAAACCCCATAAAAACTTTTGAATGAAGAAATAAACAAAGTTATCACAAACAACACATGCATAATTAATGAAAATAAACACTCGAAAAATATATGATCTCCTCATAAAAAGTGACCCAAAATCCCTTAATTATTACTTATATGAGGATCTCAAAAACCCGAATTAGGAGAAGAATCCCCAAAATGCAAATATCTTGCGTAATCGTGCTCTTCTTGTTGCCTCGAAGATCCACCAGAAGATGAAGAAGTAGTAGATAAGGTCTGATGATTATACACTGAGCCTCCGGTTTCCCCACCGGCCAAACTATAGCTTACTGCCTCGTTACCATTTCCCCCTTGATGATGATATTGGTTATAGTAGTATTGGTTGAAATACGGTATGGTTTGCGCATTGGTCTGCGGATTTGAGTAGTAAACTTGATTATTAGAAGAGTAATAGTTTGGTAGACCGGTAATAACACTAGTGTTACTTGCTAGTTGAGCTCTCTCAGGGAAATTGAGTTTGGCTTTGCTTCCTTTGAACTTAAGAGCTGCTTCATCATAAGCTAAAGCCGCAGCTTCTGCGGTCTCAAATGTCCCGAGCCACACGCGTGCTGCCTTTTGTGGATCCCTAATTTCGGCTGCCCACTTTCCCCATGGTCGTTGCCTTACCCCTCTATAATGTCTCTTCCTCACGTTTCCTTCATACGATCAACAAGTGACATATATCATTTATATATAGGGTTTGGTAGATTTCTTATATATATATAATATAGGTCTGGTAGATTTCTCATATATATATTTGCTCCGGACGATAAAATTTCATCGTCCATAACAAAATTTAGCTGCCATATTTTAACAATATATGCTCACTAATTGGATATGTACACATAATCACATAGAAGCAATTACTTGCTATAAATATGCTAACCAGTTCAACTAATATATGTATATATAATCAAAATGGCCTATGTTTGAAACTATATATACCTTGATCTTGAGTAGGAGGAACCGGTTGGACAGGATCTTGTTGATTATAAACAACAGGGTGATGTTGGTAATTATCATGAGAGTTGCTTTGGTTTCCAATGACTTGAGTCAAGGCCGAGACCATGGCACGCATGTCGTATTGGGATCGGGCCGAGAAGAAAGGAAATATGTTCTCATCATCATCATCAACTTCTTTCTTTTCCTCCGATTCATCGTTTTGAAAGGGCCTCTTCCCATAATTCCTTTGATTCGCCATCTTTACAAAATTCTTAAAAATCCCCCTCTTTTTCAGGAGGTTTTAGATTTTAGATCGATTTTAGGGTTTAAATTATTGTGTTGTTTTAAATAGAGGAAGCCTTGAAAATGAGAAATAAAGTAGAAGATGAAGGAGGAAGATGTGAGAGAGATATTGATTAGGGTTTTTGGGGTGAGCAATGTTTTATAGAGGCATTTTTGTCTGTGTGAACATAAGACAAATGACAAAAACGTAAAGCTGAAGTTTTGCATATTCTTTTTAGAAAAAAAAAAATTGTTTTCCTAGCTATTATAGTTTTCGAGACTCATAAAAATCATGTACTTATATTAGTATAGTTGCTAAAACTGTAGAGACGCGTGAAAAAGTTTGTTTGATTTGCTTATATTGCAGAAAATGAGTACATGTGAATCTAAACAAGTTAAGCAATGGATATCAATAAAGATTAGTAGAAAAGCTCTTATAAATGAAAAATAATATGAACACTAGCTAGATATAAAGATCCAAAATGACATAAAGGAAAAAAAATTAAAGAAGGAAAATGCATGCATGTATATATATTCTGATTGTTTCTTTTCGGGAACATGCATGGCATCTAAGAAGAAAAAAAGTTATATTCTTCTGAAAGTTTTCATTTACTAAATTAATCCTTTTGAAAAATATTTTAAAATACAAAGACATAGATTTCTTTGTGTGTAACCCGACATTCTGCGAAAAAGTTAAGGAATAAAAAAATGATAAACTTGTTTCTCATATGGTATGTGATTTTAAAAAAAAGAAAAAAAGAAATGAGCTTCCGTACGTGTGAGTGGGATCTTTTTGTTTGTTCGTGAAGTGGGATCTTTGTTTTTCTTTCCTATAAAATATGGTTTGGATAGAGAATGAAAAATAAAATTAGTTACAACATATACACACCCAAGACGTGTACACACGTGTACATATTAGGTGTGAATTGAAAATGTTGTTGTGGAGGCTCTTTCTGCTTATAGATATACACTTATGTTTTTCCTAGTTTCATCTATATCTGGAAAAAATTCAAGTTCAAGTTCACTTTTATGTGGAAGTTTTTATTCCAGTGATCACTAGACGTTTTTACAGGCATACATAGTCCAGTATTCAAGTTTTTTGAAAAAAATTACGAAAAATGAAAAAAAAAAGTTTTTGAAAAACAGATTATATATATTACAGTTTGATGAAAAGTGTGGTGATCTAATGAAAATAAAAAGGGGTTAGTTTTTTTATGCTCCGGATTCAAATTCTTTTTGGGACGTATAATTTATTTTTTTAAATTAGAATATAGATACTATTAATATTTTTTAAATAAAACTATAAAAACTAGTTCTAAATCTAAAAAAGTTTACAATGTTCACTGTAATATTTAAAGAACCATTATGGTGTTAAACAAATTATTTAAGGATATGTTCAGAAAAGCACTTTGTATGGAACCCTTGACAAGTCACAATTCACAACAACATTGTTTCCTGATCTCAACTATTAAAATTTTCACGAACTTTTTTTTTTTTAACTAAAATATGTCATTACAATTGATTAACCAGTTGGGTGAAGTGTTGCTTACAAATGAAAAATTAAAAGCTTTAGTACGTGGAGAACATGCTAAACAGTCCGCTTGTAAATTGAAAAAACGAGAAATCAAAGACAAAGAAAATCAGAAAATGTGATCTTGCAAATCCCTGAATCTAGATAACAGAATGGAGTAGCATGACCAAAATACAACCGTAACCATATTTCGAACCATAACCGTACCGTTTTAAACCGTAACCGTATAAAGTGGTTAAAAACCGTAACCGTAAAATTATATTAGTTATGGTTAACAAAAATATTTAACCGTAACCATTAGTTAACCGTAATCGTATAAAACCGTCGGTTAACCGTAAAGTTAAAACCTAACCGTATTTAAATTAAAATTAAACGTATTTATAACTTACACGTACTAACTAGTTATGTATGATTAAATGATTAGCATGACATAAAAATGTTATGTACAACTCCAAATTTTAAAATATTTAGAAAAATAAAAGCATTATTAACTAAAAATTTTAAAGTGAACATGCTAAATAGAATCGATTATTTTTCTAACAAGTATATATAATATTCAAGCACATCAATTTATAATAAAACAAATAAGGTTAAAAAAGAAGAATACAAAGTACATCGTGGATGCAACAACTTGTTTTTTGAATTATCTTTTTAACTCTCATGGATATTTAACAAAATTTTATTGAGTTAGTGATATATGTTAAATTGTTGCAAACAAAGATCCAAATCTGAAACTTAAAAATACACATAAGAAACTAACAGAGCCAAAAAAAATTTGTGGAGCCAAACAAAATTCAAAACTTTGAACGTCTTTAATATTACAGTTTTTCCCAAACAGAAAAATAAAACATTGGTTTGATTTTAGTACCATTCCAACAAACAGTGATGACCATGATTTCTAAAATATATTAAAAATGAAATAATATACTTTTCATAATAAATATCTGGTTTCTAATGTTTTATTTATAAAAATTACATAATTTTATAATTATAACCGTAATATTAACAGTATAATAATCATTAAATACTCATAATCCTATCTAACCGCAACCGTATTAACCATACCGTATTTAACCGCAACCGTTTTAACCGTATATTATACAGTTAAGGTTAAGATTAGAGAAAATTAGTAACCGTAACCGGTGGTTAAAAAACCGTAATCGCAATAACCGTAACCGTGGTCATACCTAGAATAGAGAACGTAGGCCATTTCTCTGGATACCGCACGATATCTACCTAGATCAGAGGAATCTGTCTCAAACTTTTGGTAATCTATCCCTCTTTCCAGCATAGAAGACATAGCCCAAATCACTTTATTAATGGGATCCCCCTTTATTAATTAGGTCGAGACGGATGTTTGTTTAATTACGGAAGTAAGAGAGGAACCAAGAGAGTTGCAATCCACAAAATGTTGTCTTTTTGAGACATATTTCTTTGCACGTGCGATGCGTAATCACATTTTTTAGTTATGATTTGTAAAGTAAAAATGTGTCAAAATTCAAATTAAAGTATCAAAACTTAAACTAAAACAAAAGTAGTATAACATCGTTTGAAAAAGGAACAAACGGACTAAGAAAAAAATATGAACAAGAATTTGGATCGAAATTTTAAAGGATTTTGTAACGTAGTCATTGGACCATTAAATAACCATGAGTCATTGAGTTGATATACATGCTGATTATTGAATAAGCTTTATTTTTTTTGTTATTTTATTACATTGTGTAGCTAAAGATTTCGACCGAAAATATGTTAAAGATAAGAAAATCGGTCAAATGAACAAAAGAAGAGTGTATCTTTTAACATGTCAATGAATTTGAATTTGATGGATCAAACTTTAAAACAGGAAATACACATGGGTACGTAGGTATTTTTAGTTATTGACTAAAAATACAACAAAGAAACAAAATTTAGTGAAATGGTCAAGCAGAACGAAAAAATGAACTTGACGACGTCACATAATTTAACTTTGAATATATTCTTACCTTCGAGATTTGACCCCGATTCATATTTGTGTTTCCAATCTTATGATGATAATAATGCAAAAACATGAAAACATAAACAACAATAAAATTGTATTGCCTTTTACAATATAAGCTTGTATTATCAAAAATCGCTAATTTTTTTAACAGGTAAGAAAATTAAATTGTACCATTTGATTAAACAAAAATTGTCTTTGACTTCACCATTTGTATTTAAAATTTAGTTTAAATAGTTACTTTCTAAAAAAATGCTAAGAACTTGACGTAATTTCGTTTATTTTCTCACAATCTGTGTTTCAGCGAGAAGTACGGTAAAGATAAATCAAAAGTTTTAGTCTCACAAAAAAAAAGTCAGCACCTAAATCCCAACTAAATATGTTGACCGCTGTACATGATTTAAATATGATTTTAACAAATAATATTAAATAAAATAATCTTCGTTTGGCCAAAAAAAAAAAAAAAATCAAATCAAGAGTGAGATATATAAATAATCCGACGTGGAATACTTTGAAAAATGAAAAAAAAAATTCCAGCAATGTAAACAAAAAAAAAACGACAGCGTTTTAGAGCTGTAATATGTGTATGTACAGTGGTGAGAGTAGAGCTTCAAGGAGTGATGTTACGGTTTTTCATGTACGTCAAAAATTGTGAAGGCAATTCTGCTAGAAGCGCTTCCACCACTGACACTTCTCCATCTGCAACCAAAACACACAACAATCATCAGATTCAGACCCACCAAAACGCTGCGTTTTAGAGCAAAAATCAAGAAGACCAAGAACTCACATTGTATGTCTCGTAACGCAACGAACTGGACGATATCACGCGATGCTACGCGACCGCTCGAGCTCTCTAATCTCTCTCCTTTGTCTCCATCTAGTACCTACACAAACAAACAACAATACATAAGTGTTTGTAAGAATCTTTTCGATTTTGCAGTTGAGCAACCACAAGCTTTGAGTGTTTTAGGAATTGGAACCTCCATTTCTTTATAGTCAGCTCCTCCGACTCCAACGATGAGGATTGATAATGGAAGATCCGATGCACTGACCAATGCGTCTTTCGTTTCTTGCAGATCTGTTATTACTCCATCCTATAAACACCGACAAGTTTAGTTTCCATTGTCTTTACATAAAAGCAGGTTTTGATATTGAGTATGAACTCACAGTGATTATTAACAAGATGTAATATTTTCGTGCATTTTGAGCGAGTGACTCGCTGGCGATTGTTGCAGCAGCGTTGATCACGGGACCAAATAGAGTAGGCCCTGCAAAAGATACGTTGAAGAGAGCGCCGTTGTAGGCATTCATGATACCTTGAATCCCATCTACCTGAGAAAAACAGTTGAGAATTCGTTACAAAGTTAGGTTCATGTAGTTTACTTGAGAAATGCGAGTCAGATTTTGTTGCCAGACCTCGCAATAAGTACTACTTCCGTTGAGGTTAAAGCAATGTGAAACCGGGATGTCGATTGGACGAGCTCCGAAACCCCAAGCGGGAAAGCGTTTGTCATAGTCGTAGAACTGCAAAACTTCTCCAACTTCAACAATTGCCTGAATGGAAAAGAAAGAAGATCACACACAGTCATCACTTCTGCAGGGAGTTAGAAAAGCTAAGTAATAACCAAACTTTTAATATATCGAGTCCTTACTCTTTGGTATGCATTTAATCGTCCTGTAGGATCGATGTAATGCAAGGAATCTGGGAGGCGAGGGTTTCCATTTGAAGCTAATGGAAGAAGGGACAAATGGATTAGTTTAAAGGGAATGCAAGAGAGAGAAAGAGTCTTGACAAACTCTGCATTTCTCGGATCTTTTTACCAAGGTCTAATCTGATTCATACCCGTGAAATCAATGGCGACCATGAAGTTCAATTCAAATCCAGATGCCAAGTACTCTACGAAAGTATGCTGAATAGTTTCAGTAAACTTATCCACGAAAAGCTGGCTCTTTAATGCCTGAAATAACGGTAAATGGCATCAGTTTTCTCGCATGAAAATTGTATGAAACCTCTTATTGTTGAAGATCCATACCCTGTCTTCATGTTTATGTCCAACACCAGTAGGTAAGAATAAATTGATCCCTTGCCCACTCAAATAAAGCTTTTCTAAGTCTGAAAGTGATTTCTGAACTTTTCTGGCAAACCAAATAACAAACAAGAATTATCTCAGCTTACGCGACTCATGTCCCGAAATAGAATGGAAGGAATCGAGATCTCATGGTTACCCGATCAGATTGTGGTTACCATTGCCATTGAAGTCTAAGCACTCTATTACCAGTGGGCTTTCCTGCAAGATTACATAAAAGAATTGATACATCTTCCTGTTCAGACAAACACAGATATACGAAACCTCTCTGGTTGGTTACCTTACTCCCCACTTGTTGAACACTTAGAAAGACTGGTTTCCAAAGTGGATTGCCATCATTCTTTAAGACTTCGGTTTTAGAGACCGGGATTGGATTCCCGTGCTCTACAATCTTAGATATCACCAAAAAGGGATCCTGAGCAAGAAAAATCCATGTTATATATGTTTATGCCTCAAGTTCTCTGGTAAAATCGTCAAAGAGTATTGTTTCTATAGCTTACACTTTTAGAGAAATGATCCTTTGATTCCAAATTCAAGCACCTAAACACTATCTCTGTAGTGGTCTTAGAAGCTAGAGACTCCTCAGCATGGATAACAAGCTTTCCATGGTTATGTGACTGAGTCTGTGCAGCAGCACCTTCTTTACGCATGAGTTCTAACGCAATCGTCCTATTTGATTTTGTGATAATCTGCATATATAGTTGACCCGTAAATATAACATCTAAATCAAATATTAACCAGTCTTACAAGCTATGCACTATAACAAGGTTGCTTCTTCATATTCCAAAAAAAAACAGTAAAGTTAAGCAGCGGATACCTCGGACAATGTACATGTAGCCTCACCGAGAAATTGTTGTTCGTCGAGCCTAAGCATCTGAAATAAAACATCCCAAACTTCATGTAAAATTCAATGGAAAAGGGAACATTGAGAGCATAATGAGTTTTTTTTGCAGTTACCTCTTCCTTTGAATTCTGAAACTGAGTGTCAATATCATACACACGAAACCTATGGAAAGGATCATAAAGGTGAGAACTTTAACTTCTTATCCCTCAAAAGATTCCCATATAAACCGAATTTAAGAAAACTTACAGTAATGTTTGGACAATCTCGAACTGATAACCAATTGTAAATTTCCTAATCCATTTAGGGTTCAAAGAATTCAAAACAACTTCACTACGGAACAATTCTGCAAGTGTTCCATCTCTTCCTTTTGAATAAACCACCACCATTGCATCACTCTGCATAATCATCACAAACCAAACCAAGTACATCAAAATCTATCTTTAGCTAGTGGAACCAATCAGATCACTAAGCTATAAAAACACAATTTTTAACAACCTAATCATAAAAAAAACAACCTTTGAAATCACGTCTCCGTCTCGTAAATTGGAAGCAGAGAACGATAACTGCGAACAAAACAAAACAAAAAGCACATGAGTGAGAAAAGTTCAAATCTTTGGGTTAAAGAGAGAAAAATCAAAGAGAGAGAGACCTCGATCTGAGAAAAGAGGCCATTGAAGCCGCGAGACTTGAGGTAGTAGTCAACGGCGTCGTTAGCAGTAGCGGCGGAGGAAGAAGTACCACCGACTCCGACCATTCCACCACCACCGTGAGACCCATCGGACCAGCAGCTTCCCATAACTCAAAAGCTGGATCGAACAACAGAGATTAGCATTTTAACCCAAAAAAAAAACAGAGATTAGCATTTAACGGCGAGTTTTCTCTCAGAAGAAGAAGAGAAGGAGATTTGAGGAAGACGAAGAAGAGGGAAGAGCAAAAACCTGGACACAGAGAAGAGATTTGGGACCCACTGTGTTTTCCAAGTCGACGATCTGTCTTGACTCCATTAAATATTCCTTTTTTGTTACTATTATTATTATTATCTTAAAAAAAATTTGAATAATGATTTGAAAGTTAATACAGCAATAATTATCGATAAATTAATTAATACAGGAATTAATACTTCAAATTGATGTCATAGTTTATAGACTATAGAGTAAAAAAAGTTTGGGAGCTATAAAGAAACGTATTAAATTGACTGTAAGATAACGAAGCGTTAGTCACGTGAGGATATTTACTACAGTGGGCTTAAGTCATTTATTTGGTCCAAATGATTTTTTTTTTTTTTTTGATAAACAGGTCCAAAGGATTTTGACACATTGAAAATTGTTATACATTAGTTTATTAGTATCAGATTTACAAACCGACTCTTTATTAGATAATTTTGTTTATGTTAAAAGAAAAAGATAAGTTTGTTAATAGTAGTTCTTTTAGAAGGGAATATAAATTAATATTAGTAGTATGTTAGATTAAGCTGTAATGTGGTGTTACTAATATTTTAAGAAGGCAAAAAAAGAAAAGGGTAAAAACTCATCTTTAGGAGGGGGAAGAGATGAATAATTAGACATAATTTTTACGTAATGGCCAATTAAAAGAATTCGCCACCAGAAAGGCAAACACAACTTTTCAAAAGCATAATGCCATAATCACAGAACATATAAACTTTTAGTATTTTACTATATTTTTTTTTTTGTCAACACTATAATATTTATTTAGGTTAATAAATATTTGGCATGGTTACATACATACAAGAGCTGAAGGAGGAGGGCCCTTAATGGGTCTACTTAAATGGGCCAAAAATATCCAAATGATAAGAAAAGGTAAAATCTAAAGGGAATCCAACCGAAAATCATGAAGCAGAGTTATCATGAATCCAACCACGTTATACATGTGAGGAATTAATTTTATTATTTTAAAAAGTGTCATTAATAGTGACAGACTAAATCCGGATTTTTTTGTATCTTTTCTTATCAGAATATATCAGTTCACAAAAATAATAAAGAAAAACTAATCAAATTGAATTTGTCTGAATCAATTTGATGTTGTTTTGTTTCTGTTTCCATTGAACTTTATCAAAATTATATATCTTAACGAACCAAAATTATAAAGAAAACACTAAAAACCAAAATTGGAGGAAACATTGCCAAAAACTTCGCACTCAAGGGTTTACATAAATGATATGGTCCCCAAAACGGTGACGATGAAACTGAACACATCATACTAAGATTTGTTTACATTTTGTAAGCAAAGTACAACAAAAGATCCTCCTTGAACACAATTTCGAAAAGACAAATGAAAAGTTAAATAAATAAAAAAGTAAAACAAGAAAAACAAAATTAAAATAATAAAAAACCAGCAAGATTTTCTCTACGGGTTTTATGATGATACAACAAAACTTGTGAAGCAACCAGAGGACCAAGTCCAAAAACTTTCTCCACTGCAAAATGCAAAATGCAAAATGAGTTTTTTTTTTACCACCAGGATTTACAGAGCTGTGGGGGTTGTTGTTGATGATTCATATATATATATTTTTACCTTGTGTTAATCTTTTGGGTCCCTTTTTTATGCCTAAGGTTAGTCTGGCTTACGACAAGAAAACTGTCTGGCTCGTTGGTTAGATCGAGTCGGTCCCATTTGGAAGTTCTTCTCGGTTTTCAGAGCTGCTGCTAAAGTTGGTGTAGTTCTCGATGCTGCTACTTGTTCGTGGTTTGCCTGGTCTTGTCCGGATGTTGGAACCCATTGGAAATGGTTCCTGCACATTACAAACGAAGCACATTCTCAACAAAAATAGCTGACCAATGACTAGTTCCAAACCTCTATGGCTGCTTATCGAACAAGCACTAAGAACCTAAGCATAAGTAACAAACGAAGAGTATAATGATATTCAGTGGGGCCTTAATCTTTCTTACCTGATCACCAGCATTTGGACCAGCGGTGTGGAAGAGTATAGGTCGGCAACGTTTGTCTTCGTTCATCAAACTTGAGTTCTGAAAATGGGCGATAAGAGCTGATTTTCCCTGAATCCGGCCATATGCAAGAGATGCCACCTTCTCACTGTTGAACTTTTCCCACTTCTTACCGTTGAATGCCTGTTAAGGTTATAAACTTGTAAACCAAATGCTTTTTTCTAAACGACATAGGAACGATCATTAGAAAGCAGAAGAATATACCTTATAGAATGGAACAATATTTTTAGGTTCGGTAAGGTTGATGAAAGCATATCCCACATTGCATTTGTTCTGCAAATAGAGGAAAAAGTTCACTGACATCGATACAACCATAAGCTATAAGGCCTGCATTAGACTCTATTAGATAAAAAGGTAGGAGGCTTTGCTTACCTTAAAGTCAATTGGCAAATAAAGGAAATCATAGGTTCCTTTACAGTACTCGTCAATGGCAGCTAGAAGCATCTTAGACGTATACCTAAACCATTACAAGAACAAAAAATATAATTCAAATATGAAGCAGGATAAAACGAGCAACTTGCAAACTTAACTCAGACCAGAATCAATCAATAGTTGCAAAAAGGAAGCGAGTTCACTTACTTATTAGGAATGTTTTTTATCATCAATGTTGTTCGGCTGTCCTCCCCACGTAATATGCGATCAACATCAAGCTCATACAGTTTCTTTTCAGCATTACTAGAGTTAGAATCGCTTCTTCGGTGAGAGAGATTCCTGTATCGTTCATTAGGCAAGTCAAATGACCCTGGCACTGAAAGCATCGGGCTTCTTCCGGAAAAGAGGTGAGGCATCTGTCGCGATGATCGTAATACAGCATTTTTTGAATTAGCATCCATGCGGTTTCCACCAACATGAGAAAAAATCTTATGAGAACCAATTTCCATTGGCTGTGAGGGAGAAGAGCCAGGAAATCCCATGCTGCCAAGAGAACCTAAGTGAAATCCAGAAGATTCTGGAGATTCAGCTACATATGCATGTCTTCTATCCCAGAAAGGCGAGTTTAATACTGGGGCAGATCCAATGTGGTGATGCACAGGCGATGATGCCATGTTCACCATCAGAGGAGATGCTCTTGAGAATCCAGTAACCTGTGGGATATGCTGAGAAGGAATGCTGTTGACGCGAGATGGTGAGTTAGGCCACATCATGCCACTTGACAGATTTTGTTGCTGAGTGTTAGAGTTGCTCCATAAGTTGAGGTTGGTGCGGTGGGAGCCTTGATTTATGGGAGATCCTATGACTACAACAAGAAAATTACAAAAAATAAATACAAATGAGAAAACTGAAATAACTTGCACAAGCAGGTAAGTAGAAAAACTTCATCACAATCTTCTAGTCAAATTCTTTTAATATGCAGAGTACTTATTGGTCTCTTTCCTTCTTCACACTCCAGTGTAAAACAACATAATCTATTCAGCTAAATTGCATCTTCTGTCACATTTCGAAACCTCCTAAAATTGGTTAGGATCAATAGATATCCCTAATCTGAGACTACTCATTGATCATATGCTATAGTAAAGTATTCTTCTTAAATTCACAATCGTCGGCTACACATCATCACTGACCCAAGGCAAGTATGTCAAGGCAGACAAGCAATTAGAAGAGCATGTACTTACCACCTCCATTAAACCCATCTACGCCAACTCCATGAACATTGCTCATCATAAAGCCTTCATTTGCTTTTTGGCCATCTCTGACCATTTCAGAGAATGTGGTAGAGGATTTATAAGGACTACCAGTTGCAAAACTGTCAAGGTACTCAGGAAGAGAATGAGGATGAAGATTTGGCAGGCTTTGGATCCCCGTTTTCGAATTATCAAAAGGGTTTACGGGCTCCTGAAGACCAACAGGCTTACTAGCTGATCTGATTCTAGCTGATGGGGGCAAACCAATAGGAACATCAAGACTCTGATGACGTTCAATGAAGGAGTTCACAGGTGACCCCACAGCATTGTGCATAACTCGCATAGGTCCACCATCAATGGAGGTCGAAGCTAATATTCCAGGGAAATGTCTCCCTGAAACAGAGATATTCAAGGATAGGTATGAGTTGTGACCCAAGATGCCAAATCATTAAGAAATGAATAATCATAAACTGTGCACTACTATACCTATGTGTGCTGGTGATAGATTATTAAAACCCATTTTAGGTAAGCACCCCTCACCATCATCTGCAGTAAACTGTGGCGTGAAACTGAAAAAAAGAAACAAAGAATTATGATTCACCCTACCCATCAACACTCTGTGTTCTTATTCAGATTTCTTATTGAGATTTGTAGCTACTGCATCAGTTCACAGCCATAGAGAAAAAACTAAGGCAGGAAGAAAAATTGATAAATCACCTTGTACCCTCTGGACTGGATGGCACAAGTTTAAGCTGCCTCCCAGCAATCTCTAGCCCATTTAGTCCTCGGAGACCGGCCTCTGCAGCTCGAACATCAAAGAACTCTATGTATATCTGTGAGTTCTCATGCATCGTTCGACGAACCTGCAAACAACAGAAATAACATAACTATAACAATCACAAAGTCACATAACCGACAATATCACAGAGCAAGTAGGTAAAAGGATAAAACAAGTGCGCAAACCTCTCGGATTTCTCCATATGAACCGAATATTTTGTGAAGCTCTTCATTGGATATAGAAGAATCGAGATTATTAACCAACAAGGCTCCTTCGCTAGTGTTCTCTTTTGAAAGATTTTCCTGATAACACAAAAAAGAGTAATAAGGAAGATATAAGCACAAATGACACACATAGCACAGGAAGAAACCACAATCACAAAAAAAAAAAAAAATGGGGATGCGAAGAGTGAACAACACCTTTGGGAAATGAACATCAAGCTTCCTTCCCCTTAAGAACCCACTGTGAAGTGCTCTCATCGCATTCTGAGCAGCTCTTATATCATAGTATGACACCATGATCAAGCCACGATTCTTGCTAGCTGTATGAAGGGCCCGGACATCTCCATATTGCTACACAAGTAAATATATCATCAATGAGAAGCAAATACTTATAAATGCCAGGTCTTGCCATAAAGTAGGTATTTGTAACTAAAAACACCAGTGGAAATACGTACCTCGAAAAGGACCCTCAGCTCGTAATCGTCAATGATGCTATCGATATTCCTAACAAAAAGTATTCTAGATAAAACTTTTTCACGAGGATGCTCACCAACAACGGAAACATTGCTGCCTCTCTTACCGTCTCTTTGAACCACAGAAGAAAAAACATCTCCATCTAGTTCCATGCCACCAACACTGCTGAAAATGTCACATTCATCCAAATCATCTCCAACATTGACACGAGACTTATGGCCAACCTCACCAACTACTTCTGCAAAAAGATCATCCTCATCTGGAAGAAGATTTCCAATAGTTTGTGCCTCCATCACTTCTAAAGACTCAGAAGGTTCTTCCTCGCGATTCGCAGACATAAAATCTAACTTATCACTTCCTGGTAGCCGTACTGCAAAACGAGCAACTTGGAATCACGGATCACATAAAATTACGAGTAGAGCATACAAATAATATACTTTCATGACCACAACAATACAGTATTGCACCCAATCCAAAAAATCTGCTATACTTATTTGAACATAAGAAGTTTGTTTAGCACAGACAGACTGCATAGTTAGATAGTTATTAGAAAACCAACACAACAACTAAACAAATTGTAAAACTAAATCAGACGCTTACGTTTTCTACTAAACAATTCAGACAGCGAGCTGGAAAACAGACTGCTCTCCCAGTGAGCATCACTTGTAGTTGTTCTTCCATTAGAGGTAGCGGAGGGAAGCGCCCCGGACACGCTTGACTGTTGCGAAACCTGGTAATTGTCACCTTCAGGCATCGGATTGGTTTTCATGAACCCAAATTGTTTCTGCCCAAGAAAAACATTAAATGTCTTGAGAAAAACCAATTCTACGCATGATTCTACAGACCCAAGAAAACACTGTTGCACACAATTTGGGAGCTGTATCATAAAAATTTCAAATACTCCGAGCATAGAATCGAAGAGTTACCTCTGGAGTGATGCGAATGTCTTCACGAAAATGGGAAGGTGTAGGTACACCTCTCGGTTCCAATATATCAGACGGCATTGTACAGCTAACAACAAAACCCAAAGAATGAGAGAAATCAGACTCTTTTCAACTTGTTAGTTTCGCCACCTAAAGAATCATACTGCACACAAACATAAGGGACCCAAACGTTTATCTACCAAAGGCCAGACAAAAGATCAATTCCAAGTATACAATTCCATGAATAAAACAGGAGATTCTCTTAGTACAACCACCAAAGCCAAACTCAATTCCCAATTCCCAAAATCCAAAAAAATACAAGCAATCTAGGAGCTAAGAAAAACTTTGACTAGAGGCTTTAATTCTCGGATCTTTGTGCAGATAATGAAAATATGAAACCAAATTCAAAAAACAAAAACCCTAATTCAACAACTAAACAAACAAGAAGAAGAAGAAAAAAACTTACCAATTTTATAAAACAGCACAATTCTGCTTCCAAGCTAAAATTACTCAACGGATCTCGTAAACCCCCTCCTTCCAAGCTTCACGTTCCCGAAGAAGAACAAAAAGGAGCAGAGAGAGAGAAAAGAGAAAGAGAAAGAGCAGGAAAATTCTTGTTTCTCTTTGTTTATCTTCCTTTCTTTTTCTTTTTTTTTGTTTCTTTATATCCAATCATAACCAGCAGAGAAGAAGAAGAATATGTAATTCCAAAAAAAAAAAAAAAATGAATCGGTGTTCAAATTTCTCCTTCCTCTCTCACGACGCGTCGTGAATTCAATCAACCAGCAGTATACTTGCAAGGAACACAACCGTAATTGTGTATTTTCCGGCTATACTCCGATCCCCTGAGGCTTTGATTCCGGCACTCCCTCCAAGAGAGAGAGGAGAGAGAGGAGAGAGTTTGGTTTTCGGTTAGTTGGATTATTTGGAAAATATTATGAAAGAAACGAATGGAAGACGAAGAAGACAAAAGAAAAAGAAAAAAAAAAAAAAGAGAAAGGATTTTGCTACGCTGTTTCTGCCATGGATCTAGCGTTATGGTGTGAGCTTTTATCTCTACCGTTGGATTTTCATTTTGGATTAGATCGTTTTTTTATTATTAAATTTTTACGGATATATTTACGGACTCGCCACGGCTTAATAATAATATCTTTGCTTCCTCGATCGGCGAATTATGTTTTTTTTTTTGCTTAATAAATTAAATAATCAATTGACTCAAGTTTTCTCGTATCAATTATCTAACGTTTATTTTAATAAAAAAAATGAGAGGATAAAAAACATTTGCGTGAGAGAAAAGAAAAGGAAACGATAAAAACGCATTAACAGCAAATAAAATAAAATAAAAAGGATAAACATTGAAGATAATGTTTTTGTTTTGTTTTGTTTGTTTTTATTAAAAGATTTTATCTTCTTTTTTGCTAGTTTACAGTCTTCACGTTCTTTCTCATTCTTTTTTTTTTTTTATATCGAATCAGCAAAATATACTAATTACCTAAACAGTGAATTTTCTAGATGAACCTTCTTAATAATTTCTGATTGTATATATACTTAAAGCGAGATAAGGAAATAAGAGACACCTAATTTAATTCTCGTTATTTTAGTTTATCCGATTAAAACTAAAAATAGTTTTTTTATCTTAGTATTTAGGAAAAATCATTATAATCATTATTGAAAACTAACAAGACAATCTCAATAATCCAAAAAATTTATGCAAATCGAAAATCGTATAATCTAAAAGTTTTATGCAAAATTTAATTTATAATCGTTAATGTTGAAAAAGAAAAAATTAATCACAATCACAAACGTACTTAATTTTTTGGAATAAAAAGAACAATACTCCAAAAATTAAATAATATATTTTGTACATCTATGTAGACTGTTTTGGACACTAATTATAACTATGAAACTAGGAGTATAATGTAATCTCATTTAAAAATAATAATAATAGATTTTGAATGATTTATTTTATATTATTATATTTCAAAAATATTATTTGCTTTACCATAAAAACTTTTTTTTATTCAACAGAAAAAACATGAGGAATTGGTAAAAATACCTATCAAACAATTAATAATTGGTCAAGTAATCATTATTTTGTATGGCTAGATTATTCTACGTGTAATGTGCATTAAAGAACAATTCTATCCCTCTTAGACACACACTCATGACATCTTTTTTTTTCTTATTTATTTTATTTTCTCTTTCTTCTTTCTCTTTTCTTTTTATTTGCTTTGGATCTTTAAAAATAAAAGTGACAAAAATTCATGAGACCCCTAAAAAAGATATTGATTTTTTTTCTGCATGTTTCGGCGTTTGATTTTTTTTTTAAATAAAATTTACTCGGAAAGCAAATACATAATTACGTGACAATGCATAGAATCTATACTATTTAAAATTTGCATATAGTATAGATTGTTCTTTGTATAAGTTTTACGATATAGATATGGTTGCATATGCCTACTCATTTCACAAATGAATAACTAGACAAATGAAGAATATATATATATATAATTAGTTCATATATAACAGAAAAATATGTACGTTTTTTAAAATTCAAACTATGTTATTTGCAAAAGATGTGTTTTTTAAATATAATCACAAAATTAAATTAATTTATACAAATAAATTGAAGCAAAAATATGAAAGAAAAATAAAAACTAATTTTATAAGGGGAAAAAAAAAAGAATAAGCAAGTGAGTGCATCCTTTCTCTTATCAAATCACGTTATTTTTTGAGAAATTTTTAAAAACGCCGTTTTTCAAATATCACTTTACAAAAATGCCACATTTTTGAAATTTTTGTAAAAATATCATTTTTTGAAATTTTTTTTTTTTATATTATTTATGTTTGGATTAACTATGTTCTATTAGAGTTTAGTTTGAGAGTTTAGGAGGGTTTAGGGGTCAAAACATTTTTTAGGATTTAGAATTTTAAGATATAAGTTTTTTAAATCTATAATTAATGGCATTTTTGCAAATAAATACCTCTAAATGACATTCTTACAAATATACACAAAAAAAGTGGTATTTTTGTAATCGATCCATATTTTTTTCTTAAAACTTATTATTCTAAAAAAGTAGGATTATAATGGGCATTATCTCAATGACTTTGTTATTTACTTAATTATTCAATAAGCATAGCTATATTCTTAATTGTTTTGCCCAATATGAATATTAAGCTAAATGACCCAAAAAACTATTCACAACAAAAAGATATATTTTTTTTTTTGGTTGATCCAAGCCGAGCCGAGCTCATCTTTTTAGCTGCTTAGCTAAGAGATAGAGAAAGCGAAGTTGTGGTCCGAACATTTTTAATGGCTAGACGCGGCGTGAAGGATTAGACAAGGAATTTCTATTTTTATTTTATTTTTTTCCTTAACAAGAAAAGCATTTACATGTTTTATTAATAAACAAGAAAAGCATTTATTCTTAAGACCCTCGTCTCAATGTATCCACGTGCCACTTTTTCAGTGGTTGATGTGAAACCAATCCTACGACTGCTCCGATCCTCTACACTCTAGTCTCTATGCACCCTTCGCTTACGAGCCGTTGGATTCATCCAATCTCTTGAACTCTTGAAGACGAACAATGGTTTATTGGTAGGTATTGAACTAGCATCAACCTCTAACCTAACCGAACCGGTTCATACACTAACATTAGCAGATAAACCTTGTTTGTTTATTAATGATAGTTTTTTTTTTTTAATGATACTTAGTTTCTCATCTAAAGTTACTTCAAATGTAAGGTTACCAAATGTACGAAATTCATGTTTGTTGTTTTGTAATCTTTTTCATATACGATTTATATTTTATATATGTATACTAGAAATCATTAATGGTTGTATTAAGGCTCACTGTTTGTTTCTGTGTTGGCCTTAATTACGTTTATATGGTTACAAATTATGTTCATTGTGTCGTAGTTGATTAAGCAAGCATTCGTGAATTTGGCGATTAGCTTTAAACCTTTATTAGGTTTTCTAGCTATTTCAACTTTATATTAATTGGTAATTGACATTGATGTTCTAATCAATTATCTTTTTCTTCCACAAGTTCTTGTTACATATGTACCAATAGGACCATTGACACATGTGAACGAATTAATCTGAAATATTTGAAGATATTTAATATTAAAGTTGTTTGACTATCAACAATGATACAAGTAACCCCCCCCCCCCCCCCCCCCTGGCGAATTTAAAAAAAAGAAAAACAAAAAATTCGAGAACTTTCCTTTTTGTTTTCAAAAAAAAAAAAAAAAAATGATACAAGTACAAATACGTGAACTTTTAATTGGGGTATCCGTTAGAAGATACATATAGTACTAACTTTTAAATTTTATATTTTACAATGATGAATGATAAAATGAATATTAGCATATATTTTCTTAGTAAATCCTTTATCAAAATAGAAGTCAGATAAAATGTGACCATTAATACACCAATTTATTCGTGTATAAATGAGATATGAATATGCTAAAATACTCAGCTCGTGTCAAGACTTATGTACTAGATCAATCTCTTGCAGTCATAAGTAGCAATATGTACTGATATCCTCCCATTGATCACATGCAAAATTTACCCAAAACTATTCATTGCTTTTGTATTTTTCTACATAAACAAAAAAATTTTCCTTGCACGCCTTATGGTACATGTAGCTATTGGATCAGATGAGTCATATGACACAACCAAACACGACTATACGCATAAAAAAAAACAACGAGCCTAGTTATATGATATTGTGCGTTGTTCGTAACAAATAATATGAGTATCAAAACTATTGTTAAGAGGTTGTTGAACTAAAAAGAAAGAATATATATATATATATATATATTATTACACTAAAAGGATATTGAACCAAAATATTAGAAAGTAATCAAAATATTATAAGTTTATATATAATAGCGATGAATAAAAAGGTAAATGAACGATTTAAAATAACAGAAAAAGAAAATTAAATAATGTTAATTATTGAAGCATCGTAATTGAGTTTCAACCAATTGTTAGGAGGTTGAAAGTTATCGTAATTGAGTTTCAACCGATTGTTAGGAGATTGAAAGTTTAAAGAAAAAGAAGTTATATTATTTCACTAAAGGATATTAAACAATCTCATAAAAGATGAGAAAATAAGGTGAATTTTGAAATATAAGATTTTATTCAAAATGTTATATTTGAGTATTGAGAAGTATGAAATAAAAGATTGAAAACGTTATAATACCATAATTTAAAATAAGTAAATTTTTGTAAGTTTTGATACATATGAAGTAAAAATTAATGGTCACATTATTCATAAATTGTAGAACAAAATACATGGGCAATGATATATGCTCTTTATGTAAAATGTACCTAGCTCTACACCACGATCCAAGAAAAATACATATTTAATAATTTAATATTTGAACCAAAGCTTTTAACGCAAAAAATCTAGAACTTAAAAAAAAAGTGTTTAAGGAAACGTAAAACAAAAATTAGATTACGTATAAATTAACTTTCTATAATTATATTAGTGTCTTACGTAAAAATGACAAAATAAATATAATGATCTATGTGTTGCACGATTATAGTTAGAATATGTTTGAAGATTGAGAAGTTTTGAGAAATGCCACTATTCAATTGTCACTTTTCAAAAATGCTACTGTTTCAAAATCTTTGCAAAAATACCATTTTTTCAAAATCATCCTTATTATGAATAAAAAAGATGGAGAGAGAGAATTGAGTTGTGTATTATTCCATGAGAAATACAATAATATATATAGGGATACAAAGTTTGGGGAGAAAGTACAACTTGGAGAATAAGTTAGAAGGTTCTAGAACATTGACCTATAACGGACATCCATATAATGAGTTTATAACACTTCCCCTTGAAATGCCATTATAGTATAAATATTTCTAACGCGCATAAAATGTTATTTCATTAAAAACTTTATCAGGAAAATCCAGTTGGGACAAAACCATGGTTAAGAAAAAAAAAGAGTGCAACGCGCTATTTCCCCCCTGAGGAGTGCATAACTTGATATATTTGTGACGACTGATGCGCGATATTTTACCTTTTGCTATGGAGAAAAGATCCAATAGACGATCGAAGCTTTAATATTTTGTAAAGCCTCAAATAAAATGACAAGTGCATGCATGGTAAACCGAGGTAGTATTTAAGGGTCGATCCCACAAGGAATAAAGGTCACGATATTAGAGATGCGAGAAACAAACTAAGCTATAGCAAGAATTTTTGGTGTTTTTGGTTTGGTTTAAAAGCTAAGAAATGCAAGAAACTAAAATGCAAGAAGGAAAACAAATATGTACAGATAATAGACTAAGGTGTTCAACATGAGACTAATGATGCTACACAATCGGAATTAGGTGTTTCCAAGGCATGAATCCATTTTTCCTAGATTAATCCACTGTCATGGTGCTAATCACTTCCTTAATCCCAAGCTACAACTCTCGCCTAGCTAAATGAATCAAAGACAACATATCAAGCAAGTTCATTTCGCCTACCAATCACTCTAAGCATCAACTTTCGTTGGTTAAATGTGATAAAGCATGATCAAAGTTCATCTAGACATTTTCACGAACACCTCTCGGGCGTAAAAAGACCATGTTCAAGTTTATGGTTAATTACTCCCTAATCTAGCATTGAGCACACTTTAAATCAATGGAAAATTATAGATCTAACCCTTAGCATCATTAATCACACATCAATCAACCTAGATCTAACCCTATTCGTAATCCACAAGAAGACTAGAGAGACAAGTAAATCAAAATAAAATAAAGAGAAAATCCAAGTCAAAACTTAGTACATGAACATAAAGATAAAAGATAAAAGAGTTTTGAAGAATCGTTCTCTAAAGTGGCATGGATGATGAAGATAATGTTCAAACCCTCAAAGGAGATAGTTTGGATCTAACCCCACTCCAGAGAAGAGGAAACTTCGGGTTTTTCGTGTGCTTAAAACTATTTATAGGGAAGGGAAAGTGTGTCTAGTTCAACCAGAGACATACCAGGTCAAACCCGGATTTGTGCTGCGGATAAGTCTTTTTCCGAGTGGTTTGTCTGACCGAATTAGGCAACTAGGTCAGCCCAGGTGATGGCAGAAGTCCCTGCCTCCATTCGGTCTGAGTCACTTGGCCGACTGAAATTAGAGTGTTGGTCTGCTTGGTTGACATGTCTGCACCAAATTGGCCATAACTTTTGAACCATGACTTGGAATGAGATGAATCTAACTCGTTGTAGAATCAATGGCTGACGATGAAGATCTTTTCTTCTACCAAATGCGTTCCCCAAATCTTCAATTGAAGTCAATGCTCATATATGAAAAACACTAGCAAAACCTTCAAGTATCGGTTGAGTATTACTCATCAGTTTAGGAGCACCAATTTTTTCAATTCCTTCAACGAGCGAATTATATCCAATTCGGCCCCGATCGTAGTTGCAATACTCTTCAAAATTGCGTGCTCTTTTCATATACTCTTTGGATATCTGATTAAAAGGATTATTTGCTACCACCACCTCCTCGCCTACTATGAATGCAGCTAATCAAAGCTTCTTGAAACAACCTGACCCATTTTTTAATTTTTTTTAACATTTAACATTAGATTCGAAAAGTTCTCATAAACATTAATTCTCGACACCCAATCAACTCAACAATAATCATCAATCAAACATCAAACCAGCGGAAATCATAATCAAATCATTTCAATTCAATGATCAATCCAATAACCAATATCACAATTGAAATAACCAACACAACCGAGAATCAATTCCATAAATCAATCCAACTCATCCATAGAACCATCCACCTAGCAGTTCTAAACAATTCAATAACCACAAGCAATCGAGACACTAGATCATCTTCTCTTCCTCGCCATGATTCCACGATCACATTTTCTCTTTACCTGCATCACATAAAATAAATGAGATGCGTGAGTATTATCACAAATACTCAGTGAGACGGTCATCCCATCTACTTGGCTATACAAACATGCATAAGCAAAAGATACAATACCAGGATAAACAAGCAACAACGCATAACATAAACAATCAAACACGAATCAGCAAATAGACCATGCGTCGATCGACACACATACACTGTGTCGATCAATGCAGCCTCAGTGTGTTGATCGACATGCAACCTCGATGTCGATCGTCGCACACTATGTCGATCGACATAGAGAAACTGAGTCGATCGACGCACGACGCATAACCCAGGTTTCAAACCTATCCTCTCACGGATCGATTCCTGATCGCATCGATTCGATCTCGTGCACAAATCCACCAAAACACAACACGAAATCCACCAAACAATGCAAACAATCGCATCATATCTATTCTTTTATCCAGATAAGCCATGGTCACGCACTCACCTTGGTTCTGTAAGGTTTTTAATGCTTTTATAAGGATTTTGTAAGGATATTGAACGGTTTATAAAGACTATTTGTAACCTAGATTTACAGATTTATAAAGTTTATAAGATTTTTTTAATGCTTTTATAACATAGTTTATAACACAGATTTTGTTGACTCTTCTTATTTATTTGGTTTAGGTTCTTGTCCAGGCCGTTCAACCATCAGAGTTGTTGCGTGAACATAAATATTTGATGGCAGAAATTGAAGCAACCAACTACCGGTTGGAAAAACTTCAGGCTCGCTATGTCCAAGTTCAACATTCTCTTCAAGGAACCACCCGCCCGACAAACGAAGCTGGATGTTCAAAGAATGTAAGAACCCACCCGACAGACGAAGTTGGATGCTCAAGGAATGTAAGACATTGTCGGTCCCGGCGGTCTTCTTAGTTTTTTCATCTATCTTAACCTAGTTCATTTGAAACTCCGTTCATCAGTGAACTTCTGGCATATGCGTTCTGTCCAACTTGAGATTATGCGTTATCTTCATGATATAATGACTTGGCTTGGCTCCTTTGACTTGAATAAGTAGTTGTATCATAGATAATACTCTTTTTGCTCCTTTTTACATCATTTTGATGATTAAACCTATTAAGACCTTAAAATCCATATATACGAGAAAACTACCTCTTTTGGTCGAAAAGTTTTATTAAAATATATAAAACATAGTAAAATAGATAGTAAAGTGGTAAAATATATGGTATAACAACTCCCCTAGACTTATCTTTTGCTTATCTTCAAGCAAACAAATGTCAAGAATTGAGAAGAGGTTTTAAATTCGGAGCAACTCACATATCTATAAGGTATTCTTAAAATCTTGTTTAATGAGTAAAATTATAAGAAATCCATCAACCAATAACCATAGATTCTAGTAGATTTATAAAATCAATAAAAGCTAAATTTTTTTGAATAACAATGGATTTTGAATAGAATTTAAAAGTCATTAAACTAATAACAAAAGATTTCATTAAGAAAATAACAATGGATTCTAAGGATTTTAAAAAAAATTTAAAATCCATCAACCAATAACTCCTAACCCTTAAGATTTATCGCGTGATATCCGGGTATAATTCCATTTTTTAAAATAGAAAAGAATATTTACTTTTGTAAAAAGAAAAGGGAAGAGATTTTTGTAATGATAAGTGAGGGTAAAATATAAGACGTTTAAAACCTTTAACAAAAAAACAAAAGAAATATAAGACGTTTACCTAATTTTACCACTAATTTTATATCAACAACTAAGACCATGTTTATCGGTTAGATTTTTTGAGTATCAGAGATTTTAAAAGAATAAAAAAATTGGTTTGAGTCTCAAATAATTATGATTCGTATCAGTGCGCTGATACTTTTGATTCGTATCATCCGGCACATCCGGCACACGTGTCACCTTCTTCTTCTTCTTCAAGACTTCTTCTTTTTCTTCAAGTCTCGATCTTCTTCTTCAAGACTTCCTTCTTCAAGGCTTCGATCTTCTTCTTCAAGTCACGATCGCGTCGGTGGTTGTGGCGGAGGTTGGTGCTGGTCGGCGACGGAAAAGAAGAGATTGGTGCTGGTTGGCGACGGAAAAACGGAGGTTGGTGCTGGTCAGTGACGGAAAAGCGGAGATTGGTGTTGGTCGGCGACGCAAAAGCGGAGGTTGGTGCTGGTCGGTGGTTGTGATCTTCTTATTTCTTCTTCTTCTTTCTTCTTCTTCTTCTTCCTCTTCTTCTTCTTCCTCCTCTTCTTGAGTCTCACCATTAATCTGCAAATCTTCAACAAATATCATAAATTAAATTATTAATAAAATTAATACTAAATTAATTTGCATGATACTCAAAAGAGTATTACGAGTAAACATGCTCTAAGTTAAGATTTTACGCGTGATATCCGGGATATTTACTCAATTTTTAATACTTGATACTAATTAATACTGTATTAGGAAATATTGAAACGTGTGCCTTAAGTGCATCTTGACCTTATCACCTTACCGTCTTTATAAACGTCCACCTCCTCTTGCATTCTTCAATTTTTCTCATTCTTAGATTTTTCTTTTTGTTTAGTATGAATTCTCATTCTAGTTTGTTCGCTCCTCTTTAGTTTTTCTCATCTATGTTTTATAGATTTTTGTTTTCAATCTCTTCTTAGCTTTGATGGCAAATCCCATAGGAGACAAGATTTGGATTTGCCATCATAACTAATTTGACATCGAAAACAAAAGTCTATAAAATCCTTGTAGTCCTCTCTTTAGTTTTTCTCATTTATTTTTGTTTTCAATCTCTTCTTAGGTTCGATGGCAAATTCCATCCGGATCACCGGTATTGGATCACTTGTATTGGTTCACTTTTCACCAAATACAAGATCTGGATTTGCCATCGTAACTAATTTGACATTGGAACAAAAATCTATAAAGTGTTTATACGTATCTATAGACTTATCTATTAAGTGTTCATATGTTTGATTTATTTTGGTTTCAGATCTCATCGCGGTTAATTATTCTTAACCCAAAACGATTTGTTTCTAATTAAGGGTCAATTGCAATTGCAAGAATAACTCAAAAAGCTAAAAAATTTTAGCATATCTGATTACAATATAATCTAAATCTAAAGGTTAGAATGTAAATTAAAAAATTCAGCCGGTTTTTACCGGTTTCTCTTCACTGGCATTGCAAAAATTCAACCGGTTTTCACCTATACCTCTTCACCGGCATTGCAAAGGCTTCAAAACCCTTATTTCTAAATTTGGATTCCCTAAAATCTTTTCATTGTCTCTCATCATGGTGAACCATAAACCTGAAGAAGAAGAGGAGATTGACCTTCATGTTCAGGACCTTTTACAAGGTTCTGACGCCTATGGATGAGCTATGTGGAGATGAGGTAACAAATCCAATCGATTTGGATTCCCTAAAATCTTCTTCGTTTGATCTCATTGCGAACCCTAAACCTGAGGATGAAGTGATTTACGAAGATGAAAAAGAGATTGACCTTCCTGAGGTAAGAAATCCAATGGATGTGGATTCCTTAAACCCTTAACCTGAAGATGACGCGATTTACGAAGAAGAAGAAGAGATTGATGGCGTTAAAGTTGAGATTAGTGTCCTTCGAAGGTTGAGAATGCAGCTTGATGCCCCTGAGGGTCGTGCTCTTGCGTTAGCTGTTTTGAGGAAGTTCAGGGAGGCTGTTATTCGGATGGAGGAGCTTGAGGTACGGAGCAGACAGGAGGAATTTGAGGTTCGGAGCAGGCTGCCTAAGGAGCTTGAGGAGGATGTTGAGGTGCAGAGGCATGAGCTTGTAAAGGAGCTTTTACAAGCAAATCATGAAATTCCTAATGCCTTGGTACAGGCGTGTACCATGGAATCTGAGGTAAGTAAATGAGTAAATCAGATGGATTTTGACTTGATTATGGCAAGTGTTGTTTGCTTGATACTTTTGATTTCTTTGTAGGCCACATTAAGCCTTGATCTTGAGGAGGATGTTGATGTGCAGAGGCATGAGCTTTTACAAGCAAATGAAGAAATTCCTAAAGCCTGTACCATGGAATCTAAGGTAAGTAAATGAGTAAATCAGATGGATTTTGACTTGATTATGGCAAGTGTTGTTTCTTTGATACTTTTGATTTCTTTGTAAATTTGAAAGTTAGCTTTCTATTCTTCAAAGAAGAATAATCCACTTGTGTAAAGAATCATGTGGATAAATTAACCTTTAGGGTGTCATTTTCAGAATCTTTCCCCTTGCAAGCAATCCCCTCCTTGCAATCTTCCTTGCAATATTTCCCCTTGCAATCTCCCGCATTAACCAAATCAAACAATTTGCACTTTGTTTCATAACGGTTATAAACTTCTGAATCTCTATATCCACCTCCTGAGGAACCACTTCAACGCCAGGTTTCAGGTTATCATGCATGATATTATATTCAATTCTATGAGGGTTAATATCCACAGCTAGATTCTTATAATTGCTGAAATACTTGTGGTTGCGACGCTTGATCTTGTCCGCTTGGCTAATGACAACCTCCAAGTCCAATCAACTGTAACCAACCGAACATGATCAAGCGTGGCAACCACAAGTATTTCATCAACTATAAGAATCTAGCTGTGGATACTAACCCTCCTAGAATTGAATATAATGTCCTGCATGATAACCTGAAACCTGGCGTTGAAGTGGTTCCTCAGGAGGTGGATATAGAGATTCAGAACCTACTTACGGCTATCATCATCGAAGAAACGATGAAAATGGATCAAAAACCACACAAGAGAGTTATTGTCCTCATGGCAGGAGACCACGGTTACGCTGAATTTCTGGAGATTCTTGAAGGATTAGGATTTTGTATTATCATCATTGAATCAACCACTACTTCAAAATTTTATAACCGTTATGAAACAAAGTGCAAATTGTTTTATTTGGTTAATGCGGGAGATTGCAAGGAGGGGATTGCTTGCAAGGGGAAAAATTCTCAAAAAGAGACCCTAAAGGTTAATTTATCCACATGATTCTGTACACAAGTGGATTATTCTTCTTTAAACAATAGAAAGCTAACTTTCAATTTATTTTTATTGCCTATGACTACATGTTGTTGTTACAAAAGTACTTGGAGGTGGTCGGTTCTATGTTCAATCTTATGGAGATCAGAAAGTAGCTTCGATTCAGAACGAGCTCGCATCCTTGAGTATTAAAGATGCTCCCATCTAAGGATCTTTTAATCCTAGAAAAGGTGACATCGTCCTTGCACAGTCTAGCCTTGACAACTCCTGGAACCGTGCAGTGGTAATTCCATTTCACTTTCTTTATTTCTTTGCCTTTTCTGCTTCGTGCTTACTCATTAATCAATACTTTAATTGTGTTCAGATTGTGAATGCACCCTAGCAGCCGGTCAATCCCCCGAAGTGTTAATGTTCTACATCGATTATGGAGGACAAGAGACTGTCCCGTACAGTGCAATCCGACCAATGGATCCTTCGGTATCTTCGGCACCAAAGCTTGCTCAGCTCTGTAGACTTGCCTACTTGAATGTTCCAGGCTTGGAAGAAGATTTAGGTCGTGAAGCCTTAGATTATTTGAATACACTAACTCTGGGTAGTGGTATAGAATTCTTCAAAGCTGTGATAGAAGATAGATACACATGAGGAAAAGGAAAAGTCCAAGGGAGTGGAAATCAATTTGGTGTGATTCTCACCGCTGTGGATGATGATAAGTCAGTAAATGCTGCAATGCTACAGCGAGGCCTTGCGAGATTGGAGAACCGTGAGAAATGGGAACACAAACTAGCTCTTGATGATCTTGATGATCGGAACTTTCTCTGCATACGACTGAGGTTACCACGTCATTGGCAACCTTCCGCCTACCGAGAAAAACCAAAAAAAAAAAAAAACGGTTATCGAAATTACAATCGTGTAAACCGAACCGGACGATTAAAACCGGAGAACAGAGTCTTACACGGATTATAACGACCGAAGATGACGTCAGCGATGGCTAGACCACCGGCTTCACCGGGATATCCGACCCACATAATGCTTGTGATCTTGTCGTCGTTCTTGGCGAATGTAATGTCGAATCCTCCGCCTGACATTATGATTAGCACCACCGGTCCTTTCGCGGCTTTAGCCACCTGAGTAACTAGCTCTTGTTGTTTTCCGGGGAGATTCAGGTCGACTCGGTCAATCTCCTCCTGTCTTGTTGGAAATAAAAACTTTAACGTGGTGGAGAAAGTGGTTGAGAAATTTGGGAGAGAATATAAATTTCAAGAATTAGAAGATTTTATTATTTAGAATTTTTTTGGAACAACTTGATTACAAATGAAAGGAGAGGGAGGTATTTATAGCCTTCAAAGTACAAAATATCTAGAATATTTTAGTTCTAAATCTAGAGAGTTTTAACATTATTTTATTACAAATATCTAGATAATTTCATAAAAATATCTAAATTTTTATTTTTTACCATTTTCTAGAACATTTTAAGAAGGTGGAGATGATATATTTTCTAGAGAAAATTCTAGTGGATCAAATCCAATATTTGATTATTGGATTATTGGCCCAATAATTAAACTTGATCCAAAATCAAGTTTACCTCTCAAACATCTCCTTCTCAATTGATTGTTCCGCGCCCATTACGAGCGCAACCGCATCCGCAGAGGCTGCCAGAGCCGCAGGTGAGCCTATATCCGCCTCCTTGCATGACACGTCAGAACATCCGGGCTGGTACGTCGGTGATACTATTTCCACCAGTCCCTGAAGCGGTGTTGTGTACTTGCACGGTATGCCTGAAGATTAAAAACAATCTAAGTTTCACACATTTCACTTGTGTTTCAATTTGTGTTAATTTCTATGTACCATTGTAGTTTCCGATCATCGTTAAGGTGTGGTCCAATCACGGCTAACGTTTTGATCGCGGAAGGTGAGAACGGAAGCGAACTAGGAGAGTTCTTGAGCAAGACAATGCCTTGTCTTGCGGCTTCTCTAGCAAGTTCTTGGTGCTCGACTGTGTAAACGTCTTTAGGACCAAGATTACCGTAGGGCTGCTTCTTGGGGTCACCGTCAAAGAATCCTAAACGCATCATATTTGCGAAATTGTTTGTAATCGCTTTGTCAACAGCCCCTTCGTTTACCAAACCCGCCTTGACCGCTTCCATTGCGTGTTGACCGCTTCAATTACAGTTCAAATCCAAACCTGCCAATAGAGATTTGGCCACAGCTTCCGCTGGAGTCTTGGTATAGTGTTGGTGTGTATACATCACTTCTAAAGAATCACAGTCTGAAACAATGTACCTAACAAAAAAAACCGATAGACCTCAAACCGATGATTAAAAAAACCAAACCCTTAATCAAATTAAATCGGCGAGAAACAACCTTACTCATTTAACTTCCATTGTCTGCGGATCACACCAGAAATCAGATCAGGATCAGCGCACGTCGGTTTTACCGTTAACTTGGTTGTAAGAACACATGACGCTAGCCACATTAGCATCAGTCACGCAGCTCTTAAACGGTGGTTGAAACGTATCATCCATATCTTGTTGGTTCACTTAATCCAAACACATAACAACACACAAAACCACAATCAAATATTACAAAAATTTATTTGGTGTGACCAATATAACAAAACCCACTTAAGAAGATTCAAATAATTCAAACTCTTTTTTTCTTTTTCTTACCACGGCATTGAAAGTGAAACGATGGACGTTTTTCCAATTGTCAACATCATAGGCAGTGTAATGTTTGCAGCAAGCGGCGACTTTTAGCCGGTTAGGATCTTCACCATCAGTCCCTTGAAGACCTTTAACATAAGCAACCGCGTATTTGCTCGTGAGCGTCGGATCCTCGCCGGGAGTCTCTTGTCCTCGTCCCCATCGCGGGTCTCGAAGTATGTTCACATTCGGTGACCAAAACGGTAATCCGGCTGATCCCACATTGTACATTGCCCTCGCCTCCGTTGACACAACCTTAAAACCAAATCATAGGATAAAAGTTATTAAGGCTAGAATCAAGAAAACGATCTTGACAAAAGAAGATGGTACCAGAATCATTACTTGTAACCAAAGAAATAACATCTTCCATTTGACCAATATCCAAAATAAGAGAAAATGAAAAAGAAGATAGTTTCTTTCACCTTGCCAATGGCTTGGAACAGAGATACATTGAAAGAAGCAGCGGTGAGTATGACTTGAGGGAAGCTAGTAGCGCCAGGGACTTGACCGGAAAAATTAGAACCATTTCCGACGTCAGACACGCCGTGAAGTGCCTCCGACCACCAATTATAATCCGGAATACCAAGGCGGCTTACGCCTTTAGCTCTGCTTCCCAAAAAACTGATTTTTTCTTCCACCGTCAATCGTCCGACAAGATCGGTGATTCGTGCTTCGGCTTTCAACCCCTTGTTGCAGAATCCGAACCCGGCGAGAGAAGGTTTCCGGCGACGTCACCGGCGAAGATTTGGCGTTCGATGGCTCGGAGAGAAAAAGAAAGAAACAGAGGAGAGTGCTCTGTTTCGCCTCGTTTGCGGAGAAGAATCCATAGTGTGTTTTGTCTCGAGTGTTATTTTTTGGTTTGTGTGTATTTGGTTTATGGACACTATTATATACTAATGTTTTTTTTTTTTTTTTTTAACTTAAAAGTGTTAATGTTGGTTGGAGATTTTTTTTTTTTATGAATAAAAGCTGTATATATCTATTATTATTGTATTTATATAGAAATGCAGCATTCGAAGGGAAATGTGATGATAATATCACTATGAATAATGATGATATTTTCCTGCTCTTTGTTAGAAAAGGTAAATGGTATTTTGTGATATCAAGGAGATTCATTACTCGTTAAAGAAACTTGATTCGACAAGTATCATTAGATTCTCTTAAACTCAGATAAAAATGTATGATTGTATATGGTCGTGAGGTATGATATAAATTTTTTTTTACTCGCCAGTTGTACTTGTATTACATTAGAGAATTAGTACATCACAAATGTTATAACAAAATTAAGGATGAATATTTGAGTTGTCGACGTGCTTAATGAGTTAATGATCTAGATTTTCTCATTATGTATATGCCATCATCTAATTAGTTATCTATATTAATAAAATTTGAAGCCATAGATACGGTAAAAAGTGACTACGTAATATGCAAAACAAATTAATTAGTAAAATGAAAGTGGAAATTAATTGGACATATGATATTTATATATTTTTACTTTAAAATATATTTCATTTATGTAAATTTTCTATATTGTTATATGAGAAATTTTAAAATATGCCACTTTTCAAGTACCACTTTACAAAAATCTATAATTAGTGGTATTTTTGCAAATGAACACCCCTAAGTGGCATTTTTGCAAATGTGCACATAAAAAATGACATTTTTGTAATATATATATATATTATATATATATATATTTTTGTCGACCAATATATTCATTACTCTTAGAAATGTCATAGTACAAAGTAATTATACATAACCCCATTTGATTACATATCCGGAAAGTGTTATTCTTGCCTTCTTAGCCAAAGAGTCTACCATATCAACAACATGATGAGGAACTACATAGAACTTGAAATCAAGAGCAACAATCATCCTTCTAATGTCTTCAATATAACCAAGGAGTTGCTTGTTTGTACCTGCACCCTCTCCTCTTAAACATTTGTTTAGAGTGTTATAAACCATCTCTGAATCTCCAACATAAGCTACATTGTTGTATCCATGCCTCTTGACTTGTTGGATCGCATAATGCCTCAGCCTCAAGTGAACTTGCGATTGGGTCAATGGATGATGATCCATTCATTACTTCTGAACCTGCAGCATTTACAAGCTTCCATCCAATTCCAGCTCTTTCTTTTTCAGAAACCCAAGAGCTATCTACAAAACAAAAGAATGAATGAGATAATTTGAGCACCTCTGCTACCGATTGTGGTTTGGTACCCTGTACATCTGTTGAGCTCTTATAATCCTTCTGATCAACATTCTTTCTTTGAGCTTCTATCCACTCATGATATTCACCTAAGGCTCGAGCAATAATGTTAGGAATCAATTCTCTTTTTCCATTGAAAACAAATTTGTTTCGCATTTTCCATATTCTCCAACCAATAAAGGGGTATAAGGGAACATCATGGTTTGCTGCCTCATCATTATTTTTATTAAAACGCATCAAATGATCTATATGGAGGAACAACTGATCAGTATTATAATGGGTACCTTGAATGTGCTTCACTGGTGAAAGCTCCCATGCTTCAGATGCTACTCTGCAATTAAACAACACCCTTAATCTTCTCTTCTTCAAATTCTCTGCAACTGGAAGGGCATTGTGAAGAGATCTCCACCAAAAATGTCGAATCTTAGGAGGTATTTTGAGAGTCCATATAGTCTTGAATATCTTTTGCTGCTCATGTGGAATCGGAATATGATTCAAAGTGTGTATAAAATGATATCCCGATTTCACGCTATACCCCCCCATCAAAAACCTCATCACCATCACAAACGGTCTTGTAGATAGTACATTTCAGTGTGGACATGAAACGACTTTCTTTTTTGTCAACAATAGACAGCGGTGGTGCTCGTGAAAGCTTTGGTTCGGAAGCTGTAGAGTATTTGCATACGGTAATGTTGGATAGTGGTAAAGAGTTCAAAGTAGTGATAGAAGAAAGAGACACATTTGGAGGAAAAGTCAAAGGCCAAGGCACTGGAACTGAATTTGATGTGACTCTCACCGCTGTGGATGATGAGATCTCTGTAAACGCTGCAATGCTTCAGGTCGGTTTTTCTCCCACCTTCTCTCGGTAAAACATTTTCAAGAGTCGGTATTTATGATAATGATGATGAACATGGAAGAATAGCGAGACTGGAGAAACGTAAGAAAAACTCTTAAGCATAGTTCAAAAACTCTTAAGCATAGTTCAATGTGTTTGATCATTGGGCTCACGATAAATATAAAGACTAAAGAGCATTGGTATTTATAAATATAAAGACTAAAGAGCATTGGGCTCACGATACTAAATTCCAATTTTAACTCGGTTATTAACTTGTATTGTTGTCTGTTGTACACTGACTAACGACATAATAACTACCATTCTTTTGCTATCCAACAAATACTCAAGACTTTTTGGAGTCCTTTTCTAGTGATTTAGAAAAGACAAGAAAATGTAAGTTTATTTACTTACGAATTTGAAGAAGATGACTACAGTAATTAATAAGTGTTAATGCACAGAGGCCATCTCATTTGGCTTATACGGTACCGCCTAATAAATTTGGTTTTTCTTTTGTTTCTTCGATGTGTGATCATCTCATTGAGACAACGATTCGATTTTCTAGGCATGTTAAATTCAATATCAAACTGAAAACATTCAGGCAAGAGAAATGAGAAAATCCACTCGCTATTTTCTTCATAGGGTTTCAATCAATGATTTTTCTCTTCAAAACTTATTTATTTTTGAGTAGATTGTTTATTCCATTCTATTCAATCAAAAATCCTTATATTTTATCAAAATGTAGATGAATGCTTCATTTTATCGTTGTTTATCATTCTAACTAGTCAACCGTTTATACCATATATAACCTCATATATATATAGAACTAAAAGTTGTCAAAAAAAATTGATTGCTCCGTAAATTTTATAGTATTAGGTTTCCGAGTTAATCAAAATAGGAATTGAATCAATTTATTTAGTTCGGCATTAGAATAACAATGTTTGATCAAATTTATAAACAAAATTCTCCTCAGATTCAGTTTTTTTTGTGCTTTCTCCAAGTCATTTTTTTTTGGTTCCTCTGAACATAACTTAAATTTCGTTATGGATTGGTTTATATATTTTGTTTTTCTTCAATTTGGAACCGTTTTGGTCTAAAACAGATTTTACAATCATGAATACAAACTTGAATTATTTGGAAACTCGAAAAGCCTAACTTTCTGTTTACACCAACATTAGCAACATTACACTCTTCTTTTCTCGTTAGCAGTTACTTAAACAACAAGTAACATAATCAAACAACAACATTTAGGGTTTCAACTCAAATCTCCTTAAGATCCTTCAATACATCTAGCATCGTCGGTCGATTAGCCGGAGTGTCCGCGAGACAGCGAACCGCAATCTGAAGCAGACGAAGCATCGAGTGTTTGAAAGCAACCGTCAGAACCAAAGGATCAAGAACATCAACAGCTTTCCCTTTGTTGATCTTCTGAATCACCCAACCAACCAAGTTCCCACCTTCACTCTCCTTAAAGTCTGGACCGGTCGGCTCTTTCCCCGTCACGAGCTCCAACAAAATCACCCCAAAGCTATAGACGTCTCCTTTGGTCGTTGCCCTCGCGCTCTGGCCATACTCAGGGGGAATGTACCCGAATGTCCCTGCAATGACTGTGCTTACATGAGTCTCACAAGCACTGATCAGTCTCGCTAAACCAAAATCCGCGACCTTTGGCTCAAACTCGCTGTCTAGGAGAATGTTGCTTGCCTTGATGTCTCTGTGGATGATGTGTGGGATGAAACCATGATGTAGGAAGGCCAGTCCTCTAGCTGCTCCTACTGCGATCTTGAGGCGTTTGGACCAGTCTAGTACTTCAAGAATCCCGGTTTGGTTCCTTAACCAATGATCTAAGCTTCCATTCACCATGTATTCATACACAAGAAGCTTCTCTTCACTGAAAGAACAATAACCAAGCAATGAAACCAGATTCTGATGCTTCACTTTCCCTAGAGTCTCCATTTCCGCCATGAATTCGCGGTTTCCCTGAGTCTTGGCTTCGCTTAGCTTCTTGACAGCAACTGTTTTCCCACCGGGTAAACTAGCTTTGTACACTGTCCCGAAACCACCGTCTCCTATGATGTTCTTCTTGCAGAAATGATCAGTTGCCTCCACAATGTCTGCTAAACTCACCTTGAGAAGTGGCTGCTCGAACATAGCCACATTGATGCCTAATGGCTCCTTTGATCTGCTTCCACTTAAGAAATAGAGATTCTGATCCATAAACCCTTTCAATCTGCTTTCTTCCATTCCCTCTGGATCATCTCTCTGCTTCACTCTCTTCCCCAAAGCCCATCTGCGAAGAGAGTAAACAGAGACAAAGACAAAGATCATACTCCCAATCACAATCCCTGTAAGCCCCCAAGCACTCAGCAAACTCGTTCCATCAATCTTACAAACTGATCCCATAACTCTTCCACACAAGCCTTTGTTCCCAAAAAGCAATGCCTTGTTAAGATCCTGGCAAATACCGTCTCTCGGAACATCTCCTTGCAGACTGTTCTTGGCTAGATTCAAGAAGTGAAGATTAGACAATCCACAGATCCTTGCTGGTATTTCTCCGCATAACCTGTTCTCAGAGACATCAAGGAACTCAAGCTGCATAAGATTACCAATATCTGAAGGGATTTCTCCTGTGAACTGATTCCTGTGCAAATCCAAGTTAGTCAAGTAAGACAAGTTCCCCAATGATCTTGGCAAGCTACCAATGAAGAAGTTATCGCTGAAGTTCATTGTTTCAACTTTCCAAGCCAAGGAGCTGGAGAATAGATTCTCAATAGGACCTGAAAAGCTGTTGTGTTGAATATAGAAGCCTACAAGGTTGAGCATCTGAGACAGTTCTGATGGAAGCTCGCCGCTTAGCTTGTTAAAACTCAAGTCCATGTGTGTAAGCTCTTTCAAGTTCCCAAGTGAAGCGGGAACCGATCCATCCAGCTTGTTCTTGGTTAAGTTTAGCTTCACCAAGCTACCTAAAAGGCCAAAGCTTTCCGGTATATTGCCATTGAGCTGATTATTCGCCAAGTTTAATCCCTGCAACTTAGGAGAGTGCCCCATCTGCTCTGGAATGGAACCAGTAAGGACATTTACAGATAGATCCAGTTTTGTGAGGTTGGTTAAACGGGAGAGTGCAGCTGGGATCTCTCCAGAGAGATTATTGTTACTCAGCAAAATCTCAACCACTACCACACAGTCGCCGAGTTCTTTCGGTATAGGACCAGTCAATCTGTTGTAGGAGAGATCAAATATCCCATGGTGCTGAAGGAAACCCAGATCAGGCATGTCGGTCTGATGGAAATAAGCAGACGGTTTTGATGGAATCAACCCCGAGAGATTGTTGTAAGAGAGAACCAGGCATTGAAGCTGAGCAAGAGCAGTGATTCTGTCTGGTATCTGTCCTTGGAGATTGTTCTTGCCTAGGTCCAATGTAGTCAAAGCAGAACAGTCGCCGAGCTCGGTTGGTATCTTCCCTTGAAGCTTGTTCGAATTCAGATTCAAGACAGATAAAGAAGTTAGGTTCCCAATCTCCCTTGGGATTACACCTTTGAGCTGATTATCATTGAGAACCAGCCGCTGCAATGAAGCTGCATTACCAATCTCTGCAGGCAAATAGCCTTGTAGACGGTTACAAGAAGCCGAAAACTCCATCAATTCGGTTGAATTCCAAAGACTCAAAGGGATTTCTCCAGTGAAGTTGTTTGAATCCAAGTTAAGAGCCATCAACGGAAGCTTAGAAAGATACTCAGGTATAGAACCATTGATCTGATTATTCATAAGAGACAACTGTTGAAGATTCGAACAACCAACGAACACTTCTTTGATGTTTCCCGAAAGGAAATTCTCTGAGAGATCGATGTTTTCCAACGCACCTGAACCACAAAGCTCTCGAGGAATGGAACCAGTTAACAAGTTGCTAGCTAGACTAAGTTGTCTCAACATAGGACAATCCTCAATCTCACGAGGTATTTCACCTGAAAACCGATTACTAGCGAGCAGAAGCGAGTCTAATACCTTCCATTTACCGATCCAAGAAGGTAAGGAACCTGAAAGCTGATTCTTATCAGCAGAAAACGCAAGCAGAGGAATCTCTGATAGCTCAAATGGTAAAGAACCAGAGAGATCATTGAAGGAAAGCATCAACGTTTTGAGATTCTTACAGTTACCAATCTCTGGTGGGATCAATCCATTAAGCTCTGCAGAGACAAGATTCAGTATACTCAGATTCTGCAACATTCCGATTGATTTAGGGATCGAACACTTGAGTGGGTTATAAGAAAGGTCGAGTTTTGCTAAGTTTCTCAGCTTCGATATCTCTACTGGTAACGGTCCTTTGAAGAAGCATGACGGTGCAACGAAGTTCTTGAGCAACGAGACGTTACCAAAGTCCGGCGGAATTTTACCGGAGAATTTGTTCATTCCCATGTAAAGATCGGAGAGGTTACTCAGTTTCCCGATTTCCGGTGGGATTTCGCCGGAGAGTGAGTTGTTTGAGACGTCGAGTGAAGACAGCACCGGGAAGCTGAGGAAGAAAGACGGAGGAAGAGAGCCTGAGAAATGATTGTCACTTAGGTCAAGGTAGAGAAGACGAGGCAACTCGCCGAGTCGACTCGGTAAGAGTCCAGTGAACGAGTTTCCAGAGAGATCGAGTGTTTGAAGCTTTTTGAGTTTCCAGAGCTCTGAAGGGATTTCGCCGGAGAATGAGTTGAGACCGAGTCGAAGCGATTTCAGATTGTTCAGCCTCGAAACCCCCTTCGGAATCTCGCCGGAGAAAAAGTTCTCCGAGAGGTCGAGATCGGAGAGAAACCGAAGAGAGAAGAGAGAAGGAGAGAGATTTCCTTTCAGATACATGGAAGGTAGAGAGAGCGAGTTAACTCGTCCGAAACGACACGTTACACCGACCCAATCGCAGTGAGACGACGACGAGGAAGACGAAACGTTCCATGAAGAAAGGACTGATGGGTTTTTCAGAGAAAGCTTGAATGACATAAGAGAACCCATTTCTGAGCTTGCGTCATCAATGGAATACGAAACAAAGAAGAAGAAGAAGTAGAGGAACATGAACAACGAGAAAACCCTAAACGCCATGGCGAGAGAAGGAAAGAAAGGGAAGACGAAAAAGAGGGTTTTTTTAGAGAGAAAGATGCAATTTTTAGAAGAGAGGAAGATAAATCGCCATTAAAGAAAGAGAGAAGCTTTTTTAGGCGCGATGAAGAAGAGAGAGAAGAAACAAGTAAGGCACACAAGTCACGTGACGTAGACCATTGTTTTTATTTAAGAAAAAAAAGTTCGTAACGGAAAATTTAAATCTTTTTAATTATTAATAGTTGAAATCTTTTGTTTGTTTGCGTGAATATATGAATAAAATTTCTGAAAGATACAAAAAAAAAAAAAAAAAAATAGAGAAGAGGGTTTTTTTTTATGATGAAGATGAAGGGATGGGTCCATTAAAGTACGGCTAGAATCTTCAGAAATCATAACAACTGTACCAGGAAAAAGCTGATGGGGTCGGTCTACGAATATTCAAAAGTTGTGTGGTCAAATTGTAAAATTTTAGAGTTTAATGATTTTACTTACGTTTTTGAAAAGCTGTTGAATTAAATGTTTGTTTCAATTAATGTGATATCGTTCGTATAAGCCTTTATGTAAAACCAGCTATGTATTACGATAATAAATATACTATTACACATTTAATACTTTTGTGGGTTTTTTCTTGAGTTTGGGAGTATTTTTTTTTACAAGCCGATAATTTTAGGTCGAAATTGAAAATAATCTCTGTATTCCTTAAAATCTGTATATTTTTTACCATTTGAAGTATCTTTTTCAAAAGCCGATCATTATAGTTTTTTTTTTTACTGATCATTATAGTTACCTCTTTATTTACATTGATTTTGAAATTGATATTTTTTGGAATTTTTATTTATTAAAACAAACTGTATGTACAGTCAACAACATAAGAACCAATATATTTTGCATGTTTCTAAATTGTTTTGTTTTCGTGTTTTGAAGAGAAAGTAACGTTGAAAAGGGGGTTAAGAAAAATAAGAGAAATAAAAACGTAATTATGGTATGGTAATGGTCCCCAAAATAAGTTCAAATCAAAATATATAAAAGGGACAGAAGAAAGAAAAGAGTTCCCACATGTCTTCTTTCCCTTTTGGGAATGTTAGAAACTCTTTCCCTTTGGGATCTGTTTCCATTTTTATAAACACATCAATACTTACCTGATCTAATATTCATTTCTTATATCAATTTATAGCTTGTAATATGTGATATATAACACATTTATATTGTCTTTTAAATCCTTAAATAGTACTTAGCTTAAATCTTATAATCGTTTGAAATCCTCAAAAATAAAACTCTTGCCAAAATCATTACAGGTTGAGCACATATCTTATGGTCAGAAACAAAATTAAAAAATGCAGCTGTTACATTACGATGTAAGGATCAATAATTCCATGGTTATAAGTTATCAAAAAATAGAAATGTAATTGAAATTTAAACTCATTCAGAAGATTTCAAAGTAGCAAAGCCGAAAATGGGAATGTTTTAGAAATTGGAGCATCACAGAAACCAAACTAGTTTTGAGTCCAATAAATTGAGTGATAGTTGTCATTTGATTCTTTCTTCTTCTTTTTTTCTTTTTTTTTTGATCCAAGAAATAATTAAATTATAAAAGTATTAAGAGCAAAGGCTGAAGAAGAAAATGACTTGGACATTTGTCGTCAGATTTTTCTCATATAGAACCAGAAGAGCGATTAGAGAAACGTTACTTTTGACTTCTTTGTGTTGAAAACTACTAGAAAGTCTCAAATTTCATTATATGCTACAATACAAACAAGAGATCCTTTGAATAAAAATACAAAGTTTTTTTGTTTTGCAAAATGACCCCATCATTATAATGATAATTACAATTTTCCACCATAATTAATAACTGAAGCCTCTCATAAGCCAAAAACAAACCTAAAAAGAAGAAGACTCTGTGTGGCTCATCTCAAAAAGAAAAAGATGATGGAGACATAGAATCTCTCTCTCTCTGTCTCTCTCGCTGTCTGTACATGGAAGAAATGTTTGTGTGTGTGATCAAGCATTGATTTCAGAGTTACATTGGTGCTCTCTGCTACAGCTTCTTCTTCCCCAAAACATGCTTGAGCAAGTTGTTGTTTTACCAAGTCTTTGTCCTTCTTCTATCTTCTCCTGCTCTGTTGTTGTTGTTGTTGTTGTTGTTCCAGGAGGAGGAGAAGATTCGTCATGTTCTTCACTATGTCTCTCCGTTCCATGTGTCTCAAAGTTTGGACACGTTCCGTCGCTGCAGGTGCACATTGGGATGTTGACTGAAGGGAATGGGCTACATGTCACCGGACAGAACATATCTGATGAAACTGCAGCAGCACGGGTTTTGCTACGCTGCTCTGTGGTTGGACATGTCGGTGACGAGTGATCTGTTGCGTCTCCTGTGTGAAGCATACACGGTGCGCAGAACCCGAGTGACATAGGTAACTTCATTTCTTTGGTCAGTGAGCTCGGGAGTCGTTTAAATGAGACTATTCCATGTCTGCAAAGAGGGCAAGGAATTGACCCGGGCGGGCCAACTGTTACCGAAGGAACATTGCTCGATGAGCAAAGGTATAGCGCGCATCTCACACATAGCTGATGCTCACAACCTGAAACACATGATCCGCGACTTTCGCTTTAAGTTAAAAGGACATCAATGTAAAACTTTAGAAGGGCATAACAAATATTTAGACCGACCTTCAGCAGCAACGGTGCATGTTCTTTCCAGACAAACCGCACAGATATCGACCTCATCTGTGATGGTTGAAGATTGCAACCCGAACTCTCTGCAAGAAGATAATTAACACCATAGTCATATTGAGGCGATAGTCTTTGATCGCCAGAGTTTGGTCCTATACCCGATAGAGGTTTTGCCATTACCTTGCAATGCTGAGTATACTCAAAAGGGGCAGTGATAAGTAGTTAGAATGAGGAAACCCTGGAATGACCACATCCGAATTTGGAGAAAGCAATGGTTCTAACCAATGACGACTCCACATCCGTGCTATGTCAATAGGTAGCCACCTACAAACATATTTTTGATAAGGAAAGTTCCCATTCTAACAACGTCAAATATTTCCCCGAAACTGGTTTCAAACATGAAACAAACAATTACAAGATTGTGATTTACCCATTGCAGTTCAATGTCATCCTTCTTGCACCTCTTGCAAGGAGAATCTATAGAGAAACACAAGAAAATGTAGATTCTCACACAACTCTATGTCTCCAAAAAACCGAGAACGAAAAAGAATAAACCAAGTAGCGTTCTTACCTGACAACATTTCAGATTCCCACCACAAGCGGCATAGTGCAAAGGCGTGCTTCCGGCTCCTGAAAATGGCAATTAAGATCAAGGTTCTCATCTTGAGAGCAGACTAAAAAGAATGTTTTAGTCATCTTGGGAGCGGATAGAGGACTCATACCAATCATATCCATCGATGTTCCATAATGAAATGTTACAGCGGAAACATTCGCTTCAAGATCAAGCAAAAGTTGGACACAATCAAATAAGCCATTCAAGGCAGCCATGTGAAGAGCTGTGATTCCACCGTCAGCCGCTTTATTCACAAATTTAGACAATGCACTGCACCAGAAGACAATATCTTTTGTTGGAACTATATAAATCAAAATCAAACCTTTACAAAACACAGAAGATGGTCCCAAACAAAAAATAAATAAAAAACCTTTGCTCGGATTTGTTCCTCACTGTGACCGCAGCACCAGTCTCAGGAAGAGAGTTTAGTTTCTCACTAGGTACAAAGTCAGCCAAGACAAGTCTAATGCATCTGGCGTGACCATTCACAGCAGCGAAATGAAGGGCTGTTCTTCCAGCTAAATAATCAGCTCTTGTAACCTTGAAAGAGAAAGATTATAAGACGATTATTAAGAAACAAAATCTAAATCCAAATTGTATACATTTCTCTCAACTAGTGATGAAAAAAAAACCCTCACATTGCATCGGAATAGCAGAAGCGTTTGCACAACTTCCCAATGTCCGTATCTACAAGCTTGCATCAATGCTGTCTGAAACAATATTATTTTAGTGAATTTTGAAATGAATATTTGAAATTAACATTGTAACCATGGACCATGTAAGCTCTCCTGAGTAATCAAAAGTCAGATTTTTAAACAAAATCGAATTTTTCTCCACTTAGCCAAAGATTACACATGTTTACTACTGATACAAAACACCTAAATCAAATCAAGAAACTCGAAAAGAATCGAACTTTAATCCTTGAACCAGCTCAGAACTAGCTTAAAGGCTCAACATTTAGGAAACTGAATCTCGAGATACCTGGCCGCAATAATTCCTCGAATTCACATCAGCTCCGTTCTCGAGCAATAACCCAACGATCTAACCAGAAAAACGAATCACAATAAGAAAAAAAAAAAAAAAAAAGAGAAAAATCCAATTTTTTAAAAAAATTGTGAAATTGGAAATGGAAGAATGAAACGACCTCGTTATGACCTTTAGCGGCGGCGAAATGTAACGGAGAATTAAGACCACCGAAAGTAGAGTACTTGGCGAGACAAGGATTGCAATCGAGAAGCATCTTCGCCTCCACGAAATCACCGTCTCTCGCCGCCGACACTAACCTCTCGCCGGACGCCGAACAACCAAAAGAATTCCCCATTTCTCTCTGTCTGTCTTTCTTCAGAGATGAAAAATCAAATCTTTCTCTTTCTGAATCTGTGAATTGGATTGGATGTGAATAGAAATTAGGTCAACCGTCGAGAAAAGAATCTGGGATTAGATATGATACTCAAACAGCACGCGAACTCTCTTTTCTTCTCTCTCTCTCTAATTTTTTGTCCGTATGAGACAACAAGAAAGACAAAGGAAGATGCAGGTGAAAAAACATAACCTGAAATTCCTATTTTGCCCTTAAATCTCGCTTTCTCGACTTCCACTTTCACTTGACCCACTCATGCCACGTGGCGTCTTTTTTTAATACATCTTCGAGTTTGCTGTTTCTTCTTACTTAGAGATTAATTTGTTTACTAATCTTTGATTGGTTTGATACATAAATTTATTTTGACTACAAGGATAATTTTTTTTTTTTTTTGTTAAATTACATTTCCTTTTTTCTTCTCCCAAAATAAAAAAGTATTAAGTCTCTTTCAATTTTGGTCAAAAACTCTGAAAACTATCCATAAAAATAATTGGATAAATTTGACTCTAATCTGCTGATTTCATTGGTGAACCTTTGAAAGATACCAAATATATAGATCCATTTGGATTACGTTTTGTTAGAAACATTATTATGTGTTTAAAGACCATAAAATATCACTTTGATATTAAAAGTACAATGATTAAATTTAATTTGTTTGTCAACGATATTTTTTTCTAATGTATTTTACTTTAGTATTTTGTTCTCTATGGTTAACCTAATGCAAAGTATTAAACTTTAGCAATTTTGTTTCTCAAAAAAAAAAAAAAACTTTAGCAATTTTTCCTATGTTGTTATCTGTATTTTTTACGGTTACTACCATTTAGACGCAATAATAAAATAAAATATAATCAACGTTTAAGATAAAAGCATAATATTTCAGAAAGAAAAAAAACATAAAAGCAAAGCAATCACCATCCATAAAATGGTTCACAGAAATAAAGTTCAAATTCCAAACAAAGAAAAAAAAAACACAAAGTTCAAATCCAAAGACCAATCAAGCTTCAACGGAGGTTCGAGCTCACCGGAAGTACATTCTGGACATTTCTTAAAGTATCATTGACCAACTTCTTTAGAGCATTCACATCCCGCTCATCCGAGCTCATGGTTTGGCCGGTCTTGGACCAGATAACCAGCCGACACAACACATCCTTGTTGTCCGCATGGCACCATCGTAATTCCACATAGCGAAATATCGAGGCGGGAAAAATCTCCACCATTGACTGCAGCCTGAAGAAACGACACTTCTACCCAACCATGGACTATGCTTCATAGTATGTTTCTTGAATCAAACACCATTCCATAGGACCAGACGGTCCAAACTGAGTACGTATATGCAATGTACATAATAAATCAATTTTTGTATTTATAACCGGTTTGATTAATTACTAAACCGGATAAAATCATGTATACCTTGACCATGAAAACAGTGACTTCATTCCCTGGGTTAGGGCCTCTTTGGATACGAATCATTTCTCTCATATCTTCAACGGCTTGTAAATAATTCCATAGGTCTTGTTTTCTCGCACGGTTGATTAAACCGAAGACTGTCTCCGGTTTAGCTTGCATTGTAGCCACACCGGTAACACTAACCAAATTGCAAGGGGCTCCACTTTGTATGTCTCGGGTTAAAACTCTAATGTTATTAACCGATCCAAATAAACCGAGAAGTTCCCACTTTTGTCCGGCTATCCCGCAAACTCCGGTACAAAAGATGGAAACGATAATCGAAGAAAGTTTAAGCAAGTTGGTTTGACAGATCGGTTCGAATACTACACACAAATACAAAGGTTAAAAACCCAGTTAGTCTAAAATTATACCAAAATTTTGATAGAAAAAAACAAAAAAAAAAACCAGCATTTTTTTTCATTACTTTGGATGTGGTTACCGATTGAAGGAATGGAGGTTAAACAAGTGTTGTCCCAATACTGCCTTTGGAGATCATTGAGCCATTTCAAAGCAAATGTTGAATTTGGATCAGATCGGTTCATGTATTCTTCTTCCTTATAAACCCAATGCTCGAGAACGGTTAACCTTCATACATTTTAATAACCAAATTAGACCAAAGCTATATTTGATATATGACTAAGCTCAATTGATATTGAGACTTACCTTCGAGAGACCATTGGTTATATGTTGGATAAGACATCCAGAAGGAAATCTCATAAACTTGGGTAGGAGCCGAAATACTGAGAGATGTCCGCGATAACCCATGCATCGGTCTCTATACGTCTCCAACATCGAAGAAGTTTCACATTCCGGGTTTGAACCAAAGGGCAGATTTGTGGCATAAAATCCACATTAATCTACAAATACAAAGTTAAAAAAAATATCACTAACAAAATCAATAGTTATATAATATTTTATGGATTTTCCATTCAAAATTAACTGGCATTGAATGAATTGAACGTTTCCATACTCTTTGGACTTTCGGGTGTGGTTCTTCAGTAGACACCTCCCCGATGATCGATGGGAAGATTTTCGGCCAAATTGCCTAAACAAACAAACAAAAATATTTCTAAAAATAAAAAAGTAAATAACATGAAAAACTTTATATATTCTTATAAGATATGTTATACTTACAGGATTCATAAGAGATGCTGCAAACGATGAAGCATCAACAGAGACAAATGCTTCTGCTTTTGAAGCCTCATGTACAAACCTAGGAACGTTTCTTGGATACCAAGGAAAACATCTAGAGTAGTATTCATCGAGATTCAGCCTCTCGTTGCTTGTCCACATCGGAGCCCCTTTCCTCCCAAGCGAAACAACTTCTTCGAATGCGAGTACAGCCATAACCGCAAGTGCAGGAGCCCCGGGATATAGGCTTCTGCACGTGATTAATCTCGCCGTGAAACAAGTGATTGTCTCGAATTCTGACCGGAGAAGAGTGTTCTCGAACCGTTGTTCATTCTCTTCATTGCAAGTTATGCATATCGGTGGAATAGTGGCCAAGGCCTCATTCATAACTCTGATTTGTGCTCTCAGCGAATAGTTTCGTTGCCTTAGAATGAAATTCCTCACTCGAAGGCTACGATGAGTCATATTTGATCTTTGAATCAAAAGGTTAAAAACTTTGGTTAAACAACATTTTCTTTTTTCATTTCAGAAAATCAAAGTTAAATCATGGTATGAAATCTAATATAAATCTCAAAACATGTAAACAATATTTTTTGTACCATTTAAAGAGTCTATAGTAATCAACATAACAAATGAAACTAGATATCTAACTTCGATTGATATGGCGAATTATTTGACCAATAGATTGACAATAGTTGGTTAAAATTTTGTTCTTAACAATTATAAAACCAAACTAAAAAGCTTCAAACATTAAGTTTTGATAACTTATCTCTTACCTTGATGATTCTATAGAAGACCCCACCCCCCCAAGAAGATGAATATGAAGATTTGAAGCTTTAGCTAAATTGTGAGGTATTACTTTTGACTCATTTTACACAAAAACTACAAATTTATAAAATTATATGCATTTAATTTTCAACTATTAAATTTTTGGAAAGTTAAATATCAATAATATAGTGATTCCAAAATAGTCTAACTGTTTCTTTAAATTGATTATAATATGTATTTAACATTAAACAACTATATTTTTTCACTTTTTATCGTGGAAAGTAGTTTGACTAATAAATTTTATCTGTGTGATGAAACTAGTTTAATTATTTATTATAAATAAATAATACTAAGAAAATTGACTAACAAAAATAAATTAGTTAAATTTTGTTAGTTTCATCACACAGATAATTTTTACTAGTCAAACTACTTCCCACGATAAAGAGTAAAAAAATCTAGTTGTTTAATGTTAAGTACATATTATAGTCAATTTAAAGAAACGGTTAGACTATTTTGGAATCACTGTATTATTGATATTTAACTTTCCAAAACTTAAGAAGTTGAAAATTGAATGCATATAATTTTATAAATTTGTAGTTCTTATTTAAAATGAATCAAAAGTAATAGCTCACAATTTAGCTAAAATCTTCTATGGGATCAATCAAGGTAAGAGATAAGTTGTCAAATCTTAATGTTTGAAGTTTTTTAGTTTAATTTAATAATTGTTAATAACAAAATTTAACCAACTATTGTCAATCTATTGGTCAAATAATTAGCCATATTAGACAAACTAGAGATCTACTTTTATTTGTTATGTTTCTATGTTAGACTACTACATATATGTAGTAGTCTATACGCTTTAAATAGCGTATATACGCTTTAAATAGCAAAAAATCATGTTTTGAGATTATGGTTAGATTTTAAACTATGATTTCATTTGGTGTTCTGAAATGAAAAAAATGTTGTTTAACTAAAGTTTTAATTAAAAAGTTGGCACTTAAGCATTTCTCTTTATGCCACATTAACTATGAGAAGAATCAAATCAATGTTGAATACCGTTGATCAATTATGTCTAGAAGAATGAATACCTACACTTCGCGCAGGCTTTTTGTTTCAAAATTTCAAGAAACAGTTAGCTTGAATGTGTTCATTTTAGAGTAATTATGAATTTATTTCCGTTGTGATATTTTAATCATTTAATTAACTTAACATATAAGTTAGAAAGATTTGTGCTATAGACATTCTTTTAACTATTCAACCAGCTTTAAATTTTCAAAAATCAATATCAAAGTTGATTTTGAAACTATAGTTAACAGATTTACGTTTCTTAATAACGATGAATATAAATTAGTTCAACAGTTTTGCATCTGAATTTCACTCATTCATTACACCACAAGATGTATGATATGCAAGCTTTCTTTGTCTTCAAACAATCCTTTTTTTCTTATTCATTTTTGTTTGGCTAAACATTCGTAAATCAATACTAATAATAACTAATAGTATGTACATGGAGTGACATGAAACAAAGAATAGGTGTACGAAATCTGCTAATAAGTCAAAAATATATCATTCACACAAGAAGAACCAATCCTGAATCAATCTTTGTCCTCATCTCAAACCTCTCACTAAACTATTATCAAGGACATAGATAGTAAATGAATCAATTATCAAGCCAAAATCAATCTTATCAATCACAAATGTTAACAATCTAAACTATAAGTTTCTTCTGTTTTTATGTTATCGCATCTGGTGAATCAATTATCAAGCCAAAATCAAATTAAATTATCAAAACTGTAAGCGAGAATTAGATTTAGAGAAAGTACCATGTTAGGTTTGAGTCTATTTAATGCATAATCCTGAACGCCACCTTGATTGAGGAGAAGAACCATCTTGTCACAATATTAACTTGTCGACTCTCACTAATCTCCTCTCTAAACATTTCTTGTAGATCAATTTCTTGCTCGATGTCATTATACAAAGCCGTTTAAGGGTGATTTTGTGAGGAAGACTGAAAATGAATAACTCTAAATCTCGGGCTTCTTCACCAGATGCGATAACATAAAAGTTATGAGGAAACCCTAACGGCTAGCGTTTTAGGGGAAAGATGAGTCTGGCTTTATATATTATTTTTTTAATGAAAGATTTGTTAGGGCTACGTGTCACTCTTACACAGCCTGGAGAGTGTTGGCCTCTTTATATAGTAGATAAGATTCTTTCAATTTCATTCAAATCCAACATAAATATTTCTGTGGTTCCAAAGCAACATCACACGAAGAAATGTAACAATAGTTCCATCGATTCCTTTTGTTTACCAATTCATCTAATCCTCAATATATTTCACCAATTCATCTTCACATGAAAACGGAAAAGGCATTAAGCCCTCAATAATCTCTCAGGAAATCCTAAAACGTCGGTCATAGTTGCATACCTAATTTTCAGAGAAAAACGTAGGAAAAAAAATGATTGAAGGACAGTAATGGACTTGCTCTATCTTTCATAAAAAAATTTTGTCATTCGAAATGAAACAATGGGGCTGAGAGTGACTGGCGTTTCGCATATGCGGTTTCAGTTTCTATGGCCGCCACTATGTGAGGTTTTATTTGTGGAACTTCTTTAGGCGTGTTACGGTAAGATCTTCTACTTATTTCGTATTTGCTCATAGCTCTCATGTAAAAATTCATACAAACATTAATCTTCTAATAGTTATTGTGAGATTTGATTGTTCATTAACCAAGAATTCAATTGTCTCATTAACCAAATTAATTTAACTGTCTAGAATTATAATGGTAAATCTCTTTCTATCTACCATTTAGTCTAAGCAGGGGACCAATATATGGTGTGATTATTTATGTTAAGTTGTTTTATCTTTAAAGAATGATTAAATGTGGTTTTCAGCTTTGGTGTTCTTAGATGCCCTCATCGGTTAGTCAAAGCATATCACAGCGTGAAATGTTTGGGACATATGAGTATACGACTCTAGGTAAGAGTAAGTGCTTCTTCACCTGCATGACCATTTGTTTTAAGCTTAATAATTCATGTGGGTTAGTTTTATATTTTTACGATGAAAGCTTTTTGAAGAAGTGGCAATGAGTTGATTTTCGGGACTGTTGTTAAATATGCTTTAAACCATATGAACATGCCTACTGGTATGTTTGATGGAGTCTTGGTTACTCCAGAGTATGATCTGGATCGTTTTTAGATTAAAGTCGCAAAGAGGATTTTGTGTTTGTGTAATTGCACCACATTCATCATGAGAAAAGATGCTTTCTCTACATACACCAAAATGATCAATAACTTTGTACGTCTTTCCTGATTTCAATTTTCTCTAGAAAGTTAGATGTTTTTAGGGTCTATTTGTTGTTCAAAATGTTCCTGGAGAAAAACTAATGTTGGAGTGAGTTTTAAAGGTTAGATTTTGTGCGGTAGATGACTATTACATATGATCATTCAAACTGTTACTTTGATTCTTCTGATATATTTGGTCGACTTCGAATTATCATTTAGTTAATCTGAAACCTCAACTACAATGAATTGTGCTTTTATTTAAAAAAGTGTATTTACCTTTGGTATGCTATTTTTGTGTTATTTGTAGAATGAGAAACAATAAAGAGTGGTAAAGGCGAATCTAGATATCACCATGAAAAAAGTTTTTTTTTTCAGATTCATAGGTAACAATATCAAACCTCTATATTTTCTTCATGTTTGTTGCTATTATGTTGAATTTGTGGTTCGACTTATATATGTGGCAGAATCACTCAAAACAGCGAAGATGAAGTTTTGGATAAAGAAGATAAATATTTAGAAAGCATGTATAGATAGTAATATTTAGATTATTCGTTCTAGATTCTTTGTTTCATCTTTTTGTTTTAACAAGCACACAAAAAAGAGATTGAGTATGAACTTAAATTCATCCAAAATGTTCCTTATGTTTGTTTACCTTCACTCATTTTGATGGTAGTCACCTGGAAATTTCAGTTACGTTTGTTTTTTCTAAAACAAATAGTACAATTCTACAACACAATTATATAATACGATTAAATGCTATTAGAATATGTTATTAGTAAATTTGTAACATAAAATAAATTATGCCGTGAAATTAATGAGTTTCTTTCTGCAATATTTTGTTTTGAACTTAATCTATTAGCTAACACTCCTTCTATGTGACAGATGGAGACTTAAATGATTGACACCTGTCCACCAGAAAATCCCAAGCGTTTATTTCTTGTTTTTTTTGTGTCGCTCAACAATTGTTTCCTATTGGTTCATCAAATACAAATCTCTAAAATCGTTTCACACTCCAAAGTCGACGTCTATTGGTCTTCTGGCCTCTCGTTCAATGACTAATTCCTTTGAAAACGAAGAATCCTCCCAGAAAAAGGTTTTGTTTCTCACTGGTGAAGATGCTTAGCAAGTACATGACGGTCGTCAAGTTTGAGCATTGATTTTCGCTATTGAGGAGCTAGGGAAGTACGATAACTGCCTGTCTTAGGTTTTGTTCCTACTCTTTTGTATTGCTAATTTCGATTTTAATCTTCTAGGTCTTCATAAAGATTGGACTATGATAAATTTTATGTTGTGATTGTTATGACTAATCTTCCAATGAAAACAACCTACCATGGTTCGGTACAAGATTGAGATTAATATCGAGTTTTACTTGTCATTTTTCTCTAATTCTTCTTCTTCAACAGGTTTTGGGTTAGCAGCGAATCCCAGAAGTTTAGCTCCTACGAGGTTTTGTACATCTATTAGTTGCTGTCATTATTTTTCCGTTGAATGAATTATTCAACCATTGCTCAATTGGTGTGATGTAGTGGCTATATTTTATTTTATTTCTCATAGTCCTACTGGCTTGTCTGTCTATTTCTCTTGTGTTTATTAACTGTTTCTCTCTCCCATTGGTCTCCTAAAAATGGAAAAGGGGCAACATTGTTATATGTTGGTGATGTAACCTGGCTACAAGAGGGCAGAACAACAACAAACTTCTCCTGTGGCTCCAAAACGAAACAAGAAAAGGTACAAGTTCCAAAGCTTTTGTTTAAACATCATAAAAAATATGTTCTTTAAAAGTTGCACATACATACAATTAATAACTACAGTATATTTGAAAAATTATTTTTGAATTGGAAAAAGATTCCAAATGTGTACATATTTAGATCATCCACACACTATATGTCAATTTTCCTTGTAATTTTGAGGATCATTGGTTTGATTTAAATTTTTGAAATTGTTTTCTACTTCTTATGTTGGCTGAGATTCGAATAACTTTGTGTTGGGGTTCGGTGACTTTAATTGTTAACTCACCTCTCTCATAGGAATATAAAGCACTTCACCAAAGTCAATAAGCTTAATTTCTCACATGGTAATGATACAATCAATAAGTTTGTTCCAAATGACGCTACTGGTACAATCACAACTTCAACCACATCTTTGGGAATTGGTTGATAAATATTCATAATATATTGTAATTACTGTACTTGATTTGATTAGATTACAAGTGTGTGCATCAAGGGTAAATCCCTAAAATCTTGTACAATTACTCTGTATATATTCTCTAAGAGGAATACAAGAACGACAAGGGGGATTCTCCAACTTTCATGGTATCAGAGCTTACACACTCAAGAACCGTTCTCTTCTCTATCTTCCTACTCTTCTCTCTTTCTTATCTCTCTTCTCTTTCTTCCTAGTCTCTTTCCATGGCGAATGCTCCACCTCTACCTACGCTTGAACGAGCTTTTGGTGTTACTAACATCAAATCTCACATCCCTCTGATTCTCGATCAAGACGATCACAATTATGATGCGTGGTCAGTTCAGATTGGTTTGAGACTAGATTCATTTCCATGTTTTAATCATACAATATGGCTTTTTATCTTTAGAACTCCAAAGAAAAAGAAAAAAAAACAAGAGCAAGAATGTTCAAATCAAAACTTATTGTAATTAATAATGTGAAAACACACAATTAGTAAAAATCCAAAAAAAAAAAAGCGAAAATCCAGCACACGTTAGGCTTAGCTATAAATCGTGTGTGATTACAGTGTGTGTCATATACCATTACGCTACTCCGTTACTTTAATTTTTTTCTCTAAGTCATGCGAAAAATACACGTACCAATAAATTACGTGTACTTATTTCATTGGTCCATAAAAACCCACTTTCTCACCCACTCTTTTTAATTCTTTTACCGCCTTCAAATCGCAAACCCAAACAAAAAAAAAAAATCAAATAAACAATTTCTCACACAGAGAGAGAGAGAGAGCAGTAATGGCGGTCGGAGATACTGATCTGGAGAATCGAATGCCGGCGGCGAAGGATCGTGGGATCGGAAGCAGAGGAGGTGATCGGAGTTTAATCGGACCTCCTCCTCCACCACCGCCTCTGCCTCAGCCGTTAACGTTTTCTACTTTCACCGGTGAGGGGTTTTCATCTCAGTGGACATCGTGGCTTGTTCCGATTATCGTTTTCGCTAACGTTGTCGTCTTCGTCGTTGTGATGTTCGTCAATAACTGTCCGAAACACTCCGAATCTCACCGTCTCCATGGCCACCAGTGTGTCGCTAAGTTCCTTGGTCGCCTCTCTTTCGAGCCTCTCCGTTCTAATCCTCTCTTCGGTCCCTCTTCTCGCACGTACGTTCTCGAATTGGTAGTTTCTGTAAGAATTTAGGGTTTTGGGTGAATCACGTTTTTTGTTCTGTTTCCGAATTTTGTCGGTTACATGATTATAGAAATGGTATAGGATTTTTGAGAGCTATGTGAATTTGGGTTTTACAGAGTTATGTTTTTTGGTAGATTGTTGAAGTTAGGATCACTTGAATGGAGTAAAATTGTGGAAGAGCATGAAGCTTGGCGTCTCTTGACATGTATATGGTTACACGCTGGTGTTATTCATCTTGCTACGAATATGCTAAGCCTCGTATTCATCGGTATTCGACTCGAGCAGCAATTTGGTTTCGGTATACATTGATGATATCCTTGACAAGATTTGTGTAAAAACTGTCATAGAGATGTGAATTTTGGTGGTGGTTTTTGCAGTTAAGATTGGGATTATATACTTATTATCAGGAGTTGGAGGGACTATACTGTCTTCGTTGTTTATCCGAAACGCTATCTCTGTTGGAGCTTCTGGTGCTCTTTTTGGCCTTCTTGGTTGTATGCTTTCCGAGCTTCTAACTAACTGGACAATCTACTCTAACAAGGTCCGTATTCAACAATCTGCATTTCCTTGTAGCATCTGAACATTGAAGGTTAAGAGTATCTTTATACAACAGATAGGTAGAGGGAGAGAGTGATTAATGAGTTTGTATTCTTGCGCATATGTACAGATTGCGGCGCTTCTCACGCTTGTGTTTGTCATCTTGATAAACCTGGCTATTGGGATTCTGCCTCACGTTGATAACTTTGCTCACTTGGGTGGATTTCTTTCGGGGTTTCTCCTCGGTTTTGTTCTGCTGCCTCGTCCTCAGTTCAAGTGGTTAGCAAGAGAACTTATGCCTCAAACACGTCTGAGATCTAAGTACAAGCCTTACCAATACCTGTTATGGCTCCTATCTGTAGCTCTTTTGATTGCCGGGTAAAGTTTCATTACCAAGAATCAATCACTCTTGTCATTTCAATGTCAAATCCCCAATAGTAAGAAATTATGTGAATGTTGTGGCGGTTTTCGCAGGTTCGTGGTTTCGCTAGTGATGCTATTCCGAGGAGAAGACGGGAACGATCATTGCCATTGGTGTCGCTACCTTCGCTGTATTCCGACCTCAAGATGGAGTTGTGATGGTGTCTGATAAGCAAGCAAACATGTTCTACTTTGTAAAAATGCATATATATAGGTACGATTTATCATGTTTTGGGTATATTGCGTGACTTGCTTATAGTGTTGGGTATATTGTGTGACTGATTGCCTTTTTACCGGGAAAAAAAGGAGAAGAATAATAGTTTGTTTAATAGGTAAAAGTTATCAAATCAATTTCATAGCTTTTAAGTTGTGATTCACACGTCTTGACTTGACATCACTAAAAAATTATTGAAGTTTTTATATTAGACTAGTGTGGACCCTTATCAATAGACGTAACCTGTTTGGTACGAAGATCTGTACCGTAGGATCGAGTCAAAAGGAAATATACAGAACAGAGAGACTGATCACTGTCTGTACTTGTTGTGTCCCAAATCTAATTTACACATTCCACTCATATTTTTTTTTTTTTAATACTTTTCACTAATTAGAAGAAACTAGGATCAGAACTGAGAAACGAAGAATACATCTTCGATTTCTCACTTTGGTTTCGATCTAAGTGATCAGAAACTCCTCTGTAACCCGCGATCCCGTTATCTGAACGCTGATCAAACGATCGTTCTGCAGCCGCTCTGTAGTAGTAGTACTGTCCCTGCACTGATCTCTTGTATCCACTCTCTGAAGATAACTCTTGTAGCCTCTGTTTTGGGGCGCTTTGTGACCGGACTTTTGCTCTGTAAGACTCAGTGTTAGCCATGTAGTTAGGGTGATACCCGGAGTAGTACTCGTATTCGCTTCTCGTAGGCGTGAATGGCGTTCTTCTCCTTGAACCACCACTGCTGCTTCCTGGTCTAGACCTTAGTTGTGGACTGTTATCTACACTTGTCGGGACCATAAGCGATCCTCTTTTCCTTGGTGACTCTTTGTAGTGAGGCTTCCATGTATCGACTTCTAGGATCTTGTCATTATCTTCATCGTACTGCGGCGCGTTCCATAGCCGTTCCTCTGTCTTCCACTGGTCTAATAACCGGCTTGAACCCATATGTGAACGGTGGTTGTGGTGGTGGTGGTCCATGGCAATGACTTTGCTGTATTCAGCCTCCGAAACGCATCGTGCGTGGAAAGAATGCGGGGAAGATGGTAGCATTAACGTTGTAGAGTGCAATGAATCTGAAACGTGAGAAGAACGCGACGCTCGAGCTCGAGCCTGGAGCCGAACCAGCGTTTGCATCCGACGCAACATATCAGCTGTTTGTTTCCTTACTATATGTCCTTTCACTAACGCTTGAAGCTTCACTAACCCCTTCAATGCTCTCAAGGCCCTCCTCGCCTAAATTTAAAAACAATTTTATTATACAATTACACACCTAATTCAAACCAAATAGAGATGCAAAGAAATATTGAATTTACTACTCTTAGTTTCCCAACCACTTTCCATTTCTCCTAAGCTACAAGATCAGAGAATCTCTAAACTAATTTTTTTTTTTTAAAACAAATAACCTATTAAAACCATCATCTTGAAGAATATATCTAAACAACAATTGTTAAAAAAAGAAAGGTTGCAACTTTAATAGTACTAAAAGGTGAGAAAAAGGATGCAACTTTAAAGCTCATAAAGCTTAAAAACCCATCTGTTGTTCCACTCTTTTAGTAAAATACATTTGGGACTTTGGAGAAGAAACTAAAATGAAAAGGTTAATCTAAAATTTGGTTCTTAAAATTCCGAATTTTGTACAAGGTTAAACCCTTAAAAACAGCTAAATCCAGTTTGGTAAGATTTTGTTTGATATATAATACATGCAGTATTTTTGGGACCAAAAAATTTGGGGAATTTTCTTTAGTACTCGAAGACCATTAAATAGTGTCGGTAAGAGAATCGTAACAAAGTTTCTTGGTTTCATATTCATTTTGTCTCTTTTTGATATTCTATTTTCGGGGACCAATACAAAATTACAAAATTATTACTCATCCTTTCTAAATTTTCAATTTGGGATTAAGTAGAAAAATCAACATCATACAGCTATTTCACACTTAAAGATTTCAAATTTCGAATTTTTAAAGATTAAATTTTAAATTTAAGGGTAATTAAAAGTAAGTTAAACTAACCAAGTAGCCACGAAAAGCGGATTGAATCTTCATCGCCGCTACATACTCTTGAGCCCTCCGGCGATTATTCCGATTGGTTTGGTTTACCGACGAGTTTCTACCTCTTCCGTTAGTGAGTCTCACGACTTCCGCCGCCGCATGAGCAGCCGCGAGTGCTGCTTCAGCCACCGCGGCGGTTGCAGCCGCGACTGCTATTGCATGCTTGTCGGAGTTTAAGCTTTCTTCATCGGAACGTCTCTTGCTTGGATGAGATTCCGACGTTGCCGGATTTGAGGATCTTGTCGTGAAGCTCCATTTTCTTCTGTTGTTCTTCGTCAGCGGTGATTTGTCTTGCTTCTTGCTCCCGAACAGTCGTCCGAAAAACCCCATTTTTGCCGGAAAAAATCACCGGCGGTTTAGCTGAGATTTTTGTCTGAAATTCATTTTTTTTTATAAGAAGCAACAGACAATTGGGAATGGAGAAGCTAAAAGCGAGTGTGTAATGCAATATATAGAGTAAGATTACACGCGCCTAAGTCACGCGCGTTGGTTACACGCGTCAACTTATTTTGACCAATCGTCAATTAAAGTCATTGGGTTTGTGGATCCGGTCTACTCCAAACCGAATTTCTGGTTCAGATTTTAATTATTCTACTTTTGTTACATCGTTTTGTTTTGTCAATGATGCGATTAAATTGTTTATGAATCTGTGGTAGGTTTTTTTTACTTTTGAAATTTGAAATGAAAATTTTGAATTGAAGTTTTTGCCGGAAGTTGCATATGTAACACTACCACGCCTGTTATAAAAGCAAGTCTATAATGATGCTAATTATAGAAAATATTCGAATAATAAATAGTAATAATGGTGAAAACGATATTCAAATCGATCTGTCCATAACTCAAATAAGTATTGAACATACACAAACAGACCAATTATTCAAAACAAAAAAAAATAGTTGAAACTTTTTTATTTTTCATAACACCAAATAGTAATTTTCTCATTATTTCTTTGATTTTATTCGCCTTGTCTTTTGCAGACCAAACTCCCCAAACCCTCGGAACTGAAATTAGGCCCTTATACCTGTACAGTTCACAAAACATTACAATCCACAAAAATATAACGACAAGAAAAAAATACACACTATTGACTTAATAATTGAACAACAAATCTATTATTGCATTGAAATATGTTTAGATGGAATAATTTTAAAATCTTTTTTCTAATGTTTAATGGATGGATCATCTTACCACAATCAAAAGATGGGAGGTTACAAAGAGATGCAAGTGTAGTGGCTGCTCTAAGAGCGTTACATAGACAATCTTTGTTAGTTGCTTGGAGGGCAGTGCAACAATTGGAGTTTGGAGCCGGATTGACCGCACCGGGCAGAACCAGCGGTGCACACACCTGCACGGCGCTCAGTTGGTCGCTGCATACCTGGGCTCGAACCATAGGTCCGGTCTCTAGAGCCCTCATGGCTAGAAACATGACAATGAGAATAGTTGCAAAGGATTTAAGAGATTCCATTTAATTAGTACTGTATATATTATTATTTTTTCTTGTATTTTAATATTTGGATCACTGGATTCAATCTATATTTATAGAGTATAATTGTATATAGTTTTGAGCTCGGAAAATAACTAGATCGTGAAGCAAGTGGTGCTTTCTATATGATCTTTATTTTTAGTTACTTCATAAGTATTGCATGATGAAAGCTAAAAGCTAGGGGGAAATAACAAAGTGTGTGATGGTGTGAGTTTCTTTCACATATCAAGTAAGATATTATAAATTAATTTATCATTTATAAAGAATCAACATTTTAAACATTCACAATTGTGATTAACTTCTTTCGCTCTATATTGGCTAGGTTACATCTAAACTATATATAAACTATTGTACAATGCCTTTTATGTTTGTTACCTTAACGAGTTTTGAGGAAAGATTTTACTCATGTTTCGTTCCTTATCATCTTATGATCCCATGTCCTCTTATTTACGAGATGATTTAAGATCAATATGAGTCTCACATATTTTGACATTTGATTAATCAAAGAAAATGTAGATGAAGGGAGTGGAAATGATTGTCTTGTTTTTTTTTTATATCTCGTTCATCTATATCCTATTTATTTGTATTCCATTTTTTTGGCATAATTTATTTGTATTATTGTATTACATATGATTTTTTTATGTCAACCACTTAGATCATATAAATCTCTTATTCATCTATTTACGTATGTATTTATCACTCGATCTCCAACAATCAGTTTCATTACGATTAATTAATTTCCTTCTCACATATTTATTAAACATATTTACATGCTCTAATGAAAGACTCAATCACGGCAAACAATCTAACGAAATAGAATGATACATATAAAAAATCATGCCCCCAACAAGATCAATGATATCATCTAAATCCTAAATATTATAGCCTTTTGAAATATATAAAAAGATGGGTGATTCACTAGGTTGTGGTGGATACGATTACTTGTTTGGCGAAGTTGATGCAATCACCAAAAAACTCGAAGAATATCACAAAAAATGTGGTAGAATCGATGATTCTCCCGAACCCGTAGTATCATGCGAGCGTTCGTCAGAATCATACATTTCTCCTATGATCGAATACCAACTTCAAAACCAACCGACCATGTCTCTACCTTTTAATTCCATTACATCTGAGCATTATTCATCACAAGATATTTCTCATATGATTTATCATCATCAGTGTCAAAATTGGCCTTCCATGTGTAATACTCGTCATCAGTGTCAAAACCAATCTACCATGTGTAACACTCGCCAAATATCATTTTGGAAACGTTTGATATCGATTCTAATATCGTGGCTGATGTGGTTTACCGTACCAAGACGACCGAGGTCAAGACCGGTACTCGTCCCAATGGCCGCTAACCCGCCTCTTCGTTCAGCTTCAGGTCTATAATCTGATATACAATTTTTTTTTCTTTTTTTAAAGAACAATAATGATGCATATTTAATTTTTTATGACCACTTCTTTTTATATATATAGAGGGTTATGAGTTAAGACCAGCTCATTCCTCTAGACCGGAGCATAACATGTACTATTACTGTTCTCTCTAAGAATATATAGTATCTGATTAGTTAGTAGATGGTCTAGGGCTATTTGATTAGTTATAGTCAATAATGGTTGATTTAATTAACAAAACCGGGTTAAATTAACCTCTAATATACGTTTGCAGATGGCTTTGCGGATCGACCAAACCAACATTCAACCGAAGTAAGAATATCTAGAACACTTATAATTTCTTTTAATCTCATTTTTCTAATCTGTTTTCCTTGAAAATTTTAATATATCTCAGGAAATAGTCGAACGGATACAAGAGGGTAGAGTAAACATAGGTGAAGGATTAACAGAGAGACAATTCTCTCAATTACCTACCATCAAGTTTCAACCTTCTATAGAAGATAAAAAGTATAATATTACTATATTTTTTGTTGAAATCATTTACATTCATTCATGCATTAATCCATGAGATTAAAAAAGAGTAGTTAAGAAGTTGAGAGTTAATAACAATGCGAGTGGAAAAAACAGGTGTATGATATGCCAATCGGATTATGCTGTGGGAGAGAAAATGACGGTTTTACCCTGTACTCACAAATACCACGAAGATTGCATTCGTCCTTGGTTCGAAAACAGTAGGGTTAGTATCGTCTTTTTCCTCTTTCTTTTATACTCTCATATATATCATCACTAATTTTGTAAAATGTTATTATTTGTTTCTCTGTTAAACATTTTGTAAATGATACTAACTCTAATCCCTTTTGATCTCTCTCATTCTTACAGCTTTGCTGCATTTGCCAAAAGGAAGTGGTTGTATGAGTATGACATTATCCTTGGTCAACAGAGGGATCAATAAAATTGACATTAATCTCCTCTTTGTTTATCTTTTTTTTCTTATGGGTATTTTTAAACTCAGTTTTATATATAGAACCATTCAGACATTTACAAAAAAAAAATCGTAGTTTACCGAATAGACTTGTAAGAAAGTAAAGCTAAATAAAACAAAAAAAAAAAAGAAAGAAAAAAAATATGTATGCGCATGCTAAATATGTATGCGCATGCTAAATATGTAAAAACAAAATAAAGAAATTGATTTAGATAAAACATCAAATTTAATATTTTTTTTTACCAAATGCAACTATAATCAAGTGGCAAATTATAGAATCTAAGGAATTAATTCGAATTTTGATCCGCATGCAATTCAAATTTTTTTGCAATTTTTTTGGGCTCTTGGCTTCAAATAGTTTCGTATCTTTGCTTGCATCGCTACGGATGGATTTGTTCCCTTATCGGCTTTGTCTTCTGTGTATTTAATATAATCACTACATATGAAAAAAAAAGATTTTTTTTTAAATATATTTAGTTAATAAATCAAATCAATTTCAATAAACCAGAAGTCTAAAAAAAATAAAAAATTGAACCATAATAAAATAATTTTGGTTCTTGTAACGATTATTTCATATTAGATCAAATCGGTTTATCTGGATTAAAGAGTTCATGTTGAGCCTAACTATTATAGTTTCTCTAAAAAGAAAATGAGTATACAATCTAAGTTACACTATGTTTGATTTTTCCCATTTGACATTGACGCTGATGGATTATCTGTATTTAGAATAGAGACAACCAAACTGATACAGAACATAGATAACAAAAAAAAAAAAAAAAAACCACACACACAAACATAAATTAATAAACCAAAGAAAATGTGAGAATCATATAAATATACATATTATATTTATGTGTGATTACTGATGATGAGACATAACAACAATACCATTAGCTGTCACTCTTTTATTTTATTTATTATTTAAAATTAAAACTTTCCAAAAAAATAAATAAAAATAAAAATGTAATTTACTTCCCTTTGTTCGGACGTTTCTTTATTCTTCCTTCTTCTTCTTCTTCTTCTTGATCGTGTTCAGAATTAATAATTCATCCCAACTTTCTCTCTCTAGATTGGTTTCTTTCATAACATGTGAGATCTCTGTTTGATCAGAAACGAGTCGAAGAAGCAAAGAATAATGATGAAAATGAACACCGGAGCGTCGCCGTCCGTTAACGTCGGCGGCGGAAGCGGCGGAGGTAGTGGTCATGAGTGGGAATCCAGACCTGGAGGAATGGTTGTTCAACGACGGACTGATCAAAGCTCCGATGTGCCACGTGTTATCCGGGTCCGGGTCAAATACGGGTCGGTTTATCACGAGATCACCGTCAATTCTCACGCATCCTTCGGTAACCAAAACCAAATTCAGCATTTAGCAAAAAAATTATGCTTTTTTAATTCAATTCTTGTTCTGTTTTTGGATTTGATGATTGTTGTGTTATTATTACAGGAGAGTTGAAGAAGATACTGACTGATCAGACAGGACTTCATCACGAAGACATGAAGATTTTGTATAAAGACAAAGAAAGAGATTCCAAGATGTTTCTTGATCTTACTGGAGTTAAAGATCGGTCAAAGCTTGTTGTTAAAGAAGATCCAATTTCTCAGGAGAAACGTCTCCTTGCAAAAAGGAAAAACGCCGCCATTGAAAAAGCTTCGAAATCGATCTCCGACATTAGTCTCGAAGTCGATAGACTCGCCGGACAGGTAATTAAAAAACAGAGCTTTTTTTTTTCTTTTCTTTTTCCGGTGACTCTGTTTCGTAAAATTCGAATCTGAGTTTCTCTGTTATGTGTTGGTTATAGGTTTCGGCGTTTGAAACAGTGATTAATAAAGGAGGAAAAGTTGAAGAGAAGAGTCTTGTGAATCTGATTGAAATGTTGATGAATCAGTTATTGAGACTCGATGCGATTACTGCGGATGGAGATGTGAAATTGAAGAGGAAGACGCAGGTAGAAATTTTACTTAGTAAATGTGATTCGAATCTCTAGTTTTGATTGGTTCATTTATGTTTATATGATTCGATTTTTTTTTTGAAGGTGCAAAGAGTTCAGAAGTATGTTGAAGCACTAGACGTTCTAAAGGTCAAAAACGCTACCAAGAAAGTCGAAATCAACAAATCAGTCCGCCAGAAACCGCAAACGCGATTTGAGCAGCGTGATTTGTTATCTTTTGTGGAGGAAGGTGAGGAGGAGGAGGCTGCAAGGAATTCGGGCGCCTCCTCCTCATCGGGTACTCCACCGATTGCAAGTACAAAATGGGAGATGTTTGATCACACATCGGCGGCGAAAGCGGTTGAAACGGTTAAACCGGTTCCTCCAAGATACAAATGGGAATTCTTCGACTAAGCTGAAACAACCATACTTACACGATACATACTGTTTTTTGTTTACTCGATTTCTAATGTGATTTGTATTGTTTTTCATCTCAATTGGGGTGTATGATTTGTGATTGATCTTGGCAAATTTTATTTTTGGGTTTGTTTTAGAATATCTTTTTTTGCTGGTCTCCTCTTTAAGTCAATTCACAAATAACAGGGGAGTTTCAACAAATAGAGTTTCATCATCATCATCCTATGATTGTAATACTTAAAAGATTTGGATTTTCTTTACTATTACAATAAAAGTGATAAAAAAAAAGATTTAATAGTTTAATAAGAGACTGTTATATATGAATGTTTCTGTTAGGTAGATTTTGTGAGTTCTAAAAATTAATATTTTGGTCTTTCCAATTGCTATGTGAATTTTGAAATGGTCAGATTGATGCACCATAAAATTAACTCGGTTAATACTATCTACAATCACTTGACTAGTTGTATGGATTTAAGTTATGAGATTTTTACCTAAATTACAAATATTGCAAACGTTGATCAATTATATCATCTTTGTATTATAATTAAAACTGAATTAAGTATCTCTAAATGAACGAATCTTCAAAATCTAGTTAATGAAAATGGAAACAGGTTTTGAATGGTGACGTGTTCACTCTTTGGTGAATGCATCATATGGTGTTATCATTTACAGCCATCATTGTTTTTCTTTTATAGAAGAACATTATCAAGGAAAAAAAAACATTGACAAATTTGTATAGATTAGCTTGATCGATTTTAACAATTTTATTTGAAATAAATCATTTAAATTGCTAAAAATTGCATAATATGTATCAAGCCTAAATTTGTGTAACCAACATGAATAACCTTTTTATAAAAAAATTACATGAACAGAAAATAAAGTTTGTATTAAGTGTAATTCCATGAACAGTTTATTGATCTCTTTAGAATCCTCAATAATTTTTCTTTTGCTCTCCTCCAATATATGGAAGAAACTGGTTCATATTATTCAAGTTCAACCTTTTTTCTTTAATACATAAAAGCTAAGTAATTTTTTTTTTGTCTTAAAAAACACCTAGCCGTTAGAGAAAAAGGGAAAGAAATAGGTGATTTGAGTTTTCTCCCTCTCCGATGTCCGGTGTTTTTATCGGCTTTGTGAGAGGGAGAGGGTTGTAAACTAATAGAGTTTCTACGCTTGATATAAGTGTAAGGGGTGTCCAGGAGAATTTTTGGTTAGAAGATGATGCGATGTTATTCGCTATCTGGTTTTTATGAGTTATTGTGACTTTCTTTTGTGATTTTCTTCATTGGGTTAAGTTTTCTAGATGAAGTTTTTAGTTGAAGTTTTTTTCTCTCGTAGAAGATCTATAGTTTGATTAACATGTTAGTTTCTAGTCAATTTTGCCTATCTATTTGATTTAAATTTTGCAGTTCAAAGTTGTTCAACGGCGGCTTCATTGAAGCTAACTCGGAACAAAATTGACAAAGGCAATCAAGGAAGAAGATTGATCTACGTTAAGAGAACTGTTATCATATTATCGTAATAGATATTGGAAGTCCGGCTGCTATTGTGGATTCGGAAACACCTAATCGTCTACCTTCGATTCGAAACAATAAGATCATCTTGGTATCGCTAATGTGTCATCAACGATTATTGTCCTCATTTAATGTTTGGTGCGGAAATGACCATTAGTTTCTCTTTGTATCGCATATGTTGAACTTCTTCACTAATATGTTTTAAATTAGTTTCAATAAAATAAATTGTTATAAAAAACAAAACCTTCCTCTAATAATATAGAATAATATAGAGGAAAACCAGTCCAATAAAATCAAAGCAACCAATTGACCCTTAAATGAAAGATTGAAAAAAGAGAAAAAGAAGAAAACAAAGCAGGCATGTTGGTAACACATGCCAATCATAACATTGAATATGTTTCTTGTGGAATTGGTAACTTCTGGTGACAAAAATTATATTCATTGCTTCCTCTTGAGGCTACAAAGTCGATCGAAATAGAGAAAGTGGAATCTTTGGGATAACAAAATACATGTAACCCAATGATCCATTGACATGAGGGAAGGCAAAGTACAATAAAGTTATTAAGGAAATGATTTAGGATTTAATTATTGTTATTATTTTTTAAGATGCCAATATTGCATTTTTTTTAACAAAATCTTAAGGTCGTTAATTTGATATGATTAAGCCTTTATGGCAACCAATAAGAATTAATGGATTAATTATAGGATTCAACAAATAATTTAGTGTGACATGATTGGTATCCACTATCCAATAAGAAAAAAACTTTCTTGCGTTCTGTCACAAAAACTTTTTTGATACAAAGATTTGGTATGGCTCTAAATGTTTTCTTCACTCCTATTTTTGGGTAAGATATTAAAATGGGAAACATTACGTTGGAGATTTTGCTATCTACTACAATTGGTGCCTCTTCGAAAAGAGTTGAAGTGAATGAGGTTTATAATTTGTTTCTCTTACAAATTTCGCAATCTACGGCTTAAGGTAATTATGTATAGTGATCTAATATGAAAGGAATAAGATGAATAATATGGAATTAACTTGAGAAATTTTGAGAATTGCCACTTTTCAAAAATATCACATTTCTAAAATCTTTGAATAAATACCACTTTTTAAAAATTATTTATGTTTGGATAAGTTATGTTATATTAGGGTGTAGTTTTGAGGGGTTATGATTTGTTAATGATCAAATCATTTTTTACGGTTTAGAATTTTAAGATTTAGGCTTTAATCCATAATTAGTGGTATTTTTGCAAATGTATAACCCATTGTGGCATTTTTGAAAAGTGACACACCAAAAGTGGCATTTTTGCAATTGTCCCGATTAACTTTGAATGTGGAGAGGAGTGTATTAGTTGAATGATATTTTGTTTTTAATAACTTGAAAGGTGATAAATATTACCAAGTAGTTGGTAGTCTACTGTTCTTGATACATGAAAACAAAAATTCAATGTCACTAGTTCAACTCTATTTGGGAGATGTGATTTACGCTTTAAACGTGGTATTATCAACGGCTGGCCCGAGTACCGAAGAGATTATGGATCAAAGATCCAGAATTCCAATAGTTTATTAAAAAAAAAGATGATACATATTTCACTCTGTCACAATTTGTTTTACACATCATGTTGACTAGAATATAGCTCGCGCGATGGGCGAGCTTTCCTTTCACAGTTTTGTTAAATTTTGTGACGAAAATAATTTTAATTAATATAGTATTTTTATATTTAGAATTAACAAAACAAACAATATTTTATAGATATAAAATAATATTTTATTTGAACTAAAATAAAATTATTTATTTTTCTTATTTGTATTGTATGAAAATATGAAGTGATGTTCAATTATTTCAATATCGATAGTTCCTATTTGAAAATAAATATGTTTGTTTGAGATTTTTTATCTATCTATATATATAGTTTGTGTAATTCTGTAGTTAACCACTCACATTTTATTACTCAAAATTTTCTTTTATACCTGAGATTGTTCAATATCTTTGAATAATTTTTGTTTTTTTATCAAATAAATAAAATAAGATATCTTCTTTGTCTTTAGATATTAAGCCTCTTAACAATTACGTTACTTTAATAATTAATATCATTTGATTATTTTTTTAAAAAACTTCATGTCGTTTATCTGCATTTTCACTTATTTGCTCTTATATTTATATTCATTTTATATTTTTTTTGCAATTTAAAATATGTAAACATTTATATTTATCATAAATTTATAATGTTTTATTACTCTCAAATGAAGTACAATATAAATGAAATATATTTCATTTTGTAATTTTGTATTTACAACAATAAAATGTTCAAATATTCTTGTATGTACTACTTTTAATAATTTATTTACTTGTTTTTTGTTTTTTATTTAATTCAAATTTTTAGTAGTTATAAGTAACAATAAATATACATAGATATGAATTAATTGAACATTTAAAATAAAAATTATTATAAAAACAAAATATTATGCTTAGATGGACCCCTTAGATGGAGAGAAACTCCATAATTATATAATAAAATTGGGACAACTGCAAAAATGCCATTTTTGGTGTCTACATTTGCAAAAGTGTCACTTTGTTGTGTTCATTTGCAAAAATGTCACTAATTATGAATTTTTAAATCCTAAATCTTAAAATTATAAACTCTAAAAAATGTTTTGACCCCTAAAATCTCTTAAACTCTCAAAACTAAACCCTAATACAACATAGGTAACCAAAACATAAATGATATGATGATTTTTTTTGTTTGAAAAAGTGGTATTTTTGTAAATATTTTGAAAAATGGCACTTGAAAAATTATATTTATAAAAAAAATTCAATAAAAATTTTGTTTTCAACATAAGAAATATAACTGACTAAGGACTATTATGAGCTTTTATTTATGACACTCGTATATCCTAAAAAAAAGATGCAACAATTTTTTGAGATGCAACGTGAAAAGTATTATAACTTTTTCCTAATAATTTCGCAGAACTTAACACTAGTTTTAAATGACCATAATATATAGGGACAATTGCAAAAATGTCATATTTGATGTATACATTTGCAAGAATATCATTTAGGGATATTTATTTGCAAAAATACCACTAATTATAAATTTTTAAAACCTAAATCTTAAAATTATGAACCCTAAAAAATGTTTTGACCTCTAAAACCCCTTAAACCTTCAAAACTAAACTCTAATACAATATAGTTAACCCAAACATAAATATATAATGAATTTTTTTTTGAAAAAAAAACATTTTTGTAAATTTTTTGAAAAGATGGTATTTTTAAAATGTGGCACTTGAAAAATAATATTTTTTAAAAATTTCTCTAATATTAATATATAGTCTAGTGATTTGTACTAGTGATCATCTAAATTTAAGCCTAAATAGAAAATTTGGATGGTATGGTTTGAGGTCCGATCGATCGGATAGCCAGTCCCAATATGACTTTGCCGATTTGTCATCAAACCAAACGTTTATTATAAGTGTTCTTTCTTAAGGTACTTATATAAAAATCATGTTTTTATTAAATAATAGGTTAAGGATCCGCATATATGCGGATTTATGATAAAATATTTTATAATCCGTAAAAAAATCAAATTCGAAAAGTTAAAAACAAAATTAATTCACACATGAAAATAAACAAAATAAAATAGAAAAAATAATACTAAATAAATTTAGTAGTTACTTTTTTATCTTAATTTTTTTTCTTATATAATTTCCAAGTAAACTTGATCATGTCTTTTTAAAATAATTAGTTTTTTCTATACATGTTTAAAGTAATTTAGTTTTTACTACTTCGCTATTTTATTTTTTTTAAATCTTGTTGAATTAATTTCTCATATTCCTATTTGAATTTTTAAATTTTATAAATATTTTATAACCTATGAAAAAAACAAGAAAAATGCAAAACTACTTATAAAAAAGTCTCATCGTCATTAAGTTGTACTCTTTTTATTATATTTTTTTCCAATTAAATTTGTCACATATTTCTAAATAATTAGTTTTTTTTCTATTTCTAATTGAATTAGGTTTATTTTTTAGTTTTTTTATGTAGTTACACATATATCTATTTTTCCAAAATCTTGACGAACTGAATCTCATATTTTTAGTTGCATACTAAAATTACAAATGAAACGACCCGACCCAAAAATTTAAAATTTTTCCCCTCAGATTATTATCATCACAGATAATAATCCTCAATTGGGTCAACACAACATGCGGAAAACATAACAATTAAACGATTCAATAACCAATCAATAATCAATTCAATAATCCCATACTTATTAAATTACTAACCAACCCAATACCAATAAACCCAATAAACCGGGGTTCCAGAATTACTACATCCTAGCAATTCTAACTCAAACAACAGAAAGTGAGACCCTAGATCATCTCTCCTTCCTTGCCACGATTCCACGATCACAATTTCTCTTTACCTGCAACACATGGCAAAAAGAGTTGCGTGAGTATTATCACAAATACTCAGCGACGCGGTCATCCCGTCTACAGGCTATTTAAATACAAGTATAAGCAACCAATACAATACCAGGATGATCACAGAACAAGCATACACAACCAAACAAATAAACCAGTCCAGAATACTCCGTGTCGAGCGACAGGACTCACTGTATCGATCGACACAACCACTAGGTGTCGATGATCGGTGTCCCCGTGTCGATCGACACAACCACTAGGTGTCGAAGAACACAGGCCCCGTGTCGATCGACAGGACACACTGTGTCGATCGACACAACCACTAGGTGTCGAAGAACACAGGCCCCGTGTCGATCGACACACCACCTCGGTGTCGATCGATACGACATCGCAGAACCCAGAATCGAGTCAATCCTCACACGACTCGAATCTGATGCAATCTGACGAGTCTCCTGCACAAATCCACACGCAAAACACACAAAACCACCAAGCAATCGTATTCCATTGGCCCCCTATACTTATACGAGCATACAGTCACGCACTCACCTTGATTGGGATTGAAAAAGGATGAAGAACGCGAAGAACGATCGAAGAACACCAAGACAGCCTCTGATTCTGTCCTCACAGACCCGAAATCAGCACAGCAACAATCCTTTTCTCGTTCTAACACCACTCACGATCAATTCCTCCAGGAATCTCCCAACAATCACTCAAATTCTCTGATTTCAGAATTTCTCCCCAAAAACTCTCTGAAAAGTCTGATTCTCCAGAAAAAACGGCCAGAACATCTGATTCTGCCTTTTATATCGAACCCTAGGGTTCCCTAAACCGGCCCAACAAACCGGCCAATTAAATCGAACCTGTCGGTCTGATTTAACCACTACAAGAAAACAGCACTTTAGCGTCGGCAGTATTCGACGCTAAAACGACGCTAAAACTGCTTAGCGTCGTTTTAGCGTCGAAGTACGTTTCGACGCTAAACCGTCGACGCTAAACCATTTTCAACGCTAATTCGACGCTATATTAGCGGCGGAACAATATTCGCCGCTAAAACGACGCTATAATTCGACGCTAATTCGACGCTAATTTGCGTCGACTTAGCGTCGATCAAGGTCGATGCAAAGAAATCGACGCTAATTCGACGCAAATTAGCGTCGAATTAGCGTCGATTTCTTTCTTGTAGACGCCGCTAATTCGACGCTAATTTGCGTCGAATTAGCGTCGTTATTAACATTTTTTAAAAAAAAATTTAAATTATAAATTATAAAATATAATAAAAATTAAATTATAAAATATTAAATTTTTGTTTTTTTAAATTATAAAATATATTAAAAATAATAATATTACAAAAATTAAATTATCCGATACAAAAAAAATTAAAACGCTAATGAGGAGGCGGTTGTTGGGTCCTTAGGTTGATGACATCGTCTCGGATCATCTGTTCGGATTCCTGCTCGAACTGCGATGGACCGTCAGGTGGAGGAGGCGGTGGAGGAAACTGCAACCCTTGCATGGCAGTTGCTAATGACGGATGATCCTCTGCGATGATGTTGAAAAGACTCGTCAATGCTCCGAGTCTAGTCTCTATGTGCGTCTCTAGCTGCGAAATCCTACTATTAGCAGCATCCAACTGTCTCGTCAATTCCGGCTGAGACGGACCCGACGTGTAGGAAAATCGAGCAGACGTAGAAGCTGCTGGGACATCCCTGATGGATCCAACACCCATCGTTCGTCCTTTCTTCTTCGGTGCAACCTATAAAATAAAAATGTTATACAAAATATTGTAATAAAAAATAATTTTAAATATATTATAAGAATCTAAAAAATTACCTCCTCGTATAGTCTATCCAAATCTTGGACACCCATCGTAGACTGGACAGATTCGTCTAGCTCTGCCAGTCGTGCGTTGTACTCGTTGAACGTTTGTTCCGCTTGAGCGGTAACAAACGTCCCATCCTTCTTCCGATGAGTTTTCTCCATCACTTTGTGCATCGGAGGAAGATCACCGCCGGCAGCCTGTTAAACAAAAATAAACATATAAAAAAATATAATATATAATAAATAAATATTTAAAATAAATTAAATAAATTAAGTTAATTAAAATATTACCATATTGATGCGTACTGTGGCGTATGATGATTGACCCGCACAATGCTTTGAAGGTCCATCTCCTTCGGCCACCGGCGTAAGACGAGCTGCAGAACACTTCCCCGCTCTAATCACTGAATGGGGGTCCTCCCAAAACCGCACTAGTCCCGACCAAACATCGGGATCCATCCCTATCGGCCTCCCCGCATCGCCTTTCGCGCGCCACGCTTTCTTCAAGTTCCCGACGTAGCCGTTTAGACGCTTTAGCGCCTTACGCTCGAACTCCGCTCGCACGTCGAAAGTACGGAATTCCTCCCAGTGCCACCCTTGCTACAAAAATACGAATAATGTTAGAAATATATTTAAAATTAAATACTTTAATTAATAAAAATAAATAATATAAAATGACTTACCGCCCATGACTCGAACCAAATATCCCGAACATGCTGCGGGGTCTGGCTCCAATTAGCGTGGGGCATCGTGAAATAGGCAGCGATGGCCTTGGTGACCGAACGCGATACCTTGTTATCGCTAAACCTGTTAAAAAAAATTACAATGATTTAATTATAATTTCTAATTAAAAATTAAATAACCAAAATTAGCGTTTTTCAATTAGTAATATTGTAAAAGATGTAATCATACCATAATGTACCAGGAGGCCTCATCGGATGGAGACTCTGGACCCGTGTCTCTCGTCCAGGTTGGCGGAGAAGCTCGGTAATCCGCATAATCAGAGGCGCGTTTGCCGGTGGCGGCTCAGAGTGCTCATTGGAAGGGTGTGCTTCGTCTTCTTCTGGCTGTGTCTCTGGCTTAGGCGGTGGCGGTGGCGGTGGCGAAGCCCGTGGCGGAGCTCGTGTCGGAGCCCGGGGCGGAGCCCGTGGCGGAGCCCGAGGACGATAGTTCGCAGCCTGCGAACCGGACCCCGACGCTGATCCGGATCCGCGTCGAGCATCGGATCCGGGAACCGTAACATCGTCGCCAAATAACTGGCCGTATGAAAGAGGTGCTCGATCCGCCTATAAAATAAAACAAAATTATTAAATTAAAACATGTAAAATATAAATTCATAAATAAATTAAAACAATTGTTATAGAAATTTTGTTGAACAATTCATAAATTCTTAAATTTTATAAATACAAACACATAAATCCATAAATCCATAATTTTCAAAAAATTGATAAATTCTTTTATTTTACTTTACATAAATAAATTTCATAAAATATAAATTCATAAATTCGATTTTATTTTTGCCAAATTTATAAATTAGTAACTTATCAAATCTAAATTTATTTTCTACATATTTTCTAAAATCTATTTAAAATCAACTTTGTTCATATCAAAATTTCCTAAAATATATATATCATATCAAATTTCCTAAAATATTTTTCGTATATATTTCTTAAAATCTATTTCATATCAAAGTTGCCTAAAATTTATTTCCTATATATTTCCTAAATTTAATATCAAATTTCCTAAAAAATATTTCCTATATATTTCCTAAAACCTATTTAATATCAAATTTCCTAAAATATATTTCCTATATATTGATTAAAATCTATTTCATATCAAACATCCTAAAATTTAATTCCTATATATTTCCTAAATCTATTTTATATCAAATTACCATCAAATTTAATTACCAATTATATATAAAAAATTACTAATATATATATAAATTATATAAAAAAAAAACATTTACCATGTATAGGTTTCGGTGGTGGTGGGAGGCCGAGAGAGAGAGGCTGTTCCGGCGGTGGTGGGAGGGAGAGAGAGAGAGAGAATCGCGGTGGTGGGAGGGAGAGAGAGAGGCAGCCGCGGTGGTGGGAGGGAGAGAGAGATCCGCGGTGAGGAGGGGAGAGAGAGGGTGATGCGCGGTGGTGGGAGGGAGAGAGGTGGCTGTTCCGGCGGTGGTGGGAGGGAGAGAGAGAGCGCTTCCGGCGGTGGTCGGAGGGAGAGAGACGGTGAGGAGGAAGAGAGTGAAAGTCAGAAGTGAGGAGGAAGAAGAAGAAGAAGGGGCTGTTCGATTAAAATAAAACCGTGATCCGACGCTAATTCGACGCTAATTTGCGTCGACTTAGCGTCGAATTAGCGTCCAATGGTTTAAAAAATTTCAATCGGTTTGACCAAATCTGTTTGAAATTTTTTCGGTTTACCGCCATTGGTTAAATCAAATTAATTCAATATAACGTCGATTTTGCGTCAAAACCAAAAATTTGATGCGGTTTACGTTCTAAACCCTAAACCCTAAGTGTCAAATTTGTTTGATTTAGCGTCGAATTAGCATCGGAAAATTACAATTTCGACGCTAATTTGACGCTAATAGCGTCGAATTAGCATCGAAATTTGCCCCTTCGATGCTAATTCGACTCTAGATCGACGCTAAGTGTTTGTTTTTGATATAGGGTAACGAAACCGTCACTGATATGAACACACTATTTGTCATTTCATTCTTTGTTGTTTCCGAATATTTTGAAATTTTGAAATTTTTCGTACTTATTTATATGAGTTCATATAAGGTATGAACTTATATGTAAAACTATATAGTTATTTGAAATCTTGATATATTACATGTAACTATTTTAATTATGAATAAATTCTTATGTATTCGCTACTAAGATTCAATCGTAACTACATATGCTTCACTCTGATGCTAAAATTTTTACCAGATACCCTAATTTAGGGGTTTTGGTGCAGGAATAGCGTCGAATTAGCGTCGATTTCTTCATATGGGGTCAATACGACGCTAATTCGACGCTAATTTAGCGTCGAATTAGCGTCGAACTAGCCCAGAATGATGGATTCGACGCAAATTCGACGCTAATCTCCGAACCACACCTCTTACATATTTTTTTATATTAAATTTTTTATAAATTAAAATTATTTTACGTATTAGAAAAATTCGAAAATGTATAGGTTTGCAAATTTAAATTATCCGGCATACAAATAAAAATGCTTATATGATTTTTTTAAAATTAAAATTTTTATATCATTAAAATATTCTAAAAATTCGAAAAATTTGCAAATTTAAATTATCCAGCATACAAATAAAAATGTTGTTATACAAATGAAATAAAAAGACAAAGTAATATATGATTCACTCTGAATCGTCATTTGAGTTCTCGTCATCCTCATCGGTACTTTCTCCACTCTCGTTTGCGAAATCGTCTTCGGGGTTTTCTGCATCGGTAGCATCCGGAAGTATTTCAGCTTCTCGATTTTGAGGATCTGTAAGAATGATGTTGTCTATATCTTGTTCTGGAGTTGTTAGATCCACGGCATTTTCATATTGCATAGGAGCGTCGTCAGATTCAACTATCATTCCTCTGGGAGCTATTTTAAGCACAGATAACCATGAGATCCCTGTTTTTCTGACACGTGGATATGGAATGAAACAAACTTGATCCGCTTGTGATGCAAGGACAAATGGATCGTACTTTGCATAAGAACGCGATCCGTTAACATCGATGACACCAAACTTTCCTACTCGAACCCCTCGCCCGAGAACTGGATCAAACCACTCGCATTTGAAAAGGGTGCACTTTAAGTTAACCAAACCAGGGAATTGCACTTGAACAATGTCTTGTATAATGCCATAAAAATCTGTGTCCCCGGCTTGAACTACCACACCATAGTTTGCAGTTGCTCTATTTTTTCCACGTTCAAACGTATGAAACACATAACCTCGTGTAAAATACATTGGAGATGACGTAATTTTCCCCAACGGACCTTGGATCAACTCTCTAAACCATACAGGGTATGATGTGTCTCCATAAGCAACCTAGCAAATACAGTATACACATTGTAAATATAGTATACACATTTATATATATGTTTTTACAGATGACCTGAATATATATAATTTGTTTTGAACGTACCTGAGTTCTCAACCATTTAGCAAAGTGTAGATCTTTACGTTTTTCAATCTCACCGGCGGAAGCATTTGGGAAAGCCTCGTTAACTTGGCGAATGAATTCACTAATACAAAATATAGTTATAACAAATGTTTTCAAAACATATATAAGTACAAAAATAACCCTTACTTCAATCCATAGTTGGTAACTATAATATGTACCTAAAAAATGGGCTGACTTCGTCGCATTGTAAGAGAATATATGTGTGTGCGCAATTGTAGTCTTCGTATGAGAACCAGTCTTCCTCTCTTGTGATTCCGGCATGCCTACCAACTGCACAGAATATATCTGGGACATCAGAAACTGGATACGTTTGCGCGATGCCACCATCGTCGTACCTACGTGGAGCTCTTTTTCGTGTCCGGACAGTTGGAGAGAAGTAATATGAGCTGAAATGAGAGATTTCTTCGGTTATACTTCCCGCAACAATTGATCCCTCAACTCTAGCCAGGTTTTTTGCCTTTCCTTTTAAGTGTTTCATGAATCTCTCAAAAGGATACATCCAACGAAACTGAACGGGCCCTTCTAAATCGGCTTCGTGAGGAAGATGGACAGGAAGATGCTCCATAACGTCAAAGAATGATGGAGGGAATATCTTCTCTAAGTTGCACAACAATATAGCGATGTTATTGTTTAGTTGTTGAATTCCATCCTCCGTCAAAGTTCGCACACACAGATCTCGAAAAAATGCGCCAACACCTAAAACCATAGTCCAATATCAACAAAAACACAAATGTAATTTTTCACGCATCATTTGTTTAGATATTTATATATCGTTATAGAAAATATACCTGCAAGTGATTGATGCACGTTCGTTGGTAAAAGCTCTGCAAATGCGAAAGGCAATAATCTCTCCATAAACACATGACAATCATGACTCTTCATACCAGAGAATTTTTTCCCTTGCTCCACAGACTTAGAGAGTTTTGACACGTATCCATCTGGGAACTTAACTTCGGTGGAAACCCAGTTGAAGAATGTTGATTTGCCTTCGCTTGACAATCTAAAGATAGGCACTGGAGCTCTCCCATCTCCCGTGAGATGTAACTCAACTCTAGAACATATAAGAGGCAAATCCAATCTAGACTTCAAGTTGTCTTTAGACTTGCCTGAAACGTTTAAGATGGTGTGCATGATGTTATCGAAAAAGTTTTTCTCAATGTGCATGACATCAAGATTGTGGCGCAATAGATGATCCTTCCAGTACGGTAGATCCCAGAAAATGCTCTTCTTATGCCAATTATGTTCGACAAGGTATCCATCTGGGAGATTGGTCGGGATGTTAAGCCAGTTACCACCACGTTTTGCTGTGTCCTGAGCTCCCCAATAATCAAGTTGACCTTCAATTTGCTCTCCTGAAAGATATGGAGGTGGGGGGATACGTACACGTTTGCCCTTTGTGAATAGTCTTTTGTTCCCCCAGTACGGATGGTTCATAGGGAGAAACCTCCGGTGACAATCAAACCAACAAGATTTTCTACCATTTTTAAGTTGGAATGCATCTGTTTCATTTTGGCAATACGGACATGATAACCTACCATGTGTTGTCCAACCAGATAACATTCCGTATGCTGGAAAATCGCTTATCGTCCACATAAGCACTGCTCGCATGGTAAAATTCTTCCGCCTGGAGTAATCAAAAGTACGAACCCCATGAGACCACAACAAGTTCAACTCGTCAATCAGCGGCTGTAAAAACACATCAATAGATCTTCTTGGATGCTTCGGACCAGGGACTAAAATACTCAAAAACAGAAATTCCCTCTGCATGCACATATCAGGCGGAAGGTTATAAGGTGTCAATATAACCGGCCACAAAGAATATTGCCTGCCAGACATACCGAACGGACTAAAACCATCTGTACATAGGCCAAGATAAACATTGCGCTTCTCTTTAGCAAAATTAAAGTGTACCGATTTGAAGTGTTTCCAAGCTTTTGCATCAGAAGGATGATGAACTTCTCCTTCAATAGTTGAATGTTCCGCATGCCACCTCATTGATGCAGCTGTTCGTTCCGAATGGTATAGCCTTTGTAGCCTATCTGTTATGGGCAGGTACCACATTCTCTGCCACGGCACTTTACTTCTACCAGCTCCTTGGGGCTTAAATCTTTGTTTGTGGCAAAATCGACATTCCTGCAGATCTTCATCATCTTTCCAAAATATCATGCAATTGTCAATGCAAACATCTATCATCTGCGAGGGCAATCCTAAACTAGAGACTAGTTTTTGTATGTCGTAGTATGACTCAGCAGCTTGATTACCCTCTGGCAAATATTCTTTTAGAAGAGCTGCCCAATCATCCATGCAACTCTCAGATTGATTATGATCAGACTTTATTGTCATCATCCTAGATGCCAATGATAATTTAGACAGACCTTCCCTACAACCTTCATAGATTGGTTGGTTTGCAGAATCAAGCATATCATAAAATTTTTTAGCATCTGCATTGGGTTCCTCAGCAACATCAGGAGTAGACATAACTCCAGGAAATGCATCGGTTACCATTTCTTCGAACCTATTATGTTCTAACCCGACATCATGATCATTTTCTATAACAAATTGATGCTGATCATATTGCTCATTCGAATAACCCTGATCCATAGGTTGGTAACTAGTATTACCCGAAGTTTCATCTTCATATCCCTCTCCATGATAAAACCAAACATAATATTCAGGTGTAAACCCTCTATTAAATAAATGCGTACCAACTGTATCAATTGTCTGCGGCCTCGAATTTTTGCACTTGCGACAGGGACACACCATCCCTCCGGTTCGTTGAATTGTAGGCACACTACTCGCTTGAGCCATGAAAATTTCAAGGCCGTTGAGGAACTCTTCTGAAAGCCCTCCATTTGCATCTTTACGTTGATACATCCAGCTTCTGAGTTCGTATATATCGCCCATTTTTTTTCTAACTTTTGTAAAAAAAAAATTTTTTTTTCTAAATTTTGTAAAAAAAAAATTTTTTTCCGAATTTTTTTTTTAAAATAAAAGCTGAATGATTATTGCGAGGGGGGTGGGTGGGTATAGATAGGAGAATTTAGCAGCGATTTAGCATCGATTTTGCATCGAATATTTAGCATCGAATTAGCATCGAATACCTTAGGGTCGATTTAGCATCGAATTAGCGTCGAGTGTGCACCCAGGTAGGTAAACCCGTGTTTAATGTGTCTTCTACCTACCAATTTGAGGCTAATTCGACGCTATATTCGACGCTACGTGATCGATGCTAAATCGATGCTAATGTTGCATCGATTTAGCGTCGAATTCAGTCTTTAACTGGAATTTCGACGCTAATTCGACGCAAATTAGCATCGAATTAGCGTCGAATTTATTCGACCCTAATTAGCGTCGAATTAGCGACGAATATTTATAACGACACAACTTCGACGCAATTTCGACGCTATATTAGCGTCGAACCAATTCCGACGCTAAATTTCGACGCTAAATTACAGTTTTCTTGTAGTGAACCCGTGTCGATCGACACACACCAACCGTGTCGATCGACATAACGCCCCAAACCCGACTTCTCCTAAGTCCAAAACACACAAGTCGATCGATACAACACGCCTGTGTCGGTCGACACCACCAGAAATCCATTTTTTGGTTCACGGGCGTTACAACAAATTTTAATAAGATTTCTTTCACATAATTGATTCTCAAATTTGCAGAAACGAATGATGCACAAAATCTTGAATAGTATTTTCTTGCATTAAAATAAAATCAAATTTTAGTTATAGACATTAATCAAGTAATTAGTAATACATTAAGACTCTTATTGATATAAATAAAAATAAGTTAACATTTTCATCAAGTAATAGAAAGTCTATTCCTATAATCTCATTATTTTTCATAAAATTTCTCCATCCCACTTTCTGGTAAGACATACTACTGTATGACGATAAACATGTTTTTTATTTAACTTGTTTAGTCTTAATTAATTGATGTTTTTCTTGAGTTGAGTAATGTGATGATATCTATGTAGTACATAATAAAAAAAATTGAGTTAGAATTTTTTATTAATTTCACAAACTAAAATATATCGCCGTAATCTATCTTACCTATTTTAATGAAAAAACTGAAATAAAATTTGTGGAAGAGATTATCGAAGTTTAAAATTGTTTGGTGAGAAAATTGGGAGAGCACAAAAGCTTATTATATAAAGACAAAATATTATAATCCATGAAGATTTGGGTATGTAAACCTAAGTCTATTTAAACTCAAATTTTGAGTATGTAAATCTAAGTCTATTTGAACTCAAATTTTGTTTATACATGTAATAGTTAATATTGTTATGAGAAAATCTTAAAACCTATTTCATCTAATACATGTAAAAGAAAAGAGGAAAAAAAATAGTTTTACGAAAAAACAGAACTTAACATATAATAAAAACAAAATTTAAAGAAATAAACCATGCTTATCAACTAACTATTTTAATGAATTATTAATTAGAAGTTAATTAAAAATCTTGAAAATATGTTATTTTTATAACCTACTTGATAAATACAAATATATAAGTTTAAAAAGAAATAAAATTTGTATGATAGACTGACATGTGTCACGATCTAATCGACAGATTGACACTTATCACGATCGTGTTAATTACAATGTTTGACACATCAAACTTTATATAATAAAATTATAACTACAAATGTGGATTTTTTTTTGTCAAGTAATACGACTGGCAATATTCATATGCATTAATAATATTATGTTTGATACTTTTTTAAAGAATAATGAATTTAAGAATAGAAAGCAGATAAACTATCACATCTTTGGGACCATAAAAAAATTATAAAAAATTCGTTGGTCCAAGAACAAGCGAATCATAAAGAAATTAAATGAATTAGTTAGAAAACTGAATTTAAAAGTATGTTCGACCAAAAAAAAAAGTATGTTAGAAACTTTTTTGAAAACTATAATGCAAAAATACATTTGTTTTTTAAATTCAATTTGAAATTTCACCATTGGAAAACAACATCCCCAACCTTTGAATATGAAGTTTTGCAAATTTCAAAAGTAGTACCTCTTGGAGGTGCTCTTAGTGCCATCATCAATTTGGTTTAGTCTGTATTTAATAGAGAAAGCATATTTAAACTTTAATTCAAAGTTATATATGTTTCTTTAATATAAAATCCTGCAAAAACTAAAATTAAAAATTAATTAATTACTTATAGATCTTCAAACTAGCCAACCCAAAAAGGTTTAGAAGCCAAAAAGATGGATTTTAGTTACAAATTTTAGTTTTTGAGTATAAATATTAAATGTAAGAAATTTTTTATATTTTTGGGGAAAAAACCAATTAACGAAAATGATTTTTTTCTTTTCAGAAACTAAAAGCTACAATATATAAGAATCATATTCATAAAAACCTAACTCTAGTTTGTTGATCATGAACATCATATTTTAGCATGAAAAGTGTTATATATGTGTGCATGTATTGTTTATATATCTCTTGTAAAAAATGTAATACTATTCAATCTTAGAACATATGATCTTAATTATATAGAACACAAACACATGACATCTATAACCATAAAGATATTATATTTATTAAAAAGTTCTCAGACATAACATAATTAATATCCAACACTTTCTCTGAAAAAAGAAAGACTTAATATCCAACACTTAACAATATATTACACACCAAAACCTTACTTCTATATATATATATGTTTTTAATATAGTTGCTTAGAAAACTACTAGGGATCGCCGGTTTTATTTCTTCAACTCGCTTTGAGAACATCTTGGTGAACCCTTTTCAATTCATGTCATTGTTGAACACAGAGTCCATGAAGTCGTCATCAACCAAATCCTATATAACAAAAATTTAACCAAAAAATATGTTACTAGACTCATAAAATTCAAATAAAAATATAGGGAAATAATTTCTTTTTTAGCTGTTGTTAAATCGTTATACCTAATTTCTCAAAAAAAAAAAAAAAAAAAATTGCTTTACCTGCGAATCCAATATCAACCAATCGATAAAATCTGGAACATCTTCTTCCTACAAAATCGATTCCAGGTTTCAGAATAGATTTAAATGATCAATTCGTTGATATTAAGTACTATAGTTTTATGGAACTTTTTAGATTGATATAACTTAGAGGTACCTGATTATGATTAGGGTTCATGTTGAAAATGGAAGAATTCGTCTCCGGAGCAGCCAAAGTGGTCGAGGTTTCTCCATTAGAAGGACCCTTCATAACAAAGTGATATATAATAAGTCAGTAAGACAAAATATTTATAAGACTAGCGTAAAAAAAAAACTTACAAATCTACTAAATTTCTGATACTAAACAAATCTAGTTATAATTTTTTCCACAATAGATAGTATTAATTATAGAACATATGATAATATCCAATCTTTAATAGGACGTTACGTTGATCCAAAATTGAACTTAGTAATTTCTAAAATCTCCTAATAATATTGAATACCTGGTCTATGTTCACAAAGGTCCAGTCACCATCGTCTTCAAGAGAGAAAATCTGATTCATTTCGGACGGAAATGTTGGGAGCTCAAAGTTGGTGGAAGCCGCTTCTCCTTGTTGCTGCTCAAACCATATTTAAGCTACAAATCTCAGAGCAAGTTCTTCATGTGTATATATATATATAGTATATTGAAGACTTACTGTAGTAGTGAAGACATTGATATACCTTGTTGTGATCGAGTTGAAAGTTACTTGTTTCGCAAGGAAGCTCACTAATATTGCCAAGATCATCATATAAGTTGAGACTCTCCAGTTGAGGGATCTCAAGATTTGGTTGTGTAGTTGCATTAGCATGTTGCTGAGGAGGCTTGTATGACTCGTTCTCATTGTTTACGAAAGACTGAATTCTAAACGAGAAGTGGCTAGGTCCTGGTTGATTAGGACTTATACTTCCATAGCTGCTCAGTCCTGGTTGATTAGGACTTAAACTTCCATAGCTTCTCATGAGTCCTGATTGATTAGGACTTGAACTTCCATTGCTGTTCGGTCCTGTCTGATTAGGAGTTACACTTCCATAGCTGCTTGGTTGATTAGGAGTTACACTTCCATAGCTGCTCAGTCCTGGTTGATTAGGACTTAAACTTCCATAGCTTCTCATGAGTCCTGATTGATTAGGAGTCAAACTCCCATAACTGCTTGGTCCTGATTGATTAGGAGTTAAAATTCCATAGCTATTCATGAGTCCTGGTTGGGTAGGAGTTGAACTTCCATAGCTGCTCGGTCCTGTTTGACTAGGAGTCAAACTTCCGTAGCTGCTCATGATTCCTGGTTGATTATGAATTAAACTTCCATAGCTGTTTGGTCCTGATTGATTAGGAGTTAAACTACCATAGCTCATGAGTCCTGGTTGAGTAGGAGTTGAACTTCCATAGCTGCTCAGTCCTGGTTGAGTAGGAGCATAGCTGTTGTGTCCTGGTTGATTAGGACCATAGCTTCTTAGTCTTGGTTGATTAGGAGTTAAGTTTCCATAGCTACTCATCATGTTGTTGTTGAAACTAGTGCCCTTGGTTGCAGCCGGTTCATGCTGTCCAGCCCCAAGAACTTGAGATGTTTGGCCGATTTTGTTCGCCATCACAGGTGGTTCAAAAAAGCTTCTTCTTCCTTCATTTTGAGATGGTTGGTTTGAGACGTCGAGGTTGCTTTTGTTGGGGAGATTCAAGTTTGATCCAACACGGTTCGGCTCATAGATGGATGACCGGTTCATGTAGTTGTATGGGGTCGTCTGGTTGAAGCGGACAGAGTCACGTGTGTTGGACAAGAGTCTAGACTGTCCAAGACCTTGTCCGGGTTTGGAATAGAATGATTTATTGGTAAAACTTGTGTCGAACCAAGTAGTAGAAGGTGTGTAATAGTTGTAGTATGGCTCCGTGATGTGAGCATACGAAAAATTCGAGTCTATTCCTCTACCGGTGAACACGCTTGAAGTGATCAAGGCTTGTTCTGCGACTTTCTTCAAGAATATCCGAAATTTCTGCATAACATAGTAAACGAGAGTGTGAGTCAATTAAAAAGTAGAATTATACATGGTCTATGGTTTCTATAGTTTTAAACAGAAAAACAAAATTATTTTAAAAATAAAAATAAATAAAACTAAACTTACGAAAATCAGACTTAAAAAACTCTAAATATCTCATTAAGCATAAAAATCCAAACTTAAAGGTATTTTATGTTTAGTGAAATATAATTGAAGTTTTTTTTAGTCCCATTCGTGTAAGGCGAGATTGCTTATTTATTTGCTTCCCCTTTTAAACATAAAATCCAAAACATTTTTGTAAAGAGATATGAAACAAACCTGTAAATGGCTGGCTACGTTCTCTCTTGTCAAGTATGGGACGTTCATGAACTCTAAGATCTTTTTTGGCACAGCCTCTTTGGAAGATTATAAATATTTGGAAACAAACAAACATAGATCATTAGTATAAAACATGAAATCTTAAGAAAATAAACCGTATATAATATATAAAATAAGTTCAAAACACTTACTATCAAGACCGATATGTCGGATAGCTCGTAAGAAAAGGTGGTGAAGTTCTTCCGTCCACTTAACCTTGCTCTTCTTGGCGGGCTGCGGCACATCATCACCAGAACTATCACTGGATTTTCTTTTTCGATTTTTTCGTGACCCATCGGTACTAACACAACTTGTGTTTGTAGTGCTTACGGATCTTGAATCCGATATAGATGAGCTTCTCTTCTTCTTCTTGGTCTTGACGATATTCGCTTGCTCAGGAAGCAACTGGTTCTGTTGAGGGGCACTAACATCTGTTTGTTCAGGAAGCAGCTGGATCTGTTGAGGGACACTAACATATGTGTCCTTGTGGTTCTGCTCATCAGTCCATAATATGGACTTACCATTCCTCTTGTAGGTTAAAGCATATTGATAGATCTTGGGTAAGTCAATTGGTTTGATGGGTTTTGGGAGGAAACTAATCGCTCCACAAGTTAAACTCTCCTCTTCTTTGTTGGTGTCCGATGACATAACTTTAAAAAAAAAGTTAAAAAAAAAAAAAAAAGGGTTATAGGCTATAATCATTAGTAGTTTATCAAAAAAAGCTGAGAGTTTTAAGTAAAAAAAAATGAAATAAAATAGGGTTATAGGCTTATATAACATATTATAATTTTCTGCTAGTTGTAAAAGAAAAAAAAGGTTACCTATGACTGGTAAGTTGCCATATTCTTGATTGATTTGGCTTTTGAGTTGTAGACCGTTCATGCCAGGCATGTAATAGTCAGTGATTATAAGATCGATATTGTTTCGTTGGGTTTTGAGAGTAGACAATGCTTCTATCGGATCTTTTGCAGCTATGGCTGTGATCTCCATAACAGATGGATCTAACCATTTAACCAACATAAAATTCATTAACGAAAGTATAATCTGAAAAATATTGCTAGTAGTAAGGATTTTTGTTGTTGTTGTTGTTTTAACCTTTCAAAAAAGAAAAGATGATAAGCAAATTAATTTTGAGGGATTATTAAAGAACATGGCTAGCTTAAATTTTTCCACTTTATGAGACTTTTCGCAAATTTTGAGAAAGTTCATAGCATCAGCCAAGTAAAATTTGAGAAAGTTCATAGCACTATTTTCATTGAAATATTTATACATTTATTGTTTGTTTAATAGAAATGTTTATATATGCTTGTGATTGAAAGGCTAATTTGGTTTTTTTTTCTTTTTCTTTGGTCGACAATTGGTTGATTACTTATAAGGAAAAAGTCGTTTAGAAGAATATCAATTAATTTTAAACTTTGAAAAAATATGAACATATATCTTTCTTTTTTTTTCATTCAAAACTAAGAAGCTATTTTATAAAATCATCTATTGTTCAATACTAGTTTAAATCATAATATTTTGGTTGGAAATTTATTTTATCAACCATATTTTTTTTTTAAATCATCAAAGTAATCAATTGAAAATATAGATGTGTGCATGTAATCGGAATTCAAACCCAATCCGGATGATTTAGAAAGATAAGTGTTAATTTTCAACAAAATATAATCCCTTCTTTCAATTTCTCAAAAAGTTACGTATAGTTTTATAAAAACCTCAATGAAATTACGAAGAAAGCAATAACATATTACCATTGTTAAGATCTTACCTCTGTGTTTGGATTTTTCAAGCATGCGTGACATGATCTGAAGGAAAACAGGATCATCGTCCACAACCAAAACATTGATACTCAAGACAGAGCTTTGGTTGAAGAAAGATTGAGCAAAAGCCATTCTACTAATCTTTGTAAAAGGTGTTTTTTCTTTAAACTTTGTATGAACTAATTAGGGTGAACAAAGCTCGATATTTAAAGACGTGTAAAGTAGACACGCAAATATAACATTTGTCAATGTTGTAGTGGTGCATATGTAAGTATTATTTGTAGAAAGAAATAATAAATAAAAAATGTGATAAATAAAACTTGTTTTTATCTACTATTTTAATGATTATATTGCAAAGTAAGAAAAGTTGACAAAATTTAGAAAAAAGAGATACAACAAAAATAAAAACCGTGTGTTAATTTATGTAAGAAAATCTAGACTAAAGTAAGAAAAAATTAATGCTATTTACCAATAAGTTTTTGTAGTTCTATATAACATGTAATTGTCTTTGTTTGATCTCCTGATCTTTTGTTTCTTGTTTAGGATTGATTTTCAAATAGATTTTGTATATCTTTGTTAGATTTGTGGATACATTGTATGTAGAAATGCAAAAAAAAAAATGCTATTATTTCAAGAGTAACTTTGGTCTGTATAGATAATAAGTTTTTTTTTTATATATTACTAATATTTTCCTGTACAAAACCCTATTTTACGCCATTAATTTGAACTTTTAGAGAGACATTCAAACTATATTATCTTGGATATGAAAAACGAACAGTAAAATGTTTTTTTTTTTACTGGATGAAACTTGGACATTTAGGGTTTCATGAAATTGATAGAAGAAACATTGTTGGTGAATGGTGATACTCTCATGCTGATTACCAAAAATCTTAAAATTTTCTTATACACAACTCTAATGTTCGAGTTACCTGATTTTTTATTTAGAGTTTCATATAGAATAATGTTGTTTGCCGTTCATTTTTTTTCTTTAGTAATTATGTTTGTCGTTTTTACAATTGGATGATCTTAAATCAAAGTCCACACTATTCCTTAGGGTATATAGAATAGTCGAGTAACTTTATATGCGATAATCATGATTACGGATTGAAAATTTGATGCCCAACTTGAAAGGTGAATTCTTCAACCATATATTATAATTATGGTAGTTGGTTTGTTGGAAAATTTGATTTTTTTTTTTTGTTATTTAAAATGTCTATAGTAAACAACATTGATTGAGCCGCAATGAAATAATTTGTAGGCCTGGGCATTAATACTCGTTACTCGGCTTGTACTCGCTACTTGCCCCATACTCGGCTTGTAAAAGCAAGTACTTGTCCCGGTCAAGCTGAGTAACAAGCCAACATATTGTATTATTTGTAAGTCCAATCCAAGTATCAAGTCAACAAATTTTTTTTACTATTTGACTCGTTACTCGGCTTGATACTCGTTTATGTTACTTGGCTTGAGACTTGTTAACTGATACTTGTTAATTGGTATTTGTTAAGGTTAATAGTTAGCTCATAGCTTTTATGTTCGATTGTTTTCTTTCATGGGTCTCTTTATGTCATAAGCCCACTTGTTAATTAGGTTATCTCTTTCTCTTTGTCGAGAGTTTGATAACAAAACTCTTTGTCGACAGTTTGATAAACCCTAATCTCTTCTTTGTTCTTGCCGACAATTTCAAATTTTAATCAATTTCAAGGTTTATAAGGTGTGTTTTCTGCAATTTCAAGGCTCGATTTTGCTTCCAGTTTTGTTATAATGTTCGATTGTTTTCAGATTTTGAGTATGTATGCTTAAGGTTTAGATGTATATGTGTTATGTTCATGTTGGTTTAATGAGTTTATAGGCAAAAAAAAGAATCAAGAAGAAGACTATTATGATGTGGAGCATTGAACCAAAAACTTGTCTTTTTAAATGCTTATTTTTTGGAACTTTAACGTTTTGTGATTTTAGGATATTTCAACTTTGAATGTTTTGTAAGAACTTTGAATGTTTTGTAATTCCTAATTTGTATAATGATTGTTTTTATTTATAAGTACTTTCAAGTACCAAGTAACAAGCCAAGTCGAGCCAAATATATAATTTTGGCAAGTAACAAGCCGAGTCAAGCTACTTGCAAGTAATAAGATTTTGGACGATTACTTGATTTAGCAAGTACTTGCTTCGAACGAGTCAAGTATCAAGCCGGAATTTTAATTACTTGAACAAGCCAAACTGAGTCACAAATACTTGAAAATTAACAAGTACTCGGCTTGTGCCCAGATCTAATGATTTGGACCCTTGCCTCTTAACCCTCGGAAGAATATGTTTCAACCATTACACAACCATAAATCGGTTATTATGTTTGTCGTTCTTTTTAGCTTAAAACTAGTATAAGTTCTAATGTAGTAAGAAAACTAAAGTTAAAGACTAAGTCTATATATTAATTTTATTACTGTAATAGTAACAAAATTCAAGGATATGGTTTTTCAAGTTTTCGCTTTTTCTCATAGATTACCTGGTAAAAAATGTTATGTCCAAGGTTCCTTAGCAACAAAATTACTTAACATAACGCATTCGCTTGATGACTTTTTAATATCTCATGGAAAAGAAAAACTGTTTGTGACTAGGTTTACTTTGTTTCATGGAACCATATTATATTCACTCAATTTACAAAAATATCGCGCATAAAACATATTTTTATCATGGAAATATCATGCGAAAATATATCATGAAACTGTACTTGAGAACTTTTGTCGCGATTTGAATACTTAAAATTATATTTTAAGTACGCTATTTTTTGTACGTAATATAACAATTTTAACAGTAATTTTGTCGTTAATGTATTGACTCAGACTAGAATATTGACCCAAAAATATCAAAAAATATTAATTATATTATACGCATCAATTATATTTTAGAATTTTTCCTATAATTTAAATTAAAAAATGTCTAGTAGTATACATATTAAATAAATTATTTAACGAAATTTTGTCTGAAAATGGTATTTAGGCCATTATTATCGCTGGTACTCTCTTACAGTATCACTAAACAAAAATAATTAAAAAATTGGTCATTAAAGAGGTTTCTATGAACCGTATCAGTAGGCTGAGATTATTGAAACGGTTCTTCAACAATATTATTAAATTTAATAATAAATTAATATTTATGATACTTTTACAGTATAATCGATAATGATGGCTTTACAATCATCAAATAATTGCATCAAATTGATATAAACAACTTTTTTAGAATCATTTAACTAATTTTTATTAATATTTTTTTTTACATGTGGAAAATATTTACTGCAATCTATTAATTATTAATATTTTATACAATAATCAAAAGAGATCTACTAATTATTAATAAATATATCTTTTATAATTTAAAATTTTATTAGTAATGGTTAGTATTAATTATTAGTGATGTCTGTTTCTTTGTGTCTGTAATCAAAAAGTCAAAATCTAGTCAGTCTTTTTTTTTTATAATTTAAACGTTACTTGTCCGTTTAGTGTGAAAGTTTGTTTGAAAAAAGTGTCCGTTAAGGAAACTATTGCAATAAATGGTGAGAATCTAATGTAACATTAACACGTATGCAAGTAACAAAAAGGTAAGCTGCATGGCAAGGCAATAGATTTGCTGTTAAATAGCTTTTCATGTTTTTTCCATTTTTTTCAATTTAATTAGACACTGGTACTTTTGTAATTCATTTAGGGAAATCTAAAGTGGTTTGTCATTAGGAGAAACTAAAGAATGTAAAATTTAATGGGTTTTTAATAATGGGAAAATTAATTAATATGGTTAATACTTAATACTAGTACTAACAATCAGCTTTAACTGTCGTCCCAAAAAAAAAAAAAACAATGATGCTTTAACTTGGTTGACAATTGCGACAAAGAAAGATTGAAGTAAACATTAACTATCCTAAAAAAAAATAGGATTCTTTTTATAAACCATTCTGAATAGTGACAAAAAAAAAACCATTCTGAATATTGTTTTCTAATTTTTTTATTTATTTACAATAAACCGACTTTGTAATAACTAATATCTATTCATTTGTGAGAGTGGTTTCGATCCATAGTTTTTAAGACTGTTATGCATTTTATTATGTTAAGAAAATAATATACATAAAATAAATCTAAAAGTTATAAATAGATAAAGCAAGGCAGTTTCCATAGATAAGACAAGGCCTTATCTCTGATTATTTCATATTTAAAAATCAACTTTGGGAATGTAATTCCCATTCTTATAAAATTGCTGAATGGTAGAATAGGAAAATGGAGATTTTTGTAAACACTGCACAAAATAAGAAAAAAGGAAAATTAAGATTTTATGACATAAATAGTGGATGGCCCTTTAATTTGTAAATGCAATGGCTTCCACCATAATATCTTGTGTTACTATATCATTAGTTAAATGGGACAATTGCAAAAATATTATTTTTGGGTTGTTCATTTGCAAAAATACCATCAGAGATTGTCTATTTGTAAAAATATCACTAATTATAGATTTTTAAAACCTAAATCTTAAAATTTCAAAGCCTAAAAAATGTTTTTGATCCCTAAAAACCTCTAAACCCTAATATAACATAATTAGTCCAAACATAAATGATATAACGAAAAAATAATTTTGAAAAAGTGATATTTTTACAAAGATTTTGAAAATGTAGCATTTTTGAAAAATGAAATTTATTAAAATTTCTCTAATTAAATCTAGTATTTTTTGTAAGAAACAAAAATATCTCTAAATATACGATTCAAGTGTAGAAAGTAGAAACAAACATACAATAATCAGGTGTTTATATATTTTTAGTGTTAAATAAATGATAAGATTCCGCTTTATGTTTAAATATATTTAACAAATTATGTTTAATCTCATCGGATCGGATTGTTAAAAATGAACACTCATAATAAATATACAGTACGTATATATTATGGGAGAAGTTTATTTCAAGTAAATAAATTAACATTTTTGTATATACTAAAGGGGGAAAACTTTGATCTAATTAATAAAACTAAATAAATAGATTTCAAATTCGAACCAGAGCCAAAAATTCTAAATTTATATAAAATTAAAAAGAAAACTGATCTTTTTTGGACAACAGGGGTTTTTATTCATTCAAAACTCAAGATATTACATCAGACCAAACATGAGCTGCTTCATTTGCAAGGGAGTCAGCAAGAGTTTTTTTTTTTATCTAGACACATGCCGAAACTCAATAAACGAAAACAGAGGAAGGTTCGTATTGAATATGAACTAAAATGAAAAAAATGTACGAAACCATGCATATTAAATTAATTTTATTCTTTAAACTATATATATATTTTTTTTAGAAAGTTCTTATTGTTAACACTATTATTCATCAATTCAAAGCCTAACAAAAGAAAACTAAACTAAAATTCGGATTTTTTCTTTTATTTCAAAGTGGTGAAACGATCTTAAATATTTAGTTTCTCATTTTTCATTATGCATTTAAACATATAAAAATCTTATATTAAGGTATTGAATCTACGGATAGTAACGAACATTATCACGAATACATATATTAAAAGAAACGAATTCAGACAAATATGATCATATATATATATAATATTTTTTATTATAAACCATACAACATGTGTTGAAATGAAAACATATACAAATATGTACATATGTCTGATTCTTTCTTTTTTTGGTAAATACATGAGATTTGGATATCCAAAATACTCGAATCAAATAAGAATATCAAAATATACATTACCAATTGAGTTTCCAAAAAAAATAATACATTATCAATTACAAATACAATGAGTATATTAGAAATATCTTTAACTTTTCTCAAAAGCCGTTTTCTTTACTAGTCCTATATTGATAACTTCAACTTGTAACATACAGTCTTTCACCCTGTTTTTCAACACAACATAACTTGATTACAATCAATCATCTTCGATTTTTGGGCATTAGGCCCTTATACATTGGGACTAAAAGATTACATAGGCCCATGAAATAAATAAATAACGCTCAAATCAGTGGGCTATGTAGCCTATGTACAGCCTAATATCAACTTCTTTTTTTTGGGTAAAATGTTAAAATTCATATCATTTTTATATTTTTTATATCAACTTTTTTGGTTCCAAAGCTCTGATATAAGCGTCACCACTTCTCGCTGATTTGTTTTTCCTCGATCATGTAGAATAAATCAACCTACATTTTGTACATATTGCAAAGTATGACACATATAAAATTGGAAACAGAATAATCATTAGGTGAATGATGTGAAAAGTATACGTCTATTTTTTTTTTGTTATCTAGAAAATTTTGAACATTTGGTGCATAAGTCAACAGCAATTTCACTAATAACCCAAAGTTAACCGTGGATTCGACGTCAATAGGAAAGACATATTGTGGACGGCAACTAAATTTAGGGTTAGAAAATCCCTCAATAATGTCACTTTCCTTTAAAAGTGACACTATCCATCAACTATATTATATGTAGTTGATACTATCCATTTGTCAAATCCGACATTATACACATTATCTTGTTAAGCATCAACAAAGAACATGCTACTAGGTCCCTATACAGATGGACATTTTTGTTATAAAGTGTGACAAAGTGGATCAAAAAGTAATTGTAGTTTTAGTGCTTATTAGAGGAAGAAGTCAAGACACTACATCATTGTGATATACCCAAAGTGACTTACACACACATTATCCAATTACATTTTCTCGAAATTAAAGTTGTAAACCGAAAATCTTTTATTATAACATTAATGTTGGGTAAAATGTAGGCAAATTGGCTTGGCCGTCTTTTAAAAAATGTGTGTTGCAGTGAGAAGATTGGATATGGTTCATCTTTTCGGTGTCTCAACAGGCATATGTGCCCTTTAAAATATATCTATTTTAAAACAAACGAAGAAGATATATGTGCCTTTTTATATTTTATTTATATAATTTATTAAATTTTTAATATATTAATTGAGGAGAAATTAAATTGGAAAATCATATGTATCACTCTATAAGTATTTTAAGAGATATGTTATTAAATTTAACTAACCAAAACATTCAATTAAAATTATATGACATAGTAGAATTCTCTACATATTTTTTTTAATTTAATAACAAACTCCATTTATACATGTTTTACAAATTGAAATTCAACTAAATGTAATATTTATAATTTACCATATCATCTATTTTAACTTGTTAACAAAATTTTAATAATTATATTTATAATATTATCTATTATGTATATATGTATTTAGTTTAGTATACTATATCTATATTTTTATTATGAAGTAGTCTATTATACATATTTAATCATAATTACAAATATTTATACATTTTATTATTAAAAACATACATTGCGTTTGTCCGAGAAATTTATATAAATTTAAAATTTATCTGATTTATCGTATGCTTTATAATTTACACGAATAATAAAAATCAATTTTTTATTTGAAAATATTAAAATAAATGACACCTGCATATGTTTTAATCATGACTTTATCAAATGTACTCAACTTTATGCACAACACATATCATTTTTACATTTATAGATATCAGAAATTATATATTTTATCATACACGTTTATAAATATTAGAAATTATATATTTTGTCATACATATTTAAATATTAAAATCGATTAATCAATCTATTTAATTTCATGCTTGGCGTGGATCAAAATCTAGCAAATATTTTAGTAGAGTAGCCTCAATTCCATGCAAATTAAATCTTAGATCAAAATTCATTTCTGAGACGGTGCATGTTCAAGCTCACGTTATACTGCTTATGCTTTTATCGTAGAAATTGTTTTATTTATTGATTGACGCACTACCATATATATATCAGTGTTTTTACACAAAAAAAAACTAAAACATATATATTAGTTTCATTCAAACAAAAAATCAAATGAAGTTAATATATATTTCTTTTCTTCACGATTCTGAAAGTATTAATGTAAGTTACAGCATTATTTTTGTTTTCGAAACTTAGCCGCTACATAACACATGGATGATTTTATCAACTATCGAGGGAGATATGTAATTAGAATATACTTATGGTTTAGTTAGTAATTTATATTCATGTAATTAGGTTAAACCGATTGTGTATATAAGGCTATGTTGAAACAAGTTAATCAATAAGAAATTTTTTATACAAATTAGGTTTTTTTTATATGATATCAAAGCTTAACCTAATTTTTTAGGCATACGATCTTCTTGTTTTTTTTGTCAATTTTCTCTTGCATCTCTCGATCTTAGTATTATCGATTTCTTCTTCTTCTCGAAATACTTTTTCTAAATCATGACTGGAGATGAATCTAACGTAATGAAGGATACTTCGTCTCTTACTCCGGCGCCAAATATACGTTCTGAGGTAACTCGTCGCCGGATCGATTCGTATGATCTTTCATCCGGAGATAACCTTGGATCTGTGATCTCTCAACCACAATTGCGTGGCCCTAATTATGATGAATGCACGATGAATCTAAGACTTGCTTTACGAGCAAAGAAGAAGTTTGGTTTTGCCGATGGTTCAATTTCTATGCCTGATGAAAGTTCTGATGATCTCGAGGATTGGTGGGCCAATAATGCAATGGTCGTGTCTTGGATTAGACTGACCATGGCTCCGGATATGAGTAGTTCTTTATCTCACCATGAGATAACTCACGATCTATGGACGCATATTCAAAAGCGTTTCTCGGTTAAGAACGGTCAAAGGGTTCAAAGGCTTAAGATAGAACTTGCCAATTGTCATAAGAAGGGATCGACCGTTGAAGCTTATTACGGGAAGCTTACTAAGCTATGGACTAGTCTTGCGGATTTTTAGCGAGCTAAAACAATGGAAGAAATCATCAAAGAACGAGAATAGGACAAACTACATCAATTTCTCATGGGACTTTATGAGTCTTAGTTTGGTGCGGTTAAGTCATCATTGTTGTCAAGGGATCCTCTTCCTTCGATTAATGAAGCATATCAAGTTGTAACCTAAGATGAAGAATCTAAATGTGCTAGCCGGATTCATGAAGAACGTTCTTATGGGGTTAGTTTTGCGAGCTTCGTGATCCAAATATTATTTGCACTAGTTGTGGTCGAAAAGGTCATCCCGCAGAGAATTGCTTTAGGAAACTCGGATATCCATGGTGGTGGGGTGATTGTCCTCGTTCCAAGCTGCCTTCGTCTTTACAAGAGGCTTCTCGTTCTATGAGTAGCTCTTTTGGTGATCATCGTGCTTTTGGTTCAACCCCACGTCCTGAACTTGCTAAAGTGAATCAGATTGTGACTTCTACTACGGTGAATTCGGTTATCACAGAGGCTGATCGTGTTGGTTTCAGCAGGTTAAACAACGACCAATGGATGGTACTCATTCACATGCTCAATGAACGTAATCCGCATAATGATGATAAGTTTTTAGGTACATACTTTCTTGAATCTTGGATTATTGATACTGGAGCTTCTAATCATATGACTGGAAGTATTGAGTTTTTGATGGATGTCTATGAGATGGCTCCAATGTTTATTAAACTACCAGATGGTCGTTTAACCGTATCTACCAAACAAGGGACAGTTTCGCTTGGTTCACATTTCGATTGGTTAATGTCTTCTTTGTTGATGGATTGAAATGTCATCTCATATCAGTTTCTCAGTTGACTAGAGATAGTGGTTGTATCTTCCACTTGTCTTACAAGTTTTGTGTTGTCCACGACCGCATCACACAGATGCTTATTGGAGCGAGCAAGGAGCATAATGGATTGTATTTCTTTAGAGGTGTGGTGACTACGGCAACGATACAAACCGTGGCGAAACAACCAGCTATGGTGTGGCATTGTCGCTTAGATCATCCTGCTTCTAAGGCGATGGAGATGCTGAAATTATCAAATACTAGTAGTTGTAGTGGTTTTGATTCTAAGAGTTGCACCATTTGTATTCGTGCGAAGCAATCATGAGACTCGTTTCCTTTGAGTAATAATAAAACTACATCAGTTTTTGAATTAGTTAATTGTTGTAACGATCGCGAACCAAAAATTGTGATTTTGATCGTGCGTCGATCGACGCAGGTGGTGTGCGTCGATCGACGCAAGGTTAAATCAAACCGGATCGGTTCGATTTACGTGTCGGTTTACGGGCCGGTTTAGGGTGAAACCCTAGGGCTTCCCTATATAAAGGGGGTGGCCGCGTTTTCTGATGGATTTTAGTTCTAGAAAGTTTCCAGAGAGTTTCCGGAGAGTTTTGTGAGTAGAGATTCGTTCGTGAGGCTCTCGGGATCGTTTATGGGTAGGTTTTTCGCGAAGGAATAAGAGATCCCTATTTTGGGGAGTCGTTCTTCATATCTTTTCATCCTTTTCCTTTCCAAATCCAAGTTAAATGCACAACCATGGCTTATCTGGGTAAAGAGAGTGATAGAGTGCGTTTTATTGTTGTTGTTTGGTGGATTTTGTGTGGTTTGAGTGGATTTGTGTGCAGGGATCAATGTGATTCGATCCAGGATCGAACCATGAGAGGTTAAGTTCGATCCTGGGATCTTTGATGTTGCAACAATCGACACACGTAACAGTGCATGGATCGACACCGAGGTTGCGTGTCAATCGACACACTGGATGCATCGATCAACACATGGTGGATATGTCGATCGACGCATGTCTATTTTGGGCGAACTTGTTTCGATTGTTCGTGCCTTGCGTTGTTGATTGTTCACCCTGGTATTGTATCATTTTCTTATGCTTGTGTGTATAGCCTTGTAGATGGAATTACCGTCTCACTGAGTATTTGTGATAATACTCACGCATCTCATATAACCATGTGATGCAAGTAAAGACAAGATGTGATCGTGGAATCATGGTCGGGAAGAAGAGATGATCTAGTATCTCGTTTGCGTGGCCGTTGTGTTAGAATTGTTAGGGTATAGTAATTCTGGAACTATTGTTGTTTTGGTTATTTGGATTGTTGGTGAGTTAATTCGTTTGAATTGGAATTGGATAGATCAATAAAGTATGAGATTTATTGATTGGGACTGTTGTTTAATTGTTTTATTGTTTCCGCATTGTTATGATTGGACCGTTGAGGAATATTATTTATGATAATAATAATCTGGGTCAAAAATTTTAAATTTTACGGGTTGGGTTGTTTCAATTGTGACCTATGGGGACCGTATATAACCACATCTCTTTGTGGATCACGCTATTTTCTCACGATAGTTGATGATTATTCTCGTGCATTGTGGATTTATTTACTACCCAACAAAACTGAAATTGCTTCTACTCTACAAAATTTCATTGCTCTTGTTCAAAGACAATTTGAGTCATAAGTCAAGACAATTCGTAGCGACAATGGATTTGAATTCATTACTCTTACTGGTTTCTTTCAAGGAAAAAGGTATCATACATGAGACATCATGTGTTGGCACTCCGCAATAGAATGGAAGAGTTTAGCAGAAACATCGACATATACTTAATATTGCTAGAGCTTTGCGATTCCAATCCCATCTTCCCATGATGGAGCTATTGTATACTTACGACATGCTATTTGATAAATCGTACACCGAGTATGATTCTTAAGGGCAAATCACCTTTTGAAATGTTATACGATCGTCTACCTCCGATGAATCACTTGCGACTTTTTGGTTGTTTGTGTTATGTTCATAATCAACGTCATGGAGGAGATAAATTTGCTTCTCGCAGCAAGCGATCGGTGTTCCTTGGATATCCTTTTGGGAAGAAAAGGTGGAAAGTGTATGATCTTGGTACTGAAGTGATTTTGGTTTCACGAGACGTAGTTTTTGTTGAGCAAAGTTTCCTTTTGCTCTCATCAAAGAAAATACTTCTCCTTTACCTCATACTACGATACCTTCTTCTTCACGAATTCAAGACATTGATGATGATATATTTAATGTGCTGCCTACGGATTTGGGTCAGCCTCCGGTTCTGACTACGATCGAGTCAGATTCTTCGACTTTAGGTGAATCCACGCTGTCAGTTTCAGCCAATGATCTGAACTCCTCACTGACTACTCCGATTGAACTTGGTCTAGTTTCTCCTATGATGCCATTTCCACCTTCTTCCCTCTCGCCTGACCTTACGGATACGAAAGTATCTGATTTACAGGCTCACCCATTACCTTCAACTGATGAAAATGATGCACCTATGGGAAAAGGATGTCGCCAAAAATTCCCATCTACGAAGCAACATGACTATGTTACGCATACGACTCATGATGGTTCTGATAGTGATTTTGTGGATTCCACATGGTATCCTATTGACGCATATGTTGATTGTTCTAAATTTTCAGCTCCTCACCAAGCTTTTCTTACCGTAATAACCGCTGGTGTTATTCCTAAAATATTTGTCGAAGCTGAAGCTGATGAAAATTGACGATGTGCGGTTGGTGATGAAATGGAGGCGTTAGATGAAAGTGGTACTTGGACCATGGAGACTTTACCCCCTGGTAAGAAAGCACTGGGTTGTAAATAGGTGTTCACATTGAAATATTGATCGGATGGATCTTTGGAGCGTTATAAGGCTCGACTTGTGGTTCTTGGCAATTACCATATAGAAGGCTTGGATTTTAACGAGACTTTTGCACAAGTGTGTAAGATGACAACTATTAGATCTTTCTTAGAGGTGGCAGTTTCTCGGGATTGGGAGGTTCATTAAATGGATGTTTATAATGCATTTATGTTCAGAATGCATTCTTACATGGTGATTTGAAAGAGGAGGTCTATATTCGGTTGCCTCCGGGGTTTCGTACTGATGATAAATCTAAAGTTTGTCATCTACATAAAGCTTTGTATGGTCTTCGACAGGCTCCGCGTTATTGGTTCGCAAAGTTATCAAATGCTTTAAAGGAATATGGGTTCGAACAATGCATTAAAGATTACTCTCTCTTTACATTTACAGAAGGTGATACATGACTCAATATTTTGGTCTACGTTGACGATCTTCTTATCAGAGGAAGCTCGTTGTTGGTTATCAATACATTCAAGATATGTCTTAGTACATGCTTTCGTATGAAAGATCCTGGAATTTCGAAATATTTTTTGGGTATCGAGGTCGCTAGTAGTTCTTCGAGAATGTACTTATGTCAACAAAAATATGCATTAGACATTATTGCTGAAGCTGGTCTCCTTGGTGCTAAACTGATCTCACATCCGATTGAACAAAACCACAAGTTAGCTTTGGCTAGTGGAGACTCCCTTCATGATCCCTCTCGTTACCATTGGTTGGTTGGAAGACTATTTTACCTTGGCGTACCTGAATTATCATATGTGATTCATACATTGTCCCAGTTTATGCATGATCTGAAACCTAATCATTGGGAGGCTGCACTTAGGGTTGTTCGATACTTGAAAGGCAATCCTGGACAAGGTATTCTCTTACGTGCTGATTCAGATTTACGTCTCTCGGTATGGTGCGACTCTGATTGGGCTAGTTGTCCATTAACTCGACGTTCTTTAACAGCGTGGTTCATACAATTAAGGGGTTCACCTATCTCTTGGAAGACTCGGAAGCAGGATCTGGCTTTAAAGTCTTTGGCCGAGGCGGAATACAGGGCCATGTCTGATACAATTAGTGAGGTTCTTTGGCTACGGGAACTGCTTGAAGCACTTGGTGTTGAGTGTTCCTATGCCATTCCTTTATACTGCGATAGTTTTTCTGCAATCCATCTTAGTGATAATCCTGTTTTTCATGAACGGACAAAGCATATTGAGAAGGATTGTCATTTCATTCGTGATGAGATTGTTTGTGGAGTTATCAAACCTATACATGTTTTGACATCTACTCAACTGGCGGATATATTGACCAAGGTGCTTGGTGGTCGGGAATTTGATGATTTTAGGCGTAAGTTGGGTATTTGTGACCTCCATACTCCAACTTGAACGGGAGTATTGAAGGAGATATGTAATTAGAATAGACTTATGGTTTAGTTGATAATTTATATTCGTGTAATTAGGTTAAACTGATTGTGTATATAAGACTATGCCTAAATAAGTTAATCAATATGAAAAATTTTATACAAATTAGGCTTTCTTGACACTTGACATCAACTTTCTCTATGATCCGAATTGCAACCGCATCAAATTGTTTTTAGTAAAAGACACTTTCAAAGCAATATTATACCATCTATGGAGAGAACACAACAATCGAAAGCATAGAGATCAACCGATGACGCATGCCCGATTCACAAAGTTGTTTTATATAACAATTCGGAATCGATCGAGTTCAAATTAAATGTACAGTGAATATTTCACCAAACGGTTTGTTATGGGACTCAAAGAGTATGATATATTTTATAATTATGTTTCTTCTCACCGAATGGTTTGCTAAATTTATATAAATTAATTAATAGTTGTTTGAATGGTGATATATGTGTCAACAACTGATATATATATTACTATGTGGATGATTGGTTTGGCTGTAGATGTAGATTAATTGCTGTAGAATTTTTGCTGTAAATGTTTTGGCTGTAGCTGTATATTTTTTAGACTGCAGATTTTTTTGCTGTAGACTTTTTTGCTGTACATATAAAGTTGTAGCTGTAATTATATTAAAATAAAAACACGATTGGTAACTATAAGATATGTGATGTAGTTTTAATTAAATTAATTTATGAAAATAAAAATTGTTATAATTTAGAAATTTTATGCTGCTTTTAACATGATAAATAATGACTTATGAATCATTCATAATAAGTAACATTATTAAAAAAAATCCAACAATCCTAAAATTAAAACAAAGTTTAAAATCATGAAAATTTATGAATTCTTAGAGAAATATATTATAATAAAATATATTATTATCATGAAAATTATTATTAAATACTATCAACAATCTACTTTATAATCACAACTCTTAAAACCAAAAAATAGGACTTTACGTTTTTGACTTGTTACAGCAAACAAACAAAAAAAAAAATTTGGGTTGTAACTTTGAAAAAGAAAGCTACATCATGATTGGTAAAAATAATACAAAATCTATAGTTTTAAGAAATAAAGCTACAACTTGATTGGTAAGGATATGATGATTTTTAAAAAAATAAGACTGTATTTTGGAGTTAAATACCAACCAATCATCCACTATATTGGTAACATAAGTAAATGTAAATTTTAACTTGCATGATACAATAACAACACTAATACAATCATTAGTAACATACCTAAATATGTTTGATTGTTGATATATCATATGGATATAGTTGTACCTTTTAAATTATAATTGATCTTAGGTCAAATCCCATATATCAGTTACCATAGTTTTTTGTTTTACATAGTTTAGTGATTTGTGTATTTATCATTGTTTGAGTCCAAAAATATTAATTAATCATGTAATACTTAGACTAACATAAAAATGTACTAAAATAAGATTTTATTTTGATTAAATAAAAAATAAAAAAACTTGGAACAATTGAAAAAATGTCACTTTTGATGTATGCATTTACAAAAATGCCATTTAGGGATGTCCATTTGCAAAAATACCACTAATTATGAACTTTTTAAAGTCTAAATCTTAAAATTATAAATCCTAAAAAATATTTTGATCCCTAAAACCTTTTAAACCCTCAAAACTAAATTTTAATACAACATAGTTAGCCCAAAAATAAATGATATAATAAAAAAAAATTTGAAAAATGGCATTTTTTATAATTTTTTTGGAAATTTGGTATTTTTGAAAAGTAACAATTAAAAATAACATTTTTAAAAAATGGCATTTTAAAAATTTCTCAAAAAATATTGGTTGTTTTTTTATCTCGCGACAATATATTAGGTAAATGAATCACATCGTTATTGTCGATCGGTTACACGGAAAATAAATTTATTAATATTTTCGGTTACGTACATAGCAATCAGGAATTGCATGTACTCCACCTATCACAACAGACCAAAATCGATATGCTCGAGGATAGAATCGTGTAAACTTTTTTTTTTTTTTTTGATAAACAGAATCGTGTAAACTTAAACAAATCAGTTACGTTTTAATTTGTAATGTCCGTTACTATACATCCAAATTATGATATTTATGTAAAAGACAATTTTAGATGAATCACAGTGCTCCTCTCACCAAAAACAATCAAAACCAATAAACACGAGAGAAGACATATGCATTTACATGCGCCTTGAAGCTGTGTGTCACTTAAAGACATCACTGAAAATGTTTTTGTCACTGCCACAAGAAGACAACCTTAGCCGCTTCTTTAAATTAAAATATAAATTAACACTTGGTTTCTTTGCATATATTAATCATGAAACGTTTGGTTTTTCTTTGACACCACGAAGCTCTTGTTTTATACCACAACTTTTATTAACTCAGAAAAGGCCAAATTATTTTAAGTTTTACGTTTCAGATTTTCACCAATCAGCTAATAACATTTTTGGATTGATATACCATTTGGCTATACTCTAAGAGCATCCGCATTGGTCATATTTTGTTGTGTCTTTAAATATAAAATTATTAAAATTTGAATAAAGTTAAGAAAGAGAGTGTGTTTGGTTGAAATAATAGGGTGTATTAAAATATAAAATTAATAAAATTTGAGTAAAGAAAGAAGATAGTGGGTGTTTTTGGAGAGATTGTGTCTCTTGGAAGACACAAATAGTGAGAGAATTGATGAAAGTTGGGGTGTGTTTAAATATAAAATTAATAAAAGTTGAGTAAAAAGATGAAAGAAAATGTATAAAGTTGAGTAAAAAGAAGAGAGAGTGTGTTTTTAATATTTGTTTATTGAAGAGACATCCACAAATATGACGAATGTGGATGGTCTAATGAGCTTCGTTAAAGCCCAACAGCTTTTCCTTATTAATCAAATTATGTAACCCTTTTACTAAAATGCTGAAACCGTGGGGTTCTTTTATGAATTTTGAAACGGACGATTCTTGTATTAATCTTTCTCAAAAGTAACAAACTGCCATATAAAAATGATTTCCATTTCTACAATATAAGCGTACAATATGTTATGTGAGAACTCTTAAACAAATCATTGAAACAAAATTGATTTTATCTTTTTTACTTAAAGTTCATCTTATTATATTGATTTCAAAATCAAGTTTATATGAAGATTACATAGGATCATTGAATTACAATTCATATCATAAATACAATAAACGATTTAATAAAAAAAGGTTAATTTTTTATACTTTCCAAAAGAATTTTTTTACTGTATTTAGCTTTTCAAAATTTTCTCGAGTTTGATACCAAATATATTGTATCGGAAAATAAATTTTAGACAATTAAATACTTAAAAATGAGAGAGAAAAAGGCACCAAGGTTTTTTTGTTATGTGGACAAACAAAAACGAAATTGTTTAACAAACAAAAGGGAATAACCAAAACTAAGTTTTTGAATGACCCACAAATAAAGACAAAATCATTAATAAAAATAAAATAAATACCGACCTTGGTCAGATTTGCCCTCCTACCAAAGTTTTCCTCTCAAACCTATAAATATCACTCTTTTCTTCTCCACTTACACACGACCACTAAATAAGCTCTAAACACTATTTTATAAAGTCTTTAAATCTCTTAAAAGATATTTCATTTCCACAACTATATATCTATACCTATAGATAAAATGGCAATGAAATGCATCCCAACGCTTCCTCAAAGTTTCAATGACAACAAAACCAAGCTCGAAGATCCTTTGATCTTCGATCCAAAGGTAATGAATCAGCAACCAAACCACATACCTCAACAGTTTGTATGGCCCGACCACGAGAAACCTTCCACAAATGTTCAACCTCTCCATGTCCCTCTCATTGACCTCGCCGGTTTCCTCTCCGGCGACTCGTTCTTGGTCTCGGAGGCTACTAGACTCGTTTCGGAGGCCGCACAACAACATGGCTTCTTCCTAGTTACTAACCATGGAGTCGATGGAACGCTCTTGTCTCGTGCCTATAAGTTTACGGATTCTTTCTTTAAGGCTCCGGCTTCTGAGAAACAGAAGGCTCAGAGGACTTGGGGTGAGAGCGCTGGTTACGGTAGTAGCTTCGTTGGGAGATTCTCCTCTAGCCTCCCGTGGAAGGAAACGTTGTCGTTTGAGTTCACTCCCGAAGAGAAGTGTCATTCCCAAACGGTTAAAGACTTTGTGACTAGGAAAATGGGACATGTATACGAAGATTTTGGGTATTGAAATTAGCAAATTTTGAAACTTTCTATTTGTATATCCATGAAAACACACCATATACGACTATCACCGTGGTTCTCTCTTTGTTTTTTATATATCTTAATATTTTTATACGATTTGGAAATTAGTCTAGATTTCGGTCTAATGACTTATATTTTGGTTGATTTTATCCATGCAGGAAGGTTTATCAAGAATACGCGGAGGCTATGAGCTCTCTATCACTACAGATCCTGGAGCTTCTTGGATTGAGTCTTGGGATCGAGAGGAGGCATTTTAGAGAGTTTTTCGAAGACAACGAGTCGATATTACGATTAAATTACTACCCGCAGTGCAAGCAACCGAACCTTGCATTAGGGACAGGACCTCACTGCGATCCAATATCTCTAACCATACTTCATCAAGACCAAGTCGGTGGTCTTCAAGTTTTTGTGGACAATAAATGGCAATCCATTCCTCCTAACCCTAAAGCATTGGTAGTGAACATAGGCGACACCTTCATGGTAGTTATAGAGTCCCTTTATCATTTTGATCGATGCATGCATTAGTAGGTCAAATGACAATAAACTTTTTAAAACATCTTTGTTTTTTTTTTGGTGTCATATTTAGGCTCTAACGAATGGAAGATACAAGAGTTGTTTGCATCGAGCGGTGGTGAACAGCGAGAGAGAAAGGAAGACATTGACATTCTTCTTAAGTCCGAAAGGAGACAGAGTGGTGAAGCCACCAGAAGAACTAGTGATGTCTGGTAAAAGAGAGTATCCTGATTTTACATGGTCTACGTTTCTTGAGTTCACACAAAAACATTATAGAACAGACGTGAATACTATTGAAGGATTCTCAAATTGGCTTATGAACAGAAGAAGTTTCTGTTGACAAAAAAAAAAAACAGAAGAAGTTTCTAAAATGAGGAGACAGTTATGTGGCCTAGATGTTGACTTGTTTGTAGCCTTTTGTTTTTTCCCCCTTTTATTGTCTTGCTTTATATATGTTGTCAAGTAAAATTAGCAAATATATGTACTCTATTGGACCGAATTATGATATTTGGTTCGTGGATAATGTTTTTTTCTTTATATTCCTTAATTAGTGTTAGTTTTATTTCAGTATTCTCTTTATTAATTAAAAATTTTAATTCATCAATAATCATCAACTCATCTGGTAAAGTATATCATGCAAAAGCTTAGAGATGGTTGGTTCAAGTGACATTTCGAAAGAGATTGTATAAAATGTTATAATCTCTGGCCTGAAAAAATATATTGGCGTAAACCCAAAACTTCTTAGTATTTCAAAACAAAACAAAAATTAATTCAATCATGATAAAATAATAGCATTAGTTTAAATAATAGCATTAATTCACTAGGTTCCCGAGGAGTTAGTGATCGAGGTCGTTGAAGGTCTTTCCGTTGACACCTCCTTGTTTGGTCCTCTTTGAACGGTTTCTTTAGCTTCGGGGTTGGGTTCTTTGCGGTTTATCGGATTGGCTTTCGATCTTCTTTGTTCCAACTGATCTTGGATGAGCTCCAAACATCGTCATTATTCCGCCTTGCTCCGTTACCCTCTGCGAAACGTTGAGCGGTGGATTGAAAACGTTAATGTTTTATGATTTCCATGTTTTTATCTTTTTGCCGTGGAATCATATAATTGGTTTATAACTTCGTTTGTAAACCGAAACTTTTTCATTATGAATAAAATATTTACATTTTAGCAAAAAAAAATAATAATAGCACGAACTGACTGTAGGGACTCTAATAAATTAAGAAAATTTAACTACTAAAATATTGTCCAGTTTTCTATTGTCAGTAAGCTTCAAAATAATAATAAATATATCGACATTAATTTTAATTATAAACTGATTAATTATATATGTTTTTCTTTTGTCGTTTACAACTACTCTCACGCGCGTATACTAGCAGAAATAAATCAAGATTGTAACGACGATGATATTAGAAACTACTCATTCCGTTTCAGAATATTTGTCATTTTATTCTTATTTTTTTGTTTCAAATTAGTCGTTATTATGCAATTTCAATGCACATTTATAACTAATTTTTTTATTTTTATCTTTATTTCTAAATTTATTAATTATTCATATTAATTAAACATAAAATAGATTTTTAATATGTAATCTGAATATGTGTGAAACAATTTAAAATGACAGCTATTTTGAAATATAGAGAGTATTAAACTACTATGTTGATTGTATATATATGCTTGATTTAACATACACTCACACACACACACAAAAAAGCATAATCCAAGTTACCGACGTATGCTTATGTGCAATTTTGATTGACATCAAAGGGGTTTAGTCAAATAATTAAAAACACATAAAAGGATCATACAAAATAAATCCAAAGTGTCGATATTAAGGTTGTGAACAAGACCAAGTGGACATCAGGTTCGACAAATGGACCACTAAACATATAAAACTATGTCCCCAAATATAAATACAGATATTTTTAATTTGTTCTACAAGGCAATACTCTCGTTCTCAAACTTTTATTAGTTGTCCACTTAAATTTTGTGAACGTCTGTAGACTTTGGAAAACAAAAATCATCCTATACCTTTTAAAACAAAACTCCTTGGTTTCGTTTTAATAAAATTATCAAAGTCAATTTATAAAATTTTGAAAATATGAAAGTCACTTAGTGGTACAACTGTAGAAGTGTTACCCTCTTTTTTTTTTATCAATAAGTGTTACAAATCATGATGTGTATGTATCTCAAAATTGATAAGTGTTGCAAGTCACTTGTGAAGTACCTTTGTCACCATTTCGCCTCGTAAAATTGATAGACAAAAATGTTCGGAATAGAATAAGCTCCATACGTATTGTAGGAGACATAGCTTACCATGATGCAATGGTCTTATGGTTTGGAGTTCAATCATAATATGGTTTCACGATAGCACACTACTCCAAATCATTTCACTTCTTTGATCTTCTTATTTTTTGGTTGAACCATACTTTTTTGGATGCGAACGATTTTAATATATAAGATCGAACATTGCATCAAGGCTAAAAACGGAAAAACAATAGATCCAAAACCGGATCCCAACTTATAAATGTAAATAAAATAAAAGTTTGATTTGATTCATAATTTCATATGAATAGTATTTGCTGATTCCATTATCCATTTGTGACTCTACACACGGATTTTAGATTCCACTACAGTGAGAGAATCGATGTATGGAGAGAAAAAAAAATTGATCCCATTTGTTACGTTTTTGTGTGTGTGCATCTCTAAATTTGTCCGGAGATTTGGATGCATGGTGTTGTACTTGTGCCATGTAAGAAGACATTGTGCTTGCTTTTGTCGTCTTCTTTTATTGTCTTCGAAATATAATCTACCATGATAATTATATATATGTAATTAATATCCAACTAAAAAATATACAATATATATATATATATATATATATATGTAAAGATGGCATAGATCTAAGATCTAGAATTGTCGCTTTTATAAATTATACATATATCGTGGTGAAATTTCAATGAAGGGTTTGGATAAATTTTACATTCGATTCAAAAAAAAAAAAAAATTCGATGAAGTAATCTACTATTGCATGCAAAAATTCAAAATATATATCCAAAATATGGATTATATATGTAAAAGACAATTTTATTTACAAATATCATTGCTCCTCTCTCCAAAAGCAATCAAAGCCAATGAACACGAGAGAAGAGATATGCATCTACATGCGCCTTGAAGCAAAGTGTGTCACTTAAAGACACCACTGAAAATGTTATCTCTGCCACACTCTCCACAAGAAGACAACCTTAACCGCTTTATAATAACTGTTGTTTTCTTTGTATAAACAATCATGAAACGTTCGGTTCTTTAACACCACGAAGCTTAAAAACTAAGAAAAGGAAAAAATTATTTTAAATATACTTATCAGATTTTCACCAATCAGCTACATTTTTAGGGTTGATATCATTTGGCATTCACAGTCAGTTAGTCACGGTGACGCTTGGGACTTGGGACTTGGGACTTGGGAGGGTTTATAATTGAAGTTCTGATGGGCCTCATCAAGCCCAACAGCTTTTCGTGGTTAATTAATAATGAAACGGTCGGGGGTTTCTTTTATTAATTTTGAAACGGACGATTCTTGTAATGAAACTGCCATATTAAAATGATTTCCATTTCTACAATCAAAATATGAACGAAAAAGTTGGGAAGGGAAACTGCTGATTAACACTATGAAGATAATTATTTAGAGCTTCTGCTGTTAATCTGTTACAGTTGGTAGTTGGACGCAGTACTAGATCATACTTTTACAGCAAATTAACCGAAAAATTAGAATTCTTACCATATGTTTTTATATGAAGATACATCAAATTATAATATTTAATGCAATTCGACTCTAATATTTATGTGTCACCGAGCCTAAATTTCTTAAAACTTGTTTAATTTACCATGACAAGACCATTTGAATTAAGTAATCAAAGTTTAGATAGTTAAATAAACAAAAACAAAAAGAGAAAAAGACACCAAGGTTTTGTTGAACAATCAAACACGAAATTGTTTTAACTCACAAAAGGGAATAAACAAAACCAAGGTTTTTGATTGACCCACAAATAAAGACAAAATCATCAATAAAAAAATAAAATAAATACCGAGGTGAGTCATGTCACTATTCCCTACGCCTAAGTTTCCCTCTCACACCTATAAATATCAATCACTCCTTTCTTCTCGACTTACACACGACCACTAAACAAATAAGCCACTAAAACATTATTTTATATCTATACATATAGATAAATATGACAATGGAATGCATCGCAACGCTCCCTCAAAGTTTCAATGACAACAAAACCAAACTCGAAGATCCTTCTATCTTTGATGCAAAGGTAATAAATCAGCAACTAAACCACATACCTCAACAGTTTGTATGGCCCGACCACGAGAAACCTTCCACAAATGTTCAACCTCTCCAAGTCCCTCTCATAGACCTCGCCGGTTTCGTCTCCGGCGACTCGTTTTTGGTCTCGGAAGCCACTAGACTCGTCTCGAAGGCCGCACAACAACATGGCTTCTTCCTAGTTACTAACCATGGAGTTGATGAGACGCTCTTGTCTCGTGCCTATCTGTTTATGGACTCTTTCTTTAAGTCTCCGGCTTGTGAGAAACAGAAGGCTCAGAGGACTTGGGGTGAGAGTTCGGGTTACGCTAGTAGCTTCGTTGGGAGATTCTCTTCTAAGCTCCCGTGGAAAGAAACGCTGTCGTTTAAGTTCTCTCCCGAGGAAAAGTGTCATTCCCAAACCGTTAAAGACTTTGTTACCAAGAAAATGGGAGATGGATACGAAGATTTCGGGTAATGAAATTAGCAAATATTGAAACTTTCTTTTGTATATCCAAGAAAACACACCATAACACTCTTTGTTTTGCTATGTATCTTAAGTGACAAAATATTCATCTTTTTTGAGGATGTGGTAGTTAGTCTAGATTTCGGTCCAAAATGACTGATATATATATATATATAATTGGTTGATTATACTTGATACAGGAAGGTTTACCAAGAATACGCGGAGGCTATGAACACTCTATCACTAAAGATCATGGAGCTTCTTGGAATGAGTCTTGGGACCGAGAGGAGGCATTTTAGAGAGTTTTTCGAAGACAACGAGTCGATAGTACGATTGAATTACTACCCGCAGTGCAAGCAACCGGAGCTTGCATTAGGGACAGGACCTCACTGCGATCCAACATCTCTAACCATACTTCATCAAGACCAAGTCGGTGGTCTTCAAGTTTTCGTAGACAATCAATGGCAATCCATTCCTCCTAACCCTCAAGCATTCGTGGTGAACATAGGCGACACCTTCATGGTAGTTATAGAGTCCCTTTATCATTTTGATTGATGCATGCATTTTTTTAATCATTTGGATTTATTATTTATTAAGAGAACTGTTACAAATACGTATCTACCACTCACTCTAAATCTATTAGATCCACGACAATGAACATTTTAAAATATTTTTGGAACTATTTTGTCATATTTAGGCTCTAACGAATGGAAGATACAAGAGTTGTTTGCATCGGGCGGTGGTGAATAGTGAGAGAGAAAGGAATACATTTGCATTCTTCCTATGTCCGAAAGGAGACAAAGTGGTGAAGCCACCAAAAGATCTAGTAGGAGGAGGTATGTCTGGTGAAAGAAGAGAGTATCCTGATTTCACATGGTCTACGTTTCTTGAGTTCACACAAAAACATTATAGAGCAGACATGAACACTCTTGAAGAGTTCTCAAATTGGCTTAAGAACAGAAGAAGTTTCTAAGACGAGGAGACAACTTTGTGGCCCAGAAGGTGACTTGTAGTTATGTAAATAGCTTTCGTTGTTCTTCTTATGAGACAAGCGAGATAAGATGTTCAAGCCTAGTTAAGGAGCCTTTTGTTTGTTTCCCATCTTGCTTTATGTTGTTTTGTATCAAATAAAATTAACAAATAAATAAAATATAGGTACTCTTATTTTTTGTCGGAGTAAAAATATGTGCTCTATTGGACCGAATTATGATATTTGGTTCGTAGATAATGTTTTTCTATATAGTCTTTAGTGTAAGTTTTATTTCTCTATTATTTTTATTAAATGAAATTTCTCAATTCAATCATAAGATGATAAAATAATAGCTCACCGGAGCTGAACTGTGGAGACTCATGAAATTAAGACGATTCAACTACTAAGATGTTGGCCACTTTTATATTGTTAATAAGTTTCAAAATAATAATAGATATATCTAGATTATTTAATTCTATTAAAATGGACATATTGTAGTATATAGTATGTACTGATTAGTTAAATATATTTTTCCTTTGTCGCTTACAACTACTCTCACGTACACTAGTAAAATTAAATCCGATAATAACGACGATAGCATTTGTACAATTTTTTTAACCTATGTTCATTGTATATATATCCTTGATTTAACACACACAAAACAAAACTTAACCCAGGTTACCGACTGCATACAATGTTGGTTGACATCAAAGGGTTTTAGCCAAATAATAAGAAAAAACACATAATAGGATTATACAAAATAAATCCAAAGTGTCAATATTAAGGTTGTCAACAAGACCAAGTGGACATCAGGTTCGACAAATGGACCACTAAACACATAAACAATGTTCCCAAACATAAATATAAACATAAAAAGACATTTTTAATTTGTTCCACAAGGGCAATACTCTCTTTCTAAAACTTTATTAGCTGTCTTCTTAAAATTTGTGAACGTTTGCAGACTTTTAAAAACAAAAATCATCCTATATATGTTTCATACATTGGCTCTATTTTTCACCTTTTGAACCAAAACTCCTTGGTTTAAATCACTTAGTGGAAGAAGTGTTACCCTCTTTTCTTATCAATAAGTGTTTGCCCTACTTACAAATCATGATATCTTATGTATCTAAAAAAAAGTTGTGTATATTCACCAAAAAAAAGAGGAAACTTGTGTATTACCTAATACAACTATCAATTGAGACAGACAAAAAACAGAAGACTCTGAGAGGCTGCGATCGATTTTAACGTATAAATATATAGTAAATTTACCAAGAGCCAATAGCTTAACTAGTAAAGATATCAGGCAAAACCTGGAGATCGCTGGTTCGAGTGGTTCTTGGGACGAAACTAATATTATACGTTGTGGTTTCGGACGCGGAGAGATTACGGGTTTCGGTTCTAAACCTTCTGGTAATTCAAAAAAAAAAAAAATATATATATATATATATATATATGGTAAAACTTCAATCAAGGCTAAAAACGAAAAAAAAAAAAAAATAGAGCCAAAATCTGATTGAAAATTAAATAACATAAAAATTTGATTGATTCATAATTTCATATGACAGTAGTATTTGCTTATTCCATTATCGATGTATGAGTCCATAAACGAATTTTAGATTCCACTACAGTGAGAGAATTGATATATGCAAAGAAAACAAAATTTCGATTCGACCCTAACAGGAACAAAAAATTGATCCCACTAGTTACGTTTTTGTGTGTGTGCATCTCTAAATCTATCTGGAGATTTGGATGGTGTAGCACAATTATGCCATGTTAGAATACAATGTACTTGCTTTTGTCGTCTTCTTTTATTTTCTTCGAAATAGAATCTACCATGATAAGAAATACATATATACATTGTTCAAAAAAAAAAAATACATATATTGTCCAGAAAAATATATAATATAGAATATGGTAAAACTTCAATGAAGTAATAATTATAATCTACTTCTGCATGCGAAAGTTCAAAATGTATATATCCAAAATATGGATTTTAATTTTTAAGTAGCAAACATATCTGGTTAGCGAAAAACAAAAAGTAGCAAACATACTAGTATTACCTTATAAACCTAATTAAATGTTTTTAGGTTGATAGTATATCACTTGTAAAATTTGGATAATTTTTATGTGTTTCGATCTCTGGTTTAAATTATATATAGCTACGTAAATGCTGCGGTTTGCACAATCATTTTTCAATTCGCTTTAAATTTGCTATGAAAATGACCAATAATTAATCTGAAGTAACAGAATACTAACTTAAGACTATACGAACCACTAAATGTGTGACTTTCGAATGAAAGAAACTCCAGAAATAAGAGTTTAATTGTATTATGGGTTTAAGTCCACAATTTCTCAATCAACCGAAAAGATAAAACAGAAACTAAGGGAAAAATATTGGTTTTTTTTTTGTCAACAAGGGAAAAATATTGATTAAGACAATTATATAGGAAAAGACAAAACCACATAAACATAAAATTTGTATGATTGCACGTATATATAAATAAATAGATAAAATACAAGAATTATATGTAAAGGAGGCCCAATGGGCCATCCCCTACTTCTCATGAGGTAAAACTAGGCCCTCTTCACGTGCTTCACGTGCATCTCTTTTGTCTCTTTGATGCCGTCTCATTTACACACTTCACGACAGTGATCTTTATCCAGTCCAGCTATACGACACCATATTATAAGTCTTTTCTGATTTAGTATTTTCTCATTTCTCTCTGTTTTCTTCTTTTGTAATGGGATTATAATAATTTTGTAATTTGTACTACAAAACAAATGCAAATGGTCCAACAAGTGAAGTAACATGCACCAATTAAATAACTTTTTGCTCTCTCACTATCACAATGTTAGATCTTCGATATCTCTCACTTAGGTATCGTTTCAATCAGCTCTCTTGGTCCAACTAATAAAGAATTCTAGGGTAAGAAAAAAATTTGTGGGCCTAATTCCAATTTTTTCAGTTTTTTCTTTTGTCTTGCTTTACATTTACATAATTTGTGATTTTTTTACAAAATGAAACCGAACCCAAGCTCGATTCGTTCAGAGCATGTACAGTGGTTGTATATAGAAGAATTTCTTAAGATTAAATAAATAAATAAATAAAAAGTGAGGAGAAATAAACAAGATGGTTCTCAAACTTCTCATTTGAGAAATTTTGGAGTGAGTATTAGAAACTTATTTTTCACAACCAAACATTTTTTTGTTCAAATTTTTAGATTTAATTTTTGGATTTATTTATATTAAACAAAAATAATATTATATTTATTAGATACTCTTTTTTGATATATCTGTTCTAAGTCGTTCTACAATGAATAAACAAACCAAAACAAGATTTTTAACTGTGTTTTTCGTCTTATCTACGGCTCATCTTAACCACTTGATCACTTTTTTGCATTAAGTCATAAAATCAATATATTTTAGATGATTATATTTATTGTAATTGGAATCTACTTTCGATTTTCTAAAAATATTTGTTTTCATCATGTTCACTACAATGATACGTATTTACATGATTTAACCATGTGAATCCTAACTAATTTTTACTTTTAATCAATATATAATTTTTTTTTATCTATTATATGTATATATAATAAAATGAGATTAAAATGTTGTATTGATATTAAACTAAAATTTGTTTTTTCACAGAAAAATAAATATCTTTTTGTGATATTACATTTCAATGATGATGATACATGTCACAGAATACATCATTTGAGATATTTTCATTAAAAAAATGTGTTTTGTACGTTTCCGAATAAATACGAAAACCGGAAACTTAAAAGCTACATTCCAAAACACTTTTTCCCGTAATTTCTATATACCACAGATGTCGTACGTTGATGCACAGACAATTTTAGTAATTTTTTTTTAGTATAGTACCAAAAAGGGTTATGGGAACTATTCTATGACAAACTCAAATTTTCCTCCTCTACGGACAACTCAGTTATGTTGAAATCTATCATAAGAGACAATTTAGAAATTATGAAAATGATGAAATACTTTAGATTAATTAAATAACTTTAAATTAAAATGTAGTATACAAAACCCGATACTTCTAAAAATTAGTTGTCTACTTTTTAACAATATTAAATACGTTTTTTGTTTTTGAGAAAATACAATATTAAATACTTGAACGAATTAGAAGATTAGACACTGCAAGGAAAAAAAAAACATAATCCAATCCATTTAAAAAACTAGACAGTAAACATTATGGGTATGAATGGTAAAACTTTAGAGTAAAAAGGTGGAACAGTTATAGAGTAATAAAGAGGTAAAAAAATCAGAAAAAGAGTAAATGAGTGGGAAAGAAATAAATAAAATGTTTTATTTTTTATTTGATGTTACTCTCGATACCTCTCTATTAAGTTGGAGTAATAAAAGTTTCCAAGAGACAAAAAAAGATAAAATAAGCTAGAGTACAGTGGAGTAAATACTTTTTACTTGTTTTTCATCTAAATGGCATAAAAATAGAGTAAAAGAGTGGGAAAGATATTTCCCTCATTTATATTTACTCTAACTTGTATAAACATTCACACCCTATATTTTTCTTCATGCACAAAATACTTTCATCTAAGCATCGTTGAATATACTAAGCGAATTCTTTGAAAAAGAAATGAAACAGCGTTGAATATATAAACGATATGGGTTTTGTATGAATAAAAATAACACGTTCGATATGGTTTTTTTTTTAAGTTACTCCAACTTTTTGAGGTCACTGCAATAATGATTTTTGAGATAATGAATCCAATTATTCTCTGTGAATTTGAATTAAAAAAAAAAAAAGACTTCAAAATATCAAAATAGATTTGAACAAGATTAAAAAATTGGTTTATGAATTATTGAGTTTGCCATAAATAACAGTGACAAACAGATGACTGGATCATTTAAATAGTATTTCCATCTCTTAATTAGATTCTCAATTTGATTTGGTTGAAAGCCTTGAATCGAGATAACTCAGCTCATGTGCTTTATTCCTTAGCCAATAGTATTTTTATTATTCAATTATATATATCTTCATTTTCAGTTATCTCGACGTCGATAAAATTATATATTCAATTAGTATAGATACCTTGTGGTCAAACAAATGTTAATTAGTTGAAATGACGTAAGCATGTCTTAAATCAAAATCGTTTCAAATACAAAAAAAAATGGTCACACAGTCACAATGAAATGTTTTTTTAATCTGGTGAGTTCGGAGATAGGTCAAAAAAATACATATATTACAAATTTACATGAAGATCAAACATCTCAAAACTAAATAGCTAAATTCTAGATAATGATTAATCACCCAAGTGCCAGCAAAATTATCGTGGCCTCTAGAGGTTTGAGTATCAAAGCCTAGGTAGATAATATCTCATAATTAACATAAATATCATATTTGTCGTCTTGATTCAAATGAAAGAAAAAATATATTTTGACCTACCTACAAATGACAAGTACCACTAAGAGTTAACTATCTAGTCTATCTTATATTAATCTTCAAAACAAAACCGAAAATTACATTTTTTTCATGATACCTTGATACATATTCCTCTTCTTATATACTCTTTGTTTTCTTTCTTCATTTGTCTCCATGTTACGTACTTCTCAATAAATAATATTTATAAATGTTTCTCACAAGGCCCAATCTTATATTTGTTGTTTTCTTAAATGACAATGTTAAGATTGTATTTTTCCTTAATTTAACTTTCTGCTTACGTAAGAGATTACATGTCAACTCGTATTGTTTATACCTCGGGTCGTTTTGTCTTTTCCATCGTTTTTGTCTTCAACGTAAAACTAAATTGTAATGGCCAGAGATTACGTCGAGGAAAGGGTTCTTATATATTTATTTAAATAATGTCTTGAATCTCGATCCACTTGGATTTTATGCGATTTGGATTGTTCTGATTTTAATTTTTGTATTATTTATGATATAATCTTGTGGGAGTAAATTCTTCTGCTATTTAGTTTGGATCGTTGAAGAAAACTAGTCGTTAAGTTTTTATTTGGTTTTTTCTTTTTCTTTTTTTCTTACACAAATTGCATTTGAAGTTGATTTTATTTAACATGATTTTACTTTGTTTCTTCACGGCCCTTGACACTTGGGCTTTTTTATAAGCGAGTTGAAATTATGCTTCGGCGTCTCTTGATTAGGCTTGTCAATTGGGCTTAGCTATATATATAAAGATGGTAGTTTTCAAAACCTCATGGGTCTTTAATAGTATATTATTCTAAGCCTCTATTGTTCATGTGATGGATAAAGAGGGGTTTCAGAGGATTGAAATTGAGTCTGTGATTGGGAAGCTGAATCTAAGGCTCCGAAGATTTGGTTTTATTGTTTCCGGAGTTTGTAGTTTGATCATTGTTTGGTACCGACCCGAGAATACGAAATATTGAATAGAGGATGTGCTATGGTCTATAGAATAACAACTTATCATTATTGCAGGAAACCGAATCACATGAAGTAAACCAGTGTGTACATATGCAAACCTAACCAAATAAGATTTACATAACCAAAGAGTCCAATGTACAAAGAAACATCCATATAAAATCTACACACAGAAGTTTCACTCACCAGTAAACAAAATGGTTCGATAGTACTACTCGATACTTTCTACACACAAGGAGCAAAATAGCAACTTACCAAAGCAATGTAGCAAGCACTACAAGTATGAGCTTGCCGAGACCAAAAGCTAAGGAGTTTGAATGCGAAACGCTGTTGCAGTAATTAAAACCATACCATATGCTTTCAGGGATAAACGTGTTGTAAGAGAAAGTGACTGCCTTTGAGCCATGACTGAATATCTTAACACTCCCTGGAACCCAACCATCTGGACCAGACCTGTAGAGATACACATAGCATATCTGATACGCACATGGTCCATTTATCTCATACGTATCCGATGAACATTGCTCAAATGCTCTTGACCCCGGATCGTCAAGCCTCGGTGCGTATACCTGATTCAACCAAAAACAAGCCCAGATGCATAAAAAACTTACATCTCTTCTCGGAAGTCTAAAGCATGAAGCTATTCATCAAATCACTATCTAGTTATACAAGAAACTTTTCTTCGATTTCGCACAATCCGTCAAAAACTTTGGCTAGGTTTATTCAGTGGAAGCTTATACTGCATCAATAATGCTATAAGTAGAGAGAAAATCTGTAAATCATATGGTTAACAGAGTGTTGAAACTCACCAAAAATGCATAATATAGTGACAGAAAATCAAAGGAATCAGATTCTAACCAACCTATTGGTGAGATTATTGCTTTCTTAGGGATTGGATCAATCCATTCAAAATGGAACCAACCCTAAAAGCCTAATCGATCAAAACAAGTTTTGGAATCAGAGTATTGCCCATATATTATAATCAATTGTTCTGGATAATTCGAAACCCAATTAGAAACAGAGTGAATCTAACCTGATTTCCATAGCCATCGCCGAAGGAGAGACTGATCTGATCTCTCGTGTACCTCGGTGACGAACAGCTCGTCGTGATGATCACCGTGTATCTACAGCTTCCGAAATTCTGCATCATCGGAAACAAATCAGAGATTGGGGGAAAATCGATTTACCGAGAAGATGATGAAAAACCCCAGAGAGATGATTTAAGAAAACAGAACCTGGATGAGGCTGACATTGAAGGATTCAGCAGCGTGAGGCTTCGAGACGACGATGGATCCGGAAACAGAGAAGAGGATTGTGAAGACGAAGCAGAGGAGAGTGAGAAGTTTCAAAGACCCCATTGTTGAGCTTTCGATGAGACTGAGGAAGAAAATTAGCAGAAAGTGATTTAGTACTGACTCTTCCTGAGAAATCAATTTGGACACGTGACAGATATGGTAGTATATTTTATTATTATAATAATAAAATATTTAGACTTTATAGAATTTAAAAAAAAGAGAGGGTAAAATATAGTATGAAATATTATATCAATCTATGGTAATTTGATTTTGAATTGTAAATTCATGATTTTTAATATATGGTGCAATTAGCGACTCAATTCTAAACTTTATATTTTCTGTATACAATATACGAGTTTGAATTTAAATGATGATAAAATGATAACATTAATACAAACTATTAGACTATATGTTCTGGTAGGAAAATTCTAAACAATTCATATTGCATCAGAATTTAAAGTTCAAATATGTGCAAACAATTCAACCGAGTTACTCTCATTTACTCTCTTAATATTATGCATTTAAAAAAAAAAAAGGTATCTGTTTGCAAGAAAGTTTTGATCGAAAAATATATGCTCACTTCCAACAACTTAACAACCCTTAGTTGTTAGACCGCTCTAACTAAAAAAGTATAACAAAAATATACATATTTTGTTAGTAATATGTAACATACGTGTTTAAAGATTAGATGGTAAATTAATAATAATAAAACAAGTTTACTATGTCATGTCAGCAGATCTTATATAAAATCAATGTTAAGCCAAAAATAAAATCCAAAAACAATAAAGAGTTCGTATGTAATCCCGATTTTAGCTTCAGGACACACGTTCAAGCAGGGAGTCCAAAAGAGAGAAAATTTGTCTAAACTCCAAAGGGAAGTGTAGACAAGTGAAAGCTGAAATGCAAACATGACTCGGTTACGTGGCGCCACTTCTCCCATGAACTCCCACCTACTACTACCGGATAAATTACATGCATTCCAGTTTTCAACACACGATCGATACTAGTATTATATATATATATATATAGTATTATACAAACAAAATCAAAATTCAGGTCAATTTATATTTTCGATAAACTAGAACTCAAATATGCCTTGAGGTTTGTTGTTTATTCACGTTATCAAATTTTCTTTCTATTATTGCCTCAATAAAATCTCTTGGTTAATTCAATTTATCGTTGAACACTTTTAATTTTCTATGCTTGTAAATAAAGGTTTTTTATTAGAAGATGCTTGTAAATAAAAGTTGATGGTAAGCCAAGAAATTCTAATAAATTTAGATATGAGAGATAATTAACTATTATAGAATTTAGACGGAACGGATTATATATCCATTCAAAATGTACTACTGATCAAACTCATGCATAGATACTCCATAAGTAATTATGTTTTCAACAACAACGTTAAAGCTTAAACAAAATAAAACATTCGACAAGAAAACAAGTCTCACATGCTACGCAACATGCTCATTAACCGACACCCTAACGCAGCATTACGGCGATCGCAACCGCAGTCGCAATGGCAAACGCAACAAACGCACTCTCACCATCTCCACGACCGGAAGCAGCAGAAGGACGTGGTGGAGTTGGCGGTGGAATCGCAGGTGTCTCCGGTGGAAACTCTGGTGGAGGAAGCCCAGGAGTCGAAGGCCGGCCTGTGGTGTTGCAGTGGTTGTGACCGTACCAAGTGTTTTGAGGAACGGTCTTGCTGAAATCAAACTTAACGGACTTGGAAGCCTCCGAGAAGATCTCGACGGACTCCGGGACCCAACCGTCGGGTCCGTTCCGGTTGATATAGAGAGAGCATATAGGATTATTCAGACATTGACCTTTGACTTGGAATGTGTCCGTTGAACACTTCCCCAAAATCCCTGTTCCTCTTACCGGTCCGCCTAGTCTTTGTGCGTACACCTAAAAACCACGACAAGATTTTAATATTTTGTTGAAAACCCACATCAAAGTTGCATGCATCGACCATACAAATATTTTGTTTATATACCTAATCTTGAAAATGTAAAATAACCGAGTATTTTTGTCATTTAAGACATCTATATATAGTAGTCAACCATCATCTAAACCAAAGTTAAAAGACACGAATCTTGATATTTCAAATTTACGGTAAATTTTTCAACTACTGAACCATGAGTTTGTTTAGAGCAAATAAAGATAGACAATTGGAACTACAAATAAGACAATGTAAACCGGACCGGTTTTGTCTACTATCAGAGATATCTAATCAATTAACCTGGTTACCGTCCGCATCGCCAAAAGCGATACTGATCTGATCACTTGTCGACGGCGGAGATCGGCAGCTCGTTTTGACAACCAGTGTGTACGGACATATTCCTTGTTGCATCTACAAGAATTTCACGGAAAAAAAAACATTCAGGAAGCGAGAAAACCGGTTCTTGGTTTTTTTTTTTAACCAGATAAAACAGAAAACAAGAAGAACCTGGATGACGCTGAGGTCGAAGGCATGTGTGACGAAGATGAAGGCGAAGAAGAGAACAGAGGAAGTGAGAGAAGGGAACGCCATTTTAGGTGATATGTGTGTAGTTGTGATCAAGAGAAGAGAGAGATAGAGAAAGAGGCTCTTTAGAGGGAGGTGTTATATAAATGCCTAATGCGATTGATTTTCTCATAGACACTTGGCACAAGGAATCAATCCATTGTGATGCAAAAATATGTTTGACGGAAATTAATAAGTGTTTAGTTTGTAAAAACAATTTTCACATTTTTATAGTAGTATATTTATTTTTATAATAACATTTAAATGGTTTGTATGAAAACTTTGAAACATATTTGCAAATTATACAAAACAAACGCAGAAGTGTTATAAACCCAATTAGTGGATGCCCATTACAAAGTCATAATCTAGAAGGTTCTAAATTGTTTTTCAAATTAGATTTCCTCTCCAATTTATTACTCTTTCCCAAATTATTGTATCCTATATATATTTTTGTTCTCTATGGAATAAGACAAACCAATTTCTTCTTTTCTTCTCTTATTCATAACACGTTATCAGCACGAATAATTCTACCCACTGAATAAACCCTAGTCGTCAACTTTTTTTTCCATCTTTAATCCGATCTAAAACAAAAGTATATGAATTGACTTTGTGATTCGATTGATAACATACAAGTGTATGCTTGTTGATCAAATAACACAAACGAATCATGTTTATTATTTTCTCGTTTTATCTTATACATCTTCTATGAGTTAATTTGATTGATAGCATACACAATACACATGAATGTTTGTTGATCCAATAAATCTCACGATACATATGCATATTAATTTATGCAGACTTCATTAAATAATAACTTGTGAATCATGTGGGCGGCTATACTGTTTAGTATTATTGTAATATTGAAAGATTGCTTTGATAGATTACTTTATATGAGTCAATCAAATATGGGTTAGGTTATTTAACTTGATTATTAAGATTTTGATAGTATAAACATGTCTACTTCTAGAATTCTCATGAATCATGTTTAAGATAAAATCTCCATATATTGATTATTTTTTCTTTGTCTTACACTTATTTAATTTAATTAGTTTTTATATAGGTTAACTTATTTAACTTATACGATTTTTGTATAATAACTTGATAATAACATGATATTACATGATATTACACTTGAGTCATTCATTACACATGTTTGCTTCATCATATTATAGTATAATAAGTTGATTCAATTGTTCTAATCAAATTATGCTACTGTTACTGTTTTAGTATAAATCGAGGTGTCTCATAGATTTATCTTATGCTACTCTTTGTCTTATGCTAGTGATTTATATGAATTGACTTTTATGCCAATTAAAATATTACCATCATATACGGCTCTGTTATAGTTACGCATATTGTTATATGACTATATTTGATTTATTTATAGTCTGATTTTGCCATAAACGTATTATTTCTATTATAAAACTTAATTATATTTCTATTATTATTTTAGTAAACATGTCAAATTTTACAAAAATCGAATTTGAGGCTCTTGACATAAGCGGTAGCAACAACCTATCATGGGCACTAGATGCAGAATTTCACACGAATGCAAAAGATCTTGGTAAAACTATCAAAGAAAAGAATCAGGCAACAGCCCAAAACAAAGCAAAGACAATGATATTCATTCGCCATCACCTCCACGAGGGTCTTAAGATTGAGTATTTGACCGTGAAAGATTCACAAACCCTTTGGACTGATCTAAAAGGAGAGGTATAATCACCAAAAAACTATGATTTTACCTAAAGCTCGTTATGAGTGGACTTATCTAAGATTACAAAACTATAAGTCTGTAATAGAGTATAACTCTGCTATGTTCAAAATCACTTCCAAGTTGAAGTTGTGTGGAGAAAGTATCTCCGATGATGAGATGTTGGAAAAGACATACTCTACCTTTCACGCTAGTAACCTTATCTTACAGACACAATATCGTGAAAAAAGATATAAAAAGTACTTTGAACTTTTTTCTGCGTTATGTCCATGAGTTAATGAGCTTGTAGCTGAGCAGAATAATGAGCTTTTGATGGAAAACCATGAGTTATGTCCAACTAGTTCTGCACCATTCCCTGAAGCGAATGTGTTATCATACAAGAAAGAAACAGATAATGGTAATAACAATGGTCAAAGGCGTGACCATAATCATGGACGTGGATATGATCGTCGTGGACGTGGATACAAATATGGTCGAGGTTGAGGCCGAGGTGTCTCTTTTAAGAACCCAAACTCTCACCAAAAGTGGGAAAACAGAATTGGCAACAAACAAGAAAAGCCAAAAGGAAGTGTGTGTTATCGTTCTGGAGGAAGCGGTCATTGGGGTAAAACATGTCGTACACCAAAGCATCTAGTAGAGCTTTATTAGCAATCCTTAAAACAAAAAGGGAAAAATGTGGAAACAAACCACGTGTACGAAGATGGCGAAAAAGACTATGATCTTGATGATTTTTTTGGTGATAAAGCTATCCTGGAAGTTGCTGATTTCCTTACCCCTGAAGGGAATAACTAGCATCTAAATTTAATTATAAAGTATTGTCGTTTTATTTATTATTTTGGCTTTGATTTCTACTTTCTGGTTTTTATGTTTTAATGTGTTTTGAGACATGATTAAATTTGAATAATTTTATTGAGTTATTTTTTTAAGTTAATTTATGTTTATGCTTTTATTTGTTTGAAGAACATGAATACTGCTCAAGTTCAATTGGCAATGAATCGTCAAGAATTATGCTTGGCAAACAGTAAACTACTCATACCATTTTGAAAAGCAAGAGATATTTCTCTCATTTAACAATGAAAAGAACTAGTGTGAGTACTATTTTGGGTAGCTCAAAGATAATTGAAGGCTCTGGAAGAGCAAGTATATTGTTACCTATGGAAACGCGATTAGAAATCACTGACGCGTTATATTCCCCCCAGTCTCAAAGAAATTTATTGAGCTTTAAAGATATTCGTAAGAACGGATACCATATTGAGACTATGAGTGAAGGAAATATTGAATACCTTCAAATAATAAATACTACCCAAGGTACCAAACGTACTTTAGAGAAATTGCAAGCATTCTCCATTGGAATGTACCTTAGTACAATTGAGGTAAATGCTATAGTAAACCAGAAGTTTACTGAAAATTTATTGGTTTGGCATGACCAGTTATGCCATCCCGGTTCAACAATGATGCGAAAGATAATCAATAATTCACGTGGACATTCATTAAAAAACCAGAAGATTCTTCCTAATGATTTCACGTGCGCTGCTTGCTCAAAAGGCAAATTGATCATTCGGCCTTCACCAGCCAAAGTAGCTTCTGAATCTATCGATTTTCTGGAACGCATACAAGGAGATATTTGTGGGCCGATTCACCCACCATGTGGAACCTTTAGATACTTTATGGTTCTGATTGACGCATCGACTAGATGGTCACATGTATCCTTCTTATCAACCCGTAATCTGACATTTACGAGGTTACTTGCTCAAGTGATAAGATTACGAGCACATTTTCCATATTTTTCTTTAAAGGCAATTCGCCTTGATAATGCTGGTGAATTTACGTCTCAGACATTTAATGACTATTGCATATCTATTGGGATAAATGTTGAACATCCTGTAGCTCATGTTCATACGCCGAATGGTTTAGCCGAATCATAAATCAAACGTTTACAGATGATTGCTAGACCATTACTAATAAAATCCAAACTCCCAATATCTACTTGGGGACATGCTATATTACATGCAGCAGAATTGATTCGCATCAGGTCAACAAGTAACCATCAGATCTTCCCGTCACAAATGGTTTTGGGTCAGTAACCAAATATTTCCCATCTAAATTTTTTGGATATGCAGTATATGTTCCAATTGCTCCACCACAACGATCTAAGATGGGTCCTCAAAGAAGGATATGGATATATGTTGGATATAAATCCGCCTCGATAATTAAGTATTTTGAGCCATCTACAAGGAATTTATTTAAGGCTCGATTTGCAGACTGTCATTTTAACGAGTATGTTTTTCCAACATTAGGGGAGAAAATAAACAGCTGGAAAAGAACATTAGATGGAATGAATTATCATTATCTCATCTTGATCCTCGTACCAAAGAATGTGACTTAAAGGTATAAAAGATAATCCATATACAGAGATTAGTAAATTAATTGTCAGACGCATTTACTGACCCTAAGAGAGTAACCAAGTCACATATATCAGCTGTAAATGCTCAAGTTAGAATTGATGTCCCAAAAAGACAACATCAAACTGCTAGTGAGTCTATGGCACGCATGAAGCGTGGTAGCCCTATTGGTTCCAAAGATAAGAATCCTCGAAAAAGAAAAGGAGCAGAAGTTGATAATGGCGAATCCGAGGAATCTAATCCTTTTAAAGGATCTCTAGGAGAGACCTTAGACATGAGTGATAAAGAAATTCAGGTACCTGACAATGAAGAGATCTCAATTAATTTTGTCATGTCAGGAATAAAATAGAACTGAAAGCAAATCGACGTCGATGATATTTTTGCATGCAATGTTGCACTTGATGTTATGGATGAAAAAGAGGATCATGAATCAAATTCTGTTGAAGAGTGTACACAAAGAGATTATTGGCTAAATGGAAAGAAGCTATAGCGACAGAATTAAAAATAGAATAAAAATGGTGAAATTGTAAGATACAAATCACGTCTGGTTGCACAAGGTTTCTCACAAAGACTTGAAATTGATTATGAGGAGACATATTCTCCCGTGGTGGATGCAACTACTTTCAGGTTCTTTCTCAGTCTCGCAATAAAAGAAGGACTTCTGCAGAGATTTCACAAACAGTGGAATATTTGAAGAAAGAATTTGAGATAAAAGATCTTGGAAAGACAAAATTTTGCTTGGGATTGCAAATTGAGCATCTTAAGAATAGAATCTTAGTGCACCAGACAACATACACTGAAAAAGTGCTTAAAAAGTTTTATATGGATCAAGCGCACCCATTGAGTAGCCCAATGGTTGTAAGAGCACTTGATGTGGAAAAAGATCCCTTCCACTCGAAGGAGAATGATGAAGAAATTCTTGGTCCTAAAGAACCATACTTAAGTGCAATAGGAGCATTGATGTACCTTGTTACCCATACGAGACCCGATATATCCTTTGCAGTAAATTTGTTGGTAAGATATAACTCATGTCCAACTCAAAGGCATTGGAATGGGATTAAACATATATTTCGATATCTTCAGGGTACAAAAGATATGAGTCTATTCTTTTCTAACACGTCAAAGGAAGACTTAATTGGTTTTGCAGATGCAGGGATTTTATCTGATCCACATACTGCTCAATCACAAACAGGATATGTGTTCACATGCGGCGGAACAACCATTTCTTGGCGTTCGATGAAGCAAACTATCGCAACTACCTCCTCCAACCATTCAGAGATTTTAGCTATACATGAAGCTAGCTGCGAATGCGTATGGTTACGATCTGTAATCCTGCACATACGAGAAGATTGCGGTATATCTACGGGAAAAGAAGTTCCAACAGTTATGTATGAGGATAACACAGCTTGCATAGCACAACTCAAGGAATGATACATCAAGGCGACAGAACGAAGCACATTCTACCAAAGTTCTTCTTCACCCATGATTTACAGAAGAATGTCGATGTACGTGTCTTGGAGATCCGTTCAACTGAGAATCTGGCAGATCTCTTTACAAAGGCACTTCCGACTGCTACCTTCAAGAAGCTAGTTCATGGCATTGGACTACGTCCTTATAAATCTCAAGTCATGTAGTCATCAGGGGGAGTAAATACGCGTTGCACTCTTTTTCTTTTAACCATAGTTTTTCCCACTGGGTTTTTCTGGTAAGATTTTTAATGAGGCAGCATCTTATGCGTATTAGGATTACTTTTTGCTATAATGGACATCCAAGGGGAAGTGTTATAAACTCAATTAGTGGATGCCCATTAGAAGCCCATAATCTAGAAAGTTCAACTTGTTCTCCAAGTTAGAATTCATCTCCAAGTTATTATTTCTTTCCAAGTTATTGTATCTTATATATACCTTTGTTATTTATGGAATAAGACACATCAACTTCTTTTTTATTTTCTCTTATTCAAGAAGATAAATAAATTGAAATTTTTGTTTGTATATTAGGAGTGATATTTGACAAAGGAAAAAAAAAATGGTAAACATTTACAATGTGTTTGGTGACTATTGGGCCGATATTTGGGTCACGGCCTAGATGGAGATTTGAAAGAATGGCGATGATGTCAAATTCAACTTTGTAAGAGATACTAAGAACTTCTATGTCTCAGAGAGTAAGTGAGGGGTTTCTGCTCAAGCTTATTAACAAATCTAATCACGTATATGTATCACTTCCGAATTCGTAGAATTAATTGCTCGCTTGAATTGAAGTAGTGAATTGGTTGCAAAATAGTAAAAAATCATGTGGTGATAGTAATCAGTTGTTAGATCAATTTTTTTTCATTTTTGGTTTTATTGATATGTTTTCTCTTATTAGTCAATTTTTATTCCAGCATATTTTTGTTTGTTTATCATAGGAGATAAGAATTTGTTGAAAATGTTAACGCTTAAATATGCAAAACCTTGAAATAAGATTCGAGAAAGAAAAAACGAATCCTTGCACTTGGTGAAAACACATGTCTCATTACCTAGAAAAAAAACGTACTACACAAAAAAGTTCCGAACCATAGATACATTATTATACCGGAAATAAATAATGTTAATATTGACTAATTTCCATAACGATTTTAATTTTTTTCAGAATTTGACCATCCTACAAATCATGATCATAATTCACCAGAACTCACTACCTGTACCACTAAGAGCATCTCCAATGGGATGCCTCATTTTTGAAGTTTGCAAAACTTGAAATTTGAAGTTTGGGTATGTTGTTCTCTAATGGTAAACTTCAAATGAAACTTCAAAATAATTTTTTTTTTGCATTATAGCCCTCAATATTGTTTAAAATTAACTAAAATCATATTACTTTTATAAATAACTATAAACATACATTAAACTCATATTACAACTTAAATTAAGTAATAAAACATTATATTACAATAAATCTAAAATTACATATAAAGAAAACACACACACAAACAAATTATAAATACAAAAAAAAATTATTCATTAAAATTGCTTCCATAATGTTCCCATATATGATCAATCAAAGCATTTCGAAGTGATAAATGAGCCTCTTTATTTTTTATCTGTAGATTACGAGATAAAAATTGCTGAAATCGGGTATGTTCATTTATTGCCACTTCAACGGTTGACTCTGGAGCGGATTTTGCATTTCTAATCGGTGCATTGATATCACGTTCGTCCTCAATTATCATATTATGCATTATAATGCACGCCGTCATGATATCATGCAATACCTCTTTCTTCCAATAACGAGATGATCCTACTATGATAGCAAACTTGGATTGTAGAACTCCAAATGCACGCTCAACATCTTTCCGGCATGCTTCTTGTTTTGCTGCAAACAATTTTTTTTTTGGACCCTGGGGATTGCTAATAGTTTGAACAATTGTAGACCACTTCGGGTAAATACCATCAGCTAAATAATAACCCATGTTATACTCTTTTCCTTGAATAATGTAATTAGCTGGAGGAGCGGTACCTTGAGCAAGCTTTGAAAATAAATTAGAAGACTTCAAAACGTTGATGTCGTTGTTGCTGCCTGGCATACCAAAATAAGCATGCCATATCCATAAATCGTAGTCTGCAACCGCTTCAAGAATGATAGTGGGTGATCCACTACGCCCTGCAAATTGTCCTGCCCATGCAGTTGGACAATTTTTCCATTTCCAATGCATACAATCTAGACTCCCTAACATTCCAGGAAATCCACGTTGTTGACCGATGTTGAGAAGCCTTGCGACATCCTCTGGTGTTGGTGACCTGAGATACCACTCCGAAAACACTTCTATAATTGCGCGACAAAATTTCTTCAAACACTCAATTGCTGTAGACTCTCCTATTTTGATGTATTCGTCTGTGGCATCAGCAGGCATACCATACGCCAAAATCCGAATAGCGGCGGTTACTTTTTGGAGGGTTGATAAACCCTTTCTACCAAGTGCATCATGTCGTTGGTTGAAGTAATTGTCATGGTTTTTAACTGCATCGACAATGTGAAGAAATAACCTTCGCGACATTCGGAACCGACGATGGAACTCTCTTTCACCATAAACAGGATTATCAGAAAAATAATCATTGAACAAATTACGATGAGCATTTTCTCTGTCACGATGTATATATGCATGACCCGGGATAGAGCCTCGATGACTTACGTAATCAACATCAGTATACCAACTTCTTCTAATAGTGAGACTGATGTTCTTGGTTCTCCAACATCACAATCTCCAGGGCTGTCTTCATTTTCAATCAATTTAAGTAGTGATGATGGTGGATCAAATTCATCGCAACGTCCAATTGGATCGAAGAAGGCAAAACTCAAAAGGAAGATTGCTGAAGGTAACAACTCATCTATTAACACTTTGGTTTCATCGAATGAACAAATCCTTGAATTCTTAAAAGAAAGTGCAACAACTAGGAACAAAAATTATGAGATGGTTCAATTACGTATGCAAAATCAAGCAAAAAAATTAGCTTTAAAAGAAATGGAGGAGGAAAATAAAATATTATTCAAAGATTTAGAAACTATCCATGATAGTAATATCCGTGAGTATTTTCGATCTGAACAAGCAAGAATCGTACGTAAAAGAACTCAAGAACAAGAATCTTCGACTCCACCAAACTGCTATGGGCAATATTTTGGTGATCTTGGTGGGTCGGGATCAAATTTACCCGACTATTAGTGTTATTGTAATATTCTACCTTGTGTAATATTTATGATCATGTAATTTTATTTTTTTGTGTTTTTTATTTTGTATTAAATTTGCTTAATGTAATATTGTTATTGTGTAAAATATGTTTCTAATATTATGTAATATTTTGTTTTTGATCAAATATTTTAATTTTATGTTCATAGAATTATTTTATATGTGAAAATTTTAATTTATAAGAATATATTTGAAATATTTATAAAATATAAAGTTGTGGACTAAAATGATAAAACACTAAAATAAATATGATGATTTACATAATATATAAATATAGGGACTCAAATGCAAATAAAAAAGATGAAACTTCAAATTTGAAGTTTTGAAGTATCCCATTAGAGCAAAAAAAAAAAAAAAATACTCTAAATATGAAGTTTGAAGCATCCCATTGGAGATGCTCTAATAACCGGTTCATCACAACAAGCGCCACACCTCATTTATTGTTACGACAAAATGACAATAAAAGAACATTTAAGAGTGAAAATGAAAGTAAAAATAATATAATAATTAAATTGGTCTAGTTTACTCTAGTCTAGAATGCGTGAAGAGTGGTCTTGTTACATATTAGAACCATGCACCGTTCGAGTCTAAAAATGTAGAGTTGCTTAATATAGCTGAACCTCCACACGACTTAGATCCTGTGGATATACGAGCCCATCTCTTCTTTTACGTTGATGTTGATTTACATACTATATTTTTTGGCCGCTAAAATGGTCACATGTCTTACTGATTTTTAACTGTCTCAGTGTAATTGATGGTGATTGGTGACCATGACCAAATAAATCTAAAATTAGGTTAAGTAAATTTAATTTGATATTTATGATTTTCGCATGTGCATGCTTTTATATTAAGGTCCGAAATTGAACTCCACTGGAGCAAGTGGTCGAGAGAACAATTAGCACAAGGCAAAATATAATGCATTTTCCCAAAGCCAATTTAAAAAAAAAATCTAAACCTATATTGCTTTTATTTTATTTTGGGGTGTATAATTGCAACTATCATGCAAATTATGTAGTACAAGAAAAAGTATATTACAGAGATCAATTAATGTTTGCGAACGATAAACTGATGACTTATTAGCTAATGCTAGTTTTTAATAACATTTTTATTTTTTTATCTCTATACGAATGATATAGACTAAACAGATTATAGGCGATGATTTCTTCATAACAATATCTAAATTTTCTGAGTTTTGTTTGGAGATCATTTCCAATGCGATGTTATAGCCTAACGATATTTTAAACAATGTTTGCTTTACCACAATGTTGATCTGTGAAAATTTCGAAAATGTTATTAGGAGATCATTTTTCTTCTTTATTAACTACTATACGTCCTTACTGCGTTTTTTAATTGATATGTTACAAATGTGTGTTTTTTCAAAGTAAACCCAAAAGTGCGTGTAATTTTCATTACCTAATTAATTTACTATAGTTTCTATTTGAAAAGTCACTATATTTATGCCGTTAGATTACATAGATAAACTTCGTCAGTTTCATCATTATAATGGTTTAAGACAAGTTTTAAACGGTATAATTCGTCATAGCTTCAAGGTCCCGTGGCGATCGAGTAAGGGAGTTTACGCTTAAACATATAAATTATGTGAACAGATGATTACTCCTTGATAAAGTGAAGTACTATATTATAACTCTTTTTTTGGTTTTCCCTTTAGAATATACACGAAGATCAAAAAGTTTGACCAGGATAGTAGGTCGTACAACACAGAGGAACCAAGATCGGAGCCAGCGAAGAAGATATGGTCGGTCCATATTAAGCTAAGAAGACCAATCGTAATTCGAAATATCTTTCTATATCATATACGTTACCATATGATTGGTAAAATTCAATTTTATTTTGTTTTTGATGTTGGAACTTGGAAGGAGAAATGGAGAATAATATAGAGAAAAAAAAGAGAAATGTGAGATTTGGCACTGAGGAAGCTGCCAAAGCATTAGGGCTACAAGGAACTAATGAGATCAAAGATCGGTTTAATCGGACGGTCAGGGTTTAACCAATCTTCTTTTTATGATATCTCATTGGGTCCTATGGTCTGACATGAATCTGAACCGTCAATTCCACTACTTTTAAATGTGATTATGAAAAAATGTACATGATTAGCTTCTTACAAAAAAATATTTTTCTCTAAACTGATTATGGATATAGTAATTGTGTAATCAGCTGATTGTTATCATTCGCCAAATCAGTTATGAAATACAATTTCTAGCTAGTACAACTAATGTTGTACTGAACTTAAATCTCTAGTTCAGTTTTGTTTTCATAACTTAAATGATTTAGAGTTATTAATCTCATGAACCAAAAATAGGTTCACACTTAAACATATAGTTATGGTCTAACAAACTAATATATAATTACATCGGATTCACTACTAAGTTAAACATATAGTTATGGTCTAACAAACTAATATATAATTACATCGGATTCACTACTAAGTTACTAACACAGCATCTAATATTGACTGAATTATAAGAAAATACTTTCAGTAAGAGATATTTTTTTTTTTGTCTATCGACACTTTCAAATTTCAATAACCAAAAAAGGTAGAAAAATCAGAAACCTAAATAAAGAAAAAAAATTTAAAAACCCCACCGAAGACAGTTTCGGTAGAGAAAGAGTATCAGCTTTATACGAAGGCTATACTATGATAGCTTTAGACATGATCTCTGCTCTTTAAAAATAAAATAAAAATAAAAATAATTATCAACCATTTTGAACATTGATTCTACAGTGTAGTTCCTGCTCATTTATTTTTCATTTTATTTAATTCATATATTACTTTTATTTATTGCAATCTACAGTTCTACCAACTTATTCGACCTAGTGCTACAAATATCAATACCCAAAATTAATCGAAAGTAATTATAAGGTAGACATTAAATATTTGATCTTTCCATTGCACCACAATAGACAAATCATCGATATTTATTAAGAAATCTTTTAAAAACTGTAAGATTATGAAAAAACTGAAAAACTAAAAACAATTCACTAGCAGTAAACCAAACCGGTTAAACCGCTCTTTAGTTTCTTTTACCTAATCACTGTCAAAGCATTAACTAATTGTCACAAGGAAAAGCATGGTTTGATTCTCTACATCGCAGTCCATGGTACTCTCCGATTAGAAGATCTATACACCGTTGGATCAAGTTTAAATCTGATGCACGCGCGTTTTAAAGTTTAAACGGGATTTTACCAAACAGAGGAATGTCTTTTCACTGGACTTTTCAAAAAGACGTTGCATTGGAAAACGGCGTTTTTAGTACAACCGTCGCCGTCAAATCCTAACGCCGTTAACTTTATCGTTAACCAATATTATCTGTGTGTGTGTGTGATTTATGTACTAAAAACAAAATTAAATCATTTCAATCACTGTATCAATTACTAGCAAGTGATACACATTACTAGCAAATGCATATCGATGTGTGTATGTATATGCTCTGACTTTGTCGTTGTCTGATACTAAAAGTTTCTCTCTCTTGTTTATGTAAGACTGTACTATCTTCATTTCATTACTCTCTCCTTCTTTAAACATCTCTCTGCTTCTTCTGCATTTTCCTTTCAGTTCACGCTAATCTCCTGTGTTGGTCCCCTCTTTACTTCCCTTCTCCAACAATGGCAGAACGATTCTGTACCCTTTTTAGTTCATGTTAGAAAAACTTCAAAGGATCTGTCTTTGTGAAGAATCTTGGCTCGTTTCTTACTTTTGTTCTTCTGGGTTTCTTGTTGTGAAGAAGAAGATGAAAGGCTTGGTTTTGGGGATTGTTGTTTTCATGCTCATAGGTCTTGTTTCTCCAATGAACAATGAAGGTTCCTACACTTTCTTAATGTCTATTTCCCCAAAAAAGTTTCGATTTTGGATTGTGGTATAGTGAAAAAAAGCTAAACTTTCTAGGGTTTAACGGTGCTATCTGAGAATTTGTAAATGGGTTTGTTTTTTTTTTACTCAAACTTTCGTATATTTTTAAGAGATCATATGTATAAATCTGTTTCTTCAAACCCTGATTGTTTGGTATATTTTAACAGTTTTTTCAAATGATTAAATAATCTTTTTGATTTGTTTATTAGTATAAAATGAAGCTTTCGATTTTGTACAGGAAAAGCTTTGATGGCGATAAAAGCTTCATTCAGCAACGTGGCTAATATGCTTCTGGATTGGGACAATGTTCACAACAATGACTTTTGTTCTTGGAGAGGTGTCCTCTGTGATAACATTAGCCTCTCCGTTGTCTCTCTGTAAGAATCCTTTTGATCTCATTCCCTTTTTATTTGTCACATTTGATTCAGTTTTTTTTTTTTTCTGATTTGACTTTGTTTTGTTCTTAAGTAATTTGTCCAATCTGAACTTGGGAGGAGAGATATCATCAGCTCTTGGTGATCTGAGGAATTTGCAATCAATGTTTGTCATCTCTTCTCTCTTGAAATCTACAAGTTTGTGGTGTTGTGTTCCTTTACGGAGTTGATGTCTTTTTGCAAATAATAGAGACTTGCAAGGAAATAAATTGGGTGGTCAGATTCCAGATGAGATTGGGAACTGTGCTTCTCTTGCTTATGTGTAAGTTCTTGTTGAATGTTTGTGTTCTCAAGTCAATGGATTGATTTGAACTATATTTAATCAAATCTTTCTTCTTGCTTCAGGGATTTCTCCACTAATTCCTTGTTTGGAGACATACCGTTTTCAATCTCTAAACTCAAACAGCTGGAGTTTCTGTATGTGTTCTCTTCTTTCGCTTTCGAATGTTCCATATGCCTGTTTTGGCTTTGTTTGTTAATTGTGTCATCCTTTGGCTAATGAAGGAACCTGAAGAATAATCAGCTCACAGGCCCTATACCAGCAACCTTAACTCAGATTCCAAACCTTAAGACCCTGTGAGTATCATAATGATGCTATCTATTTATGAGTCAAGAAATTATTAACAAAGTGATCATTTCAATGATCATGGTTTCTTTGCATATGATTCTGCAGTGACCTTGCTAGAAACCTGCTAACTGGTGAGATACCGAGGTTACTTTACTGGAATGAGGTTTTACAGTATCTGTAAGTTACTCTACTTATCTTAAGTCGTTAAGGCAAGTAGGCAATTGGAGATTTATTTTGATGATGGTGGTGCATTCTATTTGCAGCGGTTTACGTGGGAATATGTTGACTGGGACTTTGTCTCCTGATATGTGTCAGCTTACGGGTTTGTGGTACTTGTAAGTGAATCTGGCTCATACCTTTTACAATTCTTTTTTAACCCCTCGTGATTTCGAGCAAGTTGTAAGTAAATGTTTTTGTTGTTGTTAGTGATCTGAGAGGCAACAACCTAACTGGAACTATTCCGGATAGTATTGGCAATTGCACCAGCTTTGAGATCCTGTATGTGTCTTCTCCCAGAAGGAAACATTCTTAATATTCAGCGCAGAACTTAGGTGGACTTATTTTGTTGATTGCATTTTCAGGGATGTATCTTATAATCAGCTAACTGGAATAATACCCTACAATATCGGTTTCCTCCAAGTCGCTACTCTGTAAGTATTGTTAATACTATCTTAATCTCTTGTTTGGTTTCAAAGCATTTCTTATGGTATAGTGGTGATGTTTTTTTTTGCAGGTCACTTCAAGGGAACATGTTAACTGGTAGAATTCCGGAAGTTATTGGTCTGATGCAGGCCCTTGCTGTTTTGTAAGTTCTGTTCATATGGAAACTCTAGTTTTTGTTGTTGGTGTAGTTACTTGCTCTTCTAGCATAATGAGGAAAACTTATCCAATGCTTAGGGATTTGAGTGACAATGAACTAATTGGGCCTATTCCACCAATACTTGGCAATCTCTCATTTACCGGAAAACTGTGAGTCTCTTGCTTTCTTCACACTATGTGCATATGTTTTGATCCTCGTATATACAAACTAAAGGCTTTTCTCTTCGAAATAGGTATCTCCATGGCAATAAGCTCACAGGACCAATCCCACCTGAGCTTGGCAATATGTCACGACTCAGTTATTTGTAAGTTTAATTTCAGACTCCAATATCTGTCATAAACTAAACTTATGCTTATTGAAGATTCACCATTTTGCAGGCAACTCAATGATAACGAGCTAGTGGGAACTATCCCACCTGAGCTTGGGAAGCTGGAACAATTGTTTGAACTGTGTGTTCTTTCTTATCCCCTAGTGTTTTACATATGTGCTTAAACATTTGGTTTTTGTATCCTATTGTGTAAGCTGATTGATGTATCTTTCCACCGTATAGGAATCTCGCTAATAACCATCTTGTAGGGCCAATTCCATCTAACATTAGTTCCTGTGTTGCCTTGAATCAATTGTAAGATTTGAGATAAACCCTTTACCAATTTAAAGCTTACCTCTTATTTTTTGCTTCTTCTCTTTGTGAAAACTTATTGTGCTTTTCTTGTGTTCAGCAATGTGCATGGAAACTTCCTGAGTGGATCTATACCACTTGAATTCCGGAATCTTGGAAGCTTGACTTATCTGTAAGCGTCAAAGATCACGTAAACAGTACGTTCCGTGATATTATTAGTCTTTGCCAATCTTGATTCAATGCTGTAAATTGCAGGAATCTTTCCTCAAACAGTTTCAAGGGCAAAATACCTGCTGAGCTTGGCCATATTATCAATCTTGATACACTGTATGTTATTTTCTGCTGCATTACATCCTTGGTGACCTCTTGATTCGTGGACCAACATCTCATACTAACTTTGGTTCCAGGGATCTATCTGGCAACAATTTCTCAGGGTCAATGCCATTAACACTTGGTGATCTTGAGCATCTTCTCATCTTGTATGTCTTCATTAAACACTAAAGCTGCATGCATTGCTTTCACATCATTTTTTTCGGGTTTGTTGACTTGTGACTTGCTTCAATTTTCAGAAACTTGAGCAGAAATCATCTCAATGGGCCGTTGCCTGCAGAGTTTGGGAATCTCCGAAGCATTCAGATTATGTAATGTTTTTTGTTATTCTCAAAGTTTCATTCCTTTATGTTAAACATCCTCCTAACGATTTTTTCTCTTTCGTTCTCAGCGATGTATCATTCAATTTTCTCGCTGGTGTTATTCCAACTGAACTTGGCCAGTTGCAGAACATAAACTCTCTGTAAGTAAACAATTTCTTCTCCACATATTACCGTCTAAAACGTAGAAATCATGTATCTTTTGTTTATGTTCAGAATACTGAACAACAACAAGATTCATGGTAAAATTCCGGATCAGTTAACAAATTGCTTTAGTCTTGTCAATCTGTAAGTGTTCTTTTGATACAAATCTGTCCCCTATATGTAATAAGTGTTATGATCCTTTCTGTAATACAATCTTTTTTCATGGTCTCTCTATATGCATCATAGGAACATTTCCTTCAACAATCTATCTGGCATAATCCCACCTATGAAGAATTTCTCACTTTTTGCCCCGGCCAGGTATACTAAACTTTGTAACATTTCCACTTTTCTTAACTTCTTGTTATGATCAGCTAACCTAACCTATAATTTTATTTTTAGCTTCTTTGGAAATCCATTTCTCTGCGGAAACTGGGTTGGATCGATCTGCGGGCCTTCTTTGCCCAAGCAACAAGGTATCTGAACCCGCATTCATCTATTGCATTGTCTTTTTTACTGACATTTTTCTTAAAAGTTTTCATTCAACTTTTTTCCCTTGACAGTGTTTACCAGAACCTCTGTGATTTGTATGGTTCTTGGTTTCATTACCCTCATATGCATGATAGTCATTGCTGTTTACAAGTCAAAGCAGCAGAAACAAGTCTTGAAAGGTTCTTCAAAACACTCTGAAGGTATATTGGTCTCATAGTATCTCACTTCTTCTCTTTTGTTTTATTCAAATTCACAGTATTAAGACTTCCATGGAACTTTCAGGTTCAACGAAGCTGGTGATTCTTCACATGGACATGGCTATTCACACGTTTGATGATATCATGAGAGTGACAGAGAACCTCAGCGAGAAGTATATTATTGGATACGGCGCTTCTAGCACGGTCTACAAGTGCACCTCCAAAAGTTCCCGACCTATTGCCATTAAGCGAATCTACAATCAGTATCCTCACAACTTGCGCGAGTTTGAGACAGAGCTCGAAACCATTGGAAGCATCAGACACAGAAACATTGTGAGCTTGCACGGATATGCCTTGTCTCCCTTTGGCAACCTCCTCTTCTATGACTACATGGAAAATGGCTCTCTCTGGGACCTTCTCCATGGTTAGCCATTCTTCTCTTTGGTCTATTACATACTTTTCAATCTTGCTTTCTAGTTTTGGAGGACAATAAAAGAAGTGGTTATACAATGTAGGGTCTGGGAAGAAAGTGAAGCTTGACTGGGAAACAAGGCTGAAGATAGCGGTTGGAGCTGCTCAAGGACTTGCATATCTTCACCATGACTGCACTCCTAGGATCATCCATCGGGATATCAAGTCATCGAACATACTGCTTGATGGGAATTTCGAAGCGCGTTTGTCAGATTTTGGGATTGCCAAGAGCATACCAGCAACCAAAACTTATGCTTCAACCTATGTTCTTGGAACCATAGGCTATATTGACCCAGAGTATGCTCGTACTTCGCGTCTGAACGAGAAGTCTGATATCTACAGCTTCGGAATCGTCCTTCTCGAGCTTCTGACCGGGAAGAAAGCTGTGGACAACGAGGCCAACTTGCATCAAATGGTAAGAATTTGAGGATTTTGTCACAAGCTTGTTCTTGGAAACAACTGAGTAATCATTTGGTTTCTGTTGCAGATTTTGTCGAAAACCGATGATAACACGGTGATGGAAGCTGTTGATGCAGAGGTCTCAGTGACGTGTGTGGACTCAGGGCATATCAAGAAGACATTTCAGCTTGCTCTCTTGTGCACCAAGCGAAACCCTGTGGAGAGACCAACAATGCAAGAGGTCTCTAGGGTTCTGCTCTCTCTTCTCCCATCTCCATCTCCAAAGAAATTGCCTTCTCCTGTCGAACTTCAGGGAGAAGATGAACCGCGTGAGAGCCACTCTTCAGACACAATAACAACCCCACAGTGGGTTGTTCAGTTCCGTGAAGTTATCTCTAAAAGTAGCTTATAAGTTACTGACCTTTTAGGGCTCCCTTCTATTTACTCTTTCTTTTCTTTTTGGGGTTTCTTTTGCGGCAAGGAAGATCGAAGTGGGAGGTTTTTATGTGATTTTGGGCTAGTGAGGGTGCATTTTGGAGAAGGGAGATAATTTAAGGCATTAAAGACAAGAACATGGTATAGGTGAAGTTAAATTGTTGGTTTCTAAAAACATCTTCACGAGTTCGTCAAAACTATTTCAATCTCCTCTTTAATGCACACACATCAATCAATGGTTGTTTCTATCACACTATGTATATACGTTCTGTACATTATTTCATTGATGATCAAACACAAGCATTGCTCATGTATGAAACTTCTAATCATTTAAGTAAGATCCTATAATGAATCTTGAGTAGCAATCGGGTACTTCTTGGTGAATGTCCTGCAACACAAATCCAACCTCTCATTAGACTGTTGGGCCTAAATATTACAAGGAAATGTAATGTTTGGACAGATCAAAGCGGTTGGTTTCAGTACCTGTTAACATGGAGGATCTTGTTTCCCATTGTAGCTCTCTGATTTCTTCATAGCCATGTCTAAAGTTGTACAAGTACGATATTATGTCTTGAAAAATCTCTATGTAGATGAGATACAAGAGAACAAGAGAAGCAACTAATCTAAAAGTACCGCGGCTGAATCAGTTTCGGAAGTGAGACATAGCTGTAAGAAATGGTAACATTGTTAACATTCGTAACAAAAGGCAAATTAAATACAGTTTGAAGAGAAGGAACACTTACTTTTCTGAGAGATTCAATAAAAAGTTCATCTCGAAAACTTGTGTCTTTCGGAGCTTCAAATTCCTTGGATGAACTAAAAACACGGTATTAGTAATAAAGAAGTTGCAGGGAATAAAAGGTTGTCCATCTACCAATATTACATTATACATGTTTTACATTTTCAAGAACCAACCTAAAGTATGAATGACTTACCCTCGGAAAATTGTTTTCGTGTTTGATTTCGATTGCTTCACCGCATTTACTTGATGTCTATATATCAAGAAAGGGAAGATTCTTGAGTTTTCTTTTTATGTTAATCAAAGACTTCTCATGGATTCTAGCTATAGTGGAGGGAGGAAACCTGCATCACCTTTGAGTCTAAAGGACTAATCTCAGATTCATAAACTTGACAATTTGTCTTCGAGCTGCGCGATTCTTTGACTTTCCTACCATTTCTCAAACCAACAGGCTTAGACCTGCACAATACGTGAAAAGAACATTTTGAAAAGTCTTGATTATAGTTTTGAGTCAATGCAAGAGAAGGACCAAAGGACTAACGTTATGGAGTGTGTACGATCATCGGAGGGTGCGATTTTAGCCTGCAATGAGAGAAACATAATTGTATGTAAAGAGATGAAAGGTCAAAAAACATCAAAAAGAGTTTGTGTATCGAGTTTGAGACTTACATTTGAAGAGCGTTCCTTCGCTCTAAGAGATGTTCTTAGATGAAAAGCCTAGAGACCGAAAAAGAATAGAAATGCTGGTAAATATTGTTGTAAGCTAAAGAGTTTCAAAATGTGATTTATAAAAGATTTAGACCTGGATATCTTGAGAGCGAGAAGTATTCTTCTTAGGCAGATTTGTTGAAGAACTTTCTTGAACCTGCAAATGCTTTTGGACACAAACAAAGATTTGAGTCTGTTACTGCTTTTGAGTTAGTGGCAGTGAAAGAAACACAAAAGAACTATGCACGCACTGTTTTATTTATAGTAGAGCTGAATTTCACTATCTCCTCGGGTGCTGAATTAGCCTTGAACCTGAAAGAGATTCATATAAGAGAAAGTAGTAAACATGCCATTTTAAGGAAACAAAAGATTTCAGAGATTTCTTACCGTTGTCTTACAGCTCTTTGTGCAGTCTTGAGGTTAGGTTCCTTTGGGACAGTGACTTTGGATCCCTGTAAACACAACAAATACTAATATAAGATACAACAAGATGATACAATGAATGTTTAAGATTTTAAAGTGCATTACCATCCTTGGAACCTTATGTACGAAATGAGTTTGGTCCAGCCGCGACATCTACTTCACAATGCTAAATAGGTTTAGTCCCCAAAACAAAAACAAAAAAGTTTAAAGATGAGAAAGAAGTGAGTTTAGACCTTGCGCAAGAAGCCGGTTTCGAGTTTTTGCCTTTTGGTATCTTGTGTTTGAGGCATAGAGAGTAAGAGAGAAGAGATTTTGTCATCAAATTTCCCTAATGATCTCTGACATCTACAAAAAAATTTCAAATCAGTTGAAGCTAAAAGGTAAAAAGACTGATCAAGAAGGAGATATGTAATTACCTTGTGAGAAGTTGAACAGAGTAAATGTCAAGAGGCTTGTTCTGTCTTGATAACAAAGAAGCGGTCGGTTGCGTTAAAGTTGAGTTCTTTCGTAAAAAGGGTTTGGTTTTAGAGTTTTGATTCGTCTTGGGAACATTTGTAGAAGCTTGGTTATAATGTATGAATCCTGATAACAAAATAACAAAAGTCTTGAGTTGCAAGAAAACAGAGCAAAACAAAACAGAGGAATTAATACACACCGTTGTATTTATCCGAGATTGGTTTGGAGATCTTGAGATGTTTGTCTTTGTATCTCGGGCTCGAATTTAGGCTAAAAGCTGAGGCAAATGCATAATAAAATTTATTGAGGAAACAAAAAATGTTACAACAAATATGCAAGATTATTGAATTATGTTGATCTTACGCGAAGGAGGATAGTTTCCTGCTGATTCAAACCAAACCTCTGTTTCCTCTGTTTCTGAATCAAGTTCTGGTTTGGAGAAATCATAGAATTTAGGTGCGTCGAATTCGAAATCAATGTCAAATTCATCAATAGATGAATCTTTTGCAAAGATATCGGCGGTTTCCGGATCCATCATTGTCTCGGGAATTTGCATGATGAACATTTGGAATCAAGCATCAATCAGAATATAGCAAAACTACAATGATGATCAATTTTGCTAGGAGAAGGCAAAGGTGGTTAATTTAGATGGCACCGTTACAAAACGACGATGTTTTAAAATGTAGAAAACAAAGGGACGTTTTTGGCTAAATATACAGGTAACGAACTAGTAGTAGTTATGTTTAATTGAGAAGATTAGTTTTTTCAAGTAGCATTATTACTGTTACTACGAAATTCATGCAAGTTAATTAACCCATCATTTTTGCACCTTGAAAAATTATGTTACAAAGTTACAACATAGGTAAAAACTATGTTTATATCATTACAAACTGTTAGAATTCAAACTTTTTTTTTTGTTTGATCAAATTAATAAACTAAATTTAAAGCCTTAAGCTTCTCATGCCTCCATTCATTGTTAATTTTTGCTATAAACTCTTCTGCTCTCCTTCTCAAATCATCGCCTCCTTCCTCTTCTTCAACCTCACTCTCTCTGCTCTCATCATCATCATCATTATTATCATCTTCATCTTCATCATCATCATCTTCATCCTCAACATCATCATAATCACAGCAATGGATGCTTTCTCTGTCCTCGTCTTCATCAGAAACGCTCGAAACATCGACCAACGACTCATCTTTTGCATATGAAGCACCAGCGACAATTATCTCTTCATCATCACCAGAATCAAGATTATCATAAGCAATGTTACTCATATTGTAGCTCATAGAGGTAGTAAAAGTGGAATCTTGTGAATCCATGGAACAGGGTCTTGATGATCCGGTGAGGATCATGACAATAATGAGGTTGCAGAAACAGAACATGAGCAGCGAATTCGATGTCGCTTCCCCGATCAATTCGAACGCTATGTCCAACATCTTTTTGCAGTCTAAGGAAGATAATGAGATAGGAGAATAATTTGGTAGTTAATTCAGTTTTTGTGATAAAAACAGAGGTTTGGCGCGCTTTATAAAGGAAGCTTTTTGTGTTGAGACGAGAAGTTTTGTGGTAATGAGGTGTAGATAGAAAGCTTTGTAGATATAATATGAAAATATTATATAATATAAGATATGATATGATTAATATTATTTAATCAAAGACCCAAAAGTACAAAGGAGACTTGGATTAGTATATAGTATTCAATGGGCCAAACTTGTTTAAATAAAAGCTTGTAGTGAAGTTACTTGGCAACTATTCATTCAATAATTAAACAAAAGGGATTGGGCATTGTACCTTTTACTTCCGGATAAACTCAATGAAAAATCGGTGAAACTACCTAACGATCTTACTATATATATATATACTTAAAAGTACACATTTTCTATTCACTATAGAATTTCTTTTATAGACATTACAATATTCACAAAATATATTTTAATACATGAAAGTCAATGATCAAGAGTAAGATTTGATTCCTAGATAATACAATTTCTACAAATTACTAAATGCATATATAGACCGTAGTTGCACGTAGAATTGTCCGTCAGATCATTTAGTTTGGTGCAAATGTAATCAAAATATTTATGATGATGATGATATAATAGAGGAGAAAAATATCTTTCTATAGCACATGAACATAATCCATTCATTTAATACTATAGGTTATGTATGATTGGTAGGTAATTGAAAGAAAAGTAATTCTTTTTCATTTCTACCATGAGCCCACTGTATAACTATGGAAGTTTCTTTGGTCCACTGGTTGATCAAGACTTATTAAGATTTATACACTATGAGGTTTAGGTTCGAATCTCAGAAGATGCGATATAGAATCATTTATGTAGATTAATGAATACTAATTTACAAGAGATCTTCAACGTAAGGCAAGATAGAATCGTCTGACATAGATCAAGATGAAAGACTTGGTCGTTGTAGAATCGTCGATATAATAGTTTTTCTAATTTGTAATAGAATAATAATAAAAATACAGCGTTAAAAAACTATTAAAATTATTATTTTTTTCTCTTGTTTCTTGCTAAATACATTGCACCATTTACATTTTGTACATGTTGAGCTTGAGCTGTTAATTGTGTGTAATCCCTTATATATTAATTGGGGAGCGATTTTTTGAAAAGAGCTTATGTGTTTTCACCAAAATCATTATCTAACTTTTAATGTGATATGACATTGTAAAAAATATGACATGACATTCTCTAATTTAGCTCATTCTCTCTAATTTATTTAGTCCAAACTCAAGTAAAAAAAATTGGCCAAAATCAATTACTAGCCCAATTTCACAAATGAATGGAACAAAAGTGTTACACTTATAAATTGGCCAAAATCAATTATATATATTTATTAATATAAGTGTAAAACCTAGCCAATAATCTTCACTATATAAGGGATACATCACATACATAAGAATTAGATTATTTATTAATTTAATACATCATAATAAATAATTTATTTATATTCTAAATTCTACTTAAGATAGTCGGACAAGCCAAATTTAATATGGTTTTTTAACTCTTATGTATTAAATTATTATACATTTTGATTTGACACGTTTACATATATAAAATAATTAAATGATAAAATAAATTTCTGAAATTTATGTTATTAATAAAAACGATATTATTGACCAAAATAATTAACAACAAAATAATCAATAACAATGTCTATAATAACAAATCAAAACAACTACATATTTTACATTTTTAAAGACTAAAATTTTTAAAAAAAATTATATAAATAATTTACCCGCGTGTACATCACCTAGTGTTAGTAATATTGAGAGTCAATTTTTAAAAAATAACAAATTTGGTAAGATATTGAACAACTGGCGAGAATGCGTGCATTAGTCAAATCTGTTATGTAATTTTTGTTTAACCTTTAATACTGAGCTTTAATTTGGAAGGTAAATAAGGTATTTGACATATCCTTTACTCACTATAAAAACAATACTCGACACTACTACTATTCACTCACCTTGTAGAAGTTTTAATAACAAAAAAAAAAGAAAGCTCAATATCTAAACCAAGTTGGGCCGTACCGATGTCGTTTCAAGTTTCCAATGGTGGTAACCAAAACGGAGAGAAGAAAGTTGGTTACATCAACTATGAACTAGAGCCTGGTTTCACCGTTCAACTACGTCAGGATATTGACCCTGCCACCATAGACCCTATGATACTCAAACAGTTCGGTTTCACATAATATTTCATTTTAAATAATCTTACGAAATTGATACATTTTATATAGTATTTCAAAAACCATAATTGAAATTCATCAGTCTCTATATGAAATTATGTATGCAGAATAATTTCGAACCGTGTTTCGGCTCAAAAGTCAAGATTGAAGAAGCATCAATATGTTGAAAGTCTAAAGAAGAAAACCATTGAACTCCAAGTATATATATAAATTGACTCTGATACTTTTATTTTATACATGTATTATATACTTCAACACTTATTATTCTCTACATGAATATACATAATTTCATAATATGTTATATATACAGATGCAGGTGAATGTGAAACGTTCCCAACTAGAAATGCTGCGTGGTGAGTATCAATGTCTACAAATTGAGCATATGGAGGTAGAGGAGCGTGTCTTTGCTATGTATCAACGTTTTAACTCCGCTAAAGGTACATATTTATTAGACAAACGTTATAACTCCGCTATTATATAATTGATATACTAATTATAATTATAATTCTTGATTAATAGCTGAGGTTGAAGCGGTTAGTGCGGAGATAGAGAGGCTGGAGAAGAAAAGGGCTGATTTGATCTGACTAACCCCATGCACACTCCTTATCAAGATCCACCAAAATTCTATCTTTTGTTTCAGTGTCTAAGTTTTTGTTTTCTTTAATTTCAGTACTTTCGGTTTACATAATATCTCTACTAAATTGATCAAATCAATATGCAATTGTTTTGCATGGTTTTAGTGATCAGTTTGGATTATGTTATCCTGCTTCATTGAAAAGAAAAATAAAAAAAAAACTAAGTTTGAATTAATTTGGAAAATATACAATGATAAAACTAATTTGACCGAATTATTGGATTTCTATTTTGTTTTTTTCAAAAATATGCAATATATAAATTTATATTCGGGTGATATCACAACGACAATACAAACACAAACAAATATGTTATAATATTGGTTAAAATATTAATTTGATTTTGTTTGTGCGCGAACTAAATTCAACCAATCATTCGGTCTTAAAGATATATACTATATAAACACCTTCTTCTAACCTAAATCCCTTCTTAAAGTGGGGAATATCTTCTTTGGTTCTTCCCTCTCGAAACCCTAGCAGTCGTTCGTTCTTCTCACAGCTTCTCTCCATGGACGAATCCACGATCAGAGTAATCTTCTTCTTCTTCTCCTTATGGCTTTCTTCTGTTTAACCTTTAGCCTCTGTTTAACCTAATAGTATTAGATCTTTCGTTTTCGTACCTTAGGGGATGAAATCGCTGGAATTGGAGGATCGTGAATCTAGTAGAGATGATGAATCCAGTCGATTGATCCGGTAAATTGCTCCTCTATTTGTTATCTTTTATAAGATTCTTGTCATGTATTTTGATAATAATAATAATATGTATTATTTCAGTATTTGCGTTGAGGGATATGATCCTTCACTTTGTGGGGAAAAACTTAAGTGCGTGTTGAGGAAACATTTCTGGTCTTGCGGAACGCTCGCGATCATACGTGTTCCCAGTGTTTGTACAATCAACAGGTTAATTTGTGTCTTCTTCCAAATTTATTTTCCCCACCTACCTAACCTAGCTCTAGAGTTACAACTAATCAAAAACTTGTTATTTGTAGATGTTTCGTTACTTTTCTTGGAGGACGCGACACAGAAAAGATGGCGTTGGAACGTGATGGAAGTGACATGAAAGGATGGAATATAGTCGTTACGCCTTTCCCGTATCCAAAGCGAATTCTTGAACTGGATGCTTTACAAGGAAGCATCCAAAACCTGCAACAAAGCCGAAAAAGATGAAAGAGAAGGAGGCTGGTAAATTGTTGTTTTAGATATTCGTATATATATATATGTGTGTGTGTGTGTGTGTTCTTGTCATGTTTGATAACGTTGCATTCAAATTATTATATAGGATAATTGTTTTGTCATATGGCACTTCGCGTACTAGCGACGAGGATATCAAGAAATCCTTGATTAGACATTTCTCTTCATGTGGAGACATCACTACAGCTTACGTTGTAAGGTTTGTGCCTTTCTTCCTTCATATTTCCCCAACTTATCTCAAGAGTTATTTAAATGCTAATTACGAAAGACATATTGTTCTTATTTACTATTTACAGATACAGAAAATTTAATAAAGTTAAGGTTTTAATCATGGGAGAAGGTGCAGTAGAAAAGGCGCTGAAGCTTACTGGATGTGAATGTGGTGTGAAAAGGTGTAAGCTTGTAGCTAAGGAGTTTCCAAGAAGTGAGACTACTGGTGGCTATTCTTGCCAAGGTACGTCAGTTTGCTCTTGATTCTTGGTAACAAACAAAAACAAGTAAAACCCTCTCATTAGTTCGTGGTTTGTTTTAGATCCTTGTGTTCCGGTGGCTAAGAAGGCTAAGGTGTAGAGAACCCTCTCTCTCTTCTAAAGAAGAAGAAAAAGCTCTCTCTCTCTCTCTCTGGTGTTTTTAACTTGTAACCTCGTTTTTCTGCTCAGATCTTATCTAACTATCAATCTTGTTAGGCCAAAAATCTCAAATTTGGGGATTGGGAAGCTAAAACTCTGTTTTTCTGATGTCTTGAAATGATTTAACATTCTAGATTTTCTTACAGGGAGAGATGGATATTTGTTTGTGTTTGAGTTTTGCTTTGTTTTAGTGTTTACAATTTGAAATTAACCATGAAGGAAATTGTGGGTCTATTGATGCATAACCTTATGGGCTGTTTATTGGTCATACTATTAAAAAGAATGGTGTTTGATAATTTCATATAACTGATGTTATTTCTGGGAAGCATTTTAGTGATGCTAAGAATGTCATATGACTTCTTTGTGTTTTCATGGTTTATGATTTCAACATCTGCTCAGAGAATATTCTGTTTGCGTTTCTGGATCAGAGGTTTGTGAGAAGAGGTCGTGCAATTCGTTCGTTTCAAGATTTGTGGGTCAGCAAATGGAATACTATTCGAATGATCAGAACCAAAGGTGAAATGAGTCAGGTAGTGCTGCGAATCTCTCTCTTTTGTGTTCTGTTATGTATGATACCAAATAGTTTCCTTCAATAATCATCCTTGAGAATTCTCTTTGTTGATGCTTTTTTATGCATTTTGGCACTATTGCTAACTTTTGCTTATGCGTCTGATTTAATTTTCAGGTTAGAAATGTGATGATTTTTTAAGGATAAGCAAAAGTTATCGATATAGTCTCTTTGACAAGAGAATATCGATATAGTCTTGGATAGAGGGGAGCATTTGGAGTTGCTTGTTGATATAGCCGCAAATATGCAAGGGAACACTTTTCGTTTCAGAAAGCAAGCTCCGCCGGCGTGATGTTGTGGAGAAATGTCAAATCTTACGTAAGCTTTCTCAACCAAAACCCCATTTCAGGTACCTAATATACTTTATTAAAAAGACAAACCAGAAGTTTCTTGCTCTAACTTCTTGTGGAATTTCTGAAACTGAGACCGGTGTCTAGTTACTCTTTTCCTCTTGCTTCCCTGGTCAAAGACTCTAAAGGCATAACATTAAGCTATTATAACTGTGCATATATGAAGCTTCAGTAAATCAAAGATCTTTCTTACATTAGAAAAGGCAAAATGGACAGAACCTAGGCTTCCCTCTTCTTCCATACTTTAAGCAAGTAAGCTCCCTTTTTTTTAGAGCAATGGTAGCCTCAGTCAAGATTAATCAAAAAGCATTCCGTAGGTAACTCTTCCACAGTGAAGCAATCGCTTCAGGCTAATTCACCGAGCTTGGTTCGGCTTCTTTTACTTGGATCTTTTCTGATTTCTCTGTCTCCTTTTCTCCTGGTATGTTACATTTGCTGATCGTGAATTCTTTAGGGGAATGTGATTTTGAGTCAGATCGGATTGTGTTATTTGTTCTGTGACGTTTCTTTTGGTTTCTGTATGAACCCTGACTGTTGTTTAAAGACTATTTTCTTTAATCAAGTGGAAGTTTTTTATGTTTGGTATTATCACCTAGCTTCTAATCGCTAGTTGATTTACACCTGTTGATTATTTTTGTGTAATGGCTGCACACTTTTATACCGACTAGTCCTTGATTGAAATGCACAAACCAGTTTGTTTGTTGTTATCTGTTATTTTGGCAAGTGTTGTTCTTTGGGTTACATTGTTTTCTCCAGTTCGTGAGACATGAGATTCTTGATGTTCCAATGATGGGTTTGCTTCCTCTCAGCTTATTAGAGTGACATATGTGTTGGAGCTATCGCCTTGCCGGCTGGAGAAGAAAGATGGCGGGGCCATGCGAGTGTATGTAATGGCACTTGCTGTTCTTGCACCATACCACATCAACTTGGAATCTTTGGATCTCACTAATTGCTCGATGTTGAAAAATTTTCCTCAGATCTCCACAAACGTTGAAGTTATCATGCTCAGTGGAAACACAATAGAAAAAGTGCCTCCCTCGATCAGGTCATGGCCTCGTCTTAATGTGTTGCATATGTCATACTTCAAAAAACCTGAAGGAATTCCTCTTAACATCATCACAGAGCTGGACTTGCGCGATACAAGAGGTGCCTCCATGGGTCGAGAGAATCTCTCATCTAGATATCGTCTTGTGCTCAAGGGATGCAGAGCATTGGTATCACTCCCACAGATTCCGGATCCCCTCTCTATCATAGATGCTGAAGGTTGTGAGTCCCTGGAGAGACTAGATTGATTGCTCCTTTCGCAATCCAAACATTCGTCTCAACTTTGCTAATTGCCTCAAACTGGATCAAGAAGCGAGAGAGTCCTCATCATCCAGACTAGTAGAGATGCATACACAAGATTTAGATGTAGACCAATAACATATATGCAAAAAAGAATGAAAACAAAAATTCTTACCTTTATCCTTTCCATTATCATTCGGATTCATTATCATTCTCACCATAAACATGCTCTTCTACATCTTCTTCTTCCTCATCTTCACTTTCATCAGTCTCTTGATGATGAACTGTTGTTTGAGTTTGATTCCCTGCAGCTTTATTGATCTGCCATGAAAGAAAGGTTTTATCGAAACTAAATAGCCATATATGGTTATAACCTGGTCGATATTGAATTTAAGAAGATGATTGATATGTAACCTGAGCTGTAACAAGTTGTAAGTGTCCAGACAACTGTAGTAACTGTTGAATAGCCGTTTCCCGGGGCTCGGTAATCTGGAAGAACATACTTAAACTAAGCAAGTTTTACATAAGTAACATAATCCTTGGCTCTATTCTTATCTCTTACCTTAAGCAGTGTATCAAGTAGCTGGTGGTTTTTTGGTTCTTAGGACATGACATAATGACTATGATTCACCATTATGTTGTATATCCATGTAATAAGATACTTCCCACCACATCCCCTGTTGAGATAAATGCAACTGTACCAACCAAAGCATCAAACATGGTGTGAATCATTATCATCTCCCAAGACTAAACGAAAAAATGCTAGTTTAGTAAAGAAGAACATTTGGGTTTTGAGCGTTAACTTATTTCTCAGTGGTAAAATCTTCAATAGTAAACTCATATTTGGCTTCCTCCTCCTCCAGTTTTATATGGCAACTCAGATCCTAATGTAGTTCTCTAGATTGTGCCATGCACCATTGATGTGATTTTATTGTTGCAGTTCTATGATCATTACATGGAAGGGGGTCTAAAGGAGAGTATATCGAAGCTGGTGGAGATCAGGAAGAGAAATGGCATTAGCAGCACAAGCTCTGTTGCGATCAAAGCGGCCGAGTCAGATCTCTACGTGTCTATGACTGATGATAAGGTTATCATGAAGATTGAGCCAAAGGGGGATTTGGGGACTCTTGCTTTAGCTTACTCAGGCCTTGATTGTGCTGTTTGGGAGAAGAAGTGACGCATAACTCAAATTCTCTATCAAGACAAAAAAAACAGAGAAAAGAGTACTTGCTTTTCAAAATCTTGATGGTACCATGTTGAAGTTTGTTAGACCGATATGTCTTCCAACATCTAACAAGCAGTCCATAGTGCTTACATTTCCAAAACATTTCCTTACATAAACAAGATTTAAGATGATCTAAATCCCATTCTTTTCAGTTTTCAAAAGCAAAGCATTGTGCCAATAACTTGTGCAGGTTCAAAGCTATTGAATCATGTTCTTGACATGTGCTGCAAGCAAAACATATGTTGTGTGAGATATCAAACAACGAAGATGCTATCAAGTTCTACAAGAAGTTTGGGTTTGAGATCGCATTTACCTTCTTGCTATATGCCAATTGGCATGAAATCTGACATCTAAGTCATTTTTTTATCATGGTTCCTTTGTCTAAAAATTACAGATACGAAAGGGTTGCTTATTTGGACACCGATGTTGGCCAGTCTGAATTCACTGCACTGGGTTTTCTTTCTCTCACAGTTGTCGATAAATGAAGTCTCGGTACCTCATACGGATGCTTTTGACGATTTTGTTGTTTACATTCCCATAACCTTGCTTATATTGTTTGGTTTGACGTTTTCTACTTTCTTCGAGCAAATTTTTCATGGAATCAGTACACTGAGTCTTTGGTTATAGATTTAGGCCATTTATCCTCTTTTCTCTTTTATTTGATGATGCAGATGTTTCTTCAAAGAGGGATCCAGAGGCACATTTAAGATAATGTATATACCTTATTCGATTACTACCAGTTATATACTTTTGCAAGTCGAGCGAGAACAAAACTGAACTACCCCTTGTTATTATGCACCAGGCTTGGTTAAAGGTAACTCGCTAAAATATATTTCATCAGATACATATACATTTATGTCTTTCTGCGTGTGTGTTTAATAGAAGAAACTTCTTTTAATTGTTTACCTTTCACTACTATTATGATTCTTATCTTTAGGTATTGCCTATGATTTAGTGGTTGACGTGTTAGAGATACGTTTCTCCTTCCCATGCTGTGAAAATCAACATCTCTGCTCACGGAAAAAACCAACCATTTGATAGTAAGACATCTGATTTGATAGAGATTCAATCTGCTTACCAAGACAGTTTCAATCAAGCGCAAGTCTTGTACAAAAACTGGACTAAGTCAACGGGTGCGGGTGCTACTTCCTCAACTTCTACCTCAGTTTCAACTTCAAATACTAAGTCATCATGGTAATCAATTTCATCATCCAAGTACCAATATTTCACCTCTGCTACCTTGTATTCCTCACAATATTCTTCGTCATCCTATTTTCCAGAAAACAAAAATTAGGGTGTACAGATTAACAGTGCCACAATACTGTAATTGCATAATTACCTCACTGCCAAATCTTTCATTGCGTTTTCCCGTGGTAGTAATACCTTAGACAAATCCAAAACGCAGTGGGTAAAATTCAGCAAGCACAGTCCCTTTCTCCATCAAAATAGCTCCAGCAGTCTCAAGGGTCATAATTGAACCACTTCCGTCTGCAAGTAAGGCATCTTTTGGAACCAGATCAATCAACCGTTGGACAGAGAGTTCCTCATGGCTACCTAACCGGTCTTGTAACCTCAAAGCCGCTTGCATTTGACCAATCAGCGATATTGCCCAGCAAATACCTATAAAACAAATTGTTTATAATGACACATCATATGTATAACCTAAAACAAACAACAAAGAATAAGAACTTACACATTTCCTGGTGGAGGACAATAGGAAGAATGTCAGGTCAAAATAAAGATAAAAAAAACTCATGACAAAGAAATGGAACTGAAATTCCATTCTGATCAATTTCATAACAAAAGAAGATGGATTTAAAGTCAGTGAAGAAGATTGTCAAACTTACCAGTTCCGTGCAGAAACACAACAAAATCTTTTTGAATGACAATCTTGAAGGCAATCCGGATGCAATCACTCCATACACATCAGCAACACCATCCCTCACAATCTTATCTAGTTTTGCAGCAAAAATTGGATGGTGTAGCGCTTCTCCAGTTGCTAGCATTATTAGGTGGAATCCTTTTTATCATTTTTCCATTTGTAACATATTCAAACAATTCTCAATATAACAAACTAGACCATCATTTAGAAACTCATATCCAATTCAGTTGCATTTATTTGTTTTCACTAACTAATTTCAGGATCCTCTAAATCTAAACCAAAGGATGTATATATTTTTGAGTTTTCACCATCAGACAAAAAAAAATTTCTTACAATCTTCAAATTCTTAAACAGATTGTCTCTGTGTATATTGTCAATGTAGAATATAAAAAAATGACTTTTTGATTTTGCAAATTACAAAAGAACATGCTTAACTATCGATGTAGAATTTCCAGATATTTTTTGTATCTCGTGTTCTTCCACTATTTTTAATTTTTATTCTTCTGAAAAACAAAACAAAACAAAAATTAAAATGAGCATGATTTGGAGTATAATTTGAATTAGGACGTAGAAATTGGTAAAATAATTATTTTCAAGTTTTTTCAAATGTTGAAACAACATTCAATGAAGTCATTACATATTATTTATTAAATTCATAAATTAGAGAACAAACAAACAATAAAATATAAATAAAAGAAAAGATGAAGCATATATTTGTGATTTATTAAGCAAAACAAAATTTTAGTTAATTTTATATTTATTAGTAGTTTCGTTTGATAAGGACTAAAGTTCAAGAAAAATATATATTATTTTTATTAGTCTCGTTGATTATGGATGAAACATATATAGATTGCATTATTTTAAAGAATGTTATCAACGTATAAAAAAAAATTCTTTTTGTAATTTTTTTTTTTCATAATATTGTTTTGTCTTGAAAAACAATTTGATCATAATATTTGTTCTTTTTCTGAATTTGAACTATTTTTATTTTATGATGAAAAGATTTAATTGTGTTGATTAGTGATAGGTTAATATTTTTTAAAGAGAATACATAAAAAAACATTGTGTGAATATAACTGAACTATTTTAAATTATCAAGTGTGTTTATTGTTATTAGTGTAACTTTATAACAAATTATTAATTGATTAGCAATGTAATAAGGAACAATGATATTCATTAGTTGAATTTTGAAATTTTAATTTTTAATTTCAGTTTATAATAACAATTGTAATTTGTTGTTTGATCTTTCTTTTGTGGCCAAATATTTCTTTAAATTTTTTTAATTTAAATTGATTCGTATTTTTTTTTTAGTTTCATAAATGTAATAAGGGATAATGGCATTCATTAATTGAATTTTGAAATCTTAATTTTTAATTTCAGTTTATAATCACAATTATAATTTGTCGTTTGATCATTTTTATTTGTGTGGCCAAGTATTTCTTTAAATGTGTTTAATTTAAATTGATACGTATTTTTTTTTAAATTCTATAAATAAGTATTTGCAAAAAAATTTCATGACAATCAAAACTTTAAAAAGTAAGAAATTGTTAGTCTTTTACCATGTCATAATTTTTTCTAGCCATGTCATATTTTTTTTGGGATAGTGAATGTGAAGATGACAAATAAGCATTTTCTCACAAATCACTTTCCATTTAATATATAAAAGATATATATATATATATATATAATATTTGGAAGTAGGTTTGGAGAAATCGTAGAATTTAGGTGCGTCGAATTCGAAATCAATGTCAAATTCATCAATGGATGAATCTTCTGCAAAGATATCGGCGGTTTCCGGATCCATCATTGTCTCGGGAATTTGCATGATGAACATTTGGAATCAAGCATCAATCAGAATATAGCAAAACTACAATGATGATCAATTTTGCTAGGAGAAGGCAAAGGTGGTTAATTTAGATGGCACCGTTACAAAACGACGATGTTTTAAAATGTAGAAAACAAAGGGACGTTTTTGGCTAAATATACAGGTCACGAACTAGTAGTAGTTATGTTTAATTGAGAAGATTAGTTTTTTCAAGTAGCATTATTACTGTTACTACGAAATTCATGCAAGTTAATTAACCCATCATTTTTGTACCTTGAAAAATTATGTTACAAAGTTACAACATAGGTAAAAACTATGTTTATATCATTACAAACTGTTAGAATTCAAACTTTTTTTTTTGTTTGATCAAATTAATAAACGAAATTTAAAGCCTTAAGCTTCTCGTGCCTCCATTCATTGTTAATTTTTGCTATAAACTCTTCTGCTCTCCTTCTCAAATCATCGCCTCCTTCCTCTTCTTCAACCTCACTCTCTCTGCTCTCATCATCATCATCATCATTATTATCATCTTCATCTTCATCATCATCATCTTCATCCTCAACATCATCATAATCACAGCAATGGATGCTTTCTCTGTCCTCGTCTTCATCAGAAACGCTCGAAACATCGACCAACGACTCATCTTTTGCATATGAAGCACCAGCGACAATTATCTCTTCATCATCACCAGAATCAAGATTATCAGAAGCAATGTTACACATATTGTAGCTCATAGAGGTAGTAAAAGTGGAATCTTGTGAATCCATGGAACAGGGTCTTGATGATCCGGTGAGAATCATGACAATAATGAGGTTGCAGAAACAGAACATGAGCAGCGAATTCGATGTCGCTTCTCCGATCAATTCGAACGCTATGTCCAACATCTTTTTGCAGCCTAAGGAAGATAATGAGATAGGAGAATAATTTGGTAGTTAATTCAGTTTTAGTGATAAAAACAGAGGTTTGGCGCGCTTTATAAAGGAAGCTTTTTGTGTTGAGACGAGAAGTTTTGTGGTAATGAGGTGTAGATAGAAAGCTTTGTAGATATAATATGAAAATACTATATAATATAAGATTTTTTGAGAATTGGGCTTGTTTATTATTTAATCAAAGACCCAAAAGTACAAAGGAGACTTGGATCTTTGGATTAGTATATAGTATTCAATGGTCCAAACTTGTTTAAAGAAAAGCTTGTTGTAGTGAAGTTACTTGGCAACTATTCATTCAATAATTAAACAAAAGGGATTGCGCATTGTACCTTTACCACTAAGCGTCATCATCATCAATTCATCATCATGGACTTTCTAAGTCGGCCTGCAGAAGGTTCTTTGAAATTGGATAATTGATGATCCATCTAAGAAACATCGTGTTCCTTTTACTTCCGGTTAAACTCAATGAAAAATCGGTGAAACTACCTAACGATCTTACAATATATATATAAAACTACATATAGAATTTCTTTTGTAGACATTACAATATTCACAAAATATATTTTAATACATGAAAGCCTATTGGTCAATGATCAAGAGTAAGATTTGATTCCTAATTGAGTAATTTCTACAAATTACTAAATGCATATACCATAGTTGCACGTAGAATTGTCCGTCGGATCATTTAGTGTGGTGCAAGTGTAATCAAAATATTTATGATGAATGATGATGACGATATAATAGAGGAGAAAAATATCTTTCTATAGCACATTAACATAATCCATTCATTTAATAGTATAGTCTAATGGTGTGATTGATAGGTAATTAGAGGAAAATTAATTCATCTCATTTCTACTATGGGCCCACTATATAATTATGGAAGTCTATTTGGTCCAGTAGTTGATCAAGGTTTACTAAAATTTCTACACCATGAGATTTAGGTTCGAATCCCAAGAGATGAGATATAAAATCATCTGACGTATATCAAGATGAAAAACTTGTCCGTTCAATTCTTATAATTTGTAATAGAATAATAATAAAAATACATCATTAAAAACTATATATAATTAGCATTCTTTATAGTTTTACTACACTGATGTAAAAAGAAAGTACTACTAAATTTATTAAATAAAAAGTTAGCAATATAGAAAATTTAGTGAATAATTATTTTTTTATAGTTAAATAAACAAATAATAACATTTGGAGTTTTGGAGGTTCTTATTGCATTTTATGCTATATTTTTAATAGTGTTATGACTCCACAATTGGTCGAATCTTAATTAGGAATAACACATCTTAGTTGTTTTTTTGTTTAGAGAGAATCCGTTTTGTTGTCCGTTTTATGTATTCTATTTATAAACTTGACTATTAATTTTTTTATTTTTTTAAAACAAGACGGTAACGTTCATGAAATTAACCATAAAGAGATTTACTAAATACTCAACTGATTTTGATTTTGTTTTACTGAAAATTATTATTTTTCTCTCTTGTTTCTTGCTAAATACATTACACCATTCACATTTTGTACATGTTGAGCTTGAGCTGTTAATTGTGTGTAATCTCTTATACATTAATTGAGAAGTAATTTTTTCAAATTTGCTTATGTGTTACCAAATGAATCACTCTAACCAATTTTATTATGACATGACTTCAAAAAAATATGATATGGCAAAAATGAATCAAAACAATATCTTTTATAAAAAGTTCTTTAACTATGTTTACATTTCTTTCCTTAAATAAATCAAAAGATATTTTAAATAATATTTTATACTAATATTTTATACTAATATTTACGTTTTTCATTAAGAAAAAGTTTAAAAATTTTTTTTGTCACGATAATGTTTTAGAACACTTTTTCATATAAATATATTTTTACTGATATTTATAATAAAAATTTAACAAGTGTTTTAAAGAGATTTTATTATGTTTTATGACAAAAACTTTTCAAATATATAAAATCAAGGGACAATTACAAAAATGCCACATTTTAATGATAAGTTTGCAAGCGTGCCACATGCATGTACACTTTTGCAAATCTGCCACTTATTTATCCTAAAAAGTCAGTTTTGTCTCTTTCTTCTCTCTCTCTCTCACGAAATAATCCAGATTTTTTTATTTATGTTTTTCCTTTCTTTTTCTCTTTCTCTTTGTCTCTTTCTAGATCTGATTTTTTGTTCTCTTTCCTCTTTCTTCTCTCTCTCGTTCTAGATCTTTCTTCCTCTTTCTTCCACTTTCTTCTCCTTCATCTTTCTTCTATCTCTTTTTTTCTAAATCTAGTTTTTTTTCTCCATCCTCTTTATTCGCTCTCTCACTCTCTTTCTCTCTCTCTTTCTCTCTCTTTCTCTCTCAAAACAGATCTAGAGCTTTTTTTGGATTTAATATCTTTGGAGAAATCAGAAGAAAAAAGAACAACAGATTTAAATTTTTTTCTGAGAAATTTGAAGGTACGAAAGTAAACCAGATCTAGAGCTTTTTGGGGTTTAATTTCGTTGGAAGAAGTAGAAGAATAATAGATTTTGATTTTTCTGGGGAGATTTGAAGGTATGGATTTGTGTTTGTTTTCATTTTTGTGATTTCTCTATGGACGAAATTTTTTTTTTTTGTTTATTTGATTTGTGTTGTAGATATGAGTTTTTGATTACAAATCTAAGGTTTTTTTTTCGATTTGGCTTACAGTTTTGAGTTTTTGATTATTTCTGGGTTTGTTTTGTTTTTGATGTTATTCTTATTGGTCTAAGATTTTGACGTTTTTATAATTTTTTTTAAAGGTTTATAAATTTTTTTTAAGGTTTATAAAGATTTTTTACAAGTTTTATAAAGGGTTTTAAAATGTGTATAAAGCTTTTTAAATGTTTATAAGGGTCTTTAAAAGGTTAATAAAGTTTTTTAAAGATTTATAAGAGTTTTTACAGGGTTTATAAGGTTTTTAAAAGGGTAAGACTGTTTAAAAACTTTTAAAACTGTTTAATATTTTTTTAAGTTTTTTATACTCTGAATGAAATTTTTTTAAAGTTTATAATTTTTTTAAAGGTTTATAATGATTTTTTCCAAATTTTATAAGGGTTTTAAAAGGATTTTTTACAAGTTTTATAAGAATTTTTTTGTTTTTTGTTTTTATAATATGAATGAAAACCCTAACCCCCTCCCTCCCAAAATCTATATCCTAAATGCCTAATAGTTAACCAAAACTCAAAAATTTACAGTCGTTTGTATATTTTATCAAAACGTTTTTGATTTTTCTTCTCCTTTTGAGTTTTTCTGAGAATATTATTCTTCTTCTTTTTTCATATATCCACCAGATCTGTGACCAAAAAAAAAAATCTACCAGATCCAATCTCCAATCGAAGACAGCAAGAATAAAATTCAGATCTAATTTTACAATTTCGAGATCTGATTCAGAGAGAAGAAACAACTTATGTGATCTAAACATCAAATCTGATCTGATTTTTGAGAGAAGAAAAAAAAAGTTATGAGTGAGAGAAAATAAAAAATGATACAAAGTTACGAGAGAAAGAAAAAGGACAAGAAGTTATGAGAGAGAAAAAAAAGATAAAAAACTGTTATTGAGGATAATCTGGAAATATGCACAAAAAAGGATAGCACGCTTGTAAAAACTGCCAAAAGTGACATTTTTGCAATTGCCTCTATATTTTAAGGAAATCAGATTAACATTGTCATATTATATGTAATGTGTAGTAAAAAAACACTATGAAAAGTTCAATATGAACTAAAAAAGATGCAGACCATAGAAAATTATTCAATGAATGAAATTGATTTCTAAATTGATTTCTAAATCGTTTTTCTTTAATAGAATATGAAAATGTGTAAGAAACGTTAATCATAATAATAATAGAAAAAACAAAAATTTGGAAAACAAAAGAAGAGGAAAATGTAGTGTATTTGGTTTATATTGTATGAATCATGTATCAAATTTTCTTTATTTACGAAAAGTTGCTCACATTAATCTTTTCATATTTCGATGTCGAATTAAATTTTTATTCAACAATTGAAGAAAATGATTTGTTTTCCTTAAAAGATGATCAAATAGGGAATTCAATCTTTAACGAGAGGAATCTCAACTTTTAATAATAGATTACGCAGTCCAATATATTAAATTATTATATATTTTATTTGATACGTTTACGTAAATAAAATAATGAAATGGTAAAACTAAACTTCAAAATTTTATATTATTAACAAAAAAAAAATTACAACAAAATATCAACAACAATGTCTCTAATAAAAATAAAAATAAAATTATAAATACAAGCCTCTATTTAAAAAAAGGTAAAATTGTAAAATTCAAAATAATAAATATTATAAATAAATTACTCGCGTGTACGCGAGAGAGTCAACTAGTATTAATAATATTGAGAGTCAATTTTTTAAAAATAACAAATTTGGTAAGATATTGAACAACTGACGAGAATGCGTGCATTGGTCAAATCTGTTATGTAATTTTTGTTTAAACTTTAATACCGAGCCTTAATTTGGAAGGTAAATAAGGTATTTGACATATCCTTTACTCACTATAAAAACAATACTCGACACTACTACTACTCACTCGCCTTATAAAAGTTTTAATAACAAAAAAAGCTCAATTTCTAAACCAAGTTTGGCCGTACCGATGTCGTTTCAAGTTTCCAATGGTGGTCAAGTTTCCAATGGTGGTAACCAAAACGGAGAGAAAAAAGTTGGCTACATCAACTATGAACTAGAGCCTGGTTTCACCGTTCAACTACGTCAAGATATTGACCCTGCCACCATAGACCCTATGATACTCAAACAGTTCGGTTTCACATAATATTTCATTTTAAATTATTTTACGAAATTGATACATTTTATATAGTATTTCAAAAACTATAATTGAAATTCATCAGTCTCTATATGAAATTATGTATGCAGAATAATTTCAAACCGTGTTTCGGCTCAAAAGTCAAGGTTGAAGAAGCATCAATATGTTGAAAGTCTAAAGAAGAAAACCATGGAGCTCCAAGTATATATATAAATTGACTCTAATACTTTAATTTTATACATGTACTATATACTTCAACTTTTATTATTCTCTACATGAATATACATAATTTCATAATATGTTATATATACAGATGCAGGTGAGTGTGAAACGTTCCCAACTAGAAATGCTGCGTGGTGAGTATCAATGTCTACAAATTGAGCATATGGAGGTAGAGGAGCGTGTCTTTGCTAAGTATCAACGTTTTAACTCCGCTAAAGGTACATATATATTAGACAAACGTTATAACTCCACTAATATATAATTGATATACTAATTATAATTATAATTCTTGATTAATAGCTGAGGTTGAAGCGGCTATTGCGGAGATAGAGAGGCTGGAGAAGAAAAGGGCTGATTTGATCTGACTAATCCCATGCACACTCTTTATCAAGATCCACCAAAATTCTATCTTTTGTTTCAGTGTCTAAGTTTTTGTTTTCTTTAATTTCAGTACTTTCGGTTTACACAATATCTCTACTAAATTGATCAAATCAATATGCAATTGTTTTGCATGGTTTTAGTGATCAGTTTGGATTATGTTATCCTGCTTCATTGAAAAGAAAAATAAAAAACTAAGTTTGAATTAATTTGGAAAATAAACAATGATAAAACTAATTTGACCGATTTATTGGATTTATATTTTGTTGTTTTCAACAATATGCAATATATAAATTTATATTCGGGTGATATCACAACGACAATACAAACACAAACAAATATGTTATAATGTATATATAGGACATATTCAATCAATTTAGTTTATATATAATACGCACAGGGCCGTGCCCACCTTATAAATTTTGAGGCATTTGTCTTAGGGTCTCCATGATATTACATAAATTTGGTGCCCCAAATTTCTTAAAAATAGTAAAATATATACATTTTTCATATTAATTTTAGTTTGATATCATTATCCACACTAATTTTGAATCTCAAATTTTTTTAACACTACTTATGGGGCCCCAATTTTTTTTTTTTGGCTTTACGCCTCTTAAACTCTAGGAACCGGCCTGAATATGCATAACATAAATGTAGCTTGTAAACAAAATTCACACTATTTTTTTTCTAACGCAAAACTCATAAGTTAATTTCTCGTCTCTTTTTCTTGGTAAAATGTAGGAAAATGTCAATTTTGAATTTAGTTTAGACTTAATTTATTAAAATAATGATTGGCATGCATACACACCTACGACTTCTGCCTCTCTTTTTTTCGTCCTATTTGCTTTCTGTTTTTTCACACATGCATATACGCATATAATTGAGAACACATTCAAATATCACAAGAGAATAATTATAAGCTTCTTAATTCTTATTCAAATTAAGATATTTTTGATACTTTTGATTGTGATTATACAGGATGAACATCTTAACCTATCTATATATTAATATTGTATCAAATGAGGTTTGAGTATGAATCTAATGCACTCGTTTTGCTGATTATATCTCTAAATTGACCCAAAATAAAACCAAACAAAAAAATCATCTTTAGTATACAACAACATGCTGATATCCCACCAATCTTGAAAGATGAAAAAAAAACAAAATGTTGAAACAGAGAAAAGAGAAAAGAGATGAAACATTACTTTTACGGTGTAAATTGCAATCGATGTGTAAAATATACTAATCTACACACTTTAGGTTGCTTTAGTAGATATGATCTCCAGCTCCGCCCACCACGCCGGAGATAGCCTCGTCAATGCAGCTTTCGACGTTATTCCGATGATCTTTCTCAGCTTAGCCACCACTTCTTTCATTTTTGGATTCTATTTCAAACACTCGAAAACCACTTCCCATAGCTTCTCAATGATTAAAAAAAACAAGCCCAACTATTATAACATAAGATTATTTTGGGAATTGGGCTTGTTTATTAACTTAATTAAAGACCCAAAAGTACAAATGAGACTTGGGTCTTTGGATTATATGTATACAATATTTCTTTACATGTTAATTTGTTTAAATAAAATTTATAGTGACGCTATTTGGCATTCAATAACTAAACAAAAGGGATTTCTTGCGCATTATTGACATCATCATCAATTCATCATCATTATGGCCTTTATAAGTCAGCTCACAAGGTTCTTTATAAGAAACATCGTGCTCTTTCTACTTCCGGGTACATTCAATGAAAACTCGGTGAAACTACTTAACGATCTTAATATATACTTAAACCACACATTTTCTATTCACTGTACAATTTCTTTTATAGCCTAGAACGTATTCATAGAAATATATTTTTATACGTAAAAGTCTAATTGGTCCAATGGTCAAGCGTGGATTAGATTCCACAAAAATGCAATTTCTCCAATGAATAAAAATTTGATTCATAGGTAAAAAAACAAATAATAACATTTGTAGTTCTGGAATTTCTTATTGTATTTTATGCTATATTTTAATACTAGTATTTTGACTCTGCAATTGGTCTAAACTTAATTAGGAATAACAAATCTTAGTTGTTTTTCAGTTTGGAAAGAATCCATTTCGTTTTCCATTTTTATGTATTTCGTTTGTAAATTTGACTATTATTTTTTTTATTTTTCAAAAACGACAAAGTAACGTTCATGAAATTAACCATACAAAGATTTATTAACACTTAACTGATTTTGTTTTACTGGAAAATATTATTTTCTTTCTTGTTTCTTGCTAAGTACATTGCACCATTCACATTTTGTACATGTTGAACTGTTAATTGTGTGTACAATTGTGAAATTTTCTTAAATTAAAAATTTAATAAGGTATTAAACAGCTCACGAGTGACGAGAAAAGCATGCACTGGTCAAATATGTTATTGTAATTTTTGTTTTACCTTTTAAGTAATACCGAACTCTAATTAAAAAGAGCAAATAAGGTATTTGACATGTACTTCACTCACTATAAAACCAACTCGACACTACTACAACTTGACTCACTCACCTTATAGATTACAACAACAATAACTCCATGCCTAAGCCCAACTTGCCCGTTCCGACGTCGTCGTTTCATGTTTCCAATGGTGGTAACCAAAACAGAGAGAAGAAAGTTGGTTACTTCATCTATGAAGTAGAGCCTGGCTTCACCGTTCGACTACGTCAGGATATTGATCCTGCCATGGATCCTAAGAAACTCAAACGGTTCGGTGTTATAAAATAATTTATTTTTAATCATCTTGCGAATAACTTTTATAATATTTCAAAACCATAAATTGAAATTCATTAGTCTCCATATGTAATTATGTATGTAGCATAATTTCAAACCGTGTTTCGGCTCAAAGGTCAAGGTGGAAGAAGTGTCTATATGTTGAATATTTATTGAAGAAAAAGAAGGAGCTCGAAGTATATTTATAAACTTACTCTAATACTTTTATTTCATACATGTACTATATACTTCAATTATTATTAATATACATAATTTCATGGTGAGTTATATATACAGATGGAGGTGAGTGTGAGGCGTGCTCGACTCGAAATGCTGAATGAAAGGACTAAGTGTCTTAACACTAAGTATAGAGAGCTTGAAGAGCGTACTTTTGCTACAAATCAACGTTTAATTTCCGCTCAAGGTACAATATGTATAACAGTTAACTAATTAGATATATATTTTTAGAGTTGATATACTAATTATAATTGTAATATGCCTAATTAATAGCTGAGGCTGAAGCGGCTTTAGCGAAGCTACGAGAACTTGGAGATGAAATTGGCTCATTCGATGTGACTACCCTTATGAACCTCTTTCTCTAAGATCCACCAAAATTCTATGTTTTGTTTTAAGTTATGAGTTTTTTTTTTTTTTTTCAAATGTTTCGATTTACATAATATTTGTACTAAATTGAAATAAAATCAGCATGCAATAGTTTTGTATGGTATTTGTTTCAGTTGGGATTAATATATTAGCTTGCCTTTGATTTGTTTTTCTTTTAAAACATAGTTCAAATTAATTTTGGAAAGAAAACTAGTTTGACCGAATTAATAATTAGTTAAATTTATATTTTGTTTATGCAATATGTGGATTTGGACTCGGATAATAATATAACGATAATACAAACACAAACAAATATGCTATAGTCGTTATATGTAAATGTTTATATTAAGTTATAATAATTTCTTACAATATTTTTTGTGACGTCAAAACTCAAAAGTGATGTATCGCATTCTTTCTTCGTAAAGGTACGAAAATGCTAATTCTGAATTCAAACGCCTGTATATTGAATTAAGAAAAACGGCTTTGTAATGATTTGCGTAACTTCATATATAACCTAGTTAATAACAAAAAGAATGAAACTATAAATTAACATCATCCACTGATCCTCCTTTTATTTGGACAGTCTCTCAAGGTATCAAATTCACTCATTTTGCTGATTATATATTTAAATTGACCCAAAATAAACCCAAAAAAATAAGAAATAAACCATCAACATGTTGATAACCCAATCTTGAAAGATGAAAAAACCAAAATGTTGAAACAGAGAAAATAGATAAAAACATTACTACACTGTGCAAATTGCAATCGATGTGTATCATTCTAATCTACACACTTTATGTTGCTTCAGTAGATATGATCTCCAGTTCCGCCCACCACGCCGGAGATAGTCTCGGCAACGCTACTTCCGACGTTATTCCTGTGATCTCTCTCAGCTTAGCCACCACTTCTCTCATTTCTAGACTCTGTTTCAAACACTCCAAAACCACTTCCCATAACTTCTCCAGGACATTCTCCTCCTCGAAGCTTTCCAGTGTCGGATCCACAACAGGCTTGGTTTCATGGAGCAGAGAATCCGGTTCCGGGATCTTTCCGGTGATGATCTCGTGCAGAATCGCGCCAAAGCTGAAGACGTTGTTGTTGGTCTGAGGATCAAGTGAAGTGGAGCTGAAGAAAGTAAAGTCAGCGACTTTGGCTGCATAATCTGTTGTCAAGTAGATAGAAGAAGAGTTGAGGTTGGTGTGGAAGAAGGGTTTAGGGTTGAGATTGTTCATGTGTTCTACACAGTAAGCTATTCCCATTGCGATTCTCAGTCTCGTTCGCCAGTCCAATGGCTCTGCGTCTTGCGCTGAGCAATAACAATACAGTTTGGTTTTAGAAAGGGAATTATGAGGCTGAGTCTATGGAAGTACTGGCATTGCCATTTACTGACCGTGTAGTTGCTCGGAGAGGGATCCATTAGGAGCATACTCGAAAACCAGCATTCTGTTGAAAGGCTGGTCTTCATGGCAATACCCGATTATATTCAGAAAGTTCTTGTGGTCAACTTGAGATAACCTCTGTATCTGCATTGCATGATTGTATGTTGTTTTAAGAAGAGGAGAAATTTTAGATGAGGAGGTTCTGATGCTTTATTACCTTTTCTTGGAACTGTGTTTCGAGATCCTCTGACCAGTCCTGGAGGGATCCACGTGCAACGGATAGAACCGCGATTTCAGAGCCTGTGGATAGAGTTCCTTTGTAAATGGTTGCATCGGAGGTTGTGGAGCCTATGATGTTACTGAAATCTTCGCAAGCAGCTTCTAGTTCCGATAGCTTCAGTTTAGGAACACCTACAAGAGTCATAATGAGTACACTAAATCACTCACCAATCTGATATACTATTCAGTAGAGTAAACATAACACAATGACCAACCTGTTATAACAACATCTTGAAGCTGGCCACTGCTCCTAGTTGCCCATGGTTTTACCTTTTTTCTCCGGAGAAGATAGAAGGCTACCAATGCGATCATGATGCCAACTACACCTGCGAGCACTCCAACTATTATCAAAATCATGTGATTCTTGCCAGGAGGAGGCGGAGCTGGAGGCAGAGGTGGAGGAGGCAGAGGAGGAGGAGGCAGATGTGGAGGAGGCTGAGCTGGAGGAGGCTGAGCTGAAGGGTTCTCGGCTTTGTCACTACTACTGGGAGGGTTGTTAAATATAGACTGCGGAGGAGGAGGAAGAGGAAAAGCAGGAGGAAGAGGATCTATGGTCTCTGTATTTGTAGGGGATGGAGGAGGAGCAGAAGGTAACGGAGGAGGAGGAGGAGGAACTGCCTCCAAGCTTGGATCCTCGCCAGGGGGAGTTAACTGAAGCAGCCTGCGACCGAGAGAGAATGGTTGGCCAAAGTTGTTGTCACACAAATCCAAGATCTCAAGCTCCTGCAATTCTGCTACTTCTTTAGGTACTTTCCCGGAAAATGAATTGTTTCTCAGAATACTGCACAAGAGCAAGGGAGTTGTAGATGTATGTGTATCTACGTAAAGAATTGAGGTAGTGTTGGGGACAAAAAAAACGTTTTACTTACAGAGATTTCAAATGAGTTAGGTTTCCTAGTTCAGGTGCAAGTGTTCCTTGCAGGGAGAGATCTCTTAGATTTCTACGGTATTATCCAATAAGAGATAAAGTTATAACCCTGAGAAAGAGGAACTACATCTTATTAAGGATTTTAGATGACTTACAAGATGATAACTCTTCCATTATGTGAACAGACAACACCAGACCAAGAACAATGATGAAGCTCTCCCCAATTCAACAAAGCTCCAAATGGGTCTCTCTCTATTCTCTCTTTGAATTTCATAAGAGCCAATGCTGCAAAAACACCATCCATATATATCAACACTTGTATAGTATAGACTCAAAGAAAAGATGAAGCAAAAGTACCTTCAGTTTCGAAACAGAGACCAAACGTGAGACTGTGAGGAAGAAAAAAGAGGAGGAAGAAGATGGAGAATGTTGATCGGAACAATCTCCACCGTTGATCAGAACTCATCCTTTTTGTGTTGTTGGAGTAGTTCAAGTCGTCGTTCAGAGAAGAAGACAAATCAATGTCTGCTCCTTTTTATATCCCACCTTCTTCTTCATTTTTCCTTTTTGTGTTTTTGACTTAGTTATTTTTGAGCATCAATTACAAGTTGCTCAAAATTAATTTTTAGGAAAGTGTTACACCTTTAGGACGTTTCTCCTTTGCTTATAATATACAAATGCTAAACCATAGAAAGTTGGAAAATGTAAATGCAATTTTTAATTTAAAATATTAATACCATTTGCAATGCACGATACAGTCTTTCCCTCTACAAATTGACCCAGTAAACCTTGACTTGGGTTTTTTTTTTTTTTAGCAACAATAAAATTCTAAGGAACATCGTCACTTTTTGTCATTTTGAACAGTTCTAATCCTCATTACAAAAATGAAACAACACAACCTGTAGCTATTTCAATATATTAATTTGAAATCTGAAAATTGATTATTCGTTTATTGGAGAATAAAGATCACTCAATTTTGGGAAAGAATTACGCTCACTTGCAATGTAGAGTAAAGCCAAAAGTGGGCTTGCAAAGGCTTATATTGAATCTGTTACACTACGTTCCGGTTCATAACATTACCCAAATGAGTCCTCAAGGTTAGCTACAAAGCCACCATCTAACCACATATATAACAACTCTTCTCTTCTTTAACTTAATCATTACTATCTTAAAATATTTTGATATGAAACTACGCTCTTACCAGCAAAAACTAGCTATGTGCTACAGATTTCTTCAAAAAAAAGCCACGTCCAATTCGTGAAAACCGTGGAGATGGGAGAGTGAGTTGGACTAAATTACCGTGAGATGGCACGGAGCAGGATGCAGTGGATATGCGAGAAGTCAGGGCGTGTAGAGGGGCAACTGTTCCAGCATTTGGTCATAAGATATCTGAGGACTTGAGGGCAATCTTCTGGGATCTCTGGTCTTAGCCCGCATGCTGCAATCCCAACCGCTGCTTGCACTGGTGAGCAAGATCCATACGCTTCCTCCCCTGTCACCATTTCCCAAAGCACCATCCCGAAGCTATACGCATTACTCATCCAAGTCTCTCTTGTCTTCTCCGGGTCCCCCGCGATCATCTGATTTCATTTTAACCATTTCACAAGCTGCAGTAATGAACAACTGCTTTTCCAATAGAATCTACTTATTCATAACTACATAATAGAATCTACTCATTCATAATTACATAAGGAGAATCGGTGATAGAGAAAAATATTAGGCATGCTCAGTTAATGTAATGATAAAACATGTGCATCTTTAGAAGCCTACAAGTATAAACTACCCATCTAATCCCCAGGCAAATTTTTCTGTATAATTTGATTACGGATCACTGAACTAGGATTATGCAAGAAGAGCGTCAAAGAAATACAGACCTCGGGTGCAAGCCATCGATAGCCATCTGTTTCGTACTCCATGGCCTCCCTGACACTCTTGCACGCGGTGACTATTCCCATATCACCCAAACAGGCGTTGCCTTGCTTATCTAATAGTATTCTGTGCGTGTTAAGGTCTCTATATGCAACACCATGATCATTCATGAACTTCATCCCTTCTGCTATGTCAACAGCAATTCGAAATATCTCCTTGGTCTGAAGCTTCTTTTTCTTCAACACCAGCTCATGGAGTGATCCACCTTGCATCAGTTTCGTTACTATGCATAATCCATGATTTTCGTCGATGCAGACACCATAAAACTGCAGAATGCTCTTGTGTCCACAAGTCATCAGCTCCAAGAAATCTTTTCGAATCTCAAACTCATATGAATTCCCCTTATCACAGCCTTTTAGTTTCTCAATGGCCACTCTTTTTCCTCTGTAAACTCCTTTAAAGGAATTTGGTCCTACTTGATCACTAAACTCGAGATTATCTGAATTCAGTAGCCATTTCCCGATATCATCGCCGCCCAATTGGATAGTCTGCCATTCATCCACCGATACAGAAAACGAAGATCTTGCGGGTGGCATTTGAAGCTGGATCCTAGCATTCGGATTTTCCAACTCTTGTCTACAGCATTGATCAATGGACTCTACATCAAGATCCCCGAATTCTCCAACACCCGCGTTATGCTCTTGACAGCCACAGAGACCAAAAGGAAGCTTCACAGAGGTTGACTTGGGCTTCCTCACCGCAGATTTAAGAGCATTCTCAACCTTGGTTCTGAAATTCTTTTCTTGTCCAGACTCAACCAGAAGAACAACAACTCCGAGAGTCAACCCCTTCTTCTCAAAGATCTGTACTTTCTTACAACAAATCAAAGCAGTATCAAGAGATCCCGAAATGGTTGACCACGAAAGCGAACAAGTGCAAGCGAATGTGAGCTTGAACATAGAACCCTGAGCTTCCTCCTCATCACACACCTCTTCAATCACAAACACAGGATTGTCATCTCCACAAGTTTGCTCAATCAGTTTTAAGTGTACACATACCTCTTTCATATCGAAATCAGCCTGACTGTAACTGTTGAAACGAAAGCACAACTTTATCCACCAAATACAAGAAACAAAATTCCAGATCTAAGCTATGGTTCTGGTGAATTTTGGTTTACCTGAGAGGCAAAGAATCGTAATGTTTCCTGAGATTAGAGACGAGTTTCTCAGGCAACTGGCTTCCAGGGTACATTTTAGCGAGGTTTCTCACAACAGTCGCCCAAACGAGCTTCCTGCCTCCTCCGGTGGTTGCATTCTGGTTGTTTTCCCGACTCGAGTCGAGGCTGAGAGAGTTTTTGAGAGAGGAGATCGCGTCGGAGACATTGCGACCGAGTCGCTGAAACCGTTTCTGCATACCGGAGGAAGTCTGATCGAAACGCGAAGCAGCGGTGAGTGACTCAGACCTGTCGTCGGAGCACATGAGGACTTGGTCGTCAACGAAATCGTCGTCGGTGCAGCCGCCGGAACTGCGGGTGGACCAGCATTCGAGCGCGGAGGCCATGGTTGCGACTGGCGAAGGTAACAAGGTTTTTGAGTCTGGCTACTTGAAAATGCCGAGTGAGTGAGATTTATATTTATTGTATTTTGCGTTTATATTAGTAGTTTGTTGTTGTTGAACACAGAAGCACCAGTGGTCTAGTGGTAGAATAGTACCCTGCCACGGTACAGACCCGGGTTCGATTCCCGGCTGGTGCATTTTTTTTTGCTTTTGTGCAAAAGTGAGATACTTTTTTTGGTCACTTGCAAACAATTTTATCTTTTTGTAACTGAGAATGAGTAGCATGTTTCTGTGAAACAAAATCGTTTCATATAACCAAACAAATTGAGGAGAAGAAAGAACGATATACAAGTGTGTGTGTGTGTGTTGTAGAGAGTCTTAACATTGGGGCAAGTCCAATGGTTGAGATTGAACAGATGGTAAATGGCCCTCGCCGTTCTCAACTAAGAAGACCATAGCCAGACCCCAAAATATATGGGGATCGATGTTGCAATGCATCAATTCCATTTTCTTTGTCATGAGTTTTATTATGTTCATTTTTAATCTTGTTTTTTAAATACTATTTTTTAGAACGGACCTGAGAATTTCTTCTCAAGATTTGTTAGAGGTGACATTCTTCCTGTCCTACACCAACTAAAGAATAAGTTCTTCTTCTTTGTTGTATGTTTTAGGTTTATATCTATGATGTGTGTGATTTTTAACAATTTTTCAAATGAAGATATTTGTTGGGCTATCTCTATGATTAGTCAACTGCAAGTGGCTATGAGGTTACAAGGCCGGTTAAGTAGCAATCAGGAACTCTCTGTTCAAGAGTTGATCGATCTGATACCGAGAAATGAGCTATACGTAAAGGGAAATGGTTCAATTATGCACCTTGAGGCTGCTGGAGATATTTTGAAGGTCAAAGGGACTGTGCTTGCTGAATATTGTCCACTGCGTTTTGGGTTTGTCGAAGGGATTACCAAGGGAAAGCGCAGTGGTAGACCTTACATTCTATTTATGTCTTAATTTTATTTTTATTATGCAATTACAGGATTGTGGGTACTGACAATCTATACACCCTAACTTTTTTTTTTTTTTGGAAAATAGAAAGAAGAAGATGATTTTGAGAGATTCAAGGTAGCAGATGACGTAGAAGTAGAAATTGAAGGTGACGTAGAAGTTCATAGTGAAAAAGAATTTGACCTGTTTCTGTTCAGATCACCTTGACTACAAAAGAATGGGATGGAAAGGTAATGTTGATTTGTGCCTTTTTCAATCTAATTTTTGTTAAGTTTCAATCTATTTTGGTTGTTTCACGGAGCATCTATAATCCGAGCGAGGAAGAATTGAAGAAATCAAACGAAGGAGCAACGTATCTCAACCACTAAATCATAGCTGATACCTAAAGATAGCAATCATAATAGTACTGAAAGGTAAAAAGTTAAAAGAAGTTTCTTGGATTTTTAATGAAAAATCCCCTCAACTATCCCCAGATTGTGAAAAATCCTCTCAACTATTTTTTTAGTAAAAAAACTTTCAACTATACTTTGTTAGTGAAATTAACCTTCTATCTATAGTAATGTTCAACCCCAATAAAAATTATTGTCTTTTGTTAAAAAAAAAGACAAAACGTCTCAAATATTAACCAAAACATCAAATCGTTTACAGAAAAACAATACGAAGTGCGCAAAGAAGAAAGTAGCTGCAACTTGTATTCAAGATCGCTTTGATTGCAGAATATATGCTTCAATAACCACTCGGTCTACTAGTATGGTTGTGAGATCGTACAACAGAACTCACACATGTTACTCAATAGGTGTGGTGAATCTCTACGGTGCACCTAAGATTGCGGCTGATTTTCTAAATGAGTTTAGGATTAATCACGATTTACAGTACACTAGGGATCACGTTTTTTTTGTCATAAGTTTCACTTTGTGCTGTTTTCCTATGAACAACTTGATATTTTGGTCAATATTTGATGCGCTTTGTCGTTTTTGTAACAAAAGACAAAAAAAATTATTGGGATTAAACGTTACTGTAGATAGAGGATTGATTTCACTAGCGAAATGTAGTTGAGCGAGGGGATTTTTCACATCCGATGATAGTTGATGGGATTTTTTATTAAAAACCCAAGTTTCTTCTATTAAACACACACTAGTGAAAGGTAAAAAAATTAAAAGATGTTTCTTCTATTAAACATACGCGCAGAAAGACACAAATGTATATGTATATGATGAAATAATTTTGTTCTGAAAGGATAGAGATAGCGAGTTTCCTTTAACCAAGCCTGGTGTATTAATAACAAGGGGTAGTTCAGTTTTGTTCTCACTCGACTTGCAGAAATATATATAACTGGTAGTAATCGAATAAGGTATATACATATCTTAAATGTGCCTTTGGATCCCTCTTTGAAGAAACATATGCATCATAAAATAAAAGAGAAAAGAGGATAAATGGCCTAAATCTAAAACCAAAGACTCAGTGCTATTGATTCCATGAAAAATTGCTCGAATCTCTGGTGTCTTTACACATGGAACTGTCCAATCCGATTCTAGAAAGTAGAAAACGTCAAACCAACAATATAAGCAAGGTTATGGGAATGTATGAGGTACCTAGAATTGATTTATCGACAAAAACCAGGTGCAGTGAATTCAGGCTGGCCAACATTGATGTCCAAATAAGCAACCCTTTTGTATCTGTAAACCACAACGGTTAATTTTCAGCAAACTCATTCAGACAAAGGAAGCATGATAAAACAATGAAGACAAGATTCCATTCAAATGAATCTTGTAAATGTGATCTCAAACCCAAACTTCTTGTAGAACTTGATAGCATCTTCGTTGTTTGATATCTCACACATGTTTTGCTTGCAGCACATGTCAAGAACATGATTCAATAGCTTTGAACCTGCACAAGTTATTGACACATTTTTTTGGCTTTAGAAAAGAATGGGATTTTGATCATCTTAAATCTTGTTATGTAAGGAAATGTTTTGGTAAAATTGACAAAAACAATGAACTATTTTTAGGTGGCATGGATCTATGCTCGAGATAAAAAAGGATAACTATGAAAGTACAACAACATGCTATATAGAGTTTTCTATATTACTGTTGTTTTGTTGGTGTCAGGATACAAGTTTAGCATAACAGATTTATGATTCACCAATCCCAATCCCGCGGTATGGTGCAAGAACACCAAGTGTCATTACATACACTATTACATACACTCGCATGGCCCCACCATCTTTCTTCTCCAGTCGGTAAGGCAATAGCTCCAACACATATGTCACTCTAATAAGCTGAGAGGAAGCAAACCCATCATTGGAACATCAAGAATCTCATGTCTCACGAACTGGAGAAAACAATGTAACCCAAAGAACAACACTTGCCAAAATAACAGATAACAACAAACAAACTGGTTTGTGCATTTCAATTAAGGACTAGTCGGTATAAAAGTGTGCAGCCATTACACAAAAATAATCAACAGGTGTAAATCAACTAACGATTAGAAGCTAGGTGATAATACCAAACATAAAAACTTCCACTTGATTAAAGAAAATAGTCTTTAAAGAACGGTCAGGGTAAACCTTTACTTACAAATAAACAAACAAGAACTCTTGAGAACGAACAGTTCATAAAGTTCATAAACCCCCAAAGGAACTGAGTTTTACTTATTAAAGGAAGAGACAAATGCTCCATAAGGCAAAAAAAATAGCAGAAACCAAAAGAGATCTCACATAACAAATAACGCATTCCCCCTAAAGAGCTCACGATCACGATTAGAAGTTAGGTGCGAATACTAAATATAAAAAACTTTCACTTGATTAAAGAAAACCATGCAATTTCCTTCAAACAACGGCCATGGTAATACTTTACTTACAAACAAACAAAAAACACATCAATTGCGTCATTTAATTGTACCCACTTCTACACTAACATTAGAGCAAGAACACAAAACCCAAACATGAGTAGGTTTTACCAAACAAATAGACAATAGATGAGGTCTCAGATCACGGAACAGTTCAGACACCCCAGAGGAACTAACTTTTCCTATAAAATGAAGAGACAAAAAGGCTCCATAAGGCAAAAAAGACAGAAACCAAAAGAAACGTCACAGAACAAATAACACAATCCGATCTGACTCAAAATCACATTCCTCTAAAGAATTCACGATCAGCAAAAACCAAATGTAGCATATAAAGAAAAAAAATTAACCATCCTCACACACAGAGGAGAAATTACTGGAAAAAGGAGACAGCGAAATCAGAAAAGACCCAATTAAAAGAAGCTGAACCAAGCTTGGTGAATTCGCCTGAAGCGATTGCTTCATTGTGGAAGAGTTAACCACTTTGCTTACGGAATGCTTTTCGATTAATCTTGACTGAGGCTACCATTGCTCTAAAAAAAAGGGAGCTTGCTTGCTAAAGTATGGAAGAAGAGGGAAGCCTAAGTTCTGTCCATTTTGCCTTTCTATTGCAAGTCTTTTTTTTGTTCCATTTCCTTAAATTGCTTGTTAGTCTCCAGCAAGCAATCGTCTTCAGCAACCACTTGGTTAATATAGCCAATAATCTGACATTTTGGCGGCATATTCTTCTTAGCTACAAGCTTACATCCTTTCACATCACATTCACATCCAGTAAGCTTCAGGGCCTTTTCTAGTGCGCCTTCTCCCTCGATTAAAACCCTAACTTTTCTGTTTCTGTAAAAAGTAAATAAAAAAGTCTTTACTATCTCTTGAGAGTAGGGAAAAATGGAGGAAGAAAGCCACAAACCTTAAAAAACAGTTTTAGTGATCTCTCCACATGAAGAGAAATGTTTAATCATGGCGCTCTTGATATCGTCCTTAGAAAGCGAAGTGTCATTATCCCATAACAAGCATCCTATATAATAATTTGAATGCAACATTATCAAACATGACAAGAACACATATATCATCCAGATACTAACCTCCAAAACAAAAATATAAAAGAGTCTATTTACCAGGCTGATTCTTTTTCTTTTTCTTTTTCTTTGACTTTGACTTTGACGCACGATGTGGAACTCTCAGGCGTATCAGCCAATTCAGGAATTGGTCGTGGATACGGGAAAGACGTAACGACTACATTCCATCCTCCCATGTCACTTCCATTAAGTTCCAACGCCTTCTCTTCTACGTTGTCTCCAAGAATAGTAATGAAAGATCTTTAAAACAAAAACAAGTTTTTAGTTAGCATTTTTGTAACTATAGAGCTAGCTGGGGAAAATTTGGAAGAAGAAGAAGGAGACACAAACCTGTTGAGAAAACCGCTTCTAAAATCTCTGGGAACAGAAATGATATGATCCCAATTGATGGATCGACGCTTCGATGCAAAGCTTGAGTCTTGAACGATGAACTTTCGGTAATCGGTTGCGGAATGGATGATGAACGGAATGATGGTGAACGGAATGATGATGAACGAATGATATAATCAAACAAGCAGTGAGTGGCTTGAATGAAGAGTAGAGACTCAAACTCCTTGGATATTACGCACCAAGAGAGAAGGAGAATTCTCTTGTTTAAGAGAATGTGTCGAATATTTCTATACGACGGTTTTGATCACAAGTAAAAGAGAGAAAGGTTTTTCGATAAAACTTGGATGATTTGATTGATGAAGTTTCGAACACTTATATAGCCAAGAGAAGAGTACATGCACTCTCTCTTGGAAATAACAACAACAATAAATCCAACTACTTATTAAATGAAGAACATGCAAAAAAGACTTGAAATTTGAATTTAAAGTTTGAAGGCTCCTTCACAAAAATGGGCTTTGGGCTTGGGCTTCCCTTTATGAATTCGCAATTATGGACAAGACCCATGATAAAATCAAGGTAAATTACTAAGCGAAAAGATGAAAATAATTTAGCTTACCTCATTAAAAGTCATGCTTAGAAAACCCAATGGGATAAAACTAAGCATGGGAAAAAGAGTATAAGCTAAGCACTTGTTCACTTAGTTATTACCGTGATCTTCTTCCTTCGCTCGTATAAGTACCATTATCCTTGGCGTCTCGGCTTGACCTTTGTCTTGAGTCTTTTTGAGCATCAGTTGAACGGCTTGTGTTAGCTCCATGACTTTGGCTCTCGTGACCGGTCCTTGTGGTAGCTCCATCGCGCTTGAGATGTCTTGAACCTCCATTGCTCCTTTGTTGATAAACTTCCGGTTCGGTATTGCCGTCTAGGATCACATCAAGAAATGATCCCGATGGTTCGGTATTGCCGTCTAGGATCACATCAAGAAATGATCCCGATCGTTCCGCATGAACGGAAATGCATCCTCAACACACTCTTGAAGATTACTCTGATGGTGGATTCGTCCATGGAGAGAAGTTGCTGCTAGGTTTTCGAGAGGCAATAACCTTGAATTTAGTTCGGGCCTCGACTAAGTCCATTTTGTCCTAGAGGTTTTGGAGTCTGGTTACTTGAAAATGCCAAGCGAGTGAGATTTATATTTTTTGTATTTTGCTTTTATATTAGTAGTTTTTCGTTGTTTAACGCGGAAGCACTAGTGGTCTATTAGTAGAATAGTACCCTGCCACATTACAGACCTGAGTTTACTTTTTTTGGTCACTTACAAACAATTTTATCTTTTTGTAACTGAGAATCAGTAGCATGCTTCTGTGAAACAAAATCGTTTCATATAACCAAACCAATTGAGGAGAAGAAAGAACGATATACAAGCGTGTGTATTGTAGAGAGTCTTAACATTGGGGCAAGTCCAATGGTGGAGACTGAACAGACTGTAAATGCTCCTCGCCGTTCTCAACTAAGAAGACCATAGCCAGACCCAAGAATATATGCGAATCGAGGTGGCAATGCATCAGCCAAACTCCTGGATTATCGGCCACGAATCTGATAGCTACCCATCCACCTGGAGGAGTTCCAATTGTGTTTCTTCGTGGTGGGTCGAGGAGGTTGAAGGAAGCTGTGTCTTTGCTCGGGTTGAAGTTACCAATACCTGTCCCAACTACATAGAACTCGTACCCGTGGAGATGCATCGGGTGATTCTCAATGGTCACAATGCTCGTGTCTTGCAATATAATTTGCACTTTCGACATGAACTTTAGTTTGTAGGCCTTTGTTCCACGGGTAGGTTGCCATAGCCCTCTGCTCACGTTCCCTGTATAGTCAAATGCGAGAGGAGGAACTGGAGGGAAGTCTGTGGTGAAAACACCCGCGGGATTGCCTTGGTAATAGGCTTGCATTATGGAGTTTCGTTTAGGGAAGACAAAAGAGACGTTGTTTATGCTGGCGGCGAAGCGTGTTCCGTTAGGACCTTGACATCTTTGCGTGTTGGGGGTTGGGCAGTTGAATAGTCCCATTCCTACTGTGAAAAACAAATTCTCGTCAATGTCGAGTGGTACTTCCACTTTCGAAGGACTCTTCATCTGCGCTGTGAACGCTGCTGCTGTTGCTGTGTCGTTGAATCCTGGCAGCTGCGCAGATATTGCCCGCGCCTGCGATTTACCTTGAAGAGTAACACAGGGGGCGCCTTTGTACTGGAGGATTGCGGTGGTAGTGGTGTTGATAAAGGGAGCGTTGGCGCTGTTGTAGGCGTGTGCTGCCATGTAGTAGTGTGCTGGCAATTGGTCTGCGGTTAGAAGCACATCGGTTGTCTGACCTGGACCTATCATTATGACATTGGTCGAGAAAGGTTTGGTGTAGGAGGCATCCGCAGCAACAACTGTCAGTTTATGATTCGCCACAGCGAAGAAGAGTTCTTGGTTCAAGGCAGAGTTGATGACCCTGAGGAGAATGGTCTCTCCTGACCCAACCAGAAATCTCAAAGTTTCTGCGTCGTGACAAATACGTAATATTAACTAACAGTCATATAGCTGTAACTGTTTTATGAGTTCTAAATTAATTGTTGTTACCTTGGCTAGAGCATCTGTAGAGATCACCAGGCTGACCATTGATGGTTAAGGCGTCTGACACGTTTGGCGCTGCTCCCGTAAACTGGGCTTGGCTCAGAACATCCATGGGGTTTCTGTCCCACCACTCTCCTAAGAGAAGGGTAAACTCTCTCTTGGGAAGAACTGGAAAAGGGTAATGAGGCGAAGAGAGCGGAGGGCGAATGATGAGAGCTCCATACACGGTGGCTCGAAGCCATCTGCTGTGAGCATGCCACCATAAAGTACCTTCTTGTTCTTCGATATTGAACCTGTAGGTGTAACTCCCTCCTGGTTGGATTGGGCATTGGGTTATGTACTCTGGTCCATCCGCCCATGGATTCCGCATCTGCCGTATCCCATGCCTGTACCAGACTTTGATTATAGCTAGTGTTTTGATTATCAAACATTGATTATGATTACAAAGGAGATTGAGTAAGTTACCAATGGAGGGTGACGTTGTACTGAGCTTTGTTTATGGCAGTGATGACAAGGGAATCACCGTTTCGAACCTCCAAGGTCGGCCCTGGAAACTGTCCATTAACCGTGATCGAGTTTTGAACGTTGCACAGCCTCTTCACAGGCGTCTTTTGGATCTAACCAACACACAGAAAGAACAAACTAAGTTTAGCAAGCATCAAAGAAAACGAAATATAACAATGAAGGGAACAAACAAAAAAAAGGAAGTAGTAAAACACACAACGAACTCATGAAAGTGAACTTCTGCATTGACAAGTGAAGCTACAAAGAATGACAACAACACAAAGAACAACCACAGTTGTTCCATTTCCTTAAAATTCTGACTTTGTGAGAGTAAAGAGAAAGTTGATACCTTTTTATAGGCAATTCAACTGAATGTTTGAGATACAGAGAGCTTTTTTAGTCTAACCAGCTCCCACGATTTGGTGTAACCACTAAAACAACAAACAGTTTCTGCTTTTTAAAATTTTGATTCTTGTTTTACAACATGTAGGTGAACTCCTACCAGCCTACTTTAGTACTCTGTTTGGTTTTTTTTTCTCATCCTCGGACACCAAATCTGTCCTTAGACCAGAATCCTTACTATTTCCCCACTAAAATAGAATCTGATAAAACTTTTAAAATATGCCTAAAGTAGCTGCAATATCTATCACCTCAAAACCAAATCTATTGTTGCGTCATCATCATCACCATCATCATTACGCATCACCACAATGTGTTTAATAAAACAAAACAAAAACCATGAAAGCAGTCAACTTTACTTAATCAAACGTGAGAAATTCGAGATTCTAGACAAACTCCCCTACAAATGTGCTTCAAAGATTGGTACTTTGAGAGAAGCTCAGTGACCAGAATCAATGGCTTCCCAAACGGGTCGGACCCGGTAACCCCAAATTCGGATCCCTGATCTCAATCAGAAAACTTAAGAAACAAACACCGTTTGGATACGGAGATATGACTATCACGTTTAAGGATAAGACTTAAGTTGCTTATTGGGCCGAGTAAGGCCGGGTGGGGTCAAATCCCAAACAAAAACTTTAACGTGACCCGAAAGATACTCTTTGTCATCTCATCTACCCCGATTGGTCATTGACGATCCAGTCACCTCCGTGAGCCCCACCGTCGCGACTTAGTCTTCCCGGCTTACCACCGTGACATCTTCATCTTCACAACCTCGGAATCTCCGTTACTCTCTCTCTCTCGAATCGATAAATCCCTAAATTTCTGTGAATTTTCTTACTAAAATTAGCTTCTAGTTCATAGATTTTAACGACTGTGTTAATTCGAAGATGATGGGATCAGAGAATGACGAAGCGTCTCATCTCCACGCGTCAAGAGAAGAGATGGAGAATCTCTTCCTCCGTGAAGATGGTGATCCTTTAACGAGATGCGATAAATCCAACTCCGGTTATCGCACCGCCATTTCAACTCTCTCTCCACCGCCGATTGTTGTGACTCCGGCTGATTCCGATCCACTTTTTGCTCCGTCTTCCTACAGCGATTTTCGAAGTCCTAGTTCCAAATCAAACGGCGGAGATAACAACAACAACAGCTCTTACATCGAGCCTCCGTCTTACGCCGATGTTATCTTCAGCCCTTTCGATGAGAACGAAATCAACGGTTCTGATGATGGTAGTCGTCATAGTCAATCCTCAGATTCGTTATCTAGATCTCCGTCTTCTTCTTCGAGCTCTGATTACATCAAGATCACTGTTTCCAGTCCTAAGAAAGAGCAAGAGATCGCAAGTTCAATGATCTCTGGAGGTAACACTTACATTACTTACCAGATTACAACGAGAACGAATCTCCCTGAATACGGTGGATCAGAGTTTAGTGTGAGAAGAAGATTCAGAGATGTTGTTACATTAGCAGATAGATTAGCTGAGTCGTATAGAGGTTTCTGCATCCCACCAAGACCAGACAAGAGCGTCGTTGAGAGTCAAGTGATGCAAAAGCAAGAGTTTGTTGAACAGAGAAGAGTTGCATTGGAGAAATACTTGCGCAGGCTCGCTTCACATCCTGTGATCAAGAACAGCGATGAGTTAAAGGTTTTTCTTCAAGCGCAGGGGAAGTTACCGCTACAGACGAGTACAGATGTGGCTTCGAGGATGTTGGATGGTGCGGTGAAGCTGCCGAAACAACTGTTTGGTGAAGGTGGAGGAGCTTCTCCGGTCGAGGTGGCTCAACCGGCTAGAGGAGGTAGAGATTTGATGAGATTGTTCAAAGAGCTTAGACAGTCAGTCTCTAATGACTGGGGTGGTTCAAAACCACTTGTTGTGGAAGAAGATAAAGACTTTTTGGAGAAGAAGGAGAAAATGCATGATCTTGAGCTACAGATTATTAATGCTTCACAGCAGGTAGAATCATCTCCATCGTTGTTAACTTCATTTCTATGGATTACTTCACTTAGCTTCAGTGTTTTCATGGGTTTGTTTTGTAGGCTGAGTCTCTTGTGAAGGCACAGCAAGACATGGGAGAGACTATGGGAGAACTGGGATTAACATTCATTAAGCTGACGAAATTCGAGAACGAAGAAGCTGTTTTCAATTCTCAAAGAGCTCGTGCCAACGATATGAAGAATGTAGCCACTGCAGCTGTAAAAGCAAGCAGGTTTTACAGAGAGCTGAATTCTCAGACGGTCAAGCATTTGGTAAATTTCTATTTGATGCAAGTAGATATGAAGTCTTGTTCGAGATGGTTTTCGTTTCATTAAGGAGCTGTTTTTTTATGTCAGGATACACTCCATGATTACCTTGGCCTAATGATGGCGGTCCAGGGAGCTTTTGCGGATAGATCTAGTGCTTTACTGACAGTGCAGATGCTTCTATCTGAGCTTTCTTCATTGGAAGGAAGAGCAGAGAAGCTAGAAGCTGCATCATCAAAGGTATTTGGCGGCGACAAATCAAGGATTAAGAAAATAGAAGAGATAAAAGAAACAATCAAGGGCACTGAGGATGCCAAAAATGTTGCCATCAGGGAGTACGAGCGGATCAAGGTGGTTCATTCATGCCCGTATACATAAAAAATCTTTATACTGATCCGAAGTCTTATGTAAATATGCATTATCATGACAGGAAAATAACTGGTCCGAGGTTGAAAGGCTGGACAGAGAACGGCGTGCCGACTTTTTGAATATGATGAAGGGATTTGTTGTTAACCAGGTACATTGTTATTAGAGGAGTGTCTTTGATAGATTGGAGGTTATATTAATATGTTTCGATTAAATTTGTTTCGTGAAATCGGTGTCCCAAAGGCATATGATTAGAGGTATTGAGTGAATATCAACAAGTGGGATAAAGAGATGAAATTGATGGTATTTGGATGTGCAGGTTGGATATGCAGAGAAGATAGCCAATGTGTGGGCAAAAGCTGCAGAGGAGACGAGTCAATACGATAGAGAGAGCTCTTAACAAAAGAGAGCATCCTGTAATTTTATTCTTATTCTTCATTCATGGTTTTGAGCTTAAAATTAATTTACTACTTTTTACTTTGGTGTAAAAACAGAAAAACAAATAGTTAATATTTTGAGAGTAGTGCTTCTTGTTCTGATGGTGTATTTTTGTGTTTAAAAATGGCAAAGCAACAAAGAAAGTAAAAAGGAGTAACAAAATAATGGTTACAACAATTCAGTTGTATACAAACATACGTATATGAATAAATATGGTGTGTTTCAATAATCTCAGGCTCGAACTCGCGACATCGTAGAGGTGGCGATTGCAGAGGCAGCTGCGTTTGAGGCGGTTTGGTTGAAGAAGGCGAATAAACCAGATCCAATGGCTTCTTGTTCCTCAAGAAACAAATCTTCAGGAGCACGAAACGCGCCGTGAATGGCCACAGCCATAGTCCCAAGTGCTAAAGTCGACATCAAAAGCGATCCAACGCTGGTCATGAACATAACCACCACAGTTGAGATACAGAGCATCCCTAACGTCTCAAGATCGGAAAACGTTCGTCCGCCGATGACCAACGGCTGATCCGCGGGACGGAATACGTAAAGGAAAAGCCAAGAAGCGGCCAAAGATGCAAGGAGGAAGAGAGTAAAAGGGTGCGAAATGAGAGACACAGCGAGCAAGATTGCTACTAAGGTTATGTAATTGGCACGGAAGTATGAGAAGTTCTTCCTCACTCGCGACGCGGCCTCCGAAAGCGAAGGAGGCCGCGAAAACGCTGACCGATCAACGAGCTCGGTCCAAGGCCGAGCGTCGGCTAAAGCGTGACGGATTGAAGCAAGAACACGAGACACGAGTAGGCGTAGAGAGCTTAGCAATTGTGGATCGCCGCTGCCATCAGGAGTTGAAGTCGGAAGAAGAGGAGAAGCCATTGAATCAGATCTCAAGCTGCAGAGATCTGAAAAAGTGAATGGGTTTCACGTTCGCTGGCTTTACTTCAAAGTGTCGGCTACTATAACATGTGCTTTTTATAATGAACAAAATTATTGCTCTCTTTGTATCTAATTAGATGCATTATATATACCTTTGTGTGCGTGTTACATCATTTGCCACAAAAAGTGTAAAATCTGAATAGTTTTTTTGCAAATTGTGAAAATAGTAGTAAAACCAAGTCTCATTCATCATAACTAAATCAGTTAGCCTTATTACGTGATCATATATACACCATAAATATATTACAAACAACAAACGAATATCCCAAATAGAGAAAGAAAAAAAAAATGCAATGAGAATATATTATGATTATGATTAGAATATGTCTTTTTTTTACCTAGTAACCTTATAACATCTAAAAATTGGCAAAAAAAACTCTCTTATATTGAGGTGTGACATTTTCTTGGGGTTGGGATTTGGTGGTTGTGTTTTCCCTCGTAAGTGGTGATCACTGCCTTTGAATCTTGGAATGCTCTTTCTACATGTTTCCTTACACAACATCCTGTAAATGTGCACTTGTAATAACTCCTGCAAAATCACATTCATTCATCTTATAGCTTAGCTCAAGCATCTCTTTGTTGTGTAACTCAGAACTATATTGATAACAAAGAAGAAACAAAACCTTGGATTGGGATTGCCCTTGACAACTTTCTGACCATATTTTCTCCATCTATAACCATCGTCAAGTATGTCTATATCACTTGTTGTCTGAACCACTACTCTTGGCTCTTTCACATTCTCTTCTCTTTTCCTGCATTAAACCAATTACACATCTCATTGTTTCCTCCATTTTTTATCTCAATTTTCTTGATGATTATGACTCTTCCTTACCATCTCTTGCCACTTGTTTCATCTTCACCAAACTCTTGACCATGATCTCCATGAGTATTACTCTGAATGAAGTCAACGTTACGTGTTGCAGCAGTGGAAGCTGGTCTCTTTGTGGATTGAGGTTTGGGATGATTGTGGCTTCCTTTATAGACAATCTCAGTGATATGACCATTTACAAGAGACGTCTCTACTTTCTTCTTTGTGAGGCAACTTGGGTACGTGCATTTGAAGTAACTCCTCGGGTTTTTGCTTCCTTTGACTTGCTTTTGCCCGTATTTACGCCAATTATAGCCATCGCCAGAGGTTTTGTTACTCGTATGCAGCGACCGGGATTCATATTCGGGTGCATCAAGTTGGGGTAAAGGCTTAGCTACAAACTGAAAAAATGAGATAATTGGAACAAGAATGTTTTAAAGATAAAACCTAACAATGCAAAAAAATGGGTCATACAGATGGTGGGAACAAGGGAGGAGATGTGTGGTTGTTAGTTAAGGAAAAATCAAAGTGTTTCTTCTCATCTTCAGGTTTGATTTCATTCAGGTCTACGAGCAAACCGTTGTTCTTCCAGTTCAGAGATTGCGCCGGAAACGTTCCTGTTGTTGGAGATGGCAAAATCTGTGATTTTAGGATAATAAACCCATAAGAACATATATTTGAGATTGATTAATAACCCATTATAATAGATGTTTATATATTTCTTGAGCTGTTCCAAAATCCCAAGATAAGACAACCAAATTCTTGAAGTCAAGTCATAGTTTTAACTGAGAATTGCATTAGATGTGATAGTACTACATACATTAGAGGAAGTGAAGAGAAGAGGAGAGTCGAGAAGGTCGGATGGAGTAAGACCGGGAGGCATAAAGAAGTAAGGAGAAGGAGAAAGAGGAAGCGGCGACGGAGTTGATGATTTGAATCTCGGGATAGCTCTTTGGTTGTCCATCAAAAAGGAAGAAGAATGGTTTACGTATGAGTTACTCTTCTTCTTGTTCTTCTACTTACTTATTCTTCTTGTTACTTTTATTTAATTGTTAGTTGCAAAGGAGGAAGTTTCCAAGAAAGTGTCTTCTTATTACCTGCGATTCAGTGGGAAAAAACCCAAATCTTTGACTTTTGTATCATCACATCACTTTCAAGCAGCCCTTGTAACATCCCCCCTATAAATCCATTGAAAGCCAAACCAAATAAAATATCTTCTAATCCACAAATAGACAAACACAAGACTGCAAAAGCAAAGGAGTGGTTCATACTTTGGTTACAAATCATTTGAATGCATTGATTCGTGGACTTTCAATCAGAGAAAAACGTCAACTGATTTAAATAGTAAATTTAAGCTGACCATACAAACATTACAAAACGCTCTACTGGAATTTTCAGCTGTATTTTTAATGGGTTTTGCAAAGCCAACAACATGAAAGAAAAAGCTCGAAACTGAGACAAGTCTATGATAAAGAGTAAAACGAAATGGTCTTGATAAAAAATTTAAGCAGCTAGTTGAGCAGCAAGCCTCTTCCTGGCTTCTTCAATGATGGTCAGCTTGATACCTTTGCCCTTTGGAAGAGAAACCCATGGCTTTGTTCCTTTGCCGATAGTGAACACATTACCCAACCTTGTGGCAAACTCGTGTCCTGTAGAGTCTTGGATGTGAATCGTCTCAAAGCTTCCCTTATGCTTTTCACGGTTCTTAATCACACCAACACGCCCTCTGTTTCTTCCACCAGTCACCATCACAACGTTACCAACGTCAAACTTGATGAACTCCACTATCTTGTTCGCCTCAAGGTCTAGCTTGATGGTGTCGTTTGGTTTGATGAGCGGGTCAGGGTAACGGATCGTGCGACCATCGTAAGTGTTCAGGTATGGAATTCCCTTCTGTCCAAACTGGATAGACCTAACCTTGCAAAGCTTGAACTGCACAATGCAACAATACACACATTATTCTTCTGATTCCAATCAATACTGTTACAAGATTTTGTTCCAACGAAATCAAGATTTACCTTTGCTTCCTCGTCCCTTATAGAGTGGAGACGGAAACGTCCTTTGGTGTCATACAAAAGACGGAAGTTCTCATTCGTCTTAGGGATCGAAACAACATCTATTCAAATTCAAAATGCAACTTAGGCCAGTGATAAAAAATACAATGTAACAAAAGTGCAAAACCGAAAAGACAAAAACCGTACCCATGAAACCAGCAGGGTAGGTCTTGTCAGTCCTGACTTTTCCATCAACTTGGATATGCCTTTGCATAAGGATAGAGATAACTTCACCGTAAGTCAAAGCATACTTCAACCTGTTCCTGATGATCAGAACAAGAGGAAGACACTCCCTCGATTTGTGAGGTCCAGAAGACGGCTTTGGAGCCTACAAGAAACAGAGCATAACGAACAACATAAGAAAACACATCCCCAGATAAAAGAAATATAATGAATGGTCTTGAAAACACACAAGTTTGAGACAAGAAAACGTACGAAGGCACCTCCAAGTTTGTCAAGCATCCAATGCTTTGGGGCATTGAGCCTCTTTAGATGCTTCTTCAATCCTCTCGCCTGCAAAATTACACCAAATCATAAACCTCAAACAACACATCCCAAACAGCAAGAGAGACAAGTCAAAAGAACATTCATAAAAAAGCTCAATTGCAATCAGATTTCGATCCTGAAACATTACAAGTCGGCGTCTTTACGTAATCGAAACCACCACAACATAGAACATACAGTCTACGGTATGAAGCGAGCAAACCTAGAGTCGACATTAACCTAGGACACTAACACAGTGAATATTCCAATGTCTATGTAGAACAGAGCAAAACAGTGAATGATACAGAGATCGTTGATACAGAACAAAGAGAAACTGAGAACAAAAGTGGAGAGATTTGGACGAACCATGTTTGCAGGTGTTCCGGAGCGGACGAGACTTGTGATGCTTCTGCGGCGGCACTTGACGCTTCCCTCTACGATTATATATCCAAATGTATAACTAAAACCCTAGAGATGCTCACTTTTATATACTATTGGGCTTATTTTGTTAGTACAGGCCCATTTAGCTTCTGAGTTTTACCCAAGGGCCTATATCAAAATTCTACCTTCTTGTTCAAAATATATAGATCCATTTAGTGTTAAAAAAAAAATGCGCAAGGCTTGGGACAAAGGTTATATATAATCAAGGTTTGTTTGGATTTATCACTATCAAAAGTTCCAAACTCTCGTTAATTAATTTGGATATATCTCAACTACGGAATGGATATTTTAAATAACAGAAGTATATAGAAATTTGAAACTTGTAGATAATTTCAAAATTTTATTTATCCAAACGAACATTTCATAATTCATATTTATTCCATACTTTTCTAAAGGGTCATTTTTATGCATTTAACACGAATTATGAAAATTTTAGAATATACGAATATGTCCATGGTTAATATATCATTAATGATACTGAATTATATTCACAAGACCAACTTTTGAGCTGGTTTCGGGTCTTAGGAACATGAGTTGTTGATAAGGTGGTGTTAAATCATGAATTTAATTGTATTTTCTTGACAAGCACTAAACAAGAGAATGATTACACAAAGCATGAGGTCCTTTTTCCATATATTTAGATAAACATTGTGAAATGTTAAACTCACACAGTTACATACTATCATTTTATAATATTAAAAGCTTAGGGGATTCATGTGTTCCTTGAAGTTATCCATTGCAGCTCTAGGCAGCGTTACGAGTACCCTAACACCACCGTTCTTCCTCGGCAAGAAAATGCAAATATCAGGCAGATACTTAGGCACCAATGGTACTATATTCACCGATCCTCCATATCCAAAATCAACTTCGTCTAACAATCCCATTTGTCTCCAATCAGTGAGAAGCATGAACGCTCCGTTACCTCCTCCACACATTGGCTTCACCTTCAAGCTTCTCTCTATCTCTCTTAGCTGCTCCCGCACGTACTTCTTCTCCATCGCGGCTCTCTTGGCTTCTTTGATGAGTTTCACAACGCTAGACAACGGCGAGTTGCTTAGCTCTGCAGCCTTCATAGATACGTTGGCTTTGACGAATGCGTTTCCATAGTAGCCTTCTTGTAGCGGTGGCTCTACAATGCGCCGTATACCTACCGCCATTCCGAAAAGCGTAGTCCCGTCTGGACTTAGTTTCAAGGCTAGGCACCTTGCTCTCCATACGTGGGCCGCAAGAATCTCCAGAGTCGTTACCTCCTCGGAAATATTTGTCTTGAGTTGAGTGATGTCTTGGGATGTTACGTTGAGGATCTCACAGACCATGTCGTGGGTTGGCGTGTAGGGAGAAGTTGCCACAGTAGAGCAAGCTTCCACGAAATCAACCAGCTTGGGAGCTTGTTCCTCATCCACTTGCCCTACTTACACAAATGTTAGTTAAGACATGAATCAGTTTATTTATTGTCCACTAGTTTTTAAGTAGAAACTCCGAGATGTTTTATTCTAAATCATTTCTTAATTGGGCGTGCGTCTTTCTTAAGACCATGCTAATTTTCTATGTATCGTTCCATTTTTATCCAATATTCCCAAAAAAGACACACAAGATTGTCTTTTAATTATGTGTGGGTAAATCTAAAAAGCAAAGATATTTGGATATAATTAGTTCACTTAGATACCGTTCAAATTAAAGTTGTTAGAGGTGAGGCAATGTCTGTCCCAAACGGGGATGATGCTAGGCTGTGTCATTTTTGCGGCGAACTCAGTTAAGGCTTTGAAAAACTGAGACGCACCAAAACCATCACAGAGGGAATGAGAGAGAGCCGTTCCAAGAGTGATCCCTCCGCAAGCAAAGAGAGTGATTTGGAGAGCGAAAGCGTTGTAACCACCAGAGGTCATCACAGCTTCGTCACAAGGTACAAGTTGGTATAAGGCTTCATCAATGTCCTCCAAATAGTTGAGAGGAGCAAGAGTGCATTCGGAAGTCGCCTTAACAAAGGGAACTCCGTCCGCGGGAGTGCACTTCAACTCTAGGTTATGGTCGTGGGAACGCCGGTGAAGTTTTCCGGCGAGAGGATAGTAATAGACAAGAACATGAGAGAGAGCTTGTTGGAGAAGAGAAGCCGGATCTTCGTGGACGTCTTTGGAGGATGGTGGAGCATAGACATAGATGGTTTTGGCAAGAGTTTCGATGTAAGGATCATTATCGAGTGTTGAAAGAGAAAGAGAGATATCAGGAGTTGTCTTTGAGGGTTTAACTATAACCACTTGTGATTTCTTTACCACCAAGGGACTTGACGAACTGATCATGCCTTGGCTTCCCATATTATCTATGCTAGATTTTGTATATACCACATGCGCGTTTGTGTCTATGGATATATATACAACTTATAAAAGAATATAGTTGACGTTTTGTATTTTTTAAAATGGGAGTAGAAAGATGAGAGTTGGTAAGATATGACTTTGAAGATTGGAAATGGAAACTGCAAAGTCAAGTCTCTTATCTTTTACAGTACATTCATAAAAAAAAGTCGTGGTTTATCCTAATCCCTTTCAACACTTTTGTTATTAAAAAAAGGTATTGGAACTATATAATATAAAAGTCAAAAATGCATTAAAGAGATGCAAGTATAGCGGAAGATTTGTGAGGGAGAAAGAATGAGCAAAACGCGTTTTAGGGTTGTGAACCTTGTGGTGGTAGCCGAGTCCTCACGTATTCATCACTACTAATCATTCTCTCTATATATTTAAAATTTGTATAATGGATTCAATTATTTGAAATATGTTGGAGAACATCGACATCAATTTTTTAGAAACCGCAAAATCAAGAATAGATAATGTGTTTATTGAATAGATAAGTATATTGGATTGTTGGGGCAGTCATTGAGAGCCACGTACGACCACATTCACAATGTGTTTATAGACTTTTAGCGAACGATCATGAGTCAGTGGTTGAGACACGGAAATTCAATGATGTTTCAGTTATAATTGGCTTTACATAACTTCACTTTCTACAGAGGAAAGCAAGTGTTTCAGTTTGCTCTTTTGGGATATCTTTCTTTGTGAATTTCGACTTAAACCTAATTCAAAGTAACCCTACACATATTATCCACATGTATTATGTGACAAAAAAAACTTCCAAGATTATATGCAATTACAAGAAAGAGAGACCAGATAACATTTAACAAATATTTTGTTTTTTGTTTTTGCAAAACTTGAAACAATTTATCAGATGTGAATGTACTTACGATTTATAGCTTTTACAAAGAAAAACAGAATTTTGTTTGTAATTTTAGAATTTTTTCTTGATTTGAAGATGGTGGGATCCGGTAATAGTTGATTAGATGCAAGACATACACCTATAACCCCACAGTTCAGTTATTGTTTGGAATAACTTTGATGGTTTTGGGCCAACTGGCTATAAATTTTAGTAAGGATGTTTCGCATTGTATGTTTGTATTAAGGATTCCAAATTTCTGATCGGTTCTTTTGGATTTTTGGTATATAAAATTTAATATATTATGTATTCTTTTGATTCATCAAAATAATACACATTTATGTTATATTTTTTGTAATTTAAAGCCAGCTAATCCACGTTTTGGTCATCATTTCTGATTAACGAAATTTTAGTAAAGTACGATTTGACACAAAATAGGTTAGTTCATGTATAAAATTTACGTATGAAACGACACAACGCTGTTTTTCCAAGTTAGATACGTAAACATTAATGTTGACCATACGTTTTTTTTCTTTTTAAGGATCGTAAAAATAAAATAAAGAATTGGTGGACAAGCCCACAGACCGACATATGGCCTCGTCCCCATTCATTTCCACATTAATGCAAATATTTAAAAATCTATCTATATTTTCATTTTCTCTTTAAAAAAATAAAATAAAAGTATAATAAGACCCAAAAAATCGGAAAAATATAAATCAAAGAGAATCAAAGCCAGAGAAGCAGAGAACTCTGATGCCACTAGTCAAACCAGACAGATCCGTACTCTTGTGTGTTCATATTTCTCTATTCGAATCATCTTCTTCACTAAAAGGTAATTCAATTCTTCTTCTGGGTTTTTCTGGGTTTTTGCTTCTTAATTTCTAGTAAAAAAGAGAGATCGATTGAATTTTATTTTGGGTAGATTAAGATGGAGAACAAACCAAGTGTATTAACTGATAGATACGAGGTTGGTAGATTACTAGGTCAAGGTACTTTTGCCAAAGTTTATTACGGAAGAAGTGTTCATACTAACGAGAGTGTAGCTATCAAGATGATTGATAAAGACAAAGTCTTGAGAGTTGGTCTTAGTGATCAGACCAAAAGAGAGATCTCTGTAATGAGAATCGCTAAACACCCAAATGTCGTCGAGCTCTACGAGGTTATGGCGACAAAATCGAGGATTTACTTTGTTATTGAGTATTGTAAAGGTGGAGAGCTTTTCAATAAAGTTGCTAAAGGGAAACTGAGAGAAGATGTTGCTTGGAAGTATTTCTATCAGCTTATCAATGCGGTTGATTTTTGTCACAGTCGAGGTGTGTATCATCGCGATATTAAGCCCGAGAATCTCTTGTTAGATGATAATGATGATCTTAAGGTTTCTGATTTCGGTTTAAGCGCGCTTGCGGATTGTAAGAGACAAGACGGTCTTTTGCATACTACTTGTGGTACTCCTGCTTATGTTGCTCCTGAAGTTATTAACCGAAAAGGATATGATGGTACGAAAGCGGATATTTGGTCTTGTGGGGTTGTTTTGTTTGTTCTTTTGGCTGGTTATCTACCTTTCCATGACTCTAATCTTATGGAAATGTATAGGAAGATAGGTAAAGCGGATTTTAAGTGTCCGAGTTGGTTTGCTCCCGACGCGAAGAGGTTGTTGTGTAAGATGTTGGATCCTAACCACGAGAGTAGAATCACTATCTCAAGAATCAAGGAGAGTTCTTGGTTTAGAAAAGGATTACAGTTGAAGCAGAAAAAGATGGAGAAACAAGTCAGAGAGGCTAATTCGATGGAAGCTGGAGGAGATTCAGGTCCAAGTGAAAACGGAGAAAACCACGAGCTGCCACAGCTTGCAAACTTAAACGCTTTTGATATCATTGGTTTGTCTGCCGGGTTTGACCTTTTAGAGATGTCTATGACAAGCGAGAATCTAGATTCGCATCTCGAAAACCTGCTTCGGAGATCATATCTAAGCTAGAGGAGGTTTCCAAAAGCCTGAAGTTGAAGATAAGAAAGCAAGACGCAGGCTTGTTCAAACTCGAAGGATCAAACGAAGGAAGAAAAGGTGTTTTGTCGATAGATGCCGAAATATTCCAAGTGACGGAGACATTTCACCTGGTTGAAGTAAAGAAATGTAATGGGGATACAATGGAGTATCAAAAGCTAGTGGAGGAAGATCTTAGGCCTGCTCTTGCAGATATCGTGTGGGTTTGGCAAGGTGAGAAGGAGAAAGACGAGGAGTTGGTGCGTGGTTTGCAAGATCAACAACATGAACCATCGTAGCGAGTTTCAACCGCGAAAGCGTAGAAAAACAAGAACCAAACACAAAACTTTTAGCAGGAACATGAAGAAGTACAAACACTCTGCGGAAGCATCAAGACCAATCCTTCTATGGAACGTAACTGCGACAAACAAAAAAACAGGCACAATTACACAACTTGATTCTTTATACATAGCTTGCAAAAATTGTAACATGCCAGGATTTGAGTAATTGGTTCATTAAATAACTTTCCACTTTTGCAGTTTTGCTTCATAACTTCTGGTTCAGTACTCATACAATATTGAAAAATTATACAAAATTATCATTGCTCCAAAGAAAACGAAAAAAAGAGTGAAAACAAAAAAAACCGAAAAAAAGGTTTAAACCGAGCCGAGTAACAATCATCTACAGCACCGGAAGCATCCTTAGAACGATCGTAGCCGTTCAAAACACGCACTAGTCGCACGGTCATGGATCATCAACCAGGTCTAAGGGCTTGTCCATTTAGACATCGAAGGTACGGTCCTATAGAACTGATCCTGTTCAACTATGTGGGACAAATCGAGATTCTTCTCTAGCCCTATATAAACAACGAGATTCTTCTCAATATTATTACCAATGTGGGACAAATCGCATAAAAAAAACAAAAGCATTTGATTTGTAGTGTTATATGGACCAAGGCCCAATTATATCTAAAGCCCAAAGCTATATGAAGTAGAATTTTTCTTTGTTACTGTTTCTTTTCTCAAATAGGTAATCAAAAATATAATTAAAGAAGACGAGTCAAAAAAAAAAAAAAAAATTCGAGAAGACAGAGAGGAGCAGAGATGATGCAAATGTCAAAGCGGAGATTCGTACTTCGTCTTCCTTTGCGGTTTTTCTTCATCGGTCGATTCATCAGAGGTATTTTTTTCGAATCCGATTTTTGTGGGGGTTTTGCTTATTAAGAAGAAGCAAAATCGTTTTGATCGAATTGTGTATGTGAAATTGAAGGTTTTGTAGATTAAGATGGAGAAGAAACCAAGTGTATTAACTGATAGATATGAAGTTGGGAGATTATTAGGTCAAGGTCATTTTGCAAAGGTTTATTATGGAAGAAGTGTTCATAGTAATGAGAGTGTAGCTATCAAGATGATTGATAAAGACAAAGTTATAAAATATGGGATTACTGATCAGATCAAGAGAGAGATATCTGTTATGAGGATTGTTAAACACCCAAATGTCGTCGAGTTACACGAGGTTATGGCTACAAAATCGAGGATTTACCTCGTTTTAGAGTATTGTAAAGGTGGAGAGCTTTTTAAAAAGATTGCAAAAGGGAAACTGAGAGAAGATGTTGCTTGGAAGTATTTTTATCAGCTTATCAATGCGGTTGATTTTTGTCATAGTCGAGGTGTGTATCATCGCGATATTAAGCTAGAAAATCTTTTGCTTGACGACAATGATAATCTTAAGGTTGCTGATTTTGGGTTGAGTGCAGTTGCGGAATGTAAAGGACCAGACGGTCTTCTTCACACCGGGTGTGGTACACATGCTTATCTTTCCCCTGAAATTATCAGCCGTAAAGGATATGATGGCGTGAAATCGGATATTTGGTCTTGCGGGGTTGTCTTGTTTGTTCTTTTGGTTGGTTATCTCCCTTTCTATGACTCAAATCGAACGGAGATGTATAGGAAGATAGGCAAAGCACAGTTTAAGTGCCCGAGGGGGTTTTCCCTTGAAGCAAAGAGATTATTGTATAAGATGTTGGACCCTAACCATGAGACTAGAATCACCATGTCAAGGATCAAGGAGAGTTCTTGGTATAGAAAAGGTTTACACTTGAAGCAGAAAAAGATGGAGAAACAAGTCAGAGAGGCTAATTTATTGGAAGTTGGAGGAGGTTCAGGTGAAAACCACGAGCCACCACAGCTTGTAACCTTGAACGCTTTCGATATTATCGCCTTGTCTTCGGGGTTTGATCTTGCAGGAATTTTTGGAGATGTCTATAGCAAGCAAGAAACTAGATTCACATCTCTAAAACCTGCTTCGGAGATCATTTCAAAGCTCGAGGAGGTTTCCAAAAGCTTGAAGTTGAAGATAAGAAAGCAAGACACTGGCTTGTTCAAATTGGTAGGATCAAAGGAAGGAAGAAAAGGGATTTTGTCGATAAATGCAGAAATATTCCAAGTGACGCAGACGTTTCACGTTGTTGAAGTGAAGAAATGTAATGGGGATACTATGGAGTATCAGAAGCTAGTGGAGGAAGATCTCAGGCCTGCTCTTGCGGATATCGTATGGGTTTGGCAAGGCGAGAAGGAGAAACACGAGGAGTTACTGCGTGGTTTGCAAGATGAACAAGAAGAGCAAGAACCATCGAGTTCAAGTGCAATTGTAGCAGGAACATGAGGAAGAGTAACACAATTTGCATAGCCTGACAAAAATTGTAGTTGTGATGTTTCTTAAAGGTTTGGTCGATACAATAACAGTAGGCAGAGAATGTGGTGTGAATAATTTTTTTATTTCATTTTTGGTCAGAGTGTGAATAATTTTTTTTGCAAAACACCAACAAAAAGATAGCAAATTAAGGAAAGTAAGTAATAATAATAATTATTATATTTCCGTATTTATAAATCTTACAAGTTCTGCAATAATCAATTTCCGTATTGATTTATCCTTTTGACGCATTCCTTGTATATATATTTTTAAATTTTTTAATTAAAAGTTATAAAATGGTGGGGATATTGTACGGACGAACATTTCGGAGAAGAGAAGGAAAATCGCCGTTGGATCTGATCTGGTTTTGTGCGCATCCACCAACTTACACCAGAAAAAAACAAAATTCTGTTTTTTTTGTTGTTACAGATGATTCGCCTTGAATTTCGATCTGAAGAATTGATTTTCGTTTTCGCGTGAATCGTCAAGAAATTTTCTCTTCGTTCGAACAGTTTCTGACCACGATCGAAAATCATCATGAGGAAGAAGCTCGATACTCGTTTCCCTGCGGTAAGTTTATTTTCCTTTTCCCAATTTCTTCTCTTCCGGTTTCGATTGATCTATTGTTTCCTTTTCTACGATATTGGAATCAAATTTCATGTTTAAGAAGTTGGATTTGTTGTGGTACTGGATCGCTTTGGCTTAACCTCCCCTGTATAAAGTTGGTATTTTTATGTTTCTATGTCCTGGTAATTTGATCTTATTTGATGGCTTTGTGATCTCGCTGTTGAAGCTATAGTGCTTTCTTGTTCACTTACTTGAAATTTCCATCCATTTTCGTGTGTTTAGTTGTTTCATTAGTGTATCGAATTCAAACGATTTGAGTTTTTTTGCTTAGTTTTTCTTGTGATGGATAGTTATCAACTTGTGATGGATTTTGATAGTTGTGAATCTTTTTAAATGATGATGATCTATTCATGCGTCTCGTTGTCTTTATAAATGATTGTAGTCCAATCTCCACATTTTGTTTCTTGAATTGATGCATATCTGCAAATTTTCAGGCTCGCATAAAGAAAATAATGCAAGCTGATGAGGATGTTGGCAAGATCGCTTTGGCGGTACCTGTCTTAGTTTGTGAGTAGCCATATAATTCATATAACCTGCAATTTGGAGTTGTGTTGTTGTAATCTTTTCACTAAGTTTTTCATTTACTATTTACAGCAAAAGCTTTGGAATTATTTTTGCAAGATCTTTGTGATAATACTTATGAAATTACCCTTCAAAGAGGAGCCAAGACCGTGAGCTCATTACACCTGTAAGTCGATCGCTCAAACATCATTGCTTATGACTATAGGATGTTACTTTTTTTTTGGGTTTGTTACCATTGCTTATGACCGTTACATTTTTCTCCAGCCTCCCTTATTTTCAGCACTTACTTCTTATAATACTACATCTAAGTTCATCAATTTGTTGGTTTTCTGCAGAAAAAATTGTGTCGAAAGATACAACGTGTTTGATTTTCTGAGGGAAGTTGTCAGCAAGGTACCTGACTATGGCCATGGGCACGGGCACGGTCATGGCCAAGCTGATGTAACCATGGACGATCGCACTATCTCTAAGAGAAGGTTGGATCTATGTTAATGTTTGTTAACTCCATACCCGTGGTTAATTTTTCTGGACTCTGTGTCAAGCTGATTTGCTTTTCTGATTGGCCAGGAAGCCTACGGGTGATGAAGTTAACGACAGCGATGAGGAATTAAAGAAATCCAAAGTGGTGAGTGTTCTTCTGCTCGCTATTGTCTCTCTCTCTTAGGACACTATCAGGGTTATGAATGTGTCGTGATGTGTATTGTGTGATCATTGCAGCATGAGATGGGGCATGCGGGACCTAGTGGAAGAGGTAGAGGCAGAGGGCGTGGAAGGGGACGTGGACGGAGTGCAAAAGCAGCAGAAAGAGAGCTTCTTCATCGCGAGATGGAAATAGAGCCAACGGTATTGTTAGCACCACCACTTACTCAAGACGATATCAATATGCCTGCACCACCACAACAACTACCACCGCAAGACAGCGAAAACAAGGATATGGATGACAGGTCTAACCACCCAAAGCAACAACAGCTGCAAAGTCTAAAAGAAGGTAACGACACAAACTCAGGGTTGGGTCGGAATTTTGATCTAAACACACAATCACTCGACCTTGAGATAAAGGCGCCAGTAGTTACAGCCTTGGGAGAAATGAAACCAGAGGAATATCCGGGTTGGTCTCTCTCGGATATGGGAAATATCGATCCAATGCAGCTTGCTAGTATAGGTAAGAGGTTAGACGAAGATGAAGAAGATTATGACGAGGAGGAAGATTAAGTCTAAGAAGACCACATGCTCGTTAGCAGCATTTGATGTTGGGTTAGTAGGAAACATGATGTAGGATTAAATAGATTAGTAGCATTAACAGTCTGTTTATGTAGAAAAATGTATCATGTGGCTCTTTTGTTCTTCTTTCCTGCATTTGTTGTATGGAAAAAATATTGTAGGTCCTCTTCAAAATGCTTTAATTATATACAAAAAGAAATCTTATGAAACGGCCAAAATTTTGTTCCACTTATGTAGTCTGATTGAACATTTGCCTTCTAGATTCATAGAAGTGCTTTAGAGATTCAAGATTTTATCTGTTAAAAGTTTATGTTTATGTAATTATTATGTGAAAGTTGGTGTTTTCCATGCAAAAAATTACGTCATTTTGTAGTACTTCATTCATATTGTTTATGTAAATTTATTTTAAATCTCGTATACTTCTTATCAATGTAAAATTCCAAATAGTTCGACTCACCAAAATTACGAGTTTCGAGTCCATCGCTCTCTCCAAGTTCTTGAATAAACTCAATCATTTCACTCCAAATTTTGTGAAGACTAGAAACCGATTCCACTCACTTGCTGACTCACTCAAAATTGACACATCGTATCTCGATTTTTATTCGAGATTTAATACTAGCCGCTTGATTAGAAAGAGTTATTCACTTTTGTGAAGAGGTAACTTAGCTTTTGAATGATTTTATAATATCAAATGGTCCAAGTTCGAAGATTTAACTTTCATGTCACCTTAATGCCTTCTATGTCATTTATTTTGCTTACCTCATTGTCATTTATATGCTCCCCAAACCCTCCCATTACCTGCCACGTGTCCTTTTCTTTTCCCCCATTTTTCCAATAACAACTTATGTTTCTTCTCGAATCATGCAAAAGTGCATTACTCCCTCTGTTTCTGAAAGAGTGTCATTTTAACCATATTCACGCCAATTAAGAAAAATAATAAAATTTCAATTTTACCCTTTGTAAATACACTAAATAAATTTATCTCTGCAATTAATACATTAAAACAATAGGGACAAAACTGGAATTTTATTTAAAAATCTGCATTGAAAATACAAAACGACACTCTTTTTGAAACAAAATTAAAGTGGTAGAATGACACTCTTTCAGAAACGGAGGGAGTATCAAAGTTTTTCTTTGCTTTGTTAAGGCATATTTTTAGTAGTTACGAAAATCAAAAAGTGTGTGTTCTGATGATTGGCTGCAACGTTTGGTTGTTCGTCGAAATTTAATTATTTTCAAATGGATGTAGGTTTTTGTCAAATGGAATCGTATATTTGGAAGATTATTAGGCAATAAACACAAAAACAAAAAATATTTATCATATTCTTTATGGGTTGCCAAATATAAATCGAGAAGTTTTGGGTCACCCATGCATACGTTATTTTGTCAAAAAACATTTAAATGTTTTCTTTGTTAAAAAAAAAAAATTGTATTTTTACCGAGTCAAAATCGAACTATAAACTCAAAATCGCAAAATCTTTGAAAACCCCTAGAATTTATAAATTTGTTCCACAATGTCATAATTTGTCTAATAAAAATTAATAAGGGATTCACAAAGGGAAAAAGGGGAATTCGACCTGTATATTTGAGTTCCAATAACTATAGAGGGGAGGTGTTAACCAAGAAACATTAAACAAATAGAAAACTATACCATAATAACTACGTTGCATCATCAAAATTTCAAAAAAAAAAAAACAAACTACGTTGCATCTTACTATAAATACATTAAGACTACTACAACATTTCTTACTCACATCACAAATTAAAACATAATGTCTATGGAGAAGCTTAGTTGCTGTGAAAGCTTCCTCAAAAGCTCTAAACCTTACTTCGCCATGATATCTCTCCAGTTTGGCTACGCCGGCATGAACATAATTACCAAAATATCCCTCAACTCCGGTATGAGCCACTACGTCCTTGTTGTCTACCGCCATGCAATCGCCACCGCCGTTATTGCCCCCTTTGCTTTCTTCTTCGAAAGGTTATAAAAAATTTCTATGATCAAGAAATTTTGAGCTCATAATAATCTACATGGGTCGACCATATCATATTATCTTCATTACATTCTTTGTAAAAGAATACATCAATAATCAATAGCTCTTAAATGATTTTTTTTTTTTACAGGAAAGCTCAACCAAAAATAACATTCACCATTTTCGTGCAACTATTCATTCTTGGCCTCCTCGGGTTATTATCTAATCACTATCTCAATATAACTATATGGTTCTTTGATGTTTGTTTTTGCAAAGAAAAGAGAGTAACATTTTCGTTTTCCTATAAATAAATTTACAGGCCAGTGATAGATCAAAACTTTTACTACGTAGGGCTGAAATATACGTCCCCCACTTTCTCGTGCGCCATGAGTAACATGCTTCCGGCCATGACCTTTATCTTAGCCGTACTATTCCGGTACGTAAATAGATGCACAAGTACCATTTTTTGGTGACTTTATATTAATGGTTTTGAATAGTCTTTTGTACCAAAAAGTTCGGTCCGGGGGCTAGAGCATGTTAAATTATATTCATAATGGTAATTCATTATGGAGAATAACTAATTTTGAGTATAGGATGGAGATGTTGGACGTGAAGAAACTATGGTGTCAGGCGAAAATAGCCGGAACGGTGGTGACGGTGGCCGGAGCCATGTTAATGACAATTTACAAGGGACCCATCGTTGAGCTGTTTTGGACTAAATATATGCATCTCCAAGATTCTTCACATGCTAACGAAACGACGTCGTCTAATAACTCGAGTGATAAGGATTTTCTCAAAGGCTCCATCCTCCTCATTTTGGCAACACTCGCATGGGCCTCACTCTTTGTTCTACAGGTAACACACACATGATTAGACTTCAGGATTCAACTTTAGCTTCTTTTTGTGTGTTTTAGGTCAAAAGCTAGAGTTTAACTTTTACAATTGTTAGCTCACTGATTCTTTGGTTTGAGGTGATTAGGCAAAAATACTAAAGACATACGCGAAGCATCAGCTTTCTCTAACAACACTAGTTTGCTTCATCGGAACACTACAAGCAGTTGCTGTGACGTTTGTCATGGAACACAACCCTTCTGCTTGGAGAATTGGCTGGGACATGAACCTCCTTGCCGCTGCTTACTCTGTAATATTAAGCTCTCTAATCTTTCACTATACTATATATAGATATATAGATTAAACCAAGTAATAATCTCAGTGAAAATAAGTAGTCTAGTATAGAAGGTCATGAACCACACTTGTTTTCTTAGATCAAAATCTATATATGGAACCTTTTAATATAACAAAATTGTTTATTTACGGATTATAATGTGTTTTATTTAATTTGGAAATATAAAAATAATAGGGGATTGTGGCATCAAGCATCGCATACTATGTGCAAGGAATAGTGATGAAGAAAAGAGGACCTGTGTTTGCTACTGCATTTAGTCCTTTGATGATGGTTATTGTTGCTGTTATGGGTTCTTTTGTCTTGGCAGAAAAAATCTTCCTCGGAGGGTAAATTCCCACTTTTGCCCTTTTTCTCATTCTCCATTTTGCTCACATGTTTTTCATAATGTTTAATTACTCAAATAAAGATTTTATCAATTTGCTTGTGACAGGGTGATTGGTGCGATACTGATTGTAATAGGACTATATGCGGTTTTATGGGGAAAGCAAAAGGAGAATCAAGTGACTAATTGTGAGATTTTAGTACCTATCAAGATTGACTCAAGTGTTAGTAAAGCAACTCATGAGGATGTGGAAGCTAATAATGGGATTGAAATGAAAATTTCGAAAGGTGATAACTTGATGCTGTCGACGATTGTAATCAGCGTTCCAGTGTCGGAAACACCTTTAAAGAAAAGTAACCAAGAGCCATGAAGATTGCATGAGAGAAGAATAAAAAGACTATAGTCTTGGTCGGATATATGAATATTTTTGTCTCTTGTTCACTTTTTTTATTTTGACCTACAATAAAACCTTCATGAATTAATACTCTATAAATTAATAATCACTCTAAATTAATAAATTTTCTTGGTACCGAGTCGGGCCAATGTAAAAATTAACAAAATTCGTAAGATAATAATATTTTTGAAACTCCTATGTAAAATATAGTCTCAATAATAGTATAAATTAATAATCATGTATAATTATGCATATATACGTATAACTATGATAATATAATAAAATATTCGTTCAATGATTTTTATTTTATTTATTATATAAAAAAACTTTTATGATTGTTTTTTCGGTATCCAAAATTTGTGAAAAATTATAGATACGATATTTGATTCTTTACACATAACACTTTCTAAATATATCGTAAAATATATCATTTCTGACTTTATCATCAACAATAAGAGTAATAACCATAATTTGTTCTAAATTTTGTACTTAATAACACATAACATGATTTTTTCTATATGAAAAATATATTATGATATTAACATTCATTTTATTGCGATAACTAAAAGTATAAATCATAATCTCAGGTTAATGCAAATCGATTTAATTAAATTTTTTAATATAACATCGTTTGATTTTTTTGTTTTGAGAATTATTACCTAAAACATATATTTTCTATAAATTAATAATTATTAATTTATCGATTAATTAATATCTCTCTAAATTAATAAAATTTTAAAATCCCAATATTATTAATTTATAGAATTTCTACTGTATATGATTATAAAAGACATGTAACAGTAAGAGCTTCAACTTGCGGTTTTTAATTATTATTATTATTTTATTTTTTTGAAATTACGGTTTTTAATTTTAACACAAAGCCTTTTACCCTTATTGAGGATATTTGGAATATCAGTAGCTTTATTGCTCTTTTTTTGTACTAGCTCGTAGATGTCATAAATTTAGGCATATAATAGTTAAAAGAACAATATGATTATTACTTGAGCCGTTAGACATTTTAAAAAAAATGACCATTATAATTTGGAACGTTGTCTTGTCTCTTTAGGATAGGGTGAAACGGATCCATGTTCTACAATTTCAAGATATTTGATTTCGGATGTGTCGGATCCGAGTTACAATTATCCGGATATGTGGCTTCTAGATATCCGAATTCTGGATATCCATCTAAATATATAAATATTTTGGTTTAAATCCGTATCCGTAATTTTTTTTTTTTTTTTCTAAATGTAGAAAATAAATTATAATGCTTCATATGTGTAGAATGAAAACTTCAAATATTAAACAAAAAAATTAGCTAAATGAGGAAGTGTGTTATGACAAAAAAAAAAAAAAAAAAAAAAGGCAAACCATATTTTCCTATATCAAAGCAGATAAATCTGTACGAAGAAAAATAACAAAAATATGATTTGGTAATCCTATGACGTATAAGACTAGTAGTTAACAAATCTGGAGTATTGAATCTCTCTGAATAAAATCGATTTATAAATCACAAGATGTGATATTAATTAAGAGTGAACAAGCTAAATCAGTCTAGTTACTAGTACTCTAAAGTGATCAACATCGTGTAGTCGCAAACTCATATGCGAAAAAAATGGTCCCAAATTTTTGGTTATTAATATATACCATTAGGAAGCTTCACGATTTATTGAGCTTTTAAGTTCAATCCTAGAGTTTAGCAAATTTTGAACCATAACAATAAGGATAATTACTAATTTCAATCTCTAAAACACAAGGAAAGTAATAAAAGGTCTTTAATTAAACTTGATCACCTGATTTGAAAAGTGAGTGGGACGAAATCGGACAATGGAGTGACTAGCCTAGAAGGAGGCGGTGAGTTCCTACAAAGAGGACACGTAGCACTTGTCCGGAGCCACTCATCAACACAATCAGCATGGAAACAGTGGTTACACTCCGGTATACACCGAACCGGATCCCTAGCTTCATAATCACTTAGGCATATCGAACATGGGCCGTTATTGGGCCTAGGTAATCTCCGGCTATCTCCAAGCACTATTCTTGGATATGACTCTATCACTGGCCGGTCTAGCCCGAGCTTCACTTCAGTCGCCGGCGAATCAAGAACTCCTTCTCTCGTGGCTTCGTGATGGTCTCTTCCTACAGATTTTGACCTAATGCAGATGTATGAAGCGAGCATTATAGTGGAGATGAGAACCAGGATGCTCACCGCGATGGCTATGCCGTACCCGAGCCCTACCCCATTCGCCGGAGGACTTGTCGGAGACATTTATGTGTGTGTGTGTGTGAGAGAGAGAGAGAGAGAGAGAGAGAGAGAGAGAGAGAGAGAGTTTTGTAGAAGAAGGGGACAAGTTTGGCGTAGTGTGCGGGAAAACAATTAAATGTTGCAGCAGAAACATTTTCTCACTTCTTTATCAAAAAAAAAAAAAGAAACATTTTCTCACAGTATAAAATTGGGGTTATGAAGTAATGTTATTGAACCACGTAGAATCTTTCATCTTCTTATGGATCGTTGACTCTTATTTAGTGATTCTATAAGAGGTTTTATATTTTAGCTCGGAAACCGACAACAAAAAATAATCCTTGAAGTCATGCAAAGTCTCAAATTTTGCCATTCTTGAATATTGAGCTAGTCTATTTAAAAGTTATTAACAAAGAAAATCACTGACCGATATGATTTTCTTCCCAAGCTTTTGTATGGATATATATATTTTTATAAAAGATAAATATTGAGAGAAAATGTTAGTGTCTTTCTCAGTGTTCAATTGAGATACCGTGTTAGATTTACTTATTTGACTATTGCATCAATTCGATATACAGTATACTCGCTGTGGACATGATAAAACTATAAATCATGCTTTCTTTGAATAGCCGCCGGCATTTCAAACATGAGCACTTTTTATCATTCCTACGGTCCTTAGAATTTTTTCGGTATCTTCAATTTTTACAAACATGATTTTTTTTGTTCTGGCGAATGCCTCTTTGACATCAAAATCATTGTTTTCCATGAATTTTGTGGCACATTTGGAAAGCACGGAATGATAAGGTTTTTCAGGAACTGGATCATGATCCTAATATAATCTTGCGGAATGCAGAAATTGAGGCCTCAGTCTAGGAGAGAGCTCATATAGAGGAACCCCACAATGTAAGCCACGAGGAGGGATAAATAAGGGGACATCTGAAGTACTCAGGGTTGAAATGCAATATTGATGACTCGTGGAAGGAGACAGACAAGTATTCTGGCCTCGGCTGGTACGTGTTTCGAGACGAAGGTCCAGGTATCATGGGTGCCAAAACCATGCGACGAAGCCTTTCTCCACTACACGCAGAGGTTGAAGCTCTAGGATGGGATATGCAGTGTCTCCTTGACATGCAACAGAAGGAGGCAGCGTTTGCGACAGCTGTTATGAGTTGGTGAAGATGGTGTCTTTACCGAAGGAATAGCCGGCGTTTGGAATCCACCTGGATGAACTACTGAAACTCAAGGAGAGATTTTCTTTTTTTCTCTCTATCTCATATCCCGCGCACCCTCAACTTCAAAACCGACAGGCTTGCGAATGGTGCTCGAATAGCTAGTTTTGAAATTCTTAGTAAACTCTTCACCACCGTATTGGCTATTGCATCAATTGTACAACCCTTTGATCCATGTATTCAGCGCATGGATGTACATATGTCTTTTGATGTAGTAGAAAAAATTAAAGTGACACCACTAATTCAATTGAAACTGATTTCATCAATTACATCTTGAAGTTCGTAAATAGAACTTGGAGTATAAATTAGTCTTGATTAGATAAAAATCCCATATATATATATATAATACATAATTGATAATATAATATTTTTGTTAAATCAGTTAAAGTAAATAAAGATGGGAAAATATTTTCAAAAGATGAAAGAAACAAAAACAATTATTAGTTAAATGTATATATTCAATTTGCTATATGTTTTCTTTATTTGTCTTAAAATTACCAAAACAAAACAAAATTAATTAATTTCATTGATTAAATAAAAAAGAGATTAACACATGTTAAAAAGTTATCAGACACATGGCAGTTTCTCGTAGTTTAGGTTTAGAAAAATCTTACAATCTTATTTTATTATATAAATGAGGATTCGCACGATGAGAACGCGACATGTAAGCAAAATTCTTATTCAAAAGATCATGACATGTGTAATTATTAATTTAGATTGTGACATGTGTCAATATCAACAAAAAAAATTATGAAAAAATAAGGAATATATTCTAAACAAATATTACGGACTAATTAAAAAAAAAGAGAAAAAAACAGTTCAACTAAAATATATAATATTTCCAATAGTAACAAAAAAAATTGAAAAGAAAATAAGAAATATACTCTAAACAAAGATTATGAACTAATTAAGAAAAAGAAAAAAATCGTATACTAAAATATGTAATATTTCTAAATTTTATATTACAAAATGCATTCTTTCTATTATAATTTATCTAAATAGTTAAAGACAAAATAAAATATCATATTTATAAGTGTCATTTTACTAATATAATAACGTGTATGATATAATTTTAGTATAAGATTAATATAATAAATTGACTATTTAATAAAATATAATAAAAAAATAAATATTAAATATTTGTGAGTCGTAGTTTAGAATCTAACTACATTTGTCAAATTATAGGCGTTATAAATTTTAAAATCAAAAATATTTACCACAATGCGTTTTTATATCAGCATGACACGTAAGCAAAATTATAACTCACGAGATTGCGATATGTATCTAATATTGATCATATGAAGAATGTGTTAAAACTTAAAATTAACAAAGAAAAATAAAATTTAAAATGAAAATTAATTGTCAAGTTACTAATCAAATAATAAAAAGTAAAATTTCTAATATTTTCAATAATAATTTAGAAACAAAGTTTAAGATGAAATATATACATGACATAAGCCATAAAATAAACAAATAATACATATAGAATAAAAATCTCAATTAAAATAAATAAAAAGGCGAATGATAAAAAAAGTATATAAATTGGAAAAAAAAAAGTTAGAAATATTATAGAAATCTCAATTTAAAAGCTTAAAAATATACATAACCATGCAAAAATAAAATCTATAAGAATACTTATTTTATCAATATAGAGTTACCTAATATCACAAAAAAAATAGAATTTTTCGATTTATGACCCATTGGTACTATGCAAGTGTATATATTGAAAATTATATAAGTTAAAAAATAATAATATTATATTTACTATTAAGTTAATGCTGTATAAAGTTTGGCGAATATAAATCTTTATGAAAAATAAAACGATGACATTAATAAAATACAATTATCAATCATGTACTTATGTGATGGTTCACAACATTATTTATAATTTTTATGAGGTTACTAACATAAAATTTACTTTTTAAGATTTAACTATATAGTATTTTAGTTGTTTTCTCTGTTAAAATATATATTTTCTGTTATTAAGAATATGATTTAAATTCCGATAATATATTTTTAGATTTGCATGATATGTATTAGAACATGAGAATTATGATATAAATTGACTTTTATTGGTATTAGGATCCGCGTTAAATAGTATTTTAAAATTTAACGGATTACTAATTAAAATTTAAATATTTATTTTATTAAATTTTATAGCATTTACCGGCATATTAACACGGATCCTATTCTAATATTATATAAGATATAATATTTTCCCTTTTCCTAAACTATTATTAAGTCAAAACTTGTTCTCCAAAAATAAGTTTTAATTCGCCACTTAGCATCTCCAAGGGACCAAGTATACAGATTTCAATATTCGTTACTTCAACAATTTCATTGATTCACTTCTAAAATATATGAACTTTTAGACGTAATGTCATCTGCAACGTTCTTCTTCGCCTTAATTTATGCACCAAACAAAATGTTTCGGATGCTCAAGAGCTAAAAGATAGGTGAATCTAATAGTACAAATAATAATTTTCTCTCCTTTCTTTTTGGTCAAACGGAAATTCATTTAGATTTAGACTCCATTACACGAGGAGGATACAAGGTTCTCTGAGTTATCAAAAAAAAAAAGGATACAAGGTTCTCTCCATTAGGCCTGGACGCAGATCAGATATCCTGAAAAAATACAATATTTGTGATTGGATTTGTTTTTGACGGATATCTAATTTTTTTATTTGTTTTGCTTCGAAAAATTTCGGATATCCGGATTTTTCTGGATATTTGCGGATATCCGGATATCTGTTTTAAACGGAAAAATATTAAAACACCATAATCATTTTAAAAATTAATTAATTAATATAATATTTAAATTAAATTAATGAATAAATATATGAAATTGGTCTAATTTTATTCTATATAATTAAAAAAAATGAAAAATAAACGATTAAAACGGTGAAAAGTGAAATATATATATTTTTTTGAAGAAATATATGTCAAAAAAATTACTATCTACTTTTTTTACTATAAATATATTTAAAAGTCAAAATTTGTAAATATACGTTATAAATCTACCATATTATATGTATATATAAATAATATACGGATCGGAGCGGATATTCGGATTTTGAAAATCAATAGTTGTGATTTGCTTTGGTTTTGACGGATACTAAATTTTACTATTTGCTTCGTTTTGATTCAAAACATATATCCAAATTTTTCGGATCGGATCAAAACGAATACCGAATCCGATCGAATTTAACAAATAATTTGTCCAGTACTACTCTCCATCTTTGTCTTCTGCTCCTGCACCTCCATTGATTCACCCACTAAGTACTCCTATAAATGATTTATGTTGACAGAATTTCAGACTCGTGTTTTTTATGGATAATCATGAAATCACATTTTCGGCCAAATTTCATGGGCGAGAGAGCTCTTTTTGCTAGAGAGCCATATGAAAAACTAAAATTGGCACAAAAAAAAAATATGTGGAGACAAACCTTTAATAAATATGAATTTTGTGTGTAATTTATATAATTAGCGTGATATCATGTAAAATAACATGATACTGTTTGTTAAAAACATGCGTGAAATCCATATTAGTTAAAAACACATGCGGTAAATGAATCAATTTATTTACGAGTTTGACATCCACCATTTCAGAAATAAATTATCAACATAAATGTTGATTGTTTCTCCTGTTACTACCCGCATAGACTACATTTATGGATAATAACGGTTATTGGGGTTTGACAACAATGAAAAAACACTTTCTACTGCTATTTTCTACTAAATTCAAATTATGGCTTCATTAATGCATACCTACAGATCTCTCTGTTTATTGAAGGCTATATCATGAATTAAGTTAGAACACAAAATTTAAAAAGGGAAGAGTGTGAAAAAAAACAAACTTTTCTATGAATATGTGTTTTGTATAGATGATTGTCAAAGAAATTTAGAAATGTGAATAATAAAGATTAAGATTTAAAATGTCCAACTTACATTCATGCTTATTCTCTAAAAAAATTGTAAAAATTTGAATGGTTGTACGAGAAATATATCTCTATATGATTAATGTGCGAGAAACTTTACGATGGACACTCCATAAAGTTTGCAAATAGATCTTTAAACTTTAAGGTTCGGCGGTTAAACAACATTTATTTTCAACAATTAATGTCAATTAGGCTTTTAGCTTGCCAATACATCAACACGGGTTTAATGCTGGTTATTAAAGAGAACGCAACCAAAGCACATATATTAATATAGTACTTAATATTTGTTATTAGTTCATTCTTTTATCACGATAAGAAGAAACTCTAGTACATGATATTTGTTATTAATTCAATCTTTTATCACAATAAGAAGAAACATTAACAGCCTAAAACCGACGAATTGTTCAACTAATTAGTTGGACTAACTTATATGAGCATCAAAAATAAATATGTAAAGAATATTGATCAGTTCGAAGCAGAGCCGGTCCTGACTTTTTAGTGGCTAGAAGCGAAGCAAAAAAAAAAGACTGGTTCATAAAGAATTGAACACGAGACCGGCCACATTTAACTGTTAACACTAAGCCACTATACCACCAAGACACTTATGAATTTGTGGCCGAAAATATTTGATATATTTGTCGGCCGGAAGCAAGTGTTTGATTGGCTTGGCCCAATGGCCGGCTCTGGTTCGAAGAGAACATCATTCTTTTTTTTCACTGGAGATGTCTGGTTATTATCGCCGTTAAATTTTATTTCGCAACTTCTCGAAACAATTCTTGCATCACTAATGCTATCACATGCATTACGATAATCCCGCAATTTGATGTACTCTAAACTTTTGGTTAACGAGTCATTGTCCTGAGGATAACGCTTAAAACATTCGCGCAATAACTTCTCACTTAACCTACTCTTATACTTTCTCTCCTTCAAAATCTTCTCCACAATTTCTTTCACATTTGTCATGTTCCTTATAGCGTTTTTTACTGTTATCGCGATCAACTCATCGATGTTTCTCACTTTTTGACTCTCGGGATTTTCTTTGATAGATGTGATGCATAAGTTGTAATAATGTGGTTCTTCAAGTCTTGAAGCTTCTTTGCAAGAATCTCGAATCAGAGTATCTACCATTTTGTTGGCCGCGAAACCACTGAAGAGAAGAAAGAATACAACACGGTAAATTAAAAACTTCACTGTTTTTGTTTGTTTGGGAAGCCCAACACTAGACATAATAGATTGAAGAGCTATAGTACCTTGTGATCCAATTTATATAAACAAGCAAAAGTGTTATTCAAACATATGTTTTTTTTAGATGGTTCATGTCACGCATCGCCATTACCTTTAAACATAAGACTATAATTAGCAAAAAATACGGTGGACCGAAAGCATAAGCTAAAAAAATCACAACAACAGTTGACACGTTTTTGATGATATCTCAAATTAAAACTGAACAAATATTTTATTCAGTAATTTACCCGAAATATCAAGAGATATATACATCACGCTTGTGATTCTATTATTAACGAGCTGAATATCAAAATAATTATTCATTAATTTAGGGGTAACTAGTTAGTTTTAGTGTAATAATTTAAACTTGGACTATACAATTTACAGGCTTCTTAAGTGTAACAAAACTAAACCAAAAAAAATTTGAAGATTAAAGGATTGACTGGTTCACCTGTTACAATTCGCAAATGTTGCGTTTGCGGATGGTAACGGTTGTTGGCCTTTGAAAACGTTATACCGCATCGTGTCGCTCCAAATCGAAACTTCTCACAATTAAAAGTTGTTTTTCTCGAGTATTTGCAGTTGCGGGTGGATAAAACTTTTAAAAAATAATAATAATTTAAAAATCAGAATATATATATATACATAATAAGTTTAAAAAATCAAAATTTTGATATTATAATTACGAAAGATATGAATAGTTTAACATTTTTAATTAATAATATATCATAATTTTATATTACGTAAATCTCTAAACTAAAAGTTTTCGATAAATTTTGAAACCGTTATAGCCCGCTTTTACAAACGCCCCCAACCGCACCTGCTACATTTAAAGTTTTAAACCAGTCATACCCTAACTAATCGTCTCACTTTTTTTATTTTTTAACTAATCGTATCACTTATAATTCATATCTCTCATACACTCATTTTGCTATCGCACTTAAATCACGGGCTTTAAATTATTTCCCACATTGAATCGGAAGTTAATGTTCATCTATGCGTGTTCTTCAGAATCTCCACTGAATATGATGATTCAAGTGAACTGTGTTGAAAAAGAAGAACGGTATCAAATTCCCTTCCAATTTTCCAATTGTCAATCAATTAAGATTGGCTAATTTACTAAGAGCCAATAGCTCATAAAGATCTCAGGCAAATCCTAGAAGTCGTTGGTTCGATTAGCATTTGGGATAAAACTAATAGTAGATGTTGTGGTTTTGGATCTGAAGAGATTACGGACTTTGGTACAGAACCTCTGGGTAATTAAAAAAAAAATTGGTTATTTAAGATCCAAAAAAGGAAAAAAAAACAAAAACAAGGAGATTGGGCCACATTTGATCAATCAGCCCAATCTTTTGATATTTGTTGAATAAAAAAAACCTCTAAAAGAGAAATCAATCGAAATCCATTAGCCATGTTCTATTTTGTTAAAATTGTGATTTTCTTTTTAAGAGTTTACATTTTGTATTATATATCAATTGTGAGACAACTAATATTCATTATTATACTCTGCCCATCAATAACAAATACCCCACAAAAGTAGTGGAAATCTCAAGAAAGTTAACTTTTGCATACCGGAAGAGTAAAGAAACAGGTGAATATTTACATTATTATTCTTTTGATAACAAAAAAGATTTACATTAATGTGAAAATTTACATTATTGGCCGACACAAATTTTACAAAGTAAAAGTAAAGAGAAATAATGGCATGCATGCTTCTCTAAAATATAATAATAACTAAACCAGCACCCAAATTTTCACCGGTTCGTATCAATGGAGGTGTCTCGAGCTACCTATTTCTTTGAGCTCAATAAAAAGCAAGAGCAGAGCATCTCTATATTAGATGGTGAACTAGTGGATAATGATTGAGATCCAAACAGAATCATTGAAGACGATCATTATTTGTGAAAGTGATTGTTGGATATTTGAAAGCAGAACCTAAAAAAAATTTGTTGGTCAAAAACATTTTACGTTGTTTACTGTTTATGGACAGAAAAACTTGTTATGGGAAAAAATCAATATTAACAAAAGAAAATTCCTCCAACTAGGCAGTTTAATCAATTCTTTTTAATACCATCGGAGTTCTATTCTAACTCAAAACCTAATTGGCGGAAATAATTGTTGATTTGTATCATACAGTTAATGTAGTTTTGATTTTATCTGCTTGGTCATTTTGTAGCTCAGACCACTATATATACCCCTCGCATGCCAAGACCAATTAATATCCCATCCAACCCAAAAAACATAAAACATATAATACACAATGACCACTCTTTTTTTAGTCCTCCAACTTCTTTCCATCATCCCATTAGCACTTGGGTTTGGGTTAAACCACCCAAACTGTGACCTAACCAACACTCAAGACCAAGGCTCGACCCTAAGAATCTTCCACATAGACAGTCCTTGCTCTCCTTTCAAATCATCATCCCCACTCTCATGGGAAGCTCGTGTACTGAAGACGATGGCTCAAGACCAAGCCCGTCTCCAGTACTTGACCAGCCTCGTGGCCGGGAGATCTGTGGTCCCAATCGCCTCGGGCCGTCAAATGTTGCAAAGCACAACATACATTGTCAAGGCTAAGATCGGTACTCCGGCTCAGACTCTACTCCTAGCCATGGACACAAGCAGTGACGTGGCTTGGTTACCTTGCTCCGGCTGCGTTGGTTGTCCTTCAACCACCGCATTTTCTCCGGCTAAGTCCACTTCCTTCAAGAACGTCAGCTGCTATGCTCCTCAGTGTAAGCAGGTAATAATACTTAACATATCTACATTTATAATAAATATGTTCCATGGAATGTTTTTTTTATTTGTAAATTACATATATTCTTCACACTTTCTTATAACACTTGCAACATATCCTTATATATGCTTTTATAGCTTCATTAATGAACCAAACATATTTAGCTCACATAAGCCATATACTATATATATTGTAGTCGTATTTAAATATTAGTCACCTGAAATTTGTTTTCATCTGTTAAGATCTGAGCATAAGAATACTGTTGCCCCAAAAATAAATTATATTCAAAACTCAATATTTCCTGAGTTTGGTTAATTCATATAAAAAAGGAAAAAACTATTATTATTTATGTGAAAAAGTTTTTCACAGAGATGAGGTCCCACGTGGTTATAATTAATAATTCCACCCACAATTTCCATCCAAAAAAATAAAAATCGTTCACGGGATTACAGAACACAAACTAATACAACTCGACCGACACAACTGCATTAACTCACGTGAACACATTTTGTAGGTACCAAATCCAACGTGCGCAGCACGCGCGTGCTCTTTCAACCTAACCTATGGAAGCTCCTCCATTGCGGCTAACCTCTCTCAAGACACCATCCGTCTCGCCGGAGATCCGATCACCGCCTTTACCTTCGGCTGCGTCAACAAAGTCGCCGGCGGAGGAACTGTCCCACCACCACAAGGCTTGTTGGGCTTAGGACGAGGCCCATTATCACTTATATCACAAGCTCAGTCACTTTACAAGTCTACGTTCTCTTACTGTTTGCCAAGTTTCAGGTCACTCGCTTTCGCGGGATCGCTTAGACTCGGTCCAACTTCACAGCCCCTGCGCGTGAAGTACACGCAACTCTTGAGAAATCCGAGGAGGTCTTCTTTGTATTACGTTAACCTCGTCGCGATCCGCGTTGGTCGGAAAGTTGTGGACTTACCTCCGGCAGCTATTGCTTTTAATCCGGCCACCGGAGCTGGAACCATCTTTGATTCCGGTAAAAAATTCTTATTTACATTGTAGCCGTGAACAAACCGGTTCTATTTCGGTTAGGTTTAGACTAAAATGTATAAAATTAATGTTGGTTAAAAATGGTTTTCATTTTGTGGTAAAACAATAAAACCAATGTAGTATAGTATAGTTAGTTCATTTTGGTCCGGTTCAATTCGGTTTGGTTATTATACCAACTAACTGTATGATTTTACAGGGACTGTCTACACGCGGTTGGCTAAACCGGTTTACGAGGCGGTGAGGAACGAGTTCAGGAAGCGCGTGAAGCCAGCTACCGCCGTGGTGACGTCACTCGGCGGTTTCGACACGTGCTACACGGAGCAAGTGAAGGTGCCGACAATAACATTCATGTTCAAGGGAGTGAACATGACGTTGCCGGCTGATAACCTCATGTTACACAGCACCGCCGGAAGCACGTCGTGCCTCGCCATGGCCGCAGCGCCGGAGAATGTAAACTCTGTCGTCAATGTAATCGCAAGCATGCAGCAGCAGAACTACCGTGTCCTGATCGACGTTCCCAATGGAAGGCTCGGTTTGGCACGTGAACGATGCTCTTGAAATATGAGAATGAGACAATACGAGTGTACTAGTGTTTTAAGCAGAGACTTGTTTGTTTGTGTTATTATGTGTGTTTTCATTTTTTGTCGTCCTCCTTCTCGTTTTGTTTGCTTCACCACTTTTCATCTGATTATTAGAGGAAGGTGGTGTAATAGCATTTTGTTCTATCTGAGTGTTTTTTTAACTTTTGTTGAATTTTCTAGAGATTCGGGTCAAAACTAATCAAATAAATTATATATTATTAATGAAAGTATATGTTTGGTCCTTGTGGTATGCAACTATGATATAATAAAATAAAAATCTGTAATATAAATCATAATATTAGTTAGTTTGAAATACATAAAATTGTACATAAATATTAATATTAGCATAAAGAACGGATTGAATTACACATTGGTCGAATTTTGATATATGATAAATACATAAAACACATGTTTCGACTTATTTTATATTTTTAATGTTGTCTATGTTTTATAGTTTACTTGAAAATATTGTTGTGTTAACTAATAAGCAATGTTCACCAATAGGTCCCTCGGACATAGCCTAGTGGCTGTTTATGTTCATAGTTTTCAAACGGAGTCTACTTCAAAGCTTAGGGGTTGTATGACATTGTTATATGTCTACGATATAACATATATGTATCGATTAATAGAAAATAGATTTTCTTATTAAAAAGTATAAATTACAAGATTTTTATTTGTTGAAGTTTCACTCTGTACACCATTATAATGATGTCTATTTTTATATACATTTCATTTTATTCGACAATGGGAAAGTGTGGTTTTGCACATGCTTAAGATAACCGGGCATAGTGGCTAAGCCACTAGCACACAAGGTCTTTGGCCGTTTGTGATGATGATTAAAGTAATGGCACACTGAAATAATTCGCTATAGACTTGTAGTGTTTTTTTCTTTTTTGTCCACAACAGGCTTGTAGTCTTATAGAGGAAAAATGAAACTAATAAAAAGTGGAAGAATGTGCCAAAAGAAAAAAAAAAATGGAAGAAGTGAAGATGCGGTAAAACAAATGAAAAAGGGAGAAAAATTATATTTATGAACAATTGTGTTTTCTTTTTTCGAGTTATAAATTTATGTTTATGAGGAGAAATTCGTAGTTGCAACTTATAATAACACTATCAAATAAGTTTTGGTCTACTGACCTTTTTCCAAATTTTTTTTTTTTTAAATTTCAGTTTATATTTTCCAATCGCATAGATTAAAACGTGTTTCTCTACGAGAAAAAAATTATGATCATGAAATGTTAGCATAAAGGCATTCGCTTCTACCTCCAAATAATATATAAATTTTGAGGTCCATTTTTCAAATATTAGTCATATCTAGAATTAGTTCAAAATAAACCGTTTATAAAAGTTTGGTCAAAAAGTTTATAGAAAATAAATTATTTTTGTTATAGATCTCTTTTCTTGTTAACGTTTTAATATTTTTTGTTGGTTTTTGATTTCATTTAAACGTTTGAAAAAGAAATATAGTTTTGAATTACCGTTAGAAAAAGCTCGACACTAATTAATGAATCTATTTACTTCCACAAAAGTATACAAAAAAACGCTAATCAGTTTATGCATATGACGTAAGTATGAAAATATTATATATTTTTTCCACGTCATAATCAAATACATTTGATTTTATTAAATTACAAATAACGACCATTCGATCAAATCCAACGATATAAGCCATCATGAACATCATCAATTGTTGGTTTCAAAAAAAAAAAACATCATGTATTGTCCAAAAATAAAATCATATGTTCTGATCACAATAAATATCTCCACATACGATTTTACGACAACAATGCTGTATCCACGACGGAATATACACACTATATCTATGATGAAACAATTTTATGTCCAACACATGAAACTACAATAAAAGGTGCAATTTTAACATACTCAAATTTTCAATAATTTTTACATCAATAAAATGCAAAACCCACCCGAAGACATATCCTCGTCTTTAATATATCAATAAACTATAAAATTTTACACTCCTTTTTATTTTTTATTTATTTTTAATTCAAATTAATCTAAAGCTTACATCAATATAACTATAAACTTTATACTCCTTTTATAATAAAATTGAAGTTAGTCTAAAGTTTTTTGGTAGGTAAGTATCGGAGGAATTTAGCAAATTTATGGGTTCTCATAATATTTGGGGTGGGCAGTTACACGCGTAGCCTAGTGAAAAAAGCCCACCACACACATACACATAACACACACATCTTTCTTCTTCGTCTCTTATCATCTTCTCATTCTCTCTCTCACGCAAAGACAGAACAAAAACAAAAACCCCAACTCGAAATCTTGATCGAACCATGTCGAATCTCTTGCTATCTCCAAACAGGTACATGTTGGCATCGCCTAACCCTCTTACCGGCAGATTCCTCCTCAGTTCCAAGTCCGGTGGACGGAAACTTGTCCTCTCCGTCGTTAGAGCTTCTTCCGATGATGCTGATTGTAATGCCGAAGAATGTGCTCCTGAGAAGGAGGTACTCTATCGATTTGTTCAATTTCATGTCAGATTTTGAATATGATTTACAAAAAATGCTTTTATGAATATTCGATTTTTGTGAAGTCTCTCAATACCACTAGAATTGGTGTTTTTATGGATTGAAATGATTACAGAAGTACTAGGAATTGAATTGATCTCTCTCTGAAACAAACACAGGTTGGAACAGTGAGTATGGAATGGTTGGCTGGAGAGAAGACAAAAGTGGTGGGAACATTTCCTCCTCGGAAGCAACGTGGTTGGACTGGTTATGTTGAGAAAGATACTGCTGGTCAGACTAATGTTTACTCCATTGAGGTTTCTACATTCTTCCCCTATGTAGTATTAGTTTCATGCTACTTGTTTTAACTTTAGAGTCTTATTGGGAACAAGTCCTGGTTGTATGTAAGACTCATCAAAAACTAAGAGAGGTTTACAATTGAGTCTTTGTTATGTCGAGGGAATGATTGTGATAGGAATTTGAATGTAGTGATTGCCCGTAACAACAAGTATAAATAGGCGTGAGGAAGAAGAGATTAGGAGGGTCTTTGACCAGTTTCTTGTTTGGGAGATCTCTTCAACAAATCTCTCCAAGGTAACTCTTTTGTAGAGTTTGATCGAGGATATAATTAAGAAGATTACAACTTCTTGGTCTTATCAGTTTTCGTATTACATTTGGTCTCGTTTTGATTTTTGTGGTTTCTTTGTGTTTGTTCCATTATTCTGTCATCAACCTCCACCTCGACAGAATTTGTATTAGCTTGCGACAAAATATGTCAATGCAAATCCTTCATCTTCTTGAGATGGGGTTCTTAATCGAATTCTATCTTTTCATGTTAATTTTGCAGCCTGCAGTATATGTTGCAGAGAGCGCGATTAGCTCAGGTACTGCAGGATCTTCGTCTGATGGGGCTGAGAACACAGCGGCAATCGTAGCAGGCGTTGCTCTTGTATCACTCGCTGCGGCTTCCTCTATACTCCTCCAAGTCGGAAAAGACTCCCCGGCTCGACCAAAAACAGTGGATTACAGTGGACCGTCTCTTAGCTACTACATCAACAAATTCAAGCCTTCAGAAATCGTTCAAACTTCTTCCCCCGCCCTAACAGAAGCTCCACCGGTAGCTCAGCAAGAAACCTCACCTCCGGAAACTCCACCGGTGACTCAGCAAGAAACCTCGCTGTCGGAAACTATGGCCAGTGAGGCTCAGCCGGAGGCTTCTTCTGTTGTAACAACAAGTAGTACCTCTTAGGAGATTAACCTCGGGTTCGATATATGTTGTAAAGATGAAACGAAGCATAGACGAATATTATGCATTTTGTTAATATTCGGATATAAATACTTATATATACTCTCCTCTATGAGTTGGTTGATTTAATCAAAATTCAAATCCTATTTTGTTCTAGTGATGAAAAAGATCTTCCCTTTCCATAGCATCGAGCTTCTTAATCTCTTTCCTTGCCGGAGACATGTTGAGACAAGTTTTGCCTGGATCTAGCTACCCTTTTGTGCTGCAGGAGTTTGATACCAATTCTTGAGATATCGGACCAAAAAAGAAATCCACTGAAAATTGTCTTTGCTCGTTCTTGACCTTAGGAACTTAAGAACTCACTTCTTTCTCTCAACACATCACACGAAAACAGAATACACTCTGTTTCCTAGTAAACTTAAACAAGAACAATTAAGACTTTGATTGGATACACTAAATTGAACGGTGCGGATAAAAAAAATTGTGCGGTGCGGTACGGAACAATGTTTGAGAAAATGTATTTGCGGATCAAGTGCGATTTGTGTGAAAAAAAGGAACGCAACAATGTTTGATTAGTGAAAAAAATAATGTGCGGTACAAAACAATTGTTTGATTGGTGAAAAAAAAACGGTTTGAAAAATATATCGTAGATAATAATTTTAGGAAATCATATATGATAGATAGAAGAATAAATCCTCTCCAACATTCTGACACATCAGCACATTGGAGAATGACACGTGTCTGGTTAGAAACTACTATTGAGTTTACTTTTTTGTTCAACGTTAAATGTTACTCCCTATGTCCCATTATATTAGTAGATGTTTTAGAAGAAATCTTTTGTTCCAATTTCTTTGATTTTTTCCAAATTTCTACACAAATTTTAATTAATTTAATGGATTGTAACCATCTGTATTCTGCAGTATTTATTTTTATTGGTTGATTTCTTTTTGATTGAAGTATTAAATGACGTTATTAATGGATTAGTTTCTTTGGGTTTTTGGTAAGCATCTTCTTGATAAGCTCATTCGCCTCACATATATAGAAAGCCATGGTTCGTTTTGAAAAATACTAAAGCTTTTTCAATCTCATCAAACATCTGTTCCTCAAGAAGTTCTACAATATACAGACAACAAAATCATATGATATGCAGATCAAGCTCAAAACGATGTTCGCTCGCTGTTCTCTTTTTTTTCTTTTTCTTTTTCTCATGTTAACTCACTGTGCATCTTTTGTAGGATTGGAGAAAAAGGCTCAATGGGCTTGAGAAAGAGGCTAAAAGTTTAATGCTTTGTTTATTTCATACTCAGTGACATCTCCTCAGTATTCTAAAGATTGACTCATGGAAAGCTTTTCTTCCTTTTTTGTGTCTTAAAGGTCAGGATGCAATCAAATTTAGCAGAGTTCAATGCTTAAGCTAAATTTGATAAGCGCAAAAGACTACGTATTTTAGACAGAGCAACTTCTATCCAATTAACGTCACTAATGCCGCTCAACGTTTCACACTGTTAAGGTAACTCCATCATTCGGTCACCTTTTCTATTCTTTCTTTCTCTGCATATTCACATTTGATTCGACATTTGATTGAAAAACTCCTTGTTGTTGCAAGAAGCTCTAGATATTGTGCAAATAAGATCTAGAAAGTGTATTTGCAATGCTTGCAGCAGTCTTATGTTTCTTTCACCATTATTAACAATGAAAATCATGTTGAACCTGAACGAGATGAAAGTAAGGCTCTTCAGTCCTTAAACACTGAAACTTGCTCTTTTAAAGTTTTTCTGCTTTTCTGTATTTTGTGTGCAAAATATGTCACCTTTATCGTTTCGGTCTCATTTTCTTGGAGAAGCGTTTTATTTGTCTCAAGCAATGCTAACTTACGTGCTGTGTTTTTTTTATTCAGGTTTGTCAACTGTTGCTAAATTGATTGGGTGCAACATCAATGAGCTTAAGTTGGAAATGATACTATGTACAGAAGATATCACCGGTAGGCGTTTTGCATTTATTTTTTCCGGTGTAATTATATTCTGAATTGGGTTGGTTTCCCACTCTGTAATCATGACTTATGCTTCTTATTTGTTTGGCATCAAGCCTTCAGCCTTGCATTGCAGCACACGAGTATTCCTTCTGAAAATAACTTGTTTTCTTTTGTAATATTTGAGTTGTTTATCAAAGCCAATATACATATCAAATGTTAAAACTAATTGTAATATGACGAATTTCTTTTTGTCGACATAATGTGACGATTATATAAGGAGTTATTTAACACTTTAATTAATTTCACAATTTTTAGTTCTAAGATCAATGAACCAACAAAGTAAATAAACCTTATATAAACAGATTAGTATACTGAAGGAAACAAAATTACAGAAAACTTAACACATCAAATTAAATTAAAAAATTAACATATCGAGAAATCAAACCAAAAGTAATTCGGATAGACAACCCACTAAATACTCTCAAACATCTTTAGTGAAAACTTTCACTTAAAATTTTTGATAGCCACATCTCGAAAAATGCTATGCGGTTCTCTCAAACAACATGGTATAATTGTTGTTTATATAAGATTTTGATATAACACTTTTGTGTCTGTATTTTTTAAATTACATTTGCTTATATTTCATACCAATTTTTTTCACACCTTTTCCCCCATAAAAAAATGAGCTATGAATAGTTTTGAATAGTTATACCATTATAATATAATTGACAAAAAATAGGATAATGAATAAAATTTTGCTTGACCATGATTATTTTGTATTTGATATCTCTCTCTTATAGGTATAGTTATGCATGCTATTTTGTTATTGTTTTGATGATTTTACTCTAGCCATTTATGTTCCGAAACTAGTAATTAGCTTTACAAACAAGATTTTTATTTTCATAAAAATGCAAAATTTTGTAAAACTCAAAAGTTTTTTCCTGCAATATATGTAGATATAGTTCAACCGGGCTTTCTTATAACTTATTTCTTAATTTTGTTAAGATAATTTGTAATTAAATAAGTAAAAGATAATTATTATTTAGTTATAAAATAAATTTTGTTAAAATAAACTCGCACGTAATCATCACCTAGTAAACGACAAAACAGTTTGAAATATATATTTTAGATGATAATTTTATGAAATAAAATGAAACAATGATATTATTACTATTATAAATTAGCCAATTTATTAATTAATGAAAAATTTCTATATATAATTTAAGAAAAATATTTACAAATAAATAATTTGAAGTTTTAATATACAAAAATATTTCTTTGTAATAAAAATGTTAATATAATACAAAATGAATAAAATATTTTAATATTATATAATTTTTAAAAGGAAATTGATATGATAAAATACTATTGCTTTAAAAAACTATTGAAAATTCAAATGAATTTTAATTCAAAGTGGAATCCGTATAATAAATAATTATCCTTCCAAAATTGTATTGATTCCATGCAATTAACTTTCATAACTTTTCCAAAACATTTAAAGCTCTTTTTGTATCTTTTTTGTTAAACCGCACCTGCTACAATAACACACCATAATTGATGTGTATTGATTACATGGTGCGGATAACTCTATTCATTTGTTAAAATGAACCACAGTTGAACAATCATTTTTCTTAAATATTTTATTAAAAATCCTCCCGCACTTTAACTAATTTGGTGATTGGGGACTAACTTATGGGGCCACTGATTATTACAAAAAACCACACCGCGTATGGGTCTCCATTCAAGGCCTAAGAGTTAAGACAACTAGTTTTCTATCTATTTCTTATACCAACACTTGATCATTAGCTCTCATGTCTCTTTAGCGGTTTTAAGTTTTAACCCACCCATAAGCAAGCTTCATTCACGGTAGAAAAAAGCTCGAATATTTCTAGATTGTTGAAGCTTCTGCCTTAGAGAGTTAGAGTCTTTTGCTTTTGTGTTCAAAATTGAAACCTCTTCTTCCCTTAGAGTCTTAAAGTCTCTACATGTTACAGCCATCATTTCACAAATTTTCAAACTAAGGAGATGCACATCTTCCTACATACAAGGCTTCTCAAATCACTCTTCCAAAAAAAAACTAAAATTCTCGACTGATTTTGAATCTGGAGTTCTTCTTGTCTCTCGAATTGGTGAAAATGAAGTTCTGAATCGAGATTGCAAATAAATTAACGTTTCTGTTTAGTGTTAAAGTTAAACGTTGAATTATTGTAACTCCTAATTTGTAAGATGAACGACAAATTGATGAATAAAGTGTAGCTTTTATAGGTGGGGAATAATAATGTCAATTGCAAATAGTTGGAGAATAAATCGACAATTTTCCCACTTAATTATTATTTTGTGTGAATTCTTATTTATCCCACAAGAATAATTTGATAATATCCTCGATATGACTTATTTACAAAGTATTTAACTCGGTGTTGACAGCTCAACAGACGTACTAGGTAATCACCTAAAACTAAAGTTTTGAAAATATTGAAGTTCTAATATCAACGATAACTGAAATATTCATGCTTCAAATAAAATAATATTCGACTAATAATATAAGTTTTGCTTTTTTTTTTACTAAGAATGTAAAATATTTCATTAAAATTGAAAACGCTTTAGGTTACAAAAAAAGTTATAAACCTATACAAATGATTCATTAAATGTTTTCAGTCCGTTAACTCAACATAAACACGAATACAATGAAGTTTTGCTTCTTTGCTTTGATAATCGTATAAAAATAAAGCCTTCAGATGTTTAGGGTTATCACGTTTAATTCATAAATCATTCCACTCAAAACCACTATATATCTTTTGAACCCATCTACATATACTTACTCGATAAACACGAGGGAAAAAATCATGTCACGCATCTTCGAGGAAAAGACATAGAGTCAAAATTGGGTTATTTACATCTACAAGTAATTTTTCATAGTTTTATTACACTAGACATACTTTCGGAGGATGCCATACTTTTTGCAGTTTTCGAGAAATTAAATCCCCATTCTGTCTTCAGTTTGTTCAACTAGCCTTTCAGATTTAGTTAGGATTGAAATATAAATGTAGTTTTTAACTAAATCTGTTGTAATCTCAGCCATTGGTTTTCATTAATAACGGACGGTCGAGATTGATGCAGATTTATTGAATATTTATTTTAATTGTTAAGGTTGAAAAACAAAGAGTTCTTCTAGATTCAAGACCCTTATTCTCCAATACGATTTCGACGTTATTCTCCGGCACAATTCCAGTCACCATTGTGATTCTTTTTCTCGAATCATACCACACCAATTCAAGTCTGTAACATCTCGAATCAAGGTTTTCTTCATTTGCTTTGTTCTAGTAACAAAGAGGAAGAAGAGCTCGATCGCAGCAGATGTGGAACTCGAGGAAGACAAAGATGAAGAAGAGCTCACTCCGGCGTATTCCCCGCTTTGGATCTGACGGTGCTCTTGTTCAGGAAAACAACGGCCGTCCATCTAGAAGACACGGTGGTTTTGGCAGTGGTGGGCGACGAGGCGGTGAAAGAGTGTAACGCCCGTGACCCAAAAACTTAAAGAAAAGATATTTCGGTCTTTTTTTGATGGGTGTAAACCCTAAACCTACCTCCCTACTCACCTATTTAAGTGGTGCTCGTGGCTAGAGGTCAGATAAGAGAATTGTGATAGTGAAGTCCTGCCGTTTTTGCTCTAGCCGTCGTCTCCTTATGAAATTCCAATTCTGAGTTGCTATTTTACGGGGCAGATTCTCGATAACTCAGAAGGACCTAGGTCGTGATCTTTGTGTCTCTGGAAAGATCACGGGTTCTAGTTTCTGTAGCTTTTTTCAGATTTGAATTACAAGGTATCGTCTGCTCGCAAATCGTGTTTCAATATTGACGAAAATAACTGTTTCTGAATTGGAAATTCTGTTTTCTAATTCGATCAGCGAACTTGAGGGCTTATTTGTCGTCGATTTGTAAGGACCCAGGAGACGATCTAGATATCATTGAAAAGCCCCGAGTCTTGTCTTTCCAGAGACACCAAGTTCGGTTTAATCTGAGATTTACGTAAGAAATTATCTATGTTTTCGTCTGACTGGTATAAACTGGCCAAACCGGTTAAGTATTGTAGAAACTTGATAATGGAATATTAAACTTTATTTCATTAACGCAGATTTGAGACGCTAGTTTTAACCGCTTTTTCTTCCGAATTCAGTTTTTGGACGTGATTATTAAAGTGAGTGCGTGACCATGGCTTATCTGGGTAGATGGATTGTTAAGATATGTTGTTGTTTGTGTGGAATTGGATGAATGATTTGTTTGGGGATTTTTCCCTTCTATATACATGTTGTGTTTATGTGTTTTGTTTGATGAGTTAATTTATTTTGTGTTTTGATAATTCATCGTGCCTGTGTGTATAGTCGGTAGATGAGATGACCATTTCACTAGGTATTTATGATAATACTCACGCATCTCGTTTTTCTATATGATGTAGGTAAAACAAAGTGTGACCGTGAAATGATGATATTGTTAACTTTTGAGAGCATACAATGAGGTTTTTGATTTTTTTTTTTGCAAAAAGATGTGGCTTCATTTCTGTTGAATGATTAAAAAAAAACTGCAGACCACAGAGGCAATGTGGCATGTTCTGAATGGCTTTGTATTGTGCACACGGGTACCTCGCGCGTGAGAGTAGAAGATGGGATGATAGATTAATATTTTATAGTTTTTATACCAAAATTAATCATTTTTAGTACTTTATAAATAGGGATTTAGTTCATTTGATTTGAATAAAAAAAACTTATTTATTTATAAATTTAAACATAATTATAGATAAATATATTTCAACAATAACCTTTTTAACATTCAAAAAATTTCTAATTTTTTTTCATTATCCAAATCCAACAATTTTTCAGTTTTAAAACCAATTTTCTAACAAATCCCAGAAAATTTAATTCAATTATTTATGTCTAAATTATTTTAATTTAATTTTAATCAATAATTGTGATTAATATGTAATCACAAAAATAAAAAAAGAATATAAAAATAAAAAATGGTGGGAGTAACGTATTGAATTTTTTCAAACAAATCATTGTATATGATAAAAATTAGATGGGTGTTGAATTATTATGGAAGAGAATGAAAATGATGTAGAGTGTTAAAATTTAAAATTTAGATGTTGAAAAATAAAACGATTATACATAGTCTAAAAGCATCTCCAACCCAACACCAAATCCTACAACAATTCTCATTTTTGTGTAAAATTCTCTCGAACCTAATACCATTTTCAATACCAAAATAGTGTAAACTTATTTTCTACACCAACTATGTAGAAAATGAGTTTACACCATCTTGATGTTGAAATTTTTTTATTTATAAAGAGATCTTTCTAGTTTTAGATAATTTCAAAAGTGATAAAAAACATATATAATTGGTGATGGTTAACCCAAAATCTAATATGTTTGGTTATAATTAAAAAAATATTAATATATATTTGTTATTTTATATGTTGCAATGTATTATATATATATATAATATATGTTAAATTTTAATGATTTCATAATTTTTAACTTAAAAAAATATATGAGGTCAATTTGTAAATTTTAAAGAATTGAAAAAAAAAATATTAAGAATATTCTGTTTTGGTATAAAAAATTGTGTAGTATTTTGAGGAAAAATTTAACACCATTTTAGTATTACATTATTTTGGTGTAAAAAATAGTGTAATACATTAAAGATGCGTCTAGAGTTTTGTGGTCAAGTGGTAAGAGACGGGTTTGTGGCACCAATATGTTATAAGTTCGATCTATCTGTTACGCGAAACTAAAACACATTATGATAGACATTTATATGGATATTGTCATTGCTTTCGGTCCATTTGCATATCCAGAAAGATAGTCTATAGATTATCCTATAAAATTATCCTAAGTCATAAAAAAAGAAAAAATTACATTAGATATGCTCTAAAACACGATTACACATATTTGTCGATTTATGAAATACAAAAAAAAAATTAAAGAAACCAACGTAGGCTCCACTTTGCCGAATGCCGAGGTTGCGCCTTTAACGGCATGTTTTTAACTATTCCATAAAGTTTTGATTACCATTTTCTAAAACCAAGAAAATCTTTTCTATATTATTTAATAAATAATTTATGAAAAAATGTTTATATATTATCTCTATATTTATTCTTTTAAATAAAATATAACATAGCAAAAACATAAAATATGACATGAAAATATTTGGTTTAAATCACAAAATGAAGTTTCTATAGGATATTTTCATACAAAATCTAGATCAAAACAATATTAATTCTTTTTCACATAAATATTTACTTAATTACCTACGAATCTTGCATATCTAATTTTTTTTATTTCTTTTTAAACTAAATTACATATTCTTAACAATACTTCAAATTTTGCTTTGAAAATTAATAAAAATTGTATATTATTAATGAATAAATTTATTTTCTAGAAACAAGACAATTAGAAATGATAAAAATATTCAAGAACATTGAATATGCTTTGTTAACATTTTTAACGTTAAAACATATTTAAATTAGTTATAACCTAATTTGTTGTTTGAGCTAAATCTAACAAACTTTATTTGGAAACTAATATATATTATTATTTCAATTTATGAACATTTATAAAAATTAATTCTGTTTAAAATTGATATATTTTCATTACCATTAACTTCAACTTTCCCATATTATCATAACTTGAACCCAACGTTATACAGAGTCTTTGAAATTGGAAAAGAACTTAATTGTCGTTAGAGTTAAATCTAAAGAACCTTAATTGGACTAATGTAAGTTTTTTCCTCCTTAAATTTGAATTTTCATTACCACCTTGACAACTATTTAATAGTATATACCAAAATTTAGATAACTATTAAGTAGATATTTTTGTGAGATTTTGATGATTGTCATTATTTATTGATTGAAGAATTAATTCATTGTTTTATCTATTTAGTATTTACCATTGAATCTCATTTATTTATAGTATTGTACACTCAAATGTATTAAATTATAAATTAGATATATTAATTTGACTACTCGTCTACGTATATGAGATAATAAAATGGTAAATTAAACTTCATATCATTAACAACAAAAATATTGATAGTAAAATATATAATGAAAATAACAATCAACACATATTCACATTTTTAAAATGAAAATAATATATAAATAGTTTAACCGCATAAGTCGCGGACGAGTCACCTAGTGTTATTAATATAATATTTATATCACACCTTATTATTTAGAATAATACGAAAAGAAAAGGACTACTAGATAATTGTTGTCTATAAAACCATCACATGATACTATTGAAAATTTCAAAAGTTGTTTGCATACAAACTGTTTATTACCAAGTGAACGATGGTTTACACGTTTTGACGTTCTAGGGTGTATTTAATTTAATATTTATGAAAATTTAAAATAATTAATTTTAAATAAGTTTTTAGATGATTTTGAATGAATTAAAAAATTTAAATTAAAATATCTGAAAATTTCATCTAAAACTATGTTATTTATTATTATTTTTTTTTTAACTAAAAAATTTCACCAAACCACATTAAAATCACAATAAATCTTATAAAATTCACTATTTAAACTATTTCCAACAACAGTAAATTGTAAAATATATTTTAAAATCAAAAGTTTAATAACACTACATTGTCACTTTGATACAAATTATTCTAAATTCTTGATTGAATACACTTTTAGTGATTTTGAAAATAAATAATCAAAATTATTAATTTAACCTTTTCTGCTACTTAGATTAATAATTTATATTTTAAGCATGCTATTATTAACGGTTAGTTGGTTTTGAATACCATAAAATAATAAACGACCATAATTTACAAGCTAATGTTTATTAAAAAACTATTTATATTCTGAGAATTAATATTTTATATTAAACAAAAAATCAAAAATTAAAGGGACAATTGCAAAAGTGTCACTTTTAGTATATACATTTGCAAAAATGCTATTTTTGGTGAGTTCATTTGCAAAAGTGTCACTAATTATAGATTTTTAAAACCTAAATCTTAAAATTATAAACTCTAAAAAATGTTTTGATCTCTAAAATTCTTTAAACCCTTAAAACTAAACTTTAATATAATATAGTTAAAATATAAATGATATAATGATTTTTTTTTTAAATGATATTTTTGTAAATTTTTTGAAAATGTGGCATTTTTAAAAAATAACACTTGAAAAATAGTATTTTTAAAAATTTCTCAAAACGAAAAGCTAATTTGTGGTCTCTGATTCGGAAAAACTAATTCAATACGATGTGAGATTCGGAGAAAACTAATTGAATATGATGTGGTCTCCGATTTAAATAGATTATGGACAATTGTTTCATACTATCTTTTAGGTAATTGAAAAAACAAACTATAGGGGTGGTAAAAGTTTTCTTCCACTACTATTTGCCAATAAAGTTAAGGAACAATGGTAAAAATATCATAAAGCTAGACCCGAATACCCAAATTTGAAACTAACCCAAAAAACTAAGTTTGGACTGGATATAGATATATATATATTTTACTCTATTGGATATGTTAGAATAATATCTGTAAGTGCATATTTTTACCCGCTGATAGAGGTTCAGGTACAAACTCCTACAAATGAACTCCTATGTCTTAACTACATCATTTTTTGTCACATTTTCAAATAGTTTGAATTTTTGATTAGGTATTTCAAATGTTTTGTTTTTGCTTCGGATATTTTTTATTTTACAAGTTATTTTATATAGATTTCGAGTAAAAGAACAGTTCCGATACAATTAAATCTGAAAGAACCTAAACTTGTAGCCAAATTTTTTTGGATATTTACAAGTACAATTAATTGTGAACCGACTCGAACCTGTACTCGTAAAAACCGAACCTAAAACGATTCGAACTTGTATCCATAAGAACCGAACCTAAAACCGACTTGATTTAGAGGTATGGATCTAAAAGTTCTAGACCCGGCAAAACATGTATCCAACAGAAACCGACTGGAATACCTGTATGTCCATGGCTACTATGTGTTGTTTATTTTCAAAAAGAGAAAATTATGAAAATAGGCAAAAAAAACAATCAAAATTAAAAAAAAAGGCAAAAAAACAGGCTAGTGTTGAATTTTTTTTATCTAACTATGAGAATTTACTGAAATTTTTTACAATCAAAATTAACCTAGTTAATAATATGTTTATCAACGAAGCATATAACTAGCCTATGTAAACATATTATCTAACTATAATAACTAGCCTATGTAAACTACATAAACTATACTAATTAAAGATTTTTAAATCCTAAATTCTAAAAATTCTAAATCCTAAAAAATATTTTTATCCTTAATAAACCCTAAACCCTCAAAACTAAACCATAATACAACATTGTTAACCTAAACATAAATGATATATTGACTAAATAATTTTGAAAAAATGACATCTTTAAAAAGATTTTGAAAAAATGGTGTTTTTGAAAAGTGGCACTTAAAAAGTGGCATTTTTTAAAAATTCTCTAAAAGTAATTCAATTTATTTTCAAATAATTTTTTTCTATTATTCAAAAAATTATGTACAATAATCTGATAAGTTTTAATTAATTGTTTATTGTTTTCCATTTAAACCAACTATCTTTTCAATATAATTTTTTTATTTGTAAATAATATTTCTAATCAATATTATATTGTAGTTTTCTTAAATAAATTTATTTTGTCAACTTAAATAATGTTCTTATATTATTATATATAAACATATTGTCACACAAAATGTGTGGGTCCTCACCTAAACAATAATTGGAAATATATACAAATATATTTTTGTTTGCATACCCAACTAATTATGTTAGTCCATGCGTGATATGTGGTAGTGAAGGTGGTACCACGTGAATATGGAGTGGGTTATTTCATTATATGGAATGGGACTAGGAGTGTGCTTCGTGAGATTATTCGTATTTAACAATAGTCAACTTCCAAAGATAAAGATTTTAAAAAGACAGATCAGTGTTTGTATCCAACCAAACTTCTTCATAAGTTAAAAAATCAGATCCAAGGCATATCAATTTCTTGTCTTCTTCTTCTGCATGTGCCGGAACTTTTGTTTGTTTTAAATTCGTTCTTACCCTAGTTTTTTGTTTTTTGTTTTTTGTTTTTTAACATTTCTTAATTCTTATCTTATCAACAAGATAAGGTAAGAAAATTCTCTTTAATGCTTGAAGATATTCTCTTATCAACAAGATAAGGTAAGAAAATTATGAATCTCCTTGCAATTTTCTTTGCTTCGCACTCTTTAGAGCGGAACAATCTTTTTCCAAGTTTCTGATGTAATTCATTTTTGTGCTAGCAAAATGTATGTTTTCAACTCTTTTTTTTTTTCAAACCAGAAAAGCTAAAACCATTATTTTTCTTAAACATTTATGAGATTATAGGTTTTCAGTTCAATACCAAATGATAATAAATAAATTGATCCATAATATTTAGATTTATTATTTAAATTTTCTCTATTTTCTATGTAATATTTATAACATGTTTCTGCAAAATAATATATATTTCATCCCATCTAAAATTGAATTCGACACTAAGAATATATTCTTTTTAAACCATCCTACTTGAGTCAAGAACTAAATTTTGATACAAATGAGTTTATAAACTTTCAGCTCAAAATTAATTGACAGTAAACTTATATATTACTTATACGCTATGCCACATCTTAATTTTAAATTAAAATGTTCTAACATATTTTTCGGTTAACCTTGTATGTCACATTTAAACCACAAAACCATTATTTTATAAATAAAATTATTTTTATTCAAATTAATGATTTAAGCCCTTTCTAAGTTATAACTAATACTCATAGAAAATAAAATAAAATCTTCCCTAATTGCTGTAGAAGGTCTTATCGTTGATTATAGTGGCTGTCAATTAAAGGAAACACTATTATTAGCTCGATATTTTCTCTAGTTTGTGCATCTATCAGCTCTTTTCTTTGAAAATCTAGTGGGTGATAGTCTCGAGTGTTTGTGGTGAAAGCTTTTAATTAGTGAGAAGATTCACCTTTCTGTCTGGTTTCTGAGTTTGTCTTGAGGATCTAGGTTTCGGTTCCTTGAATTCTCTTGGTTCGAATAAATTATGGTTTGCCTGTTCTGATACTAGGAAGAATATAAGACCACCTCCATTTTTAACAAATTTTTTAATATAATTTTTTCATCATTCCAAATTAAAAAACTCATTAAAGAATTTAATTTATTCTCACCTTTATTGGTAGATTCTCATTAAAGGTTCTTAAAAAATAAAAATGTTTTTATTTTAAGTATAATTTATTTTGTTACAATTTATAAATATACTATATTTTATACAATGTAAAATATATTGCATTTCATATAATTTTAAACATACATACATGACATAAAAAAATTTAAAATATAGATTTGCAAATCACAAACGAAAAAAATAAATGCCCATGATTCTCGAGATTTGTAGGCATATTTGTATAATACGTGAAATCCACTTGTGAAGTTCTGTTTTCTTCTCTTTGTTTGAATTATGATACGTTAAACTAAGTGTATCCATCTTGTTCGTTTTCTACTATTATATTGTACAGTATGATACATTATGTCATATTTCTTTCTATTTTTACCTTATCCAACAAAAAAAATTGGATTTTTTATAATGGCAAATAGGACTATACTCCATTTTTTACAATGGGTTTTAAAATTTTTAATTTTATGTTAAAAATATGAGGTGGGCCACAAACCAAATTCAAACCCAAAAGAATAATTGATTTGTTCATCTTCTTCTCCATCGTTAACTTCCATCAGAAGTTACGGCACATCCACGCTTCCGATACACACAGCGACACTTCCAACACCTTTTTTGGAATCGCGATTCTGAGACGATTCTAGACTTTTTCGAGCGCTTTTGTTTCCGCTTCCGGAGCGAGAAATTCCACTACCACCAACGATACCATGCTTCACAGATCTGAACAAAGAAGATAATTTTTTATCTTGTTAAAAAAAACCAACGAACCAGACGTTGACACGTCACAGGTTTTTAAGATTTCTTAAAACTCTTAGTAAAGAACCGATTCTTAAGATTTCTTAACAAAAAACTAACTTTTTCATTATTAATTTGTTTTATCTTAAGAACCCCTCTTAAGAAACACTAATGGAGGTACTCTAAGATATCGTCATTTATGGATAAAACGATGACGACGATGAGTTTGAATGAAGATGATGATGTTAAGTTTGATTTACCAAATTTGCCGGAATATAGCTCATGCGAAAAGAATGAGATGAGTATTATAAGAAGAATCCTCAACCCGGCTAGGCAAAAGATGTCAAGCCTAATACTTGATCTACCGAGAAAATGGCAAAAGATCGATAGAGTTATTGGTGTTGCTTTATCGAAAGAGAAGTTCCAGTTCATCTTCACGTACGAGGTTGATTTAATAGAGGTTTTGAAAAAAGGAGTCCACACCTACAACGAATGGGTTATTGTGTTAGAGCGATGGTCAGAGCACCGTCGGTTGATTTTCTCCAATACATACATATATGGGTTCAAATCATGAACATCCCCGTTAACCACTACACGGTTCAAATATTATTACCTTTGGTGAGTTCATAGGTCAGGTAACGGAAGTGCCTTATGATCCCAACAATGCTCAAAACAGGGAATTTGTCACGGTTAAAGTTAAATTTGATGTCTCACGTCCATTGAGAAGATCCAGAGTTGTCAATATACCTCGAGGTGGTGGTTCTGTTACTCTCTTGTTCGACTACGAAAGAGTTAAAAAAAATTGCTACAAATGCCAAAGATTGGCACATGATTTAATAGCTTGTCCACTGATGCAAAAAAAAAAAAAATCTGAAGGATGGCAAAAGGAAATCTAGATGTGTCGACACCCCAGTAACTCCACTGGTGATTAAAGAAGAAAATCCCCTCTATGGTTTCTTAAATGAAGAACAAGTGGGTATCGATCCTAGTACAGGTAGATATAGAATAGCTCCGGACGATCTTGAAGAATGAGGAAGTATCTTTTGATTGCGATATGAGCTGATGATAGAATTATCAGAGAAGAAAGAGTGAAAAACACAGTCTCAAAGAAGTGGAAAAGACCCTATGGCTCAGAATACAATTCTAAGTCTAGAGCCCGTTCCTCTTGCTACCCCAAATCTGGACAAAGGAAAAGAGCTGGCTTTTGGTATGAATCTTCTAGTTCAGTTAACAGATTGGAGAGGGTTATGAATGAGAAGCAGAAAAAATTTTCTACGGCAATTAATTATGGGATAGGTATGAAGTGGTCCTCTAATATTGATATTCTTCAGACTGAAAGATGCAGATTGGTTGGTTCTGATTCCTTTGATGAGCCTATAGATGATCCAACGCTTTTTAGGGTTTGTGTCTCTAAGGCTAGCTTTTCCAGGATTAAACCTAAAAGAAAACCTAAAAGCGGCAGGCCTAGGAAAAGACCACAAAAATGCATTAGAAAACCTAAACTTGATAAACCAAAGATAGTCCCAAATGAGGGACTATCCAGGTCCTAATGAGCTTCCTCAATTGGAATTGTCAGGGATTTTGATGGTTATAAGACCTGGCAATTCCTAGGCTAAAGGAAATGCGTAAAGACTTAGGTTTTGGTCCTTTTTTGTTTCTTGTGTATATGGGGATCCTAGTGGAGATCTAAAGGAATATCTTTGGAAAAGGATAACAGGATTTGTGTAAATAGAAAAGATTGTTCAGATCTTGTGAGATGATGTTGGAGAAAAGATTGGAGGGCCTTGTAGAAATGATGTTGTCTTTAAGCCTTTCAATGATATGCTTAGATCTTGTGAGATGAATGAGCTGGCAAGCTCTGGTAACAGCTTTACGTGGAGTGGTAAAAGGTATGATTTTTGGATTCATAGCAAGTTGGATCAGTGCTTTGGAAACAAGTCGTGGTTTCTCCAGTTTCTTGTATCCAATCAGAAGTTTTTGGGAAAAAGGGTTCGGACCATAGGTCTGACTTGATTAGTCTAATCTCCTCTAAAGACTCTTATAAAGGCAGTTTCAGATTTGTCAAAAGGTTCTTGAATAAACCCTTAGTCAAGGAAACTATTCTTCACTGCTGGAATGTTAACCAATGCAGCTCTAATGGGCCTAATACAGTCTGAGAGAGATTGAGAAATTGAAGGAGAAGTTTAAGTAGATGGAAAAAAGTGAATAATGTGAACTGAAACAACCCGACCCATTTTTTTAATTCGGATTAATATTCCCATAAATATTAATCCTCAATAACAGTTCTCAAGCAACATATTCAATAACCATCGAAAAATAACACTCAATTAAACCATTCAATTAACCAGTTCATCAAACCAATTCAATAATCATTTCCAATTCAACAATTCCAAGAACATCCAACAACCTAGCCAACAATTCTAACAACTTCAAAACACAACTCAACCTGACCCTAGATCATCCTCCTTTTCATAGAAATGATTCCACCGTCACTCTTTATTTTTATCTGCATTACATGGTTATAAGAGATGCGTGAATATTATCACAAATACTCAGTGAGCCGGTCATCCATCTACCAACTATACACACATGCACGATGAATTATTAAGACACACCATAATTCATTCATCACAACAACACATAATACATCAAAACAACGGTATCGATCAACACCCTCCTAGTGTCGATCGACACCCTCATAATGTCGATCGACACCACAATCGCTAGTGTCGATCGACACTGGCTGCAGTGTCGCCAGAATCGAACCTTCTCCTCTCTTTTTTGATTCAAGCCTGCACCAAGTCAATTCCTGCAACGAAAACATCAACAAACACACCAAAACAAACCGTATACCCACACGAACACAGTCACAAACCAATCATTTATCCAATCCACACAAACACAACGAATCTTAACAATCCACCCACCCAGATAAGTCATGGTCACGCACTCACCTTGATTCTGGAAATGATTGAGATAAGAACAACAAAGAACACGAAATCATACTCCCTTCACAACCTGAGAACCTTTGATTCCTCTCTTCTTTCTCTCAAAATCGCCAACACACGATCCTTTCTCGCTCCTACGACCTTAATCAAGCCTCAACGACCAAACTCCACCAGAGTTCTCCTCTTCTCTCTCTCTCAACACAAAAGATCACCATTTTCTCTGATTTTCTGAGCAAAAATAGAGGTTGCTCGCTTATATACCCGTGCCCTAGGGTTCCAAACCCAAACCACCGTTAAACAAGCGATTTAAAATTGAACCAAAAATCGCAAGTGTCCGATCGACACTCCTCTTGGTGTTGATCGACACCCTCCACAAATTATACCAAAAATTCCAATTTGGTTCACGGGAGTTACATGAACTCAAGAGATAAGATCACTCAATTGCAAATTACGCTGGAAGTGGAACAATCTAAGCCTTTTCCTTTGATTGATTACATCAATAGGCTCAAAAGAGAATTGTGCATGGCTTATAGAGAAGAAGAAGGTTTTTGGCGTCAGAAAAACAGAGATAGATAGTTGTCGTATGGGACAAGAACTCCAAGTTCTTTGATGCTTCAGTCAAAGCTAACAGAAGCAAAAAAGAGAATTAAGAAGCTGAAGGATGAGAGTGGTAACTTCCAGAGATGTGAAGCATCCAAAGGTGAGGTGGCTATCAAATACTTCCAAGAACTCATTAAATCTTCATCTCCTCTCAACTTTCATTATATGTTCCAAGAATTCCATTTGAGAGTGACTCATGATATGTACTCAGAGCTGATTAAAGAGGTATCCGCTGAAGAAGTCAAAGATCTCATTTTTGCTATAAACCCCTCAAGTGGACCAGGGTCTGAGGGGATGACTGGTCTTTTCTTCCAAAAATAATAAGAATCATCAGAAGTCAAGTTTAAGAAGAAGTTTAGGTCTTCTTCAGGACTGGAAGGATGCTTGAAGACTGGAATTACGCTCATCTATGTTTGATTCCTAAGGTAACCATCCCCTCTCAAATGTCTGAGTTGAGACCTATTAGCCTTTGTTCAGTCAGTTATAAGATCATGGTCAAAAGACTTCAATAGTTGTTGCATGTTTTGGTTTCTCCTTCTCAATCAGCCTTTGTTGCTATCATAACCGATATGTCTAAAGCATTTGATAGGGTTGAGTGGAATTACTTAAGGTTTCTAATGTTGGCCATTGGATTTCATGCTAAATGGATTGAGTGGATTATAGTTTGTGTTACTAGAGTTACCTTATGTGCTTATCAATGATCTGTCCTTTGGTGTTATTGAACCAAGCAAAGGTAATAGGCAAGGGGTTCCTCTTTCGCCATTTCTCTTTGTTCTTTGCAGTGAGGGTCTGTCATTCATGCTTAACATGGATGAAGCTTCTGGTCAAATCACATAAATAAGATTATCTTCTCAAGGGCATGCAATCCATCATCTAGTTTTTGCAGATAATAGTAAATGTGCTTTTCTTACAGAGGCCCAAATGCTTCCTTCCACAAACGTGCTCAAGAATAAAATGTGGAAACTTCAGACTTCACTAAAAATCAAGAACTTTATGTGGAAAGCCCTTAGTGATGCAGTTTGTGTAGTTGATCTGCTTAATTGAATAGGTCTTTGTATGGATTCAAGGTGTTTGATTTGTGGAATGGAAGAGGAATCAGTGAATCATGTGTTATTTAGTTGTTCTCTAGCAAGACAAGTGTGGGCACTTTCTGGTTTCCTTTCCCCTGAGGATATTTTCCACAATTCAGGTTTATCACCAACTTCTCTTATCTCATGCAAGTTTGAAAATCTTCTTTGACTCCTTTAACAATCAGAAGATCCTTCCCTTGGCTTTTGTGGTATATCTGGAAGAATAGAAATGGTTCATGCATCGAAGGTAAGATGTTCTCGGCTGCTGATATTGTTAGAAAAGCTATCGATGAAATAAACCAATGGTTTGAAGCTCGGGTGTTGACTGATGTAGAGGAAACTAATGTGGAATCAGAGGAGTTGGCTACTTTGACAAAGAAGTGGAAACTTCCCCCATATCCTTGGATCAAATGCAATATTGATATCTTTTGGTAAAAAAGGAACCAGCTTGGTGGTGGTTCTTGGGTCTTGAGATATGGGAGAGGTGTGGTTCTATTTTACAGTAGGAGAAGCTTTCCATTTACTACCTCTCAACATGAAGCTAACCTGATAGCGTTTCAGTGGGCAATGGATAGTATGATTTCTCACAAGGTTGATAAGGTGAAATTTGCTTATGACGCTGAAGATTTGGTGGATGCAATGGAAAAACTTCGAGCTTGGCATTCTTTCAGTTATCAGGTGTTTGAGATTTTATTGAGGCTTAACTGTTTTATGAGCTGGAAATTGATTAAAGATTTCAATAAAGCCAATAGAGAATTATCTCTCATTGCCAAAAGTATAACTCAAGATTGTAGACTCCAATCTTACGTAGCTTCTAGTCACCTTTCTTGGTTACATGGATTATTCCAAGGTGAGAGTGCTTTCCCTCTTTAGATGGCTACGAGGATTCATTTTGGAACTCATGATGATAATTTTTGGAGAGCTTTGCTTTGTGTTGGCTCTGTGGTACATATTTTTGGAATTACACAAGTATGTTTTGTCTAGTTGGGTTGCTGATTTAACCGAAACTTTCACCATCTTTTAATATTACATAATGACCACACAAAAAAATTATAATTAATTACCGTTCAATTTACCGCAACATCCACTATAAAAATCCTAATTTCTTGTCCTTAACCAGTCACCCACTTTAACCTTATCCTCCCTACATGTGAGTATTCTCTTCTAAATTATTAGTATATTTAATCAGTGCTTCTATATGCTGACAAAAACAAAATGTAGATATTTATTTTATTTGTAGTTTAGCTATAATTGTATAACCCGAACTCTGTCCAAATATGGAAAATTCAGTCGACATCTTAAGCGTGATGTACATCATGTATATACGTTGAAACTAGAATAATACAAACTTAATCAGTTAATTGTAGCTAGGCCCCATCTCGTTACATACACGTATTGTGGTTATATTATATATGACGATTTATTCAAAACTGATTTAATTTTACGTCTACGTTATATCTTTTCAGAAATCTAGAAGTGGACCTATGCGAAATATTATGTTATCTCTTGGGTCGAAGTTTATCAATAACTTGCCAAATCACTCTACAAAATTAAATATAGAGATAAAAAGAAGAGCAAGATTCTGGAATTGTACAAATTGAACAAGAGACAACCCGAAATAGAAAAAGAAGTTAAGCACCCGAAAAAATGTAAACAATGCAACAAGGACAAGAGAACGTGTATTTGGAAACGGGATAAGAATTAAGAATATTAATATAATAAAAATGGTGAAAATAGTGTCTACACCGGATTGACTTGCGTTTGGAATTTATATCGAATAAATAATAAGTTAAAAGAGAAGTTTTTGTCTTTTTTTTCTCATTCATCCCACACATTTTAAATCCAAAGGCCGGCATATTTGCATGATTAGATAATTCTGATGTTTTTTTTATGTAAATTCGTCATTACTAAATTGGGTAACTAAACCGCGGTCAGTTAATCTCAAAACTTAAAAGTCAAGAAGTGTGACAAATTTTCTTTTTTTAGTGCATGCATATCGCTTGATATTTTATTTAATTTCAGAAAAGCTGGAAATTCAAGTTGTTAATATAAAATGAAAAATTTGTTTATAGCCACTTTATATAAAAATGATTATCTTGAATATTGTTTGGCCGTTTTGTTAGTAAAAAAAATATATTCTAAAGTTGTGTTGTCTGCCGACAATTGATGGAGCAAAAACAAACGAGAATAATAAATGAAAAAGCAACAAACCAAAACCTTACATTAATTCCAAGGAGTCTCTTAATGATGATCGGACACATTTCATTCATGCCGGTGACCAGGTATGGAGATCACATTATCCTGTTCAATGTTTTATAGATGCATCTTGGCTCTCGGCACACGATCGAACAGGTATTGCCTGGTGTTTGGTCAAAGACAGAAGACAAGTCCTTCAAGGCTCAGCATCTATAGCATCTATCAATTCACTACGAATGGCTGTTTTAGAGATGCAAAAGATGGGGTACAAAGATGTACTCTTCCTAGGCGATTCGAAAACCTTATATGATATTCTTAGGCAGGAATCACATGTCAATAAAGCAAGGGGTGATAAATCTTTTATAACTTATATTAAAGACATAACCCATGTAGCTGGTCTGCATAACTGTCAGTTCTCTTATGTTTCTAGGAAATACTTAGGATCTGTAGATAATCTTGTAATGTTTTGCTTGTTTAATAAAATAGTATGACGACAAAAAAAACATTAATTCCAAGGGGAAAAAACATTAATGTTTTGCTTGTTTAATAAAATAATATGACGACAGAAGTATTATTTTACCAAAAGAAAAAAAGTGTGAGAAAATTGGAGTAGGCCAAACAAATATTCGCAACAAGCCGTTTTATTGCCCACGTGGGCACATAACAATACGACTCGAGGCTGCTCTCTTCTCTTCACTGTAACGCATCTCATGCATATTTTGCGTTATTATATAAACAACCAACTTCCTCAAGATAAAATATCAAACAAAACTCAAAGATCCAAACAAACAAAAAAACACATTTTCTCTCTATATATATATTACAAAAACAATGGCGACCTCAAGCATCAAGACCATTCCAAATTTGGCGATCCCAAATTTCTCTATTTGTCACAAGCTCAAGCTCCTCAAAGAAGAAGGCAAAACCCACGACCCGAAACGCCAAGAAGAAGAAGGGCTAAGCTACGAGTTTCAAGAGATGTTAGAGTCTTTGCCTAAGGAGAGAGGTTGGAGAACTCGTTACCTTTACCTATTCCAAGGGTTTTGGTGCCAATCCAAGGAAATTCAAGCTATCATTTCATTCCAAAAACATTTCCAACCACTTCAAAACGACGTCGTTCTCGCCACCATACCTAAATCCGGTACAACTTGGTTAAAAGCTTTAAGTTTTAGCATCCTTAACCGACACTTGCTTGATCCGGTTTCCTCAAGTACCGACCACCCACTTCTCACATCCAACCCTCATGACCTCGTACCTTTCTTCGAGTACAAGCTTTACACGAACGGTGAGGTTCCTGATCTCTCCGGTCTAGCCAGTCCAAGAAAGTTCGCAACACACATCCCTTTCGGTTCCTTGAAAGATTCGATCGAGAAACCAGGTGTGAAGGTCGTGTACTTATGCCGGAACCCGTTTGACACATTCATCTCTTCGTGGCATTACATCAACAGCATCAAGTCGGAGTCAGTGAGCCCGGTCTCATTGGAAGAAGGGTTTGATCTGTATTGCAGAGGAGTGATCGGGTTTGGTCCGTTTTGGGAACACATGTTAGGATACTGGAGAGAGAGTTTGAAGAGACCAGAGAAAGTCTTGTTCTTAAGGTACGAGGATCTGAAAGAAGACATAGAGTCTAACTTGAAGAAGCTTGCAAGCTTCTTGGGACTTCCTTTCACGGAAGAAGAGGAAAGAAAGGGAGTAGTGAAGGCGATCTCGGATCTGTGTAGCTTCGAGAATCTACAGAAGTTGGAAGTGAACAAATCAAGCAAATCGATCAAGAACTTTGAGAATAGGCACTTGTTTAGGAAAGGAGAAGTGAGTGATTGGGTTAACTATCTGTCGGCTTCACAAGTGGAGAGATTGTCAGACTTAGTGGATGATAAGTTAGGTGGATCTGGTCTCAGTTTCAGGTACGGCTAAATAAAGCCATGTGCTCACGTTTCTACTCTAGTGTTTGAGGGGGCTTTTAAGTTTAAAGTTGGTTGTTTTGTTGTTACAGATAGAAGAAAGAAAACAATGAAGCAACGTCCACGATCTAGTTTGTCGAATTTTATTTTGATAATGATATCATTGTGTTTGCCATTATATTTTTATTTGTACTACATAAAGTATAAATATCATGGGTGTAACTAAATGTGTTGATAAATATCTCATATGTGTTTGTATTATATATATTAGTTATAAACTATATATGTACTATTCTGCAAAACAAAAATCAGAAAAGTTTGATATTACAGTTTACATGTTGGTATATAAGTCAATAATGTCATACTATCGACAATGGATTTCACTTACGCATTACCATCTAACATATTTTATTTTTAAATTGCAAATTAAGTTATGTAAAATTGTAATGTTATTGAGCTAATGACAAACAAATATTCTCACAGTTCTATAAACAACCTTTAATTTTCTCGCCGCCTAAGTAACTATTTTTGCTCTTGTTACATTTGTTTTTTCCTAATGCAACTGATTTAAAATATATATTTTTTAAGTTATAGTCCACTAATTATAAATAAATTTCTTTACATATTTTTATTAAAATAAAAGTTCTCTTCAGTTGAAAGTTATATTTTCTATAATTGACAAATTAACGGCTAAAAAAGGTACAAAAGCGAATAAAACCGAGTTGAATGTTGTCTTTCATTCAATTTCTGTATTTCATAAATGAAAAAAAAAAAAAAAAAAAAAGCAAAACTATAATTTCTAAACCAAAACCAATTAGCTAAGAGCGGACAAATTTTTATTGTGCCAAAGATTGGGTACCAACCTTAATCACTAGTCGGATTTCCTTACATAATCACTAGTCGGATTTCCTTTCTCCAACCACAGCCACAAAACTTACATAATCACTAGTCGAATTTCCTTTCTCCACCCTTTCCCCACACAGCCACAGAACATGATGTATTATATATTCACTAGATTAGACTAGATTAGATAATGCGTTGATACGCGGATAAATACATTAAAAATTATTAATATAAATATTTAAATTTTATTTAGTAATCTCTTGAATTACAAATATAGTTTGAAATAATATTTAAACATGAATGTTAAATCATATCATAGATGTTAAATTATTAGAGACCAATTTATATTATTCTCATGTCACTATTATGCAGACTCATATATATAAATAATTGAAATAATTATCTTTACCCACTATTAATATATTAATTATGTGATAAAATTATTAAATCATTCAAATATTATAGAGTTAAATAAAAAAAGAAAAATTTATTTGAATAATCTCATATAAAACCCTATATAATATTTTATAAATAGTTTTATCAAACATCACATATAAATCAATAACTAATAAATGTATGTCATTGATGTCATTGGTTTATTTCTCATAAAAATCTATACTCGCCAAAACTTAAATACTCTTGAATTTTAATACCAAATATATTATTATTATTATTCTTAACTTGTATAAATTTTCACTTTATACAATTTTCTTTTTTAACATTGATAAGCACCAGTACCCGACATAATAAGTAAAAAAAAATTATTTTTTTGAGATATTCTATAACTATGTTGACAAAATAAATATGATTATAGATTTTTTGTTTTTTTATTGTTGTACATATCTTTTTTTTTTGTCAACCAATCATTTCATTAAAATAAATCTCACCCATTGGTTGGAGGTGAATTGCGTATATAAGAAAACTCAAACACCCTCGAAAGGGATGATCGAGCCAAACAGTCGGCCTTACTATTAAAAGAATTGTGCATATCTTAAATTTTTAAATTGAGATTTTCATAACTTTTTTAATTTATTTTTTTAATTTATATAATTTTTTTTTATCATTCACATTTTTTTAATTAGTTTTTTATTTTCTCTCTACTTTTTATTTTTAAGATTTATGCTCAAATTAATAGTAAAAAGATTAGTAAAGCTATGGAAAAGTTTGAAAAAAAAATTCTATTTAGTTTGAACCATTAGATTTTTTTTTATATAGTTAATTTGAACTATTAAAAATTTTCTTTTTTCTAATTAGTATAAAATATAAAAAACTTTTAATTTTTACTATTTGGTTAGTTACTTACCAATTATTTTATATGTTTTTCATTTTTATTTTTACTTTTTCATAATTAATTTTAGGTATTAACATGCTCCTTTATATAACAATAACAAGATGTTTTACATCACCAATTGATCATTTCGATTAATTACCAACCAAATTATATAAATGAAAAACAAAAAATAACGGAAAAAAATCCAAGAAATAGCATATAAAAAACAGGAATAACTTTCTTTTCAAATGACATATTCCTTTAGTTCCTGAAACAGTAATTAAGAGATGAAGCTTCATTATGGACCAAGGCTCAAATGGTGGCAGATTTAAGGGACAACGGAGGTGATTTGGGAGTTCTGAAGGCAAGGAAAATCTGGAAACCACCTCCCCAAAGATGGTTGAAATGTAACATCGGTATTGCGTGGTCAAAGAAAATTCACACCGGAGGAGCATCTTGGGTTCTCAAAGATAGTGCAGGTATGGTTCTTCTATATAGCAGAAGAGCATTATCTAGGTTAACAAGTAAAGATGATGCCAAGCTTTTGTTTGTGGGCGATTGAATCCATGGTCCACCACAAATTAAACAAGGTGGTTTTTAGCGTGGAATCTTTTGAGCTTGTGGGGTTATAAAGAGACCTAAAGCTTGGCCATCTTTTCAGTTTCACCTCATGGAATTGATCCATAGGCTACGGTTAGTTTCGGATTGAAAAATAGAGATGGAATTGGCTGGCGCGAATAGTGGAGCCTCTCTTATTGCACAAAGTGTGATCAAGGATGACCGGATCCAGTCTTATGTTGCTACGGGTCATCCTTTTTGGTTGAACGAACTTTTTGTGAGTGAGAGATTCTCTTCCTCTTTTTAATTGCCCAGACTTAGTTGTTATGGCTGTTAGGTAGGCTCTCTTTTGACGTTGAGGACTTTATCTTGTTTGTGTTCCTCTCCTAGCAATTTTTGGTAATGGCCCTGTAATCATAACTGTTTTTGGATTTGGTATATATAAGTTCTTCCGGGGGAAAAAAAAAAAAAAAAACAAAAAAAAAAAAACAATTGATTAACGAGACGTACGTACAGTATGTTGTATGCACGTGTATTGTTTCCCCTAAAAACGTCGTCGTTTTTCCACTGTTACCATCTGGATTCATCATGTAATAAGTCTCCGAGTCTCTTGAACCAATCACTCTCTCGAAATGTGCTCTCATGTACGTCAAATCTCCTTCTTGACCTCCGCCTCCTCCTCCTCCTTGCTCCGTAGCTCCTCCACCGCCGCTACTTACCGGTAAAACACCAGCTCCCATCGACACAGCGTGAAGCATCTGAATCACCAAAAGATCTTCTTCCGTTGGTTGTCTTTTAACCCCGTAACTTGATTTCTTACCAATACAATACAATGCTCAAATCGGTTCATCAATGATCTTAGTTTTCTCACTCGGTTTCTTCTCGCACTCAAGCGCGATTCGGACCAAACCAACACCAAAATCTTGAAGCAGTTTCCCTGTCGGAATCGCTAACTCCAACAACAGAATCGGTAGAGAACGTGGATTCTCTTGAACCGCTAAATTCACACGCGTTTTACGGTAACCGTATAGCGTTCCGATCCGGTTACACGTGTACCTCCGTGAACGTGATTCTCGTGGAGTCTTGTTCCTCCTAATGGGAATTTACACATCGGAGACATGATCGGAAGTGATCGGAATACAGAACGTACACGTCCAAAATTATATATATATATACGAAATGTGACGTCCATAAATAGGCCTGTTTATATGGCGTAGGTATGTATATATCGTGTACAATTCAGTGTACGTATCAAATAGTGTTAATTTGACATTAGATAGTGGCGTACATATGATTTGTGTATCTATATATGTAAACAGTGGCGGCACAGATTTTTTTCAAGTACATACACAAATCACAAATCACAAATCACATGTACATGAACTCTTTCATGTACGTAAGTACGATGTAGGGATATTTTTGTCCGAAAAAGTTGTAGTGTGACAATTTTGTAATTGGAAACACACATGTAACATTTTTGTAATTAAAACTTAAAAAAATATGATATTTTAGCAGATTACTAAAAAGAAAAACTATGAACCTCTTTGCAATTTTTTGGCTTCGTACTCTTTAGCGCGGAATAATATTTTTCCAAGTTTCTAAATGGACCTTATTTTCTGTGCTAGCAACATGTATGTTTTCAACTTTTTATTTAAATCACAAAATCCATTATTTTTTTAAACCATTTTTGAGATGATGAACTTTAACTCGAAGTATAATAACAAGAAGTGAATTGACTTATATTAGTCATATATTATTATTATTATTTTTTTTTTTTTGAAATAAATGTTAATTATATTCAAAACAAAAAAAAATTGTTTTACATTGATTGTATCTTTAGTTTGAAAACTTTAAAACAAAATATAGAGTAAAACTAATGATGAGTAGAGATTCTATATTAGAATTCTAAACCATTGGCTTAGACCCTCGTCGTAGGCATCGATCTCCGATTGCTCGTATTGATATTAGTCATATATTATTATATTACTTTAATTTTATCTTAATTTTTGATGTGAAATTCTTAAACGTTCTCTCGAACTGAATCTCACTGTAGAACCGTCAAAAAACTTTTCTAACTCTTAGTCCTAACCAATCACCTCATTTGACATCATGTGACTACTCTCTTGTAAATTTGTTATTTTCAACTTAAAATTTACCAGAGTCCAAATCTTGAAAAACCCAAAAAAACAATCTCAAATCTATTAAAACCCCTTTTTGTTTTTTTTATTTATTTTTAAATAAAAATATGATCAATTACATTTAAACTCTTAATGAATCAGACAAATTACGTGACCCAATCACCAATCCGACCCGAACCCGTGCGTTCCGACCCGAAATCGAGAAAAAAAAAACCGTAAAAAAAAGAAAAAACCATATACTCTCTAAACAAAAACCGTAAAAAACAAAAACTGTAAATTTCTTTGCTCTCTTCTCTCTTTCGCGAACTCAGTTTCCGATTACTCAGTCTCGCCGTCGCTGTCGCGTTCTCCATCGCCGTCGCCGTCGCGTTCTCCATCGCCTTCGCCGTCGATTTGGCTTACTCCGTTTGAAGGTAATCACATCTCAAATCATCACATCTCCGTTTTGGGTTTTGATTTTTCCGAAAAGGATTTTGATTTTCGTGAATTGAATTTGAGACATTGGGGTTTTAATTTGATGTGGAAATGTTGGGATTGTCAGATTTGGGGTTTTCAAAATTAGAGTTTCAAATTTAGGGTTTTGATGTTTTTCGATAAGGGGTTTTGATATATGAGAATTGAATTTGAGTCAGTGGGGTTTTAATTTGATGTGAAAATGTTGGGATTATCGGATTTGTGAGATTTATTGATAATCCGATGGTTGTGAGATTTATTGATAATCCGAGGGTTGTGAGATTTACTGATAATCCGAGATAATTATGGTTTGTGTAGGATTTTGATTTTGTTTATGTTTTGATTTTGTGTATGTATGTTTTGATTATGATTTGTAGGAATGGTTAGAACGAAGGGAGGATTGACGATGAAGAAGGGGAAAAAAAAAGGGAAGGGAGTTCAAGAGGGATTACGCCCATTACGCAAAGATATGCTGTGAACGAGTCAGATAATGAGGTATGTGGAGTTGAAAAGTGATTGTTAGGATAACTATTAGTCGTTGGTAATATTGGTGTTTGGCAAGTGATTGTTGTATAATTATTGAATACTGTTAGTTAGTAGAACTGTTAGTGCTTAAGTAACTGATAAGTAGTACTAGTTAGTATAACTGGTAATATTTTGTATAACTAGTACTTCCAGTGTAAATGTTAGTACATGGTATAACTAGTACTTCTAGGATAACTGTTAATGCATAGTATAACTAGTACTTCTAAGATAACTGTTAATGCATGGTATAACTATTACTACTAATATAACTGTTAATGAATGGTATAACTGGTACTACTAGTATAGCTGTTAATGCATGGTATAACTCGTACTACTATAATAACTAATTGGTAAATGTGTGATATTGGGATTGAAGTTGTGTATTGGATTGCAGGATACAGAGGTCTCCCAACCAATGCCGCCTGAGAAAATTTTCTTAAACAGTAAGGAGTATCTCAAGTACCCGAAGATACAAACAAGGTGTAAGCTGGGTAAGTTCTTGAAGACCATAAAGACGCTTCAACCAGAATTGGAATGGTTCAACACGCATCCTCAGCTTCACCATGTACTTCACATGCCTGTTGAAACAAATCGTAGGCTGTTGGGATTGTGGATGCTAATGGTTAGAACTGTTTCTGTGGAAAATAGGACAAGACTTTGGTTTGTGGTAAATGGCGTCCCCATCCGGTATTCTTTGAAGGAGCATTGTCTGATAACTGAGATGCACTGTCATGCTTACCCGAGAGACTGTAATCCTAGAAAGGATTGGACGGATCATGTTAGTAAGTTGCAGGAAAGACAGTTTCGCGGGAATAAAAAAATCACAATGAAAGATGTGGAAGAGAAGCTGGTGTCAATGAAGAAGAGTTTTCTCGATCGACTAAAGATGGCTATCTTATTGTTTCTTTGTTCGGTGATCAGGCCTAGGAAGAATGCATCAGCAGGGATAGATCCATTCTTATTTAGATTGGCGGATGATGAAAAGTTGTGTAAAACGTTTCCGTGGGGCCGATTGACATTTGACGATTCTGTCAACGATGTTTATCACGCATTGGATCTTATGAAAGGCAGTGTGCAACCGTCGTTGACCCTTCCTGGTTTCATAATTCCGTTGGAGGTAAATATGGCTTCTAAATATTCATTTTAACTTACTTCATCTCTATATGTTTTCTTATGACATTTTTTATCTCAATATGTAGATTTTAGCATTTGAGTGCATCCCAAATCTGAGGAGATCATTTCGAGAAGAAGTTATGGAGGCAAAGCCAGATTGTCCAAGGATGTGTAAACAGAAGTTCAAGCATAGTACTATGAAAGGTTGGGCGTTTAGTGAGATTTATGATTCGCTTGATTTAACTAAGGTATGCATTCTTTATCATTCTTATCTTTAAATATGAAATCTGTTTTTCCTAATGTTAATAGGTAAAGTTATATTTTGGGTTTATCGCAGGATATTCATAGTACTTTGGTACCTGAATCTGCAAGTGAACGAAGATTAGCGCGTCTCATAGATGATAATGCAGATGATGAAGCCTTGGACACTGAGCCTGACAGTTGGAACGAATATCTTGCTGAGAAGAAGATATTTTGGGACAAGCTATATGATTTGGATGTCGTTTCTCTAGAAGAGAATGAGGAGAATGAGGAGAATAAGGAGAATGAGGAGAAGGAAGAAGAAGAAGAAATTCTTTTCGAACCAGAGAAGAATCTAGCATTGCGTCAGCTTTTGAAAGACATGGAAGATAGGCTGGAAGAAAAGATGTCTGAGAGGTTTTCCAAAATGAAAAGGAAAGTGTCAAGGTTACGGCTGAAGCTTAGGACTGTTAGGGAAACAGTGAAGGATCTTCAAACTCAAGCATGGAGCCAAGGTGACTGGCCTGACCATACTGGTAATGACTGGCCTGAGCATACTCGTAATGACTGACCTGAGACGACATATTTGGAGACAGAAGGACAAAAAGAGACAGAGGGAGAGACAACATAGATGGAGACAGAAGAAGAAGGAGAGAAAGAAGAAGAAGAGCAAGAAGAAAGAGAGAAAGAAGAAGAAGAGCAAGAAGAAGGAGAGAAAGAAGAAGGAGAGAAAGAAGAAGAAGAGCCAGCTGAGAAAGCAGAAGGGAAGTTGACAAAGCAGAAGGGAAGATGGAAGAGAGCAGTGCAGAAGAATATGGAAAGGCGGAAAGAGAAAGAAGGGAAAGGGAAAGAGGAATAGAAAGAAGGAGAGAAAGAAGCCGAAGCAGAAGCAGAAGGAGAAGTCGAAGGAGAAGCTGAAGCAGAAGCAGAAAGAGAAGAAAAAGCCAAAGCAGAAGAACAAGGAGAGAAAGAAGCCGAAGCAGAAGTAGAGAAAGAAGCTATGGAATCGAATTCGGCTATTGTCGTCTACCAGAGAAATGTGTTGAAAGAACAATTGATGTTTCTCATTGCTGAAGAAGAAGAACGAAATAGAGATATGGAGAAGCATAATGTGGAGAGGCCAAATGTGAAAAAGAATGTGATACAGCAGAGAACTCCAAGGGAGAAGAGGATAATAGAACCATCACAATTCAAGAAAAAGCCTTATACGGCGGAGGGGAAATGCAAGAAGAAGAAGGATAAAGCTGAAACGGTCGTTGGGAAGAAGAGGGAAAGGAAGGCTCAACCTGAGGGAAGAATGACAAGGCAGAGAACCAAGAAATAGGTAGTAGTAGGATTGGATGATGAACGGGTATGATGTTTTAGGTACTTATGATGTACGTTGAACTTATTTTAGGTATTACTGGTTTGTTTAGGTATTGTTGTTATATTGGTACTTATGTTGTACGTTGAACTTATTTTGGTACTGCTGGTATTTTGGTACTACTGGTGTGTTTAGGTACTACTGTTATTTTGGTACTACTAATGTTTGTAGGTACTACTTGTGTTAAAAACAAACAAATACCACTTCGGCATTAAAAACATGTTTAAAAAAAATATTTATATTTTAAATACCACATTTACCACGTGCGCCGTCTTATATATTTAAAATACTAAAACTTTACTTATAGGTATCCTTATTTACCTAGTAGTACCATATTACACACAGTTATATTTTGATCCATTTCATGTATAATCAGTTATACGGGGTTAAGACACTAATGTTTGCAGTAGTACTCTTCAAATTATTCCAATTAAACACATTTCTTATAGTTCTGTATATTAAAATTTCTGAAAACAAAATGTTTGGTTGTTCGACATAACAATTAGGACTTCCATTCATAATTTAACCTATAAATGTAAGATAGTTTTAGTAAAAAAATGTTTTTGTGTAAACTTAGTTTTTGTAAAAACATATGTAGTCAGTATTACGTAAGATAATAATTAGTCTAAATGCATCAATAAATAATAAGCACAAATCCGATGAACACACAACTTAAATCAGATGAACAACACACAACTTCTTTATCATAGTTATACCCAGTTTTATTAGTAGTACCTAACAGAGAGCAAACAAATTTAACGTCATAGTTATACTGAGTAGTACCTAGTAGTACTTGGCAGAGAGAACATCATCAAGTTATCCTCTTGCCTACTCATAGTTATGCATAGTAGTACCTAGTAGTACTTGGGAGAAAGAAATCATCAAGTTATTCTCTTGCTTACTCATAGTTATCCTCTTGCCTACTCCTGCTCCACCACATCGGGGTCGCGAAAAAAATAGTTATATAATCCCCTTCCACGTCCTCCTCCTCTTCCTCTTTGTCCTCCTCCTCTTTTTTTTCCAGCCGACGGGTACCGTCTTTCTTGATTTCTTCCTACTGAAGGATCTTCATGTGGTGGAGGCAAGCCAGTCAAAGCTCGTATATTTTCAAGGATAATCCATCCTGAAACATGGGGAATAGGATATATCGTCTTGCAATACACCAATTTCCACTTCTCCATAAGAAAATATTCACAGCAATACTCATGTATACGGGTTTCGGTCTCTCCGCTTAATCGGACGATAGCTTGTAGTGCATGCACGCATGGGTACTTGTCGATATCATAATACTTGCAACTGCAAGTTTTCCTCGTCAAATCAACCAAATAATTCATGCCATCCAGTCCTATCACATTGTACTCATTGGTGGAATTGTTTAACTCAACCGAGACTAATTTCTTTGCAGTCGGTAACATGGCATGAATTTGATCGTGCACGTAAGGCACCAACTTTTGTGACATTATCACTGCAGTGGCACTTTTCCTATGCTTGTTGAACCATTCAGCCATTTTTGCAACAATCACATCAATCATAGGTAATAACGAGTACTGCCTTGCAATTAGCAAAACAGAATTTATAGATTCTGCTGAATTACTCGTGTCACACATGTTTTTGTACCCTAATTCATCTTCTTAAGCATGTACATATAAGACTCCAACATCTTATAACTCTCCTCTGGACTTCCCCGCACACAATTAGCAGCTAGTTTTTTTCCTCTCCATGCAGTAGAGTATGATATATCAACACTAGCTTTTCCTTTCACCAACTTTATCAAACTTTTTGGAGCGGGAGTCTCAAAACAACCAGGAAAATCTTCATGTAAAATACCACTAACTATTCGTTGAGTCCCTCTCCTTCTTCGTCTCCTTGTACTTGCATCAGCTCGGGAACATGTATGCATTTTGTTGTAAGTTCTAACTGACCAACGATCGGAATTCCGCATCAGAGTAACTCGTACATACCACTTGCAACCAGCTTTTGCTTCACTACACCAAAGCACATATCGCCCTGGATCAGTGTGCTTAACAACATACTCAAAGCAGTTCTGATGTGAAGCAATTTGAACTAACTGTTTTACTTCATCTCTACTTGCAAATTCTTGATGTAGAGTCATATCCATACCATCTTCCCATCCTTGTCTTACATCCCCATCTCCATCCACAACAGCTGGTCCCTCATTATATTCATACGTCCCAAAGTTATACTCATTATTAAAATCATGCATCCCAAAGTTATTTTGTTCTTCATGACCTATCAAATCAGTGTCAAACAGTAATATCAGTTATACATAGTAGTACCAGACAGAGGGAACACATAAAATAAGTCAAACAGTTATATCAGTTATACCTAGTAGTACTAGACCGAAACCTCATAAAATGAGTAACACAGTTACTTTAGTTATACCTTGGTTTACCATCTCATGGTGTTCCGATGCTTCGTTGTTGTGTAGAGTTATCATCTCATGGTGTTGCGATGGTTCGATGTTGTGTAAATTTATCATACCATCACTTACAAGCGTTTCCCTCTCTCGACCCTCTCCTGTTTGTTGCTCATTTTGATTTCCGATTTGGATGAGCTCCACGTGCAATAGACTTCTAAGACCCTCTCCATTCATTTGCATTAGATAATTAAAAACGCCATCATCGTTTGAGATATATGATGCTTTCGGAGCATTCAAAATCATAGGAATGTAACTGAGTTTCAGATACGTTGTAGCTTCATCTATCATGATCTTTCTCCCAATTCTATCAACCAACGTCGAATAGGTGACATCCTCCGCTCCGGTCCGCATCGCTAAAGTGTGAATTTCATCTTCTCCTACGTTCCATCTGAAGTTATCACCTTCCCTTATGTAACATCCTCCATAATCAAAACATATGATTGTGCAATTTTTATTCATTGTCCCCTACAAAAAAAAGAAATATCGTAAGTGTATATTTAAACTGTTATTAATTAATAGTAATACCAGTTATTCTAGTATTACCAGTTAGTCTCAATAGTACCAGTTTATTCAGTAATACCATTGTTTCATATTAGTACCAGTTATTTTAGTTATACCCCTGCAGTTTCGATTTACCTCCGATTTAGTATAGTACGATTTAGCTGCTGTTTTCCGAGATAAATCATCTCACCATACTAATAGACTTGTTAAACAAGTTCATTATTCAAATAACTATACAAAAAAAAAAAAAAATTCAAATCTTTTAATTAAGAAGGATCCTTTACACAAAGAGATTTTCACAACCTAATCTAACCATACACACTAAAATACCATACAACCCAAAGATTTTACCTTTCAATTAACCAGATTCAATGGAAACCAGAGATGAAGAAGGAGGTGGCCATGGCTCTGTTTTTGTTTCGCAAAGAAGAAGAAGAACGTGACGAGATGAAGGAGGTGACTGTGACCGTGGCTCTGTTTTCGTTCCTCTCAACCCCAATATACTGTTCGAAGAAGAACCAGAATAAGGAGAAGAAGCGGAAGAATTTCACTCCCGAGCTCACCGTCGCTCTGTTTTTGTTTCGCAAAAAAGAAGAAGAACGTGACGAGATGAAGGAGGTGGTTGTGACCGTGGCTATGTTCACGTTCCTCTCAACCACAACAAAAAATCGAAGAAGAACCAGAAGAAATGGAAGAAGCTCACCGTCGCTCTGTTTCTCTGTTTCGCAAACGTAAGAGAAGAGGAGGTGACGTGGAGTTGTTAGGTTTAGGGATTTATTAATTAGTGGTTGGCAATATTAATGGTAATATTAAATTAAGTTTTTTTTTGAGTTTTTTTTTTAAATAAATAAGAAAGGGTAGAGTTGAGAAATTTATGAGTGTTGACAAAAAAAGGGTTGTTAGATTTATATGGGGGTTGTAAGATTTGAAATCAAGAAAAAAAGTTTTATTAGCAATTGATTCAATTTAGCAGTTACAAAAATCAACTCCATAAAACTATTTTCGGATGAACCGCTTGTATATTTATGTATATATTAATAATAACATTTTTTTTGATATTTGCAACTCCATTAAATTACTTCCGGAGTATTTGCAACCTCTTGGTTTAAACCAGAACAGTTGAAAATGACAAACTTCTATGAACAGAAGAATTTCGTTTTTCGGGTCGAAAAGAACTTTCTTATGTCGTCGTTGACACACAAACATACAAATCTCAAGTTGAAAAGAAAAATACAAAATTAAATTGAATGCTCAAGTTGTTATAAAGCTTATGTATTATATCCATCGTTATAGACAAATCTTGAAAATCATATAATTGAATAACACTGTTAATGTTATATCCATTGTTAATGTTTTATTTAGAAGTGCAAGAGATCTTCGTCAGGGTTGGGTTGTGCTTTGTCTCTGTATTTTTTTTGTGATGTGTATGAACGTATTGTCTTGCCTTATTAATACGGCAGCAGAAAAGAAGAAAATTGGCTATCATCCCAAATGAAAGAATATACAATTAACACACTTGTGCTTCGCGGATGACCTTATGGTCTTTATTGATGGTACACAAAGATCGATTGAGGGAGTATTAAATGTATTTGATGCATTTGCAAGTATGTCTGGCTTGAAGATAAGCTTGAAAAAATCAACTCTCTACTTGGCAAGAGTCTCGGACCAGATTATAGAGAGCATCACTGCTCGGTTTCCATTTGCTACAAGCCACCTCCCGGTAAAATATCCCTTCTCACCAAAAGAATGAATTCGGCTGATTATAATTCATTGCTGGAGAATATCAGATCTAAAATACGTTCATGGACAGCTCGACATCTTTCTTATGCGGGTCGGATGCAACTTATAAACTCGGTACTTGGAAGCATAACAAACTTCTGGATATCAGCGTTTTGGTTGCCCAACAGTTGCATTCTTGAGATCGATAAGCTATGTATAGGTTTCTTGTGGTCGGGACCGGAGCTAAATACAAAAAAAAGCCAAAGTTGCTTGGACAGAGGTGTGTCGGCCAAAAGCAGAAGGTGGTTTAGGCATCAAATCTCTTCACGAAGCTAATCAAGTCAGTTGTTTGAAACTTATATGGAGAATAATTTCCTCAACATCTTCCTTATGGGTTCAATGGGTTCAGCAGATGCTTATTGGTAAGGAATCATTTTGGTCAATCAAAGAAAGAACCACAAAAGGCTCGTGGATGTGGAAAAAACTTCTTAAATATCGACCAATGGCACAAAATCTACATCGGATCACCATAGGTAATGGAGAAAATACTTTTTTCTGGTTTGATAATTGGTCTCCGCTTGGTCGGCTTCACGACTTAACGGGTCCTCGGGGAGCTATTGACTTAGAAATTAAGAGATTAGCCACGATGTCAGAAGTGTTTGAAAAACATCACCGTAGGAGTCATCGGGTGGAATATCTCAATGAGATAGAAGACGCCATTGAAAAAGCGAAACTTGAAAGAAGAATGACTAATTATGTCTCGTATTGAAAACAATCGGAGAATACATACAAGAAACGCTTTGTGAAAAAAACACTTGGAGCCTAACTCGGATAGCCATGCCCACGAAGGAATGGTACAAGGGAGTGTGGTTCACTCACGCTACTCCCAAATACTCTTTCTTCACTTGGTTGGCACTTCAAAACCGTTTAACCACTGGTGATCAAATGAGGCAGTGGAATCAGGGACAGCATGTGGACTGTAATTTCTGTGGTAGCGCCGAGGAGACTCGAAACCACCTTTTCTTTGACTGTCGAATCACAGGGAAAATATATAAGACATTAATGACGAAACTCCTCGGCTCTAACTTCTCTACATATTGGGGACTGATTACTAATCTTCTCACCTCCAACCTGAGTAAGTATTCTCTATTCTTACTGCGATATGCCTTGCAAATGACCGTGTATCATCTCTGGCAAGAACGTAACCGACGACGTCATGTAGAAGCCGCGCAATCCACTCAGTTATTGCTCAAGCAACTTGACAAAAACATCATCAACCGTATTAATTCGATCAGACATATGGGCGATAATGACTATGGAGCAGCCATGGACTATGGAGCATATATGACAAAGATTTGTAATAGAGCAGCCATACAAATTTATCAAAAACATTATTTTATCGAACTTGAATTTAGGTAATGACTAATGATACAACGACATGCTAGACGGACCATTATCTCGAGGGGGCGTGTGAAGAATATCCCACATCTGAAGTGGAAAGAAATTTGATCCAATATATAAGTGACCTAGGCCAATCCACTCGTTGCCAATTGGTTTTCAGCTGGAAACCCATGAAACTTAATATGGAATTAGATCCCGAACACACGTTATCCCACCGAACCAAAATCGATCCGGCAAAAGGCCATATCGATCTTACCTAAAATTAATCCTAGATTGGGATATTGTCGAAATTGATGACTAGAATGACCATCATCTCGAGGAAGCGTGAAGATAAATATCCCACATCTGAAGTGGAAAAGAATTTGATATGATAAATAAGGGACCTAGACCAATCCACTCATTGCCAATTAATTTTGAATTGGAAGTTCACGAAACTTAACAAACTAGAAACGTCACATTAGCTCCAAGGAGAATACGACAATGACACAGCACTCTTATTAAAAGTGTGAAAAAATTGGAGTGGGCTACATCAATCTTATTATAAATTGTGAAAAAATTGGAATGGGCCAAACAAATATATTCGCAGAAGCCGTTTTATTTCCCACGTGCGCAAATAACAACACAACTCGAGGCTGCTCTCTTTACGCATCTCATGCATATTTTGCGTTATTATATAAACAACCAACTTCCTCAAGATAAAATATCAAACAAAACTCAAAACTCCTCAAAGAAACAATGACGACCTCAAGCATCAAGACCATTCCAATAATGGCGATCCCAAATTTCTCTATTTGTCACAAGCTCGAGCTCCTCAAAGAAGAAGGCAAAACCCACGACCCGAAACGCCAAGAAGAAGAAGAAGGGCTAAGCTACGAGTTTTAAGAGATGTTAGAGTCTATGCCTAAGGAGAGAGGTTGGAGAACTCGCTACCTTTACCTATTCCAAGGGTTTTGGTGCCAATCCAAGGAAATTCAAGCTATCATTTCATTCCAAAAACATTTCCAACCACTTCAAAACGACGTCGTTCTCGTCACCATACCTAAATCCGGTACAACATGGTTAAAAGCTTTAACTTTTACCATCCTTAACCGACACTTGTTTGATCCGGTTTCCTCAAGTACCGACCACCCACTTCTCACATCCAACCCTCATGACCTTGTACCTTTCTTCGAGTACAAGCTTTACGCGAACGGTGAGGTTCCTGATCTCTCCGGCCTAGCCAGTCCAAGAACGTTCGCAACACACATCCCTTTCGGTTCCTTGAAAGATTCCCTCGAGAAACCAGGTGTGAAGGTCGTGTACTTATGCCGGAACCCGTTTGACACATTCATCTCCTCATGGCATTACATCAACAGCATCAAGTCGGAGTCAGTGAGCCCGGTCTCGTTAGAAGAAGGGTTTGATCTGTATTGCAGAGGAGTGATTGGGTTTGGTCCGTTTTGGGAACACATGTTGGGATACTGGAGAGAGAGCTTGAAGAGATCAGAGAAAGTCTTGTTCTTAAGGTACGAGGATCTGAAAGAAGACATAGGGTCCAACTTGAAGAAGCTTGCAAGCTTCTTGGGACTTCCTTTCACTGAAGAAGAGGAAGAAAAGGGAGTAGTGAAGGCGATCTCGGATCTGTGTAGCTTCGAGAATCTAAAGAAGTTGGAAGTGAATAAGTCAAGCAAATCGATCAAGAACTTTGAGAATAGGCACTTGTTTAGGAAAGGAGAAGTGAGTGATTGGGTTAACTATCTGTCGGCTTCACAAGTGGAGAGATTGTCAGACATAGTGGATGACAAGTTAGGTGGATCTGGTCTCAGTTTCAGGTACGGCTAAATAAAGCCATGTGCTCACGTTTCTACTCTAGTGTTTGAGGGGGCTTGTAAGTTTAAAGTTAGTTGTTTTGTTGTTTTTTTTTTTGAAACTTAAATTGTTGTTTTGTTGTTACAGATAGAAGAAAGAAAACAATGAAGCAACGTCCACGATCTAGTTTGTCGTTTTTTATTTTAAGAATTATATGTCATTGTGTTTGCCATTATGTTTTTATTTGTACTAAATAAAATATAAATATGGAGAAATTATGAAGAATGTCATAAATTTCAAAAAAGTTTTGAGAAATGCCAAAAATTCTTTCGAAAAATGTCACAAAACACTTTTCATCAGATTTATAAATACATCAAATGGTGATGTGTTATGGTAGATTTAATTGGTGGAAAAGAATATCTTTAATTGGTGGACGAGAATAACGGATAAAGTCTGAGAATTTGGTGGACAATGACAACTATTGAACCATTAAGAGTTTGAAATTTTAGTGGACGAGAATATCATAAGACTTTCAAAACATGATTTGGTCTCTACCTAATATCTTTCGCCCTTGTGACTGAAATTAGATAATCTTTATGTCCACTTCATAAATAGAAGAAGATATCATCATCCAAATGTATGTGTAATCCGAAGACACAACTGAATGGACAATTCGAACGTGTGTTATTGTGGACAATATACGTGTAGTCTGAAGATACGACCGATTGACAACTCAACCCTGTGTTATTTATAAACAATAAGTTGTCCACTAAAATTATGACAGAAAGGGACCTTGAGGGGGGAGAGAGAGTGGAGAAAGAAGAAGAGAGAGTGTATACTGGAGAGAGGGTAACAAAGAGATTGTGTTGAACAGAGAAAGATGAAGAAAGAGATTGTTGAAGAGATAGAGTTTGTGGACAGAAAAAGTAGAAGAAAGAGTTTGTGGACAAAAAAAAGTAAGAGAGAGAGTGTGTGTGTTAGAGAAAGGAAAAAAAAATATATTTTTTGGATTTCATGAGTCTTTTCATCTTGTCAGGTAGATGTTGTGACATTTTAAAGAAAAAAAATGCCAGGTATTTTTCATAATTTTCTCTATAAATATCATGGGTGTAACTGAATGTGTTATAAATATCTCATATGTGTATATCGTATATAGATTTGTTATAAACTATATATGTACTATTCTTCAAAACAAAAATCAGGAAGTTTGATATTTAACTATAAATGTTGGTATAAGTCAATAATATCATAATTCATACTATCATAATTTGCAAACCAAAGGTCCAAAACCAAAATTGAATTAGCTAAGATCGGGCACATTTTTCTTGTGCCAAAGATTGGACAGCCTTAATGGTTGTTGGTACCCAAAATTACATAATCATCTACTCGGATTTCCTTTCTCCAACCCTTCCTTCCCCACACAGCCACAGAAAATGATGTATTATATATTCATGTTTTACATCACCGATTAATCATTTCGATTAATTACCAACCAAATTATATAAATGAAAACAAAAATAACCAAAAAAAAAAATTTCCAAGAAAAAGCATATAAAAAATTTGATTAACGAGACGTACGTATGTTGTATGCACGTGTATTGTTTCCCCTAAAACGACGTCGTTTTTAAAATTAAACCCGAACGAAAAATATACTAAGCTCAGGTCCACTGTTACCATCAAAAATTGTTAACGGTAATAGGTCTCCGAGTCTCTCAAAAATTGTTAACGGTGGTGTTGCCATTATAAATTTTATAATTTCAGTTTCGCCGGTTTTAGATTATGGTCGGGGATATATGGATTAATCCAGTATTTGTTTTAGTTTAAACCATTGATGTGTTACGTTTGGTGGTTAAGATTTTTTTTTTTTTTTTGATAATTCAAGGTAAATCCTACGCCTATAGAGAGGTACAGATTAATCTCTGGAGAAGATGCAGTCCATAGATAGACCCTGGGTATGCAATTAAGCTAAAAGTAAAAGTCCATATCCATGTAGGTATCCAAAGCAATGTGTTTTAGTTTCGCGTAGCAGGTGGTTAAAATTTATTCTCCTGCATTGCTGTTTCCGAAGATTGTTTCCTACTTACATATGTATGTCTGTTATAAAAATTAATTTAAAAAAAAAACTCTGTTTCGACCAATTTATACAAGAGATTCTACATGGGGGTAATTATAAGATCTTACATAGAATGTACTTTCACAGATTCACTTAGGCAATAATAACAACATGGTGGATCAAGAGAATGAAACAGAGGAGGAAAGAGTCAACGAAGCTGAGGCAGAGTGTATATTGAAACAGAGATCAAAACTGAAGCTTGGGGAAGACAAGCCAAAGCACATACACACATATACATATATATTATATATATATACACAAGGTATTTTCCAAAGATGATGATGAGTTCTTGTTTTGTTTTTGAAGCTTTTCTTTTCATCCTTGAAAAGAAGATAGTCTTTTTGGTGGAGGCAAATTTCTCATGTTTGATTCCATCTTGTTGAATGTGAGATTTGCGATCGCTCTGTCGATTGAGTTTGTTTCCGATTCCATCTTCTGGTTTCTGTTCCTACTGAAAAAAATCAAAAATGGTTGATGAATCTTTTTCTCAATTTTAAGCAAAATCAGGTAAAATGAAGAAAGATCTCTCTCTATACCTTGCTCTATCCTCAAAGAACTCCTCTGAGTTGGTGTTGTCTGATTCCGACTTCTGTTGTGAGTTCTTTGCAAGCCGGTAAAATGTATCGCGGAAGCACTTGCGGGTATCATCAGTCAACTAGATGAAAAGAAAACAGAGTTGGTTAATTCTGTTATAAAGACTGAGCAAATGTCCGAAAAAAAAGTCGCAAACTAAGATTGAGATCACTACACTCACCATTTCGCACAAATCTCTGTAAATCTTCATTGGTTCCGCCGACTCCTCCTTGTACAAAAACAATGTCACAAGATTAACATCTCTACCATTATACGAGTTAATTCCTCGAAAACAAAAATGTAACGTTCAATTGGAGAATAAAAGTATCAATTGCAAATAGTTGGAGAATAAATCGACCCATTTTCCACTTAACTATTATCTTTATGTGAATTTATATTTATCTCACAATAGTAATTTGATACATATCTTCGATGTGATTTGTTTACAAAGTATTCAACTCGGTGTTGATAGCTCAACCTACCTACTAGATAAAACTAAAGTCACTAAAATTTTGAAATTTTAATATCAACAATGACTGAATAAAATATTCATGCTTCAAATAAAATAGTATTCGACTAATAATATAAGTTTTGCTTATTTATTTCAATAATCGTGGAAGTTTTAAGCCTTCAAACCACAAGTATCTCTTAATGTTTAGGGTTATCGCGTTTAAATCATAAATCATACCACTCAAACCCACTAGACATCTTTTCACCCCATCTATATACTTACTCGATAAACACGTGGGGAAAAATCACGTCACGCATCTTTGAAGAAAAGACATAGAGTGAAAATTATGCCATGGATTTGGTTTAGAGTCGTAATCAAAGATAATATGTAAGTAGCCTTCTCCACTAACAGTAGGCCGTAAGTCACACAATTTGCTTGTCTATATTTGTCGACTTATGAAAAGAGAAAAGGATAAAGAATTAAAGAAAGCAACGTAGGCTCCACTTTGCCTAATGCCGAGGTTGCGCCTTTAACGGCATGTCGATACATGTATTTTTTAACTGTTCCATAAAGTTGATTTACCTTTTCCATGAATACAAGGAAACGTTACAAATATAATATTTATAACACACATCTTGCTATTCTGAATAATACGAAAAGAACACGATTACTACATATAATAGTCTAAAAAAACATCACATCATGCTTTTGAAATTTTCAAAGAATTGCATACAAACTATTTTATTACCAAGTGAATAATGGATTACACGTTTAGTGATTTGAAAGTAAATAATCAAACTTATTAATTTAACTTTACTGAGAAAAAAATAGTTTATATTTTAAACATGATATTATTAACCGGTTGGTTGGTTTTGAATACCATGCAATAATAAAAAGCCATAATTTACACGGTTTATTACAAAAAATACTACTTTCTCTGTTTCAAAAAAGAAAAATGTTTGAGAGGTTTTATACATATTAAGAAAAATAATTAATAGTCCATAATAAATGCATTGATTTTTGCAAAAAACGGTTTTTAAAATTTTTAACCAATAGTATTTCAATATTTTTTTTGAAATTACAATTTCTAATCACTAAATGATAAAATTGCATAGAAAACAAAAAAAAAATATTTTTTGTGAAATAATTTTTTTGTAAAATATTTATCTTTTAGAAAAGGAAAAAGTAATATTTTATATTAAACAAGAAAACAAATAAAAAAAACTAATTTGTACGCAGCAGTGGGTAGAAGTGAGATTTTGAGAAAGCTAATTTAATATTTGAAAATTCTCAAAAATATCACTTTTGTAATACCATTTTGCAAAAAACCATTATGAATTGTCTACTATTTTGCAAAAATACTATTGTGAATTGTCTGTTTTAAAAAATTCCACGAATAAGAATTTTTTAAATTTTAAATCTTAAAATTCTAAACTTCACAAAATTTATTGACCTTAACAAACCCTAAAAACAAATAAATGATAAAAATTTAGTGTCATTTTTGGATATTTTTTTAAAATAAGGTATTTTTAAAAAATGACATTCAAAAATGATATTTTTCAAAAAAATTCTTTAATATAACGTGGTCTCTGCTTTAAATAGATTATGGACAAATAGTTTCATACTATTTTTTTGGTAATTCAAAAAGAAAACTATATGGGAATAGTTTTCTTCCAATATTATATTGCCAATAAAGCTAATTCAATTTATTTTCAAATATTTGTTTTTCTGTTATTCAAAAAATCATGTACAATAATCTGATAAGTTTTTAACTAATTGTGTCTTATTTTCCAGTTAAACCAACTATCTTTTCAATATATTGTTTATTTATAAATAATATTTCTAATCAATACTATAATGTACTTTTCTTAAATAAATTTATTTTGTCAACATTAATGTTTTTATATAAATTTTTTTTTTTTTTGAAAAATCTTGAAAACTCTGTATCTTTGATCCATAATCTCATATGTAATTAATAATTTTCTTATATTGTTATATATAAAAATATTGTCACACACAATGTGTGGGTACTCACCTAAACAATAATTGGAAATATATTTTTGTTTGCATTTGCATATGCAGGTTAGTCCATGCGTGATATGTGGTAGTGAGCGTGGTACCACGTGAATATTGGTTGGGTTATTCATTATATGGGACTAGGAGTGTGCTTTTTATTCGTATTTAAGAATCTTCAACTTCCAAAGATAAAGATTTTTAAAAAGACAGATCAGTGTTTGTATCCAAACAAAACTTCTTCATCAGTAAAAAAATCAGTTCCAAGGCATATCAATATATTTTTCTTTTTTAAGAAATTAGGCATATCAACTTCTTGTCTTCTTTTTTCTCAAAAAAAAAACTTCTTGTCTTCTTCTTCTGCATGTACATAACTTTTTTTTTTCTTTGGGTTTAAATTCGTTCTTATCCTAGTTAATAAGATAAGAAAATTCTCTTTAATGCTTGAAGAAAACTTCAAATTTTGAACCTCCTTGCAATTTTCTTTGCTTCGTACTCGTTAGAGCGGAACAATCTTTTTCCCGGTTTCTAATGAACTTCATTTTTGTGCTAGCAAAATGTCTATTTTCAACTCTTTTTTCAAACTAGAAAACCAATATTTTTTATAAAGATTTGTGAAACTGTAGGTTTTCAACTCAAGACCAATTAGTAATAAAAAAATTAATCCATCATATTTATATAATATTTAGATTTTATCTTAATTCTCGACGTAATATTTATAACATGTTTCTTTAAAATAATATATCCTTTGTCCCATCAAGAACTGAATTCGACTCTAAAAATGACGATGCATTCTTTTTTTAGACCATCCTACATAAATTAATAAACTAGACTTAGTACAATTGAGGGTCTAAATGGTAACCGCTGAATTTTTGCTAAATTACTGTTGAATTGCTGAATTTGCTGAATTACTGTTGATTTCTTACAGAATTTGCTGAATAATATCAAACTTAAATGGTAACAGCAGAATTTGCTGAATTTTTCTAAAAAAGTAATTAATTTTTTTTTCAAACTTAAATGGTTAATTATTATTGACCAATCACAAAAAAAATTACAAAATACTAGTGCTCATTAAATATTTAATAAAGTTAAAAAGTACCTAGTATTGTCAAAGCATCTTATATTTTGAAACCTCCAAAACATCTTATATTTTGAAATGGATGGAGTAGTAATTAGAGTTAGGTCGGATCTAGTTCCAAAAATAATAATTAAAAAAAAACAGAAAAATCAATTTTTAAAAATTATTTACGAAAATTTTGAATGATAGAATATTTTGCTAATAAAATTGAATTATTTCTTAGTAAACCTAGTTTTTAAAATATTACAATTTTTTCTAGGACAAAAATGTTTTTTAAGAATTAATCTATATCTCCTCCGTTTCAAAATATAAGAAGGTTTAGCTAAAATTATGGATATTAAAAAACTAATTTTAATCTAAAAATTTTATTTAATATATCTAATAAAAATAATTTGACCAATCACAAAAAAGATTGCAAAATACTAGTGGTCACACAATATTCAATAAAATAAAAAAATACCTAGTATTGTCAAATCATCTTACATTTTGAAACAAATAAAACCTCCAAAACATCTTACATTTTAAAACGGAGAGAGCAGTAATTAGGGCTGGGTCGAATCCGGATCAGAAAATAATAATAAAAAACAATTAAAAAACAGAAAAATCAATTTTTAAAAACTATTTACAAAAGTTTTTGAATGATATTTAAAAAATATATATCTTACTATAAAAAGAATTAAAATCAATTATCAAGCAAACTTAGTAAAATGTAATTAACACTACTTATATATACATTTAATGATATGTAAATTCAGTTATAAATACTTATGTTCAATTTGTAAATAAAAACGATTTTATATAATTTTCAGAAATTTTGTTTAAGGTAATCAACTCTTTGTATAAATACAATTAAAATGTTTTTTTAAACTTTGACAATTAATTTCGAGTTGTTTAAAAACATTACAAATTAATCTAGAGTTATAACGTTTTTTATAACCAAGCAACTTAAAAAATATAATAAAAAATTAACTTATAATCTTATACATATGTAACATATAAAAATATTAAAAACATACCAAATTTTGAAAGATATTAGTTGTGGTAACTTTATTTTTAAATGTCTATCAATAACCTACATTTAATGAGAAAAAAAAAACTCTTCAATTTTTGTTTTTTCTTCAAATTCTTCAACTTCTTCAAATTCTTCAGTTGATCAACTGGTAACAAAATTCTTTATATTCTACATATTCTTCAAATTGTTCTAACTCATCAGTTACCATTTACTGCCTGAGTGTATTAACTTTCAGCTCAAAATTAATTAACAGTAGCTAAAGTAGCACTTATATATTACTTATACGTTATGCCCTATTTTAATTTTCGAGGAAAATTTTCTAACATATTTTTCGATTAACCTCGTGTGTCACATTTAAACCACAAAACCATTATTTTATTTTTATAAATAAAACTATTATCCTTCAAATGAAATTTACAATAAGTTACAACTGTTATTCTTTGTATAGTCGTATTTCCATAAACGGTTTTATTGAATCTTGTTAAGCACATCTACAGCTTTCTATTCTGCTGGTTCCTGTACGTAATCAATGAAACATAAGTGATATACCAAACCAATCACCCCATACCAACAAAACAGAAGAAATTACCGCAACATCCACAATAAAAATTCAAATTCCTAGTCCTTAACCAATCACCCACAAAAAATTTACCACCTAAAAAAATCAATAAAACTATTTTCAGATAACCCGCTTGTATATTTATGTATATATTAATTTATTAAATAATTATTATTTTCATATCCGCATCTCTAGTTATTTTATAGTATTTCTAATCTCTTTGTTTAAACCAAAACAATTGTGTCGACAAGAAAACCCAAAACAATTGAAAATGATAAACTTCTATGAAGAGAAGAACTTTGTTTTTGTGAGTCGAAAAGAACTTTCTTATGTCGATAACCCACAAACATACACATCTCAAGCTGAAAGGAAAAATACAAAACTAAATTGATTGCTCAAGTTGTTATAAAGCATATATATTATATTCATCGTTATAGACAAATCTTGAAAATCATTTTTTTTTTGTCACAATCTTGAAAATCTTATAATTGAATATATACACTGTTAATTAGTGCTTCTATATATTGACAAAAACAAAATGTAGATATTAATTTGTAGTTTAGCTATAATTGTAACCCGAACTCTGTCAAAATATGGAAAATTCAGTCGACATCTTAAGCGTGATGTACATCATGTATATACGTTGAAACTAGAATAATACAAACTAACTTAATTGTAGCTAGGCCGCATCTCGTTACAAACACGTATTGTGGTTGTATATGATGTTATCTTTTGGGTCGAAGTTTGTCAACTTGCCAAATCACTCTACAAAATTAAATATAGAAAGATAAAAAGAAGACTAATAAGATTCTGGAATTGTACAAATCGAACAAGAGACAACCCGAAAGAGAGAAAGAAGTTAATAAGAAACGGATATATTGTTGATATGGTGCTCAATAAGTTAGATCTCAAAACTTAAAAACTCAAGAAGTATACAAATTTTTTCCTCTTAGTGGCTTATTATCGGTTGATATTTTACTTCCTTTGTTTTATATTAGTTGTCATTCTACACTTATTTTTTTTGTTTTATATTACTTGTCATTCTGCAATTTCAATGTATAATTATTACCAATTTTTTTATTTTTAACCCTACTTTTAAATTTATTAATTACTATATCAAATAAAATAATGCATTAATTATAAATAAAACAGAAAATTTAATTTTTTTTTTTAATTTATGTGAAAAACTTCAAAATAACAACAAAATTGAAACAGAAGAAATATTCAATTTCATAGAAGTTAGGAATTCAAGTTGTTAATATAGAATGAAAATTTTATTTATAGAAAATGATTACTATCTTGGTAATTGTTTGGCCGTTATAGTAAAAAAAAATTATTCCAAAGCTGTGTCGCTGCCGACAATTGATGGACCAAAAACAAACGAGAATAATAAATGAAACAGCACATTAATTCCCACGACAATAACACATCTTTTATTAGAAAGTAGGCCAAACAAAAATATTCGCAGAAGCCGTTTTATTTCCCACGTGCTCAAATAACAACACAGCTCGAGGCTGCTCTCTTTACGCATCTCATGCATATTTTGCGTTATTATATAAACAACCAACTTCCTCAAGATAAAATATCAAACAAAAACTCAAAGATCCAAACAAACAAAAAAAAACATTTTCTTTATATATTTATGACAAAAACAATGGCGACCTCAAGCATCAAGACCATTCCAATAATGGCGATCCCAAATTTCTCTATTTGTCACAAGCTCGAGCTCCTCAAAGAAGAAGGCAAAACCCACGACCCGAAACGCCAAGAAGAAGAAGAAGGGCTAAACTACGAGTTTCAAGAGATGTTAGAGTCTTTGCCTAAGGAGAGAGGTTGGAGAACTCGTTACCTTTACCTATTCCAAGGGTTTTGGTGCCAATCCAAGGAAATTCAAGCTATCATTTCATTTCAAAAACATTTCCAACCACTTCAAAACGACGTCGTTCTCGCCACCATACCTAAATCCGGTACAACATGGTTAAAAGCTTTAACTTTTACCATCCTTAACCGACACTTGTTTGATCCGGTTTCCTCAAGTACCGACCACCCACTTCTCACATCCAACCCTCATGACCTTGTACCTTTCTTCGAGTACAAGCTTTACGCGAACGGTGAGGTTCCTGATCTCTCCGGCCTAGCCAGTCCAAGAACGTTCGCAACACACATCCCTTTCGGTTCCTTGAAAGATTCCCTCGAGAAACCAGGTGTGAAGGTCGTGTACTTATGCCGGAACCCGTTTGACACATTCATCTCCTCATGGCATTACATCAACAGCATCAAGTCGGAGTCAGTGAGCCCGGTCTCGTTAGAAGAAGGGTTTGATCTGTATTGCAGAGGAGTGATTGGGTTTGGTCCGTTTTGGGAACACATGTTGGGATACTGGAGAGAGAGCTTGAAGAAACCAGAGAAAGTCTTGTTCTTAAGGTACGAGGATCTGAAAGAAGACATAGAGTCCAACTTGAAGAAGCTTGCAAGCTTCTTGGGACTTCCTTTCACTGAAGGAGAGGAAGAAAAGGGAGTCGTGAAGGCGATCTCGGATCTGTGTAGCTTCGAGAATCTAAAGAAGTTGGAAGTGAATAAGTCAAGCAAATCGATCAAGAACTTTGAGAATAGGCACTTGTTTAGGAAAGGAGAAGTGAGTGATTGGGTTAACTATCTGTCGGCTTCACAAGTGGAGAGATTGTCAGACATAGTGGATGACAAGTTAGGTGGATCTGGTCTCAGTTTCAGGTACGGCTAAATAAAGCCATGTGCTCACGTTTCTACTCTAGTGTTTGAGGGGGCTTTTTAGTTTAAAGTAAGTTATTTTGTTGTTTTTTTTTTTTGAAACTTAAATTGTTGTTTTGTTGTTACAGATAGAAGAAAGAAAAACAATGAAGCAACGTCCACGATCTAGTCTGTCGTTTTTTATTTTAAGAATTATATGTCATTGTGTTTGCCATTATGTTTTTATTTGTACTACATAAAGTGTAAATATCATGGGTGTAACTGAATGTGTTGATAAATATCTCATATAGATTAGTTATAAACTATATATGTAGTTGCCCCAAAAAAAAAACTATATATGTACTATTCTTAAAACAAAAATCAGGAAGTTTGATATTTAACTATACAGTGTAAATGTTGGTATAAGTCAATACTATCATAATTTGCAAACCAAAGGTCCAAAACCAAATTGAATTAGCTAAGATCGGGCACATTTTTCTTGTGCCAAAGATTGGACAGCCTTAATGGTTGTTGGTACCCAAAATTACATAATCATCTACTCGGATTTCCTTTCTCCAACCCTTCCTTCCCCACACAGCCACAGAAAATGATGTATTATATATTCATGTTTTACATCACCGATTAATCATTTCGATTAATTACCAACCAAATTATATAAATGAAAACAAAAATAACCAAAAAAAAAAAATTTCCAAGAAAAAGCATATAAAAAATTTGATTAACGAGACGTACGTATGCACGTGTATTGTTTCCCCTAAAACGACGTCGTTTTTTTGAATTAAACCCGAACGAAAAATATACTAAGCTCAGGTCCACTGTTACCATCTGGATTCATCATGTAATAAGTCTCCGAGTCTCTTGAACCAATCACTCTCTCGAAATGTGCTCTCATGTACGTCAAATCTCCTTCTTGTCCTCCTCCTCCTCCTCCTCCTCCGCCCTGCTCCGCCGCTCCTCCACCGCCGCTACTCACCGGTAAAACACCAGCTCCCATCGACACAGCGTGAAGCATCTGCATCACCAAAAGATCTTCTTCCGTTGGTTGTCTTTTAACCCCGTAACCTGACTTCTTACCGTTACAATACAATGCCCATATCGGTTCATCAATGATCTTGGTTTTCTCGCTCGGTTTCTTCTCGCATTCAAGCGCGATTCGGACAAGACCAACACCAAGATCTTGAAGTAGTTTCCCTGTCGGAATCGCTAACTCCAACAAAAGAATCGGTAGTGAACGCGGATTCTCTTGAACCGCTAAATTCACACGCGTTTTGCGGTAACCGAATAGCGTTCCGGTTACACGTGTACCTCCGTGGACGTGGTTCTCGTGGAGCCTTGTTCCTCCTACTGGGAATTTACACATCGGAGACATGATCGGAAGTGATCGGAATACAGAACGTACACGACGGAATAGCTTCGTTGATTTTGAACCGGCTGATTTGTTCTTACTTGACGGTTGCTCCAATGTAATCTCCGGTCGTACAGTCGCCGTTGATTTCTTCGACGATTTTGGACTTCCGAGTGGCGATAATGTCGTCGGAGTCATCATTCTCGGAGTTAACGGTGGTGTTGCCATTACAAATACAAAAACGAAAGTTTACTCTTTTTTTTTTCTCAAAAATTGAAATGTTTGTATGTTTTAAGAGTTAAAGATCAAATTTTTATACAATCTTGAGGGTTTTAATGGAACGCACGTTGAGTTTAAAATTTTTATACATTTGTTTAATATGCAAACGTGAGTCTGCGACTTTCTTGTAGTATATAAATTTTATAATTTCAGTTTCGCCGGTTTTAGTTTATGGTCGGGGGATATATGGATTAATCCAGTATTTGTTTTAGTTTAAACCATTGATGTGTTATGTTTGGTGGTTAAGACTTATTCTCCTGCATTGCTGTTTTCGAAGGTTGTTTCCCACTTACATATGTTGTTTCTCTGTCTGTTTATGAAAATTAATATAAAAAAAAAAAACTCTGTTTCGACCAATTTAAACAACAGATTCTACATGGGGTAATTATAAGATCTTACATAGAATGTACTTTCACAGATTCACTTAGGCAATAATAACATAGTGGATCAAGAGAATGAAACAGAGGAGGAAAGAGTCAACGAAGCTGAGGCAGAGTGTATATTGAAACAGAGATCAAAACTGAAGCTTGGGGAAGACAAGCCAAAGCACATACACACATATACATATATATTATATATATATACACAAGGTATTTTCCAAAGATGATGATGAGTTCTTGTTTTGTTTTTGAAGCTTTTCTTTTCATCCTTGAAAAGAAGATAGTCTTTTTGGTGGAGGCAAATTTCTCATGTTTGATTCCATCTTGTTGAATGTGAGATTTGCGATCGCTCTGTCGATTGAGTTTGTTTCCGATTCCATCTTCTGGTTTCTGTTCCTACTGAAAAAAATCAAAAATGGTTGATGAATCTTTTTCTCAATTTTAAGCAAAATCAGGTAAAATGAAGAAAGATCTCTCTCTATACCTTGCTCTATCCTCAAAGAACTCCTCTGAGTTGGTGTTGTCTGATTCCGACTTCTGTTGTGAGTTCTTTGCAAGCCGGTAAAATGTATCGCGGAAGCACTTGCGGGTATCATCAGTCAACTAGATAAAAAGAAAACAGAGTTGGTTAATTCTGTTATAAAGACTGATCAAATGTCCCAAAAAAAGTCGCAAACTAAGATTGAGATCCCTATACTCACCATTTCTGAAGCTCTCTGTAAATCCAGCAATACAACTTCTTCAGCAGACGGTTCCTCCATGTTCACTTCACACAAATCCGAGATCTTCATTGGTTCTTCCTCCTCCTTTGAACAAAAATATATGTTCCAAGATTAACATATCTACCATTATACCGAGTTAATTCAGTTTGTAACCAGAAAATCCCATACCGAAACTTAATCCAGAGCTGAATTCCGCAGAATCCGATCCTCGGGGAACTAATGACCACTAGACTACCACCACTTAGTCGGATTACCAAAACAGAGCAGGTTAATTTAGTTCCCTTCTTAACATCGAAACTCGAACTCGTGATCATAACATGGCGCATTCTCTATTCCTTATAGCACACACTACCTTTTGACATTGCTATCTATATATAAATATATCAAGAAGAGTCGTTTTCTTACCATAAAAGGCATGTCTTGACAAGTTTCCCAGTTGTAATTGAACATGGGGACTTCCCGACCATCGAGATACGCAGCAGAGGAAGAGCCGGGACTGTTGTAATGATCCGACTCCTTGAAAGAATCAAGATTCTCATTCCCTGGAACATCCTCCAAAATGGAACTTCTTCAGTCAAAACCGGAAAACCAAAAACAGAGAAGATACAAACACAAATTACACCTGAAAGTATTTTTGAATCTTTTTAGGTGTTGTAAACAGAGTACGTGTGTGAGGGATATTACAAGAACATGTCATCCATCTGTTGGATTCCATCAAAATTATGAAGCGAAGAAGCTGAGTTATAGAAACAACCACCACCACTAGATTTTAACCTCTTTGCTTCTTCTTCTACTACTAGTTCTTCACTCGTCTCCATATCTATCTGACTGTATAATCCTCCACTGAAACCATTGTTAATCACATCGTAATCGAAACATTTCTCTGCAACTGCTTCTGATGTGTTCATGTTCCATCCACCACTCCAAACATCAGGAGATGGGAATGAATCTGATGTTTCTTGATAGTTAGGCACAACAAGATCCTCTAGATTCCTCCTCGAATAACGATCCATGTCCACTACTTTTTCACCTGTTGATAACAAAGAAAAAACAAATCAAGATTCAGAAACCAAAACATCGAAACTAAAAGAAAATAGCAAGAACTCACCTATTAGATCAGATCCAATTCAAATAAAGAAGAAACCAAAAGATTTATTATTATTATGAGTTTATCTATGTCTGTCTTTGAAACTTTTGTGAGTGTAAGAGAGAAAGGAGAGAAGACAAGAACAAGTTGCAGAGGAAGTGGTTTTAAATTATTTTCGTGGCTCAGATTTCACACAAGAGATTTGTGGCTAAGATTTCTCCTCCATCTAAAGCATCTCTTTGATTGGTCCACGTGTTAAATCATATCTTTTTATGTGTGAGGTCGGCACTTTTCTTTCTTTTGTCACGACCACACTTAAAATACTTTGTAACGTCCGCGAACCAAAATTAAATTTTTTTTATAGTGAATTGATCGACATAAAATGTGTATATCGATCGACACAAATTATGAATTATACCGATTGTTTCAATTTTTGAGCGTCGGTTTACGTTCCGATTTAGATAAACCCTAAGATTTGCTTATATAAGTCAGGCCGTATTTTAGTCGCGTTTTTTGAAGAGAAAAACTGAGTTTCAGAGTTCTAGAGAGAAGAGAAAGAGATCTTTGACTGTTCTTGTTCTTTAAGCCTAAAAAAAGACGTGATTGGGGCTTTGGAAGCAGTTTTGTCCGGTTTTAGAAGAGGAGAGTAGCGGCTAGTAAGAACAGATCGGATCGGAGCGAAACTTTCAGGTTAAATTTTCTACTCTCTAATCTTGATATAGGAGAAAATGGTTTGTCAATCAGATGTGTATTCTAGGAGTTATAATTGTTTTACTGAAAGAAATTTGTGGAGTTTCAGATCTGCGATCAGTCCATTTCAAAGAAGGATTTTTGTCGAACAAAAAAGACTCAGAAGACGATCTGCATACCATGCCGAAGGGAGTTCTGAAGCTCTCCAAAACAACACCGTGGCCGGAGACTTGAGCAACGTTGGATCATCACACTTCTGAATTCAAAATCAAGCTGTTGCATCGTCTTAGCGAGAACACTCCCTTTATTTTTCATCTATTGTTAAAAATCTGTGAGGTCGACACTTGAAAAAATAAAATAAAATAAAATCTTCCAACGACTAGCCAACTTGCACATTTTTTGTAGTTGTATGTTTACGTATATACCCTCCAAATTTAGGCAGAGGTCAGTGCACGGATACGTCGACACGTGTCATGTTCAGTGGATACGGTGTTTACACGTGGCCTGTGGGTATAGGAGGTGTGGACACGTTACAGACTGTAAAACGGTGGAGTGGGACCGGTGGTTCATGTGACGAAGGGTATAATAAGTGGATAATGTTCCTCGCTGTCTTAGCTTTGTCTTCTCATCAATGTTTTAGTATTTTCCAAAATTAAACTTTATAAATATAGGAGTATTTATTATTTTAAATAAACTTACAAAACCGAAAAAGTAGTTTTTAGTGTGGTCAAATTCAAAACAAAACCGATTTTTGGAATTTTGAACATATATGCATAAAAACCGAAGCCAATACATATAGTCATAAATAAAGTATATACATTTGTATGCCATTTGACATTATTTGGATTTTTTGTAACATCACATAGACTTGACAGTCTTATGAAAATTGGAAAACAAAATAATTATTTTTTGGTTTGTTCGGGCCAAGCCTAAATAGTTTTAAACAAGATAAAAAACCCATAATGGATAGGACCCAATATATGTAAGCCAATAAAACATAGGACCCAAACATGAACTTCGCGAGACGAATCAAAGAAAAGAAAAGTCATTTAGTTTGTTAATGATCGAACACTGTATATAGTTCTCATTCCCATGTTTGATTTGCCTTGAGCTGTCTCTTATACTTGCACTATGTGATTGGTATTCTCTATAGGTCAATAAGTTTGCTGCTGCAAGAATCAATGGGATGGTAGAAAAGCTACGTGTGCCGAAGCAAATGAAAGAGAGTGTATATCGTCTCTTTCAAAAAATATGTGATCAACGGATTTCGCTTTTCTTCAATTGACATATCGACCAGAACGTCCTATGTTGCTTTTACGAAGTGGCTAAAGTTTTGTTTTTGTACTCAAAAAAATGTTTTCTAGTTTATCCTTTATACAGGATTTTTCGTTTAGCGCTTATCATGTAAAACATCGATGCAGATCTTTCAAAAAAATCGTATACAACTATCGAATTTAACTGCACTGTAAACAACAAGTTTGTCACCGAGTTTTTGTGGAATCAAATGTTACATTTTACAATAAAGTCCAACAAAACAACATACAAGTATAAACGAGATCTAACAATCTCGATATAATACAATAAAGCTCAATCGTTTTGATCCATTAATCCTAATAGATAACGATTAAAGAGAAAAGAACACGTATTTGTATGCATAAGAGGATTGCCGGAAAAAAATTTCATCGACCAATTAGAAACCTATAAAACTTAACAAAATCCGCTGCAGCTCCTTCAAGCCACCGAATCCAGCATATTAGACTCCGATTCCTCTCGATTCGATCAATTTCCTTTGATTTATCTTTGGCTAACGCTTACTAAATGTGATACTTGAGACTTTAAATTTGACTAATAACTCAAAGAGAAAGAAAAAAAAAATGGATATGATTTGAGACAAATCAGCAAGATAAATATTTATTTATTTATTTTTCTTTTTGTGTTTTGTTCCCAGTATTGTTAACTCGAGGGGAGATAGATCTTTCGATCTCTAGATTTTCTCTCACTTCCTCCTCCGATTTTCTCTTAACAGTTTAGTACATTTCGAGATCATCTTCGTCTTCTCCAAATTTTCTTTCTCAATCAATCCTTCTCCGCGAAAGCGTGTTTGATTCTCCTCTTTCTTTGACTATTCTACCATCTCCACGAGGCTCGATCTCGCTGCTAAGTGTCTTTTCTGGTATCGCGAGGAATCTGAAGAAATGATTTGTAAGTTTCAGTTAAACTGGACTTCTTTATAGGACTAGATTTTGCAATTAATGCAGTGTAATTGGTTCACTGAAGTCTTTCCCATTTGATTTGTTGATTTAGAGCTTCCGATTTCGCAGGTTGATTGAAAACTCTGAGAATCTGTGTATGATTGTAGCTGGATCGAAATGGAAGAGTAATTTTCTTTCTTCTTTTGATGTTGCTACTGCACAATTTTTCATTTTTTGATTGATGTACTGTTGTAATTTCCATCTATGTAGAGAAAATGCTGTTGAGATTCTTCAGAGGTATCGCCGAGATAGGCGGAAACTGTTGGATTTTATGTTGGCAGGTAGCTTAATCAAGAAAGTTATAATGCCTCCTGGGGCAGTCACTCTTGACGATGTTGATTTAGATCAAGTTAGTGTTGATTATGTCATTAACTGCGCTAAGAAAGGTAATTTGATAGTTTGATGCTTCTTTCTTCGGATGTTTTCGTGATCCTTCTTTTGTTTTTTAAGAGTAATCTGTATTGTTGTACTTTGTAGGTGGTATGCTTGAACTTGCTGAAGCGATTCGGGACTATCATGATCATATTGGATTGCCTTATATGGTATGATTCTTCATTTGTCAACTTGCAACATTTTGAAGGATATTGCAAGTTAATCAACTGCATTTCTGGAAAATCCTTTTTGAGGGATGATTTATTAACATATATAGCTTGCCTTACTATTCTTTATCTATGATTGTGACCGAGATGCTAAATCCGCCTTCTCCTTCTCGCACAACTTGTATCAGTCAGTTTCTAAATGTTTGGGTCTTATGCATATTTCAGAATAGCGAGGGAACTGCTGATGAATTCTTTTTGGCTACAAATCCTGAAGCTTCTGGCTCACCTCCAAAAAGGGCCCCGCCACCTATTCCTTTATCAACTTCGTCATCCTCTGCCATTGCTACTAATTCAGAGTGGTGTGCGTCACCATCTGCGCCACCATTAATGCGATCAGAATCTTTTGATTCGCCACAAGCTCAAGAGCTGACTGTTGATGACATTGACGATTTTGAGGACGATGATGATCCTGAGGAAGTTGGTAATTTCAGGATCTCAAGGCGTACTGCAAATGATGCGGCTGATCTTGTGCCAAAACTACCCTCCTTCGCTACTGGTAAAAGTTTGCAAAATGCATATATCTTTAAGAAGTAAATACAATTGTTATTCGATTGGATAATCCTCATAAAATGATTCTAGGCTTGGTGATTTATTATTTGTGGATGGGGCTTTTTAGTTCGAGAAATAAAGGAATAGTTGTAAATTTATCATTATTTTCTAACTACGACTGGACCATAAGTAGTGCACAAATTAAAAATCAATAACCCGCTGAAGTCGAAAGTTGCTATGTATTTTCTGTTTCAGGTATTACAGATGATGATCTCCGTGAAACTGCATTTGAAATCCTGTTGGCTTGCGCTGGAGCCTCAGGGTATATAGAATACTGATTTGCTTAATTTTTAATTTCCTTATTTAGTTGAGGTTTGCTTGTAATTTCAGTCATAGTATTACTGATTTCGTTTTTCTCTTTCATGTGTTTCAACATGTATTCTGTAATTGTATAGAGGTCTCATAGTACCATCAAAAGAGAAAAAGAAGGAGAAAAGCAGGTCTAGGCTGATTAAAAAGCTTGGTCGCAAAAGTGAGAGTGTTTCTCAGTCTCAGAGTTCATCAGGATTGGTTGCTCTTCTGGAAATGATGAGAGGCCAAATGGAGGTCACTCTCTCTCTCTCTCTGTTTTTTTCTTATCGCATTTGTTGAAGCATATATGGTTTGTTAGAGCTTGGAGTTTACAAATTTATCACTATATACGTTCCTGGAAAGTTGTTCTTATGTAAGCATCTTGTCAAGATGTCTCATTATTAATGCCAAATGTCTCCGCTTCATTGACTTTAGTATGCGGTTGGATACTATGCGCTTTGTTCCTCAGTTTTCTCTTTCCATATATCCATGTATTGTATTATGTTTTCTGCGTTGTTGCCTACGCTACCATATGATCAATCACAGTTCACTCAGTTTATCTGGTAATCAATCGTTGGGCTTATACAGATTTCTGAGGCCATGGACATCAGGACTAGACAGGGGTTGCTTAATGCCCTGTCTGGAAAAGCTGGGAAAAGAATGGATAGCCTCCTCGTACCTTTAGAATTGTTAAGTTGCGTGTCGCGTACCGAGTTCTCTGACAAGAAAGCATACTTACGTTGGCAGAAAAGGCAGGTAAAGACCACCTTTTCAAATCTGGTTGTATTTGACCGCTTCTTTCATTTAGTATTTTGTATCTGTCATCTATTAACTTTTTTGGCATCTCAGTTAAACATGTTAGCAGAGGGGCTCATTAACCATCCCGTCGTTGGATTTGGAGAATCAGGTCGTAAGGCAAATGACCTGAAGAGTCTTCTGCAAAGGATTGAGGAATCAGAGGTATTTGTTCTACTTTACGTTCAGTGATTTATGACATGGTGTAGACATCAGAAATCGGAAAGGTTTCCATGACGACTCCCTTTGGAAATTGAATTGGCTTATACTACCGATTTCATAATATGTTTGTTGACTTCTCCTTTGCTTTCTTTTCTATTTACAGTCTCTTCCATCCTCTGCCGGAGAAGTGCAAAGAGCAGAATGTTTAAAATCTCTTAGAGAAGTTGCTATTTCACTTGCGGAGAGACCAGCTCGTGGTGATTTGACTGGTGAAGTGTGCCATTGGGCTGATGGCTATCATTTGAACGTCAGACTATATGAAAAATTGCTTCTCTGTGTCTTTGACATTTTGAATGAAGGGAAGCTCACAGAGGTCTGTGGTTTCTGTCAAAATATTTTTATACATGTTCCAGCAACAATATTCTTGGTCATTTAAAAATTATATTGATTTGAAAGGTTTATGTTCCTCTCCTCAGTTGTCACTCTTTGAGCTGCAGTTACAATTTTTTTGTATCCTTATATTGATATTCCCATATACATTACTAGCAAAACATTATTGACAAGTTTCCTTTCAGTTTATTGTTGCTTTTTCTATGATATGTTTATGAACCTTGGTCATTTTATTTCAGGATGTTGAAGAAATTCTTGAGCTTTTGAAGTCAACGTGGCGTGTCCTTGGAATTACAGAGACCATTCATTACACATGCTATGCTTGGGTACTGTTTCGGCAGGTAATGATGTAGAGAACAATTCCTTTACTATAATGATATTGATGCATATTGGACGTTTTATGGTAGCTTTATGATTATGTTGTGTGGTTTCAGTATGTTATCACTAGTGAACGAGGACTTCTGCGACATGCTATTCAGCAGCTGAAAAAAATTCCTCTAAAAGAACAACGTGGGCCTCAAGAGCGCATACACTTGAAAACTTTGCAGTGTAGGGTTGCAAACGAAGAGATCTCCTTCCTGGAATCCTTCTTGTCACCTATACGGAGTTGGGCTGATAAGCAGCTAGGAGACTACCATCTGCATTTTGCCGAGGTTTACCTAAAAACAAATGCATTCATACACAGAAGTTACTTTCAGTTCAATTACAGTAATTCGTATATATGACAGCCTTCTTCTTTACTTTTGTCTGGTGAAATGTACACTTGCTTATGTGATATTGTGTTTTGCATATCAGATGTACACATAAGTCTCAGTATTGTCCAGAAACTTGATGCGTAGAATTATTCCATATGCATGTCACACACACACACATGTTTATATATTTGCCATTTATATACACCTCAGGCTTCTAAGTATAATTCTATTGCAAGGCAGTTTGGTTTTCTCTATTTGTTCCATTTAGTTAGTCATTTTGTTATTTTTCTCGACAACTTTTGCAGGGTTCACTTGTCATGGAGGATACAGTTACAGTTGCAATGATAACTTGGAGGCTTTTGTTGGAGGAATCTGATAAAGTACGTAAATTGCTTTTTTAGTGGAATAATGGTGACATAGTTTTCCCAATATGACTTCTATACTTGTAACTGAGAATGATGGTTACTTTTCTCTACAGGCGATGCATTCTAACTCTTCAGATCGAGAGCAAATCGAGTCTTATATTTCATCTTCCATCAAGAATACTTTCACAAGGGTAAGTTTCATATTAAATTTCTAGATCCTTGAGCAACAATGAGATATCAATTCTCATTTATGCCCATTCTAAGAATTAAGCATATACCGTTTCCAATGTACACACATTTGACGCATAATGTTATGGAATGTATGATGAAGCTGATTCTTGCAATTTACAGATGTCACTTACCGTTGATAGATCAGACAGAAATAGTGAGCACCCTTTGGCGTTGCTTGCTGAGGAGGCAAAGAAACTTATGAAAAAGGACTCTACCATCTTTATGCCAATTTTGTCTCAGAGGCACCCGCAGGCAATTGCATTTTCTGCATCCCTTGTTCACAAGCTTTATGGGAACAAGTTGGTAAGCTTGATGTTGGCGTCCCATCTTATTACTTTTTGGTTTACATCTCATTCATATATGAAATCTTGACTTTCTATTTCGTTTCAGAAACCTTTTCTTGATGGTGCTGAACACTTGACTGAGGATGTTGTCTCTGTTTTTCCTACGGCTGATAGCCTTGAGCAATATTTACTAGAGTTAATGACCTCTGTCTGCGGAGATGATACAAATGGACCTTACTTCAGAAAATTAATTCCATATGAGGTTAGAATCGCATATGTTTACTTTGAAATCTAGGAAACATGGCTTAAGGCTTAAGCCATCTGATAAACAAGGTTGAATTCAGCGATTACTCATGTTGGCTCTAATATTTCTCAATCCTATATCTGCTAGCTCGAATCTCTCTCTGGCACATTGGTTTTGAGATGGATCAATTCACAGCTGGGAAGAATTTTAAGTTGGGTGGAGCGAGCTTTTAAACAAGAGGTGAGATATGGTGTTTCCTTGGTTAATCTGTTTGCGAAGGGCTTTTCTCTGTGTTTTATACTAGTTTTTCCGAACCTTAACACATCTTAGCTTTTCTGTATAGCATTGGGACCCAATATCACCTCAACAGCGCCATGGGAGCTCAATTGTCGAAGTTTTCAGGATCGTAGAAGAGGTAGGGTCCTATATTCCACTAAATTAGCCTTTTCAGAGTAGCATATGTATATGGTGTGGTTTAAAGCACATGTTGACTAGTTTTAATGAGTCTCATCAGTTGCTTAAGGCATTTGTTTATTTTGTGTAATTCGTTGAATCTAGATTTCACTCTAGTTCCCAAATATTCTGCATGAGAAAGATTATTAGGCTTGAATGAAGCTGTCTAATTAATGTTTTGATAATCTTCGATGCAGACTGTTGATCAATTTTTTGAGATGAAAGTTCCAATGAGATCCATTGAACTAAGCGCTTTATTCCGTGGCATTGACAATGCATTTCAAGTATATGCTAACCATGTCATGGAGAAGCTAGGTATGCACCATATGACTGGTTGAATTCGCTACTGAGCTTTGAAGTTTAAAATACTTTCACTTATATTCTTTTGAGCTGCAGTTACTAAGTTTTGTCTTCCTTAACCTGGACATTGATTTTTGGTATGTTGGAATTATGGTGTTGAATTTTTACTTTTCCAGCTAGCAAGGATGATTTGGTTCCACCTGTGCCGGTTCTTACTCGTTACAAGAGGGAAGCAGCAATCAAGGTTTTTGTTAAGAAGGAACTATTCGAGTCAAAACTGCCTGAGGAGAGAAGGTCGATCAACATTGATGTTCCTGCAACCGCTGTGCTTTGCGTTCAGCTCAATACTTTACATGTAACTTCAAGACTCTCTTCCTCAGTTCAAGCATCATTTACAAGTTTGTTGCTATCTGTAATGTTTTCGATATGCTTTTCACAGTATGCTGTTAGTCAGCTGAGCAAGTTAGAAGACAACATATGGGAGCGATGGATAGCAAAAAGACCTCGTGAAAAGATTGTCATCAGTACGGACTTTCTATGTGTTTATTCAATCCTTAATTTCATTTTCTGTTACAAAAATTCTTATTCTTTCTTGAATCTATCAAAAGCATATGCATGATGCATTCTCATTTTGGCTAACTTTAAAGGAAAAGCTTTGGTTGAGAAATCCAAGAGTTTTAACCAGAAGGAATCTTTTGAGGGGAGTAGAAAAGATATCAATGCTGCTCTGGATCGTATTTGCGAGTTTACTGGTGAGATACCATATGTTTACATCCTATGAAGGGATTCATTATTAAATGGTTAAATTAAATCATGACTTTTTTCACACTGCAGGAACTAAGATTATCTTCTGCGATTTAAGGGAACCATTTATTGAACATTTGTACAAGCCAAGTGTTTCTCAATCAAGATTGGAAGCATTAATCGAACCCCTTGACACGGTAAGAAGTCTCCCCTTGAACAAGGCATTTCATTTTTAGCTGAGGCAGGCATTTAGAGTTTACATATATGAGCTCTGAACCGCCACAAACAAGGTGGTAACATGATTCAGGGTTTGTAAAAGTAGTGTTTAGAAGTCACTCGAGCATAAAATTCCTTGAGCATCTTGAGATTTAATATGGCGCTTTGGCACCAGTGAATATTAGCAAATACATTTTTGTCGAAATTGCTAAATTTAATTTCTGATTTACTTTGACCAGGAACTCGGACAGCTATGTAGTGTCATAATGGAGCCATTGAGGGATCGCGTAGTCACCAGCCTGCTTCAAGCATCACTCGTGTGTAGTTTAATCTCTGTTGGTTTTGTTTACATTGTACACAAGCTCTCAGTTGTTTGCCTTATGATAGATAATATTCGTAATCTACCAGGACGGATTGCTTCGCGTACTCTTAGATGGAGGCCCTTCACGTGTGTTTCATCCAAGCGAGTCAAAGCTGTTAGAAGAAGATGTAGAGGTCTTAAAGGTAACTCTTTCTTCACGGTCATCTTATCTTTTATCGCCCAAAATGCCCGATTGTTTAAAGCTCATATGATTAATGGATGTTTCTAGGAGTTCTTTATTTCTGGCGGGGACGGACTTCCAAGAGGAGTTGTTGAAAACCAAGTAGCACGTGTTCGGCTTGTTGTGAAGTTGCATGGATACGAGGTTAGTACAACTGTCCAGCCTCTTATCCTTATCAATTAAGTGTGGCTATTCGGTTTTGTTCGATCTGAAACAAATTTGGTTCTCGGTATGGAATTTTGTGCCAATCCTTATGTCTTCTTGCATATAACTACGCGACAGACACGGGAGCTTATCGATGACTTGAGGTCTAGAAGCAGTCTAGAGATGCAGCAAGGAGGAAAAGGCAAACTTGGAGCGGACACACAAACATTGGTGCGAGTGCTGTGCCACAGAAACGATTCAGAAGCGTCTCAATTTCTGAAAAAACAATACAAAATCCCAAAATCCCACGCCTAATCGATACCCTGCTCCATTCGTCCTTGTTGGATTCTTCTTTTCGTCTTTGTTCAGTAACAAATTCATTTGTATAATTGATTCTCACAAGTACAGGTTGTAGAGAAATTACAGTTTTTACTCGAGCTTTTTTTAGGTGTCATTTTGAGGTCTCAACTCATTCTTGTCTTTGCATATCTTTGCCTTTTTATACAAGTATTAGTGTTGTGATCAATGTTTAAAAAGTTGGATACTTGTTAATTTTTACTAGTAAATCCAAAAATGGATAATTCGGATGTCTATATGTATACTCGGTCTGTATTTTTTACTCAATAGAATATATTACAGTGAGCAACAAACGAATAATTAAATTATTTCTATCTAAAAATTATTCAGGTAATTCAGATCGGATATCTTGTAAGTTTAAATTTAAAATTAGGAAAAAAACAGATAACATTATTGACCGTTGAAATTTTATTTCTGTTCAATTTTTGACTGTTCCGATATAGCTGTACATTTGACTATGTTTATTTTATTTTCTGACTTGACTATTACCATTTCCGAGTAACTCCTCCGGTGAACCAAGTTCCAACTACAAAGTTATTCAACGAGCGAACTGAATATAATATAAAATTGTAAATACACGGATTCTAAATCTCTAAAAACTAATTCAAACCCGATCTCTAATTTATTCCTTTTTAATTTGATATGATCTATAATTTATTCCTAAACTCATGAGTATGAATTAAATAACCAAAGACCATTCTTTCAACAATGAAAAATATACAAAACCCGTATTAACACACGCTAACATCGTCTTGTTCACCTCTATATGTTGTCTATAAATACACACAAACACGATTAATTAAACGAGTTAAAAAGCTCTAATTAATCAAACTCATCATCAGATAAAAAAAAAAAAAAAACAGTAACATAAAACAATGGGAGGGACTGATTCCTATGGATCTTATGAGCAATTGAGCCAGGGGTTTGCATACGGAGTGCCCGTGGCTGCACCACAGAACACGAACGTTGTGGTCGTGAGTGACGTATTCTGTTGTCCTTACCCGCTCGAGCTAACCGTCAAGAAGACATGTAAAGGATTAAGCGGCGCGAAGCTTGAGGTCGTGGACCTTAAGTCTAACGTTGTTCTTCGTGTCGATGGTCCTCACAACACCTTCAACAAGAAACGTGTTCTTCGTGATCCCGCGGGTTATCCACTTCTCACCATGCGCGAGAAGGTAAATAATATTAACAAATTTTGATTTTTGATGAAATATTGCTTAATAATCGACTACATCTATAAACCCTTAAAAAGGTAGACATATATAAAACCAAACACAAACCATGATATGTAGTCTATTAGTTTGTGCTCGTGTGTCACACACCATTCGCATAATGCATGTTCTCTTATGTTAGTTGACCAAAAAAAAAAAAAAAAAACCGAATCTAAATTAGTTTTTTTTTGCTAAGAAGAATCTAAATTAGTTGTTAATCTAAACGGTAAAATTAATTGTTTAGTTATGCTTTATTTTCTTTTTTTTTTTGTAATCCAAACCAATTGAGTATGCAAGTCTCAAAACCAAACCAAAAAGCAAATGTTTACCTACCCTTAACCGATTGTTTACGTGTATTTTTGTAACCAAAACTATAGTTGACGTCGTTGAATCACAAATGGACGGTTCATCGAGGAGAAGGCTCTGATCCAATGGAGCTAATGTTCACAGTGCAACGTTCTCATCCTATTCAGTGGAGAGCTCGCCTTGATGTCTTCTTTCAGTCTAATCATGTCCGAAACTTCAGTGTCGTAGGCACTTACTTAGATGACTCCGCAAAGGTTTACCATGGCGACGCTCTCATCGCCGAGGTATATATCAGATACTACCTTCGTTTCACAAAAAGTGTCGCTAAAAACTTTATTTTTGTTTAACAAAAAATGCGGTTATATGTCGAAATTCAAAAGCTTCTTACAATATTGCAAAACCAGAAAGCAAGATAAGATTAGAGGAGATAATTAGTTTATGTTACATAAGAATATTAGTTTTTAATTGGATATTTTCAGGTGAAGGAAAAATCAGCATTTGGAGGATTTTTCAAAGGGAAACAAGACTTTGTGGTTAGAATAAATGCAGGCATTGACTATGCTTTCATCGTCTCTCTTCTCGTCATTTTGAGCGAGACTAATTCCATCTTTTAGCTCATATATTCACAATATTGTTTGATTGTTATATATTTGATTTGCATCTTTACATTTTCTAATTTCTTTTTGGTGATATGCTTATAAACTGTTTGTGATTTGCATAAGCTTGTTGCTTTGTTGATACCTTTTAGCCGGTCTTGTATTTTTATAAAGAAACCAAAAGATTTACGTGTGTCATTGTCGCATACCACAACAGCTTAAGAAACATTACAATGGTTAAAACGCTAGTCTTCCTAAATGTTACATGACTATGATGATTTCAAGATACATAACACTCAGAAATTACAACACAAAACAATATGACCATGTTCTTGTATACGAGCTAGATGTCTAAAGTCGCGACGTCAAATCATATGCTAAGAATCTCAGGAAGCTCAAACTTTGTAGGCCTTCTCTGAAGGTAAAGAGTGGTATGTATGGTTGGTTCACTCTCTTGGTCTGGCAAGCCATAGAGAGCTAAGAGCACGTAGTCGCAACGAATAATCGTGTATCGCAAGGAGGGCACGAGCTGATTGTCGGGTTGTTAATATTCTTAACATGTGTTGATATGTTTGTAGCCTCAAGTTATCAGCCTGCCACAACAAACAAATAACATGGCGCTATCAAGTTTCTGTCGAAGTATTCATTAGATGGATGTAACACAATTGTAAATGTACCTGGCGGATAAAGCTTTCAAGGCTACCTAACTTCCCCATCGCCATTGCCATCTGACCCATGTAGCTTGCGACATTCCCTGACGAACTTGAACCAAGAGTCCCGCTCGATAAAGTATCAGAGAGTGATTGCTGTAAGCTATCCATCCCTTGAGATAAAGCATCTTCTGCTTGTTGGGAAGACTGTTGCAAGTTATTTAGGTCTAGCAATTGTTGTTCTGTCAACGGCTCCAAACGATTCGCTATAAGCTGTAAGTAAAGATGAAAATTTGCTGCTTAAACAAAATCATCAGGGAGAGACAGGATAAACTGAAATTGATTTGGTGTGTTTCGTCTTAATTATATTACCTTGAGAAGTTCTGATGAACGGAAACCACCGAGCCACAAGAAACACCTTTCAGCTGGTGTTTTCCACATCCCTGATAATAAATGGAAGACATCGTTCTTAGCTGCGTTGCTCTTTATCCTGTAAAACTCCTCATAGTGAGCAATGACTCCGTCAACAATTATTCGAAGCTCAGCATCACTGGCATGAGAATCTAAAGCAGAACTCAACTCCTTCATCTGTCTGTTTTTATCTTCCTGCCACCGTCTGTATTCTACATCAAATGCCATTGCTCCTGTAAAGAGAGAAGCATCAATAAGTTATCACTGATCAACACCATCAACCAAACTAGTCCTTACTACTTGATAACCAATAAAACTACACTTTTTCAACCAGATCATCGCTGTAACTCGTGATATTATAAGATGTAATGAATAGCCATATGCCACTATTTCATCAGCCAACTCACCATTTCCAGCGGTAGAATGGGCTTGGTCTCCAGAGCTTGAGATAAAGACACCCTAAGATTAAGGGAAACTGTTTATGTATGCAACATAGCAAATATCCACAAAAAACAGAGCCGAACACAATTGAAACCTGTTGCCTAGCTCTTTGCAGCTCCTGCTCAAGTTGTGTTAGCTTCAATCGGCTGTTCTCTAGCTGCTGAACATATGCCTTAAAGTGCAGTAACCAATGAACATCTTAAAGTTAGCAAGTAGTTATGCTTGTAGGAAACATAAAAGAATTGAAACAAAAGAACATAAATATTAGCATACTTTCTTCCTCAATCTGCTTTTCCTTGCAGCCTCACGGTTTTGAGCGAGTCTACGAAGCGTCTGCTGATTACAGTTAACAAGAAAAACATAACTAAAAGGCTCGATTAAAAAAAAACGCTCTTTATACAGATATATTGATATTACCTTCTGATCCAATTTATTCTTTGAACGGTCACTAGAATCAGAAGCACCGATCAACAAATGCCCTTCATCGTACTGCAGAAATACTGTACCATTTCAAAACTTCGGCCAATTATTGAGCATAAAGAAGCAACACCTAGCAATTTACAAGCTAACCATTACATTATTATGATCTGTCTCGCCATCTGTTGAGCCTGATGTTCTTGGACTAGTATCTCCCATTTTACGTTTTTCATCCAAATCTCTGTTACTAAAACATTAGACAAAAACCGATCCAATCGAGGTACCGTTTGAAGTAGAAACTTCTAGAATTCACCTATGGCACACGGAATTACACTAGATGGAGTAAAGAGTGTCAAAATAAGATGGTAAACAGAAACCAAAACTTAGAGTTATTGAGATACAAAAAGAGAGACTAAGAAGTCCCCTCTTTGGAAAAAAAACCAAAATTAAGTGGATCAAAAACAACCACGGAACCACTTCAAAGTCTTGTATAAGATTTGTATAAGAATCCCATATCATTGGCTAATAATAATATAATTCTTAGATGCAGCTTATAATTCTCTAATCCTAAATAACTCATTGAGTAGAATCAAGAAAGTGGAACCAATGGAATGATACACTGCATCCCTCTCTCAAGTCAAACATAGACAAATTCAGTCACATTTATATAAAGATCCAAACCACTGAGCTTAAAACTTAATGCAGCGAGAAGCAACCTTATGCTTATGACCTGAAGAACTTTTGAGTACTCAAACGCAGAGAATCAAAGTAAACAACAAGCAAACCTACATGATTCAAAGTGAGAACCAACGAGCTTATTATCATCTAAACCAACGAGCAATAGCTCTCCAAGGAAACAGAACGTAGACACACAAAATTCAAGCTTGTTATCATCTAATCCCAAGCAATTTCACTTCTATATTGTTAAAAGAAAACGATGATTTTGGTTCCTGATCAGGTAAGAGAAACTACATAAAGCAAATAAAAAAAAAGTCCCTTTAAGGTCAAACTCAGTCTAATCTTCCATGACAAAACCAATCATGAAAGCAGAGAGGCAGAATAAGAACACTAAAGAGAACCAAACCAAAACCCTAAGACTATCGAAGAAGAAACTCACCTGGAGAATGGATTCTTCATCTTAACCCCAAAAAAGGGTTTGCTCGGAATTGAAACAATTTTAGCAGAGATACGATCCAAGAACTCCAATCTCTAAAGGCGTCGACTTTTCTAAAACCCACCAGAAATCAAGAACAAGATCACTACTTTTGTGTCTTCTTTGAGGTTTTTTTAGTTGTACGATCTTGACAAAGAGGGAAGGGAAGACGAAGTGAAGTAGTGATGGTGGACCTGGAGATACTGAGGGGTTAAAAGTCCCCAGTTAAAATGCAAACACACTCCTTTTTGAAACAAAATTATTCTTTGGTTTTGACATTGACAAGTCTCTTTTCTCAATTACCAAAAACAAATCCATTACACACATACAAATTAAACTTTGGTTTTGAATGTTTTCTTATGTGTGAAGTTTGCATTAGAATTCCCTTTGATAAGATTGGAGACACTATCAATAAAAACCACAAAACTCATAATAAAATTTAAAGTGTCAAAGGTACCTTTATATTTGTTAAATGATGAAGATACAAAAAACACAACTCAATAACCTTTCTAACATAATTGAAGAAATATATAAACATTAAAGCCTTTCCAAATGCTAAAGAACAAAAAAAAACTGATGGCTACAGCTAAACAACAACAACAATGACAACTACCACAAACATTGTAGAAACCTACAGACAAAGAAGAAGACTCTTTTTGTGTTCCCAGAAATTGCTTATTCGTTGATGAATCTAATCCAAGTTAAAATTAATAGTCTCTCCTGGTTTGTGTGATTTTGTACAGCTGAGTGATCAAAATACAATTTCACTCTCTGGGTCGAGCAAGCCATAAGGAGCTAAGAGCTCGTAGCCGCGAGAAGTAATCATGAATTGCAAGTAGAGCACGAGCTGACTGTCGCGTTGTTAATACTCTTATCATCTGTTGCAATGTTTGTAGTCTCAAATTATCAGCCTGTAAAGAGATCATAAAAATCTTTTTTATTACCCTATGATTATATTCTTAAGATGTAACATCTCAAATTGCAGGTTTTTGTGGTACCTCGCGGATAAATCCTTCGAGTGTGCCTAACTTTCCCATTGCCATTGCCATCTGACCCATGTAACTCGCGACATTCCCTGAAGAACTTGAACCAAGGGTTCCGCTCGATAAAGTATTAGCTAGAGACTGTTGTAAGCTCTCCATCCCTTGAGATAAAGCATCTTCGGCCTGCTGCGATGTCTGTTGCAAGCTATTTATGCCCATCGACTGTCTCTCTGTCATTGGCTCCAACTGATTCGCCAGAAGCTGTTTGCATATGTGACCATTTTTGTCTGTCAAGTTTTTTTGTTCCTATGTAAACAGATGAAACCGATGAAGACAAATGGAATTTGACTTGACCTTGAGAAGTTCGGATGAACGGAAGCCACCGAGCCATAAGAAACATCTCTCGGCTGGTGTTTTCCACATGCCGGATAGCAAGTGAAAGACATCATTCTTAGCTGCATTGCTCTTTATCCTGAAAAGCTCCTTATAGTGAGCCATCACACCATCAACTATTATTCGAAGCTCAGCATCACCTGCATGTGCATTCAGAGCAGACCTCAGCTCGTTCATTTGCTTGTTCTTTTCTTCCAGCCACCGTGAATGCTCAGCATCAAACGCCAAAGCGCCTGAAAGAAAATAAGTTATTTATGATCAAGTACAAAACCATGAGATTCCCACCATCTTGGCAAAATCTAAACCTACATTAGTGCTAATTAGACCAACTGTATTGCTACCAGAACCACTAACTCTGATAACACAGCGTGTTGCCATAAGATGACGTATGATGTAACTAATTGATCAATCTACACCGAGTCGATAAGCAACCAACCATTCCCACAAGCCAGAAAAACGACTATGAAAACTAAAGGAGAATAAGCAACCAACCATTTCCACCAGTAGAATGGGCTTGGTCTCCTGTGCTTGAAATGAAGACGCCCTGAGAGCGAGAAATTATCATTGATGTATACAAAATCACAAAAGAATAATCAAAAAAATTAAAAAAAAAAAAGACAAATATGAACCTGTTGTCTTGCTCTTTGCAGCTCCTGCTCAAGCTGGGTAAGCTTCAAGCGGCTATTCTCCAGCTGCTGAACATATGCCTATGGAGGGATAAATGAAAAATGACTTAAGTTAGTAGCAAATAGCTATGCTTCTCGGGATGAGCCAGTTAAGAAAAGAAAAGGTCAAAAAACAAAGAACCAATGCATTACCTTCTTCCTCAATCTGCTTTTCCTTGCTGCCTCGCGGTTTTGAGCAAGCCTACGAAGCGTCTATGGATCAAAATAAAAGGAAACCATAATAAGATTATACAATGGCTCAATAAAATAATGATTTTATCTACAGAGCTGGATATATTACCTTTTGATCCAACTTGTCCTTCGATCGGTCACTAGAATCAGAAGCAGCAGTATTCACTAGTGCTCCCTCGGACTGCATGAAATTAACACCAGAAAATTTTACTACTCCATTGAATTACACTCCTTTGAAGAATTAAAAAGTGAGAGAATATAGCCAGATTATGAGCTAACCCCAAGATCTCTATGATCTGTGTCTTCATCTGTTGAGAAATCAGTTCTTGGACTGGTATCAGCCATATTACTTCCCCACCACCTTCCTTTACTAAGACTTGATAGCAGACACAATATCCACTCTTGTAGTAGCAACTACTTAAGATTTTCTCTTGTGTGCACAAATTTTAACTATATCTAGAAGAGACTGCCACGATACATTAAAAACAAAGTTAGCTGATAGAGAGGAAAAAAAAGACTAAGACACCTTACAAGAAGAACCTATAGGAAATGGATCAGGAAACAGTTGTTGGTCTTATGGACCATCGACTGTGCTGTGTGAACACAAAATACAGTATACATACCATCTGTTTCACCAACATAGTTTTCAGTTGTGGACTATAAAGTCAAAGAATAGCGTTCTCTAGTTAAGCCGCTGCTTCTGTTTCTGTTAAACAAGCCAGAAAAAAAGAATGCTAGAGAGTCCTTAACTTATTCAACACAGAAGTATCTATCTACTAAGGGAAATTCTACCGACTGCCAAAGGCCACAAACTCAGGAATATAGGTACCATAGGTTTTGTACCTAACAGACTACTAAAGATAACCAATCAAATGTGAATCAAATTATGCAAAAATATGTAGAGAGTCTAATTGAATGTGAATGTAACTGGAAAGAACAGTAAAGCTATTAGCTGCAACAAGAAAACAAATGAAGACCCTCTGTGTAGCAAACTTTAAAGAAATTCATTCGAGTAGAGTGATGAAAGTCAAACCTAACCATCATTCTCTCCAATCAAACAAGTAGCTTGCACATAGAAACTAATTTCCTCCACGAATCAAAGTCCAAATCAGTGAGAGTTAAGTAATGGGGTCATTAAAACCAGTTCAATTCGTGACACTAAAGTAGCTTCAGTAGCTGATTCTCTTTGATTTTGCAGCTCTAATTATAACAAAATCTACTCAGTATCATTCATATCTGAGTTGACTCAATCTATACTTGAGTATTCACATCGAGTAAAGTAGACAAAAACTAAAGGATTCCAAACGAAATGAAGCTGCAGCTAACAGAATTTAAGTATCGAAAATTTGATGATTTTGAAACTCAATAAGCTTCAGAAAGTCAACTAGGTTAGAAAGTAGTAAGCTTTTAATGACTGTGTGAAGCAAAGAAGGAGAAAACTTTCCCAGAAAACCCTAGAAAGAAACTTAGCTTTGAGGAAGAAGAAGAAGAAGAAGAAACTCACCTGGGAAAAAAAAGACGAAATCTTTATTCTGGTGCAGGAGTTTTAAGTGAAAAGTTTGTTCGAAATAATCGGATTCAAACAAAGAAGTAAAGAGACACGATCCGAAATTCCAATCTCCGAGACGTCGTTTTGTCTGAAATCTACCAGTTCCCAAAAGAAACTTCTCTCGATGGAAAAAAACTTTAACGGAAAATTTCAAACTAAACCCCGTACTTTTTTTCATTTTACTATAACTAACACTATTCTTTTATAATTACAAAAATCCACCCTTCATTTTTTATTTTTTTTTTAAGTAGAATTATACGTCATTGCTTTCCTCCTTGACCATTCATATTAGCCGATCAGACAAATCAAAACAGCCGATATTAGTTTACATCTAAATCCAATTTAATAACACTATTTTTGTTTTGTTGTTGTAAAAAGTGATGTTCTAAAAAGGATTGAATTGATAGATAAAAAATTCTAAAGTAAATTGTTCTCAGGTTCTTCAAGTGGTACAAGTAGGTAAACGTGGTGAACACACTTATTAAACTAGAATGTTCCAAACCCAAAAAGATGGCCAAAAGTAGGGCTGCGCGTTTGGTTATTCAGTTAGGTTCGGGTTATTTGGTTTTTGAGTTTTTCAATTTCTATAGATTTAGGATGATCCCATTTAGTTTTAAATTTTAATTTGGTTTGGTTTGATTCAGTTTTTTTTGTTTCTAAATAAAAGATTTCATTCGAGATCAAATTAACTAATTTAACACCTAGTAAATTTAATATATTTTTTATAAATTTAATTTAAAATGTTAGTTTTTCATATAAAATGTGGTTAGTTTGGTTAATTTGATTTGGTATCAAATAATTCGGTTTTAAAATTTCTATTCCATTCGAATTATTTTATAGGCGGTTCAGGTTCGAATTCAAAAATTTCGGTTCGGTTCGGTTTAGTACTTTTGCCCACCTTGACTAGAAGTGTTGGAGACACTCCGTGCTAAGAAGAAGTTTCGACTTTATTGTGTTAACGATTTTAAACAGTTTGATATACTATAATATCAAATATTTTTCAATTTTTGTGAGGTTTTTAATGGTATTCGATATTTTTAACATTTAAAATTCTACTGCTTTTTTTTATAACTAGGATAGTATCCGCGCTATGCGCGGAATAAAATAATTATAGAACAAATTGTTTTTATTTAAATAATATTTAATTCTTATTATTGCATAAAAATTATTATACGAATTTGATATCCATTTGTATATATTCTGATTTAAATGTATATATGTTGAAAAAGTTCAAATATAACGGATTCGAGATCCCTTATGCTCCGAAGATAGAGTAGTTGAAATTTTCCAATCCAAAACCAATATTTAGTTGGAACATGCAATTATACCAAATATTTAGACAAAATCTTAGTTGTTTTATAACACATGGAATGAAAAAAAGGTAAATGAATTGTATGGATGCTCACATTGAATTCAATTCTACTACCCGTAGAATATATAGAGGGATACTTACCTCTCCATCTTTAATTCTTGCAAATCGTGAAAAAGAGATTTTGTTGAAATCTTCATGGTTTTTTAAAGAATCATAAAATTCAATAGAGATTTACAATGTCTTGTAGCTTGTCATCCTGCCAATTTAAAAAGAAAAAAATATCATGATTAAAATAAAATAACTTAAAAGACCCAAAATTATATACATATCCTACTGTATTTTTTAAAGGCAAACTACATAAATCTAATACTGAAATTTGAAAAACTATACTATTGGTTACAAATACAGAGACTGTAGAGACTGCATATGATTATAGAAATTACAAAAACAATAAATCGAGAAGAGATTACCAAAATATTTTTTCATCTGTTATAGTTGAATATATATTTTCATCTATACCAATTTAAGTGCAACCAAATGAATGACATAATGAGAAAAACTAAAATTGGTGAAGAGTTTCCATGAATATAAATTTGTGATAGTTATGACATAATGAGAAAAACTAAAATCGGTGAAGAGTTTCAATGTATATAAATTTGTGATAGTTGTCATTTGCTAAACTAGACTTTTTTTGTTGATCTAACTATGTGTGGTGGCGAAGAAATTTGGTAGTATTTGTTTTGTGATGAGAATTAGCGTAAAGTATATACTCATTTTATAGTGTCTAACTGTCTATGTAATATTGTCTCAATGTAGGTTAAATATTTTGAATATCACCTATAATTAATGGAGATTTACCGATTAGTATGAATACTATCTACTAATATATTTGAAAATTTAATATGTTTAGATTCATTTGAATAAACATAACTAATCAAATATTTGATACACGAAAAAATGATAAATTTGAACTTCCCAATCATTTAATATCTTTTTTTGTTCCTAGTTATTTGGTTTCTTTGTTAGATTTTATTTTCAAGCCTCCACAAATTTCATTTTCAATCTATTCAAATTAAATTTGGTAACAACATCCTATATTTTGGAACGTCTGCTTGATTTCTATATAATTGATTTTTTTTTTTGCAATTCAGTTTTTAACTTTATAGTTGTAAGCATAATGTTATGTTTAACAAAAAAAATATATAGTTTTGAAACTTTTTTTTATCAATAAGTTATTTGGTGAATATTTATAATATACAAAATTTGGTACTTTGAGTATTTAAATACGAATTTTTTTTGTTTATTTAAAATAACTATGGTTAATGTTTTTCAATGTATTTTAAATTTTATATAATCAGATTAACTAAATTTAACAATTTCAGTGACAAATGTAGTAAACAGAGATTTGATGGTAAAATTTCATTTTATAGAAGAAGAACAATTTAACATGTTCAAAATTCTATGTGTTATCGAAAAATTCAAGATTCAATCATATATGATATTGTTCTCATTTGTTTAGGATTTCTAATATTTTAAAAATATTGTCAAACGAAATGTTCTCTATAATTTTGAATGCAAACGTATATTTCTTAGAATTTTAATGAGTTGAAAAAATGAATACTTATTAAAGTTTGTTACGTGTTTGGCAATAGAATTAAAGCCAACTAAAATAGGTATAACAAGTGAAATAGTATTTGACAAATGATATATAATACTGGTAAAAAATAAATTTTTAATTTTTAGAAAAATTTGAGAGAAATTGAGAAAGTGACATCTAAGTAAAAGTGGCTTTCTAGTGTTTTTTCTTTAATATAAAGAAGATTGGTGAAATTATATTTATAAATAATGTTTTGATTAGAATAAAGTAATTTTTGTTAATAACAACAATTCTTGATATTTTTGACAAATTTTTATCCTACATAAAAATACATTTGTTGACAAAAAGGAATCCTAAAGTTGAGATTACATTTGTCTTTTTTCGGGTAAATGATTTGTCTCTCTCTTTTCTCAACATTTCACCTTATAACTCCTCTTTAATGGCTACAAGATTCAAGCACTTTACTCCTCAATAATGCTCTCTAATTCTCGCTCTCACTCCCACTCTCACTCAGCAGATCCTCTTCTCTCTCTATATCTTAACTCCTCTTTGATGGCTACAAGATTCAAGCATAGGTTTTCAATCTCATTGGCCTTCACATTCTTCTTCTTCTTCTTCACGACCTTCTCTTTCACAGAAAACGAGGAACTTGGTTTTCTTCTCAGATTCAAAGCCTCCATTGATGATCCAAAGGGCTTTCTTTCAGGTTGGTCCAATACTTCTTCTTCCTCTCACCACTGTAACTGGACTGGCATTACATGTACCAGAGCTCCTTCTCTTTACGTTTCTTCTATAAACCTTCAAAGTTTGAATCTTTCTGGTGAAATCTCTGACTCCATTTGTAATCTCCCTTACCTCACTCACCTTGACCTCTCTCAAAACTTCTTCAATCAGCCAATCCCACTTCACTTGTCTCAATGTTTTACATTAGAGACTCTGAATCTCAGCTCTAATCTTATCTGGGGAACAATCCCTGATCAGATTTCTGAGTTTAGTTCCTTGAAAGTTCTTGACTTCAGCAGTAACCATGTCGAGGGTAAGATTCCTGAAGACTTAGGGTTACTGTTCAATCTGCAAGTTCTCAACTTGGGAAGTAATCTGCTCACTGGTAGTGTCCCTCCTGCAATTGGGAAACTAAGTGAGCTTGTTGTTCTTGATTTGTCTGAAAACAGTTACCTGGTTAGTGAGATTCCTTCTTTTATTGGGAAACTAGACAAGCTTGAACAGCTTCTGTTGCATAGGTCAGGATTCCATGGAGAGATTCCTACTTCGTTTGTGGGTTTGACAAGTTTGAAAATCTTGGATCTGTGTCTGAACAACCTGACCGGTGAGATCACTCGATCGATTGGGGCTTCTCTCAAGAACTTAGTGTCTCTTGATGTCTCACAGAACAAGATATCTGGTTCTTTACCTAGTGGCATTTGCAGTGGCAAAAGGCTGATTAACCTTTTTCTCCATTCGAATTCCTTTGAAGGGTCGTTGCCTAGTTCCATTGGTGAATGCCTTAGTCTGGAGACGTTTCAAGTGCAGAACAATGGATTCTCTGGTGAGTTTCCAGTTGGATTATGGTCATTGCCTAAGATCAAGGTTGTTCGAGCGGATAATAATCGGTTTACGGGTCAAGTGCCTGATTCTGTGTCTTTGGCTTCTGCACTAGAGCAAGTTGAGATTGACAACAATTCATTTTCTGGTGAAATCCCACATGGTCTTGGACTGATTAAGACTCTGTATAAGTTTTCTGCTTCAGAAAATGGCTTTGGTGGAGAATTACCGCCGAATTTCTGCGACTCACCTGTCCTTAGTATTGTAAACATCTCTCACAATAAGCTCTTAGGGAAGATCCCAGAACTGAAGAATTGCAAGAAGCTTGTCTCTTTGTCTCTGGCAGGCAATGCATTTACCGGGGAAATCCCGCCATCATTTGCTGATTTACATGTTCTGACTTATCTTGATCTGTCCAATAATAAGCTTACTGGTATGATCCCTCAAGACTTACAGAACCTGAAGCTTGCTCTCTTCAACGTGTCATTCAATCGATTATCAGGTGAAGTACCTCACTCTCTGGTCACCGGGTTACCAGCTTCCTTTCTGCAAGGAAATCCCGGGCTTTGTGGACCCGGTTTACCCAATTCTTGCTCCTCTAATCAGTCTAGCTTCCATAAAACAGGAGTTAAGGCTTTGTTGTTACTTTTGATATGTTTAGCACTTGCTCTTGTCATTTCCCTCGTCATGTCATATCGACATTATCGAAAGAAAGTTCAGTTTAAGAGTGATTGGCAGTCAGAGTTTTATCATCCCCTCAGGTTAACCGAGCATGAGTTGATGAAAGTGATGAATGAAAGTTGTCCTTCGGGGAGTGAAGTATATGTTCTCAGTTTATCGAGTGGGGAGTTAATAGCTGTGAAGAAGCTCGTGAATTTGAGGAATATATCCTCGAAAGCTCTGAAAGCTGAAGTGAGAACCATAGCAAAGATACGGCATAAGAATATTACTCGAATTCTTGGGTTTTGTTTCACAGACGAATTGATCTTCTTGATCTATGAGTACACCCAAAATGGTAGCTTACATGATATGCTATTGAGGCCCGGCGATCAACTGCAGTGGAACGTTAGGTTGAAGATAGCACTAGGTGTTGCTCAAGCATTGGCATACATTAGCAAAGATTATACGCCACACTTGCTCCATAGGAACCTAAAGCCAACAAACATTCTCTTGGACAAAGATTTCGAACCGAAGCTCAGTGATTTTGCTCTTGATCAAATTGTTGGAGAAACTGCTTTTCAGTCTGTGATACATGCCAGCTCCAACTCCAGCTGCTATACTGCACCAGGTACAATGTCTAGTGCTCACACTGACTGTGTCCGTAGACTACTACTATGAGCGAACTTGTCGGTATCATGATCTGAAACACTTGTGCTTTTTTCTTGATTGCATCCAGAAAACAACTACAGCAAGAAAGCAACAGAAGAAATGGATGTTTACAGTTTTGGTGTTGTACTACTAGAACTTGTAACGGGGCAAAGCGCAGAGAAAGCAGAATGCGGCGCATCTGGAGAGTCCCTTGACATATTGAAGCAGGTGAGGAGGAAGATAAACTTGACAAATGGAGCTGCCCAAGTTCTTGACAAAAAGATCTTGTCCAATTCTTGCCAATCAGACATGCTAAAGACCTTAGACATTGCTCTCGACTGCACCGCTGTTGCTGCAGAGAAACGACCTTCATTGCTTCAAGTTATTAAAGCGCTTGAAGATATAAGCTCTTCTGTCTCAGCTTCTACTGAGAACCTTCCAGTTTTCGCATAAACAATAAACCAAGAGATACCATTTCTTAGCTCTGGTTTTTACTAAAAAATCAAGATTTTATTGAATGGTCAAAGTGCAAAATGGTGTTTTGTTTCTGGAGTGTGATAGTTATGTATGAATGTACATTGGTCGTTTGTTGTTCAAGGACAATAAGCAATGGGTTTTGAGTGATGAGCTTGGAGTCTTTTGGTCAAACAAGCCAGGTTTAGGTTTCTCCAAGGAGTCTGTATCTTTCGTTAGTCGGAGATAAAGTAAGGCTGTTTTTTTCTTTAATCCCTTTGATGATGCTGTAATATGGAGGAAATCTTGATGTTTCCACCTCTTCGTTGCTGATGTATCCTTTGTTTTGTGTCATAGAAACCTTAAGTTTGTCACTGAACTCTGAAACCATGTCTGTCAAGTGAGTAGAAGAAGGACGACTATACTGAACCGGATTTACTTGTCGTGGAAATCTTCTAGTTCCACCTCCAGATGAGCTTCTACTCTCAAGTATGCTCTGGAGACACAGAAACAACATAGTTTAAGTAAGAGAACTTTAAGTACCTAGTCACTGAAGGACTGAAAAAGGTAGATCAACCTGTGCATTGAGCTCCTCAAGAACAGCTCCTGGGACAGGGTATGGGCAGAATTCATCTGGAGTGAAATTGCATAATATTCTTTTTACTAAACTCAGGCCAATTGATGGGCAGACCTGTGAAACACAAGAAGTATTAAACCGGAAGCTCGATGAAACCAAGTTACTATAAAAGATCAGTGTTAATAAGCAGTACTTAATCGTGAAACATGCATACCTCATCTCTTGTGGAACTGTCCACAAGCATTTCTTTTGGAAGCATAAGAAGATCGCTCAGTTCATTGAGCAAGTGGAAAGGTTTAAATGCTTCATCCCCACTTTGCATGTGTTGCTCCTTTTCCGGAGAGTGATCAGCATCAATCTCAAAAATGTCTGTAAGCAATCTCGACCAATAGCCAACCTGTATAAATGTTACATGACTCGTTACTCGTGTCGCTAGAGTTTCGAGCTAGAAAGTTCTACCTAAAGGAAAAACATTGCAACTCAAGTAGTAAGCTAATAAAAAGGAACATGTACAGCTTCAAATGATTTACGTGCATACCGTGTTTTTTAGTTTTACGCCAGATTCAAAGCTCAAAACCCCTGCTGGAATTGGCAGGACTCTTGCGTCACCAATGGGATCAGAGTCAAGATCAGTTGGTATCTGATGAGCCGATTCACGGAGAATAGCATTGAACATAGCCACATCAAGTCTTACAATGCATTGCTCCATGAGCTAGTTAGACAAAACATATCAATTTCAGTCCAGAAAAGAAAGCATACACACACCATTCCCCCGGAAGAAGGGAAGTAAAAGGGAGTGTACCATTCTGGTCAACACATGCAAACAACCACATTTACGCCTTGCAGCTTGAACAGGACACATCATTTGAAGAGCCTCCTCAAAAGCTTTTTTCCATAGGTTGACAGAAAAGCTCTCTTGTAACCGGTCACATGTTGCTGGTTCTGAAAAATGTCCGACATTTTCACCCACCGCCCAGTCATCTCTTTCAGGGCTCATATGAACCATCATTACCTAATACAAGGAGTGAGAATATAAAGCCATTTAATATATGCATCTTGCTTTCAAGAAAGGATAATCCATGGTTTTTTACCTGTGACCATATGGATCCAACAGCTTGTGTGAATAAACATGATTCAACTCTTCTTAATGCCACAATCAAAGTTCTTGCATCTGTCCAGTCTTCTTCAAGCGTTTTTGATCCATTTAGATTTGTGCCACCAAATTCATGTGAAATGATCTCTCGCAACATGACAGTGTTGGACAACCAGAAAGTTAACCTGAGCCAAAGAAAAGGCAAGCAACATTAAGATTACTAGATCCTATAGAAACATATATACAAGAAGAACAAATATTTATTCTGATTACCTTGGTACATCGGTTCCACAGGATTTCAACACCAAGAACAGACCAGACACAATGTTTTTGGTTACTGAGATTAACTTGTTTTCATTCTGGTTTTTTCTAGCAAGTGCGTAGAGTCTAGAAAGGTCTTGAGCAGGCTTGTGTGATGAGCTCCCATGTTGTGGAAATACAGAGTATAGTGACATCTCAAGAGCAGCCACTCCTCTCAGCTCTTCTTCGAGTTCCACGATTCGAGTTTCCAAAGTCCCAATCTTTCGAGTAAAGACTTTCTCCACTTCACCCCTTTTGTTTTCCTTGTACGCTAGTGTTTCATTGTCACTCTCAGTGTTATCAACGCTATTTAAAGCATCTTCAAACTTGTCATCTTCTTTTGTCTCTTCAAAAGTGGTGGAATCGACTGCTTCAGAAGAGAAAGACTTGTGATTATCAGAGCTTCTATAAGAGGAGAAATCAGACAAAGCTTGTGCTTGGCTTTTACTTGATCTCACAGTCTTTCTAGCAGTAGCGTGAAAGGTATTGGATCGAGATCTAACTGAGTCAACAACATTGGTTCTTCCCTTTGATGTGAAGGGTCTATCCTGAGAGCTTCTGCTCTTGGAAACCAATGATGTCCTCTCTGATTTCTTATCTTCAGGGGACGAAGACACAGAGTCATTGTTGGTTTCGGTCTCTGATTCTACTTCACAATCCATCAGATTATCGTCATTCCTTGATTTCTCGTTAGCATCATCCATGTAATGCACATTCACATTGTCATAGACTTCAGAAGACTCAGATCCAGTGGTTGAATCAGTCACATTGACCGAAGAAGGCAGCTCAGAAGCTGTTGCATCCAAAACTCTGGAAACAAGCTGAGCCGCATTCAGCGGTTTCAAGCCATTCCCTTTACTAGTACTACTAGTACGCGGTTTCTGATCTTTCTTTGCTGAACTTGTTCTTGGCTGCGAATTAGTCGAAATTCTTGGCCTCTCGAATCTTTTCATGGCCTCTTAATTCACAAAAATGAAGTTGAACAAGATTCTCAAAAGAAGATCACATTCTTCTGCAGCAGAAAGCAATCAAATGGAATCAAATTAAAGCTGAATCAAATAATCTTTAGAAGCAAGCAAGAGAGAACATGACCTTGCGGACATTACAGCAACAGATGTTTCCTCATAGACAAACAAGACATTTCATTCATTCATTCATGAGAAGAGATTCACACAAATTTCATATTACTCAATTAATATAAATTAGTTTAATCATGTTGCAGACAAAACAATATTTCCCGCTTAACAAACGAGCACGTCTTAATCTTTATTAGTTAATTAAAATACACAAACAAGTCTCTGTTTCTCTCTCTCTCTCTCGATGTTGATCGGATTCTAATGAAATGAGATCGGTGAAGCTAATTAAACATTAATGATGCATTGACAAACCTGAGACAGAGCAGAGAGATCCAAGTTGGTGATCTGAAATGAGGATCCAGAGAAGAGAAAATGGGATTGTGAAGAATGGCTTTTTTTGTATGTGAGCGAATTTGCAGGGAAGAAGCAGTTATATTTTGTGAGATTGACTCGGGTTTAAAAGAGGGATTAAGATTAAGAAGATGAACCAAATTCTCTCTCTTTATGGATCGGTCGGTGATTAGTTTAATCAAAGACAGACGTTGGGTCGTGGTCTTTCACTAGCCATTTTACCATACTCTATACTTTTTTAATATATATTCGAAAATTTTAAACGTCTAAATGCTTTTATTGATTTTAAATTGGGTTTACAAGAGAGTAGGGGTGGGCATATGGTTGTTGGTCGGGATTTTTTGGATTTTTAGGTTTTCGAGTAGAGGCTTAGAAGTACCATTTGGGTTTATTTGTTTTTCGGATCGGGATCGGGTTCGGTACGGATTTTGTGTTGTCCACGGGATCTAGGGGTGGGTAAAAAAATCAAACCAAATCGAACCGTAATTAGTTTTTTGGTTAGATTTCGGTTTTATCTATAAACCCGTTTGGTTGTCATTTAAAATAATTTTGGTTTCGGTTCGGTTTCGGTTTAAAACCGTAAAACCGTTTGGGTTTTCGGTTTTTTCAAAAAATTATATAATTATTATGAGTTTAAGAAATCTTAATGAGATAGTGGTATACTAATTAGTCAAATGCTACTTTAATCAAATTATATAGAGTCTTTACAAGGTATGTAGTGATATTTTTTCTAGTCAAACAAGCTCATAATGATAATAAGAATGTTTTTCTAGTTTTTTTCTTTTACGTACTAGTTTTAATAAGATTAAGTTTACAATTAATTTGATTTAGACTCGGTTCTTTAAAATTTTATGTTTGTTTACTTATATTTATTTTAATTTTTTGATAATTTTTGATTTTATATAAACTATTTCTTTCGAATAAACCGAAACCAATCCGAACCGAAATACAAACAGTTTATATATGGTTTGAGTTTTTGTAAAACCGAAAAACCGAATAAACCGAACCGTTACCATACTGAAATACAAACGGTTTCTATATAGTTTGAGTTTTTATAAAACCGATAAACCAAAAAACTGAAGAAACCGAACCGAAAACCGAAACGCCCATCCCTAACGGGATCCATTCCTTACCCAAACCAATGTTGTAATGTACTTGCATTTAAACTAGTAATAAAACTCAAGTTATTATGCATGAGTTATTATGCATGAGAGAAAGATTGAAAACCAAAATGAGCCAAAAACAAGCATTAGTAGAAGAGAAAACATAAGTAGCCATAGAAAAGAATTGAAAGAGGTTCAAACATTGTGTAAAATTCTCGATGAGAGAATACGAATCGAATAATGAAACAAAGGTAAGAAGAAGATATTGACATATCGTATATGCTTGGTTTTCTTCGGTTTAAACTTTGGTTATCGGATAAAATCCGAACCGTACCAACACCAAACTAAATCAAGATGATAACCAATCGGTTATTTTATAAGAACCAATACCGATCAGAACCGACTACTTCATATCGGATCCGAGTTCGGATTTCGGATTCAGATAATATGCTCACCCGTACAAGAGAGTATACAAAACCATTAAAATACGTATGGTTATTAAACCATCAAATGATTTAACAGAAAAAGCGAATTTATTTGTAAGAAAAAAGAAAAAAAAAAGAGCAATGGTAACTATGCAAAATATTGAAATTAGAGACTAAATATGTGATTGGTTTAAGAAAATAAATGTATAATCACAAAGATATCAATTATAGTATTCCAAAATGTGTCAAAAAATAATAATAATGTGTTAGAATCACATGGATGTGTCTATCTACAAAGGAAGATAAAAAATAATAATAATAATAATAATGATTAGACACAAGAGGAGGATGAAATTGGAAAATTCTAAAGACAAATATTATAGCTTTCTTATTCTTTAATTGTAAAGTTAAAGATGATTTCATCATCTGATCACTAGTATCCTTAATACAATCGTCGTCTTCAAAACATTCCAACTTAAAAGAAAGCAACACAGTATTTGTTTTACTTTAAAGGCTTTAAGTAAGGACATTGTTGAGGATCATCTGATCTTCACTTGACACAGATTCTTCTCTGATTTCTTCTTCTTCTTCTCATTGGAATGGATAGAATCGCTGGTATACTTCGCAGCCGCATGTCTCTCTGAAACGCCTACGTTTCTGGCCAATGATTCAAAATTCATAAACCAAATCAAAATATATATAAGAGATAAAACCAAATAACAAACTAGGATGATATTAAACAAGCCCTAATAAGACGAGGCAAAGCAGACTTATAGAGCAATACCTCAAGTATGTCCAGCAACTTTAAACGTTCTTCCAATGTATATCCCTTAGAACGATCCCTGGGCAGAAATGGTATGGGACCTACACCACTGATCTGAATCTTAGAATCCCTGGCCTGTTCCATACTGATATAGGGCATTTTAGCATCCATAGTCCATGTTACTTTCCTGCACAGACATAAACCAGACCAAGCATTGAGTTACTCCCACATGAGGTAAGACCCAAACAGTACAAGGATGTGCTCTTGAAACTTTAAAAGCAACCAGAACTGGATTAAACAACCACCTCTCAATCGATTCAAGCAATAAATATGGGCATACTTCCTACGCTAGGTCTATGGTTGCTTACTTCCTACGCTAGGTTTTAAGGTTGCTTACTTCCTAAGCTAGGTTTTAAGGTTGCTCTTTGGACTCAATAAAATCTTGTCTTTGGAAGAATGAAGCTTTCTCCATGCTTTACAATTAACATGGGTACCGTGGTTGCCGATGGCTCAATTTTGAAGGCGACTCACAATCGCTCGTTGATTTAGTACAATGGGTAATCATACAAAATACTTAGTAGAAACAAATATGTGAAATTGAATGGTTACTAACTATAATTTTTGTTTACTACATAACAGTATTGGTTTTAAGAAACAAAAATCGAAACAACATGGATGTGTTTCTACAAAGGAACATAAACAAACAAAAAAATGATTAGACAAGTGAATTATGCCTTTGGTATAACTACAGTGTTTGATATCCCATGAATCACAAAGTTTGAAGAAGAGAACATATCTGGATCTACAATCTCAGCTCCAGAAATCAGAAAACCTCGAGACGAATTCACGACATTTCTTTTGGTGATTATAAGATCTTGGTAAGGATCAAGTGTCTTGATTGAGGATTTATCAGGCATTGAAGCAAGATCTTTGTTGGTAAGCCTGTGAACAAGAATGTGACGTTTCATAACTACATAGAGCAATGGAGAAGCTGATGACAATGAGACCAGATTCGGTGTGGCTAGAATCGTTACACCGGTCAAGTTCTTGTGTTGATGATCTGCAACAATCCTATTGAGAACAGAGTGTACTCCAATTGCAAATGGCACAAACCCATTTGAGCTTAGTAGCTGAACAATCCGAATCCAATCTATCTTAACCGGAACTTCTTCTTCATTGGTTCTGTTTGCATCAGATTGACATAAAGATGACTGAAGAATGTTGTGAGGTTGCAGAGGAGAGAAAGGTCTTAGAACTCCGTGAATAACCAAAGAATCTCCAAGAAACATGTCGGGATGTGAGATACGAACATGATTCACTTCTACTGTTCTTGATTCTTTATCTACGGTGGAGATTTCGACGCTCTTGTGACGTAGAAGCGTGTGGAGACATGTTCCTCGAGGCTTCTTGAGAAGATCATTCATCAAAAGCTTTAGAGGGAGTGTGTGGTACTGAAGAAGATGCTTGAGAAACAGAGGAGGAAGCGATGACGTGTTGAACAAGGAAGAGTCTTCGATAGCGAAAATGGTTGTGTTTGAAGAAGACGAAGAGAGGAAGATCTCAGGGGAGATGTTAAGGAGAGTTGCGATTGCTTTGAAATTGGATTTGGTTAGAGCGTTTGAAGCGTTTAAGGAGAGAGGATGAGTAATGAGTCTGTTTGGTTCGGAATCTTGAGGTGAATGTAGAGTTGTGGAGACGGCCATGAAAGCTAAAGCAATGGAGAGGACGAAGTAGACAAAGCAATCTGATGAACAACAACCCATCGCTTGCAAAGATAAACCCTAATTGAATCGATGGAGAAGAAGAGAGATCGTCAAAGAAATGTTTTCTTGGAGGAATTTTTTGGTTTCACAAAGAGTTTTGGATTTAATCGTTAGGGTTTAGTCTCGTCTATTTTATTATTCTGTTTCAATTTCTTCAGGCGGTTACTTCTCGACAAGAAAATAATAATTCCTCTGTTTATAAAGCAATAATCGAAATATTTACGAAATTTGGAAATTCAAGAGTCATATTCATTTATATGAAACCAACCAAAATCAACTTGTCTTGAAGACATTTGTTCCAGTGAAGAACACACTTGTGCAATTTTAAAAAACAATTACGCAGCAGCTTAAACATTCTTCTCCAGTCAAAAACTCATTATTAGAAAGACAAACTCTGTTTATAGCCTTTTACTTTCTTTTCGATTTCTTGGATGGTCTCCAGTTTTCGATCCTTTTCTTGGCAGCTTCGAATTCTTCTTCGGTGGGCTCTGCTTCCGCATTACTGCCATACCTAGAGATGAGTGATGAAAACATTGCATCCACTTGCCCTTTCCTCTCCTCTCTTCGCTGCGAAATCAACAAGGCAAGATCTGTCTCTGGATCCTTTTTTGACCTACAAGTATATATACGCAAGTTTAAGCAAAATTGTCAACTTGATTGGTAAAACAAAATTTTCTATGACAAGGAGGCACGAGACTTTACTTCTGCCTCCTCCTCGATGTATTGGTGGCCGGTTTCATTTCTGAAATTTTCTTTGCCCATTTCGCATACGCCTTGCTAGATTTCACTTCTCCTGAAAAGAAAATCAGATGTATTACTACCAAATACTGTACACTTATTATCAGTAAATTGCCCAAGTTTACAGAAGATTAAACATCAGGTTATTAACTAGACAAGGACCAAACTGGAATCAGAGAATTAGGATGCAAAGATAGATGGGTACTAAAATATCACACAGTCAGCTCAACTGGAACATTTTACACTCGTTCTCTGATTGGAGAAGGGCACTACATCAATTTCATTGCTTTATCAACATTCAGAGGGAAAATTCCTTATATGAAAAGAATATCTAGCAAGACACATATTCTAGTTACAGCAAGGTAGACTACCTGCTGCAATAGCCTCATTGAGAATGTCTTTGAAACGGTGTGAATCAAGCTTGGGGTCCGAGCAAAGCATTGAGCAGAATAGCCTGGGAAAGAAATATATATGATCAACTCACAGCCTCAACAAAATAAAAAACAATGGATGATGAAATTACCTGTTCATATTACCCTTAAACTTGTTGAACAGCTCAAGCAAGTCTTTCTTCTCTGACTCAGATCCCCTGTAGTTTGCCTCAAACTCTTCAATATCTGCTTCGGTGACCTAAATCAGCAGTAACATAAAAAAAAGTTAGTGTAGACAGTAGAAACAGAAGTGCACATAGTCCAGAAATTTATCAATTGAGAAAGTTGATGTGCTACCTTCTTGTACATGGCCTTGAAGAAATCCCGCAAGTTCTCAAATGCATCACCAGCAAGATCCTAACAAGCACAAAAATACACAATTATAAGAAAATCTCGGAATACTAATACAGAAGTTAAATGCTTTTCTTCTCTCAATGAAACTGAATAAACAAAAGGAAGTAGTAAACAAAACTGCTTTATGTGCATTAGGAATTCCAGTAAAACCATCTAAATTTTCGGAAACTAAAAGCACCGTTTGGTAAGAAATTCAAAGAAACAGAAACTCACAGCATCATCAACAGAGCCAGTTTGATCATAGACTGCTCTTTTCTCTTCATCCCCAAGAATTGACATCACTTTTTGCAGCTGCTGGAATTTCTCTTTAGCTTCCTGTTACAAAACAAGAGTAGCATTTCCATGTAAATGAACCCAAATAAACAATGCAAAGTACTCCAGATCTCAATGGTAGAACAAGAAAGAGTAACCTCATCATCCTGATTTTTATCCGGGTGAAGCCGCAATGCCAATTTATGATATGCTTTCCTTAATTCCTGTGGAGTAGCTGTTCTCTCAACTCCAATAACCTTCAGTAGAGAGAAGATTAGTTTGTTTCATTGATTTCTGTCTATCCATGAAAATCTAAAAACCAAAGGTAACGCAAGGGGCTTGAATAAAGCACTCTTTCAGCTTATCAAATCATTGATTCTGATACCAAAATCTTAATCAACTAAGACCACTGAACAAACCCAGAGGATTCACATGCAAGAACAACAAAACCTATGATTTGAATCTAATAAACAAAGAGTGTTCCGGCTCTTACAACTAAATATTCTACTTGAATCCTCAAATCAAAACACTATTAACCAGTGTTACTCCATGAAAACCCAATTACTTTCTCAGAATCATTATAAACCAAACCAGCTCCCAAATTGTCTAACCAGAGGAGGCATTGTGGAACTAAGATCAGGTAAAAGTAGCAAAAATTGAAATCCCTAATAAACCCTAATCGCGCGAGAGAAAAATAGCAGAGATTGGAATGAGAAACAGTGTCAAAATACCTCGTAGAGACTTCTCTCGCAAGATAATCCATCATTGTTGTCCATCTCGACCTCATCTTCTTCTGCAGTCGAAGCTCTCGATTTTTTTTTTCTACCCATCGGAACCCTAATAGATCGATAAACTCGCCGGCGTCGGGAGCAAACTGGCACTGAAGAATTGGAGTCGGCGACTGACTACAATGCTTCGCAGAAGATTGATTATCAGGGCGCCAATTCCGCCATTGCAGGTGAAAAGATTTTTTTGGTGATCCCCACAATGTATCTTTCAATTTCGTCCTACAAGTATACATAATTATATTTGTGGGCTCTTAGTTTCGGTTTATACATATACATATTTGTGGGCTCTTTAGTTTCGGTTTTACCATTTTCGTATTAAAAAAAAAAACAAATTAACTGTTTTGGACCTTTTGGTAATCTATGTAATTACTCTTTTTAAAATTAACACGATAATATTTATATTAGTAAGAAAATCGATGTTATTATTTATCTCATGTGATAAGATTTAACGTCTTGTTTACCAATATAATGTATGAATATTGGTGGAAATTTTGAATTTCCAAATTTATTGGGCAGAAATATGAAATTTTTAAAATTTATGGACGGAAAATTGAAGTTTCAAAATAACACAAAAGGTGTGTTGGTAAATAATGCATAACATAAAAACATTTGAGAAATACCATGATATAGCCCCAAAGTAGCATATTTAAATAACTATCTTGTTTTTGAATTAATTAACGAAATATACCGAATAATAATTATTATACCTTTTTTTTATTTGTCAAAAGTTTTATCATTGTGACGTGATATTTATCTGTCAGAATCACTTTTCATTTTGCACAGAAAAACGAGTTTATCCCTCCATATTTTTCTGCTATATATTGTTCATCAACATATACTATTTTTATTTACGACATGCCATAACATATTAAACATGTTAGTAATGGAATTATATTCACAGACGAAATACATACTATCATTGAAAATGATATTTCATTAAAAGATATCGATAATCAAATTTTTATTATGATTGTGATTACTAAATTTATTTATATAAAATCAAAATAAAAAGTAATATAACATGATATATGCTATATATTTGTATGGTATAACATGTTGTATAGAGTATTTGTATGGTATATCATGTTTAGTGGTACGCAACATAACATAACATATGATTTATATAATAATAACATAGCATACCATGTAATATATGACATGTTATATGATAAAGAATATGCTATATATTATAAAATATAGTATGCTAGTATATAACATGGTATACCATACAATATATAACATGTTATATTTATATTACATAAACGTATAACATGTATATAACATATTATATTATATCCATTATGTTATAAACAATGTTCAAAATATATTACTGGTAGGTAGCATAACACAACGTCTGATATATATAATAATAGCACAGCATACCATGTTAACATATGACATGTTATATATAATATAACACAATATATATAAAGTATAACATGTTATACCATAAAAATATATAGTATGCAATATATCATATTACATTTTACTGTAATATTATATGAATCATTTGAGTAATTCATGTTTTTTTTAAATTTAAAGTTGCAACATATGCAAAAAAAAATCTAGTTTTTAATATATACATATATAATAAGATGATTCAACTCTAATAATAAAAATTAGATCAATCATATAAAGTGAGAAATATTTCATCATTCCTCTTTTTGTGACTCGTCTACCAATTTACATTTTGAATTATAATAGGATATTAACATAAATGATCCAAAACATTTTTCTAAAATAAAATAGTATCCAACTAGTGAAAATATTAAAATTTTGAGTCGAAGTCATTATCATCTAAGAATCCTCTGCTCTTAGATCCTTCATTGCAACAAGACAAATTTTACACAATTTTCAAACAACAAAAGCTTCATTTTTATATAAAACATCTAATATTTGTTTGATCCGAATTGAGCACCATCAAAAACCTACAGAAATGGTTACAATGAATTTAGATATTAATTACACATCATATTCTTATCTCTTCTTCACATTCATTACCATCTTCCTTCTTCACCGACTCTTCAGCTCATCCAGCCGTCACCACCGTCTTCCTCCTGGACCACGAGGACTTCCTGTTATCGGTCATATGCATCTTCTCCGGTCAAGCCTTCCACGTTCTTTACAAGCCTTGGCTCACAAGTATGGTCCTCTCATGAACATACGCATCGGTTCACTACGAGTCCTCGTTGTCTCAGATTCCGACACAGCCAAGCAAATCCTCAAGACTCATGATCCTGATTTCGCTTCCAAGTTCGTGTTTGGTCCGAGACAGTTCAATGTTTACAAAGGAGCAGAGTTCTTCAATGCACCTTATGGACCTTATTGGAGGTTCATGAAGAAGCTATGCATGACTAAGCTATTCGCGGGTTATCAGCTTGATCGATTTGTTGATATTAGAGAGGAGGAAACGCTAGCTTTATTGAGATCTCTCGTTGAGAAATCGAGAAATGGAGAGGCATGTGATCTCGGATTGGAGTTCACTGCTTTGACCACAAAGATCTTATCAAAGATGGTTATGGGGAAACGATGTCGCCAAAACTCGAATATTCCCATAGAGATCAGGAAGATCGTGAGCGATATAATGGCTTGTGCTACAAAGTTTGGATTCATGGAGTTATTTGGACCATTGCGGGATCTTGATGTGTTTGGGAATGGTAAGAGGCTTAGATCTTCCATTTGGCAGTACGATGAGTTGGTTGAGAAGATATTAAAGGAATATGAAGACGATAAGAGCAACGATGATGGAGAGAAAGATAAAGATATCGTCGATATCTTGTTGGACACGTATAATGACCCGAAAGCCGAACTCAAATTGACTATGAATCAGATCAAATTCTTCATCCTTGTAAGCTTTTTTCCATCTGGTTTTCTTTAGCTGTCATTAGAATTCAATTAGCCTCTTTAAAAACATATTTTTTTTGTACATCGTTGCAGGAGTTGTTCATGGCGAGCCTAGACACGACTTCTGCAGCTTTACAATGGACAATGACAGAGCTAATCAACAATCAAAATATCTTGGCAAAGATAAGAGACGAGATCAAATCGATTTTAGGAAAGACGAATCGGTTAATCAAAGAATCAGACTTGCAGAAGCTTCCTTACTTGCAAGCAGCTATCAAGGAGACATTAAGACTCCATCCAGTGGGACCATTACTACGCAGAGAAAGCAACAAAGACATGAATATCAATGGGTACGACGTAAAATCCGGTACAAAGATCTTCATCAATGCTTATGGGATAATGCGTGATCCGACCACATACAAAGATCCTGACAAGTTTATGCCTGAGAGGTTTCTTGAGGTGGAACAAAATACAGAGAGAAAGATGAGTTATTACCAGCAATATATGTTGGAATTAAAAGGTCAAGATGTGAATTATCTTGCGTTCGGTAGCGGAAGGCGAGGATGTCTTGGAGCTTCTCATGCTTCTTTGGTGCTGAGTCTCACAATTGGATCACTCGTGCAATGCTTTAATTGGACTGTGAAGGGAGACGAAGACAAAATCAAGATCAAATTACCTACCGGCTTTTCGGCTTCAGGGACTGCTGGAGGAAGTTCACTTATGTGTTCTCCTGAATTATATTTTGATCCATTTGGACACCAAACTAAAGAAATTTCATTAGGAATTTGGTAACATATATAGATATATATTGTGTTCTGTTTTCATAAAGCTTCAAACTTTTGTTGAAAAATATATATGTTTTCAACCTTGTATATCCTTTTCTACAACTTTCATGAGCTTTTAAAAATTAATTTCAATCAGAAATTACCAACCTTAAATACTAATCTCTGACTACACCTGAAAAATTAACATGTTTCTGCAAAGAAACATTAGTAAGAATTGAAAATAGAACATAACTAGTACAAGTAGATACAGAGCATGAGAAAATCAGATTCAAATCACACAGTATATGTTGTTGCTTATTCATCAAATTTTGCAGTTGCCTCTACCAAATCCCTGAGTTTTGGATCAGCCGGAGCTTGATTTGAATTGTTTTCCACCGATTGCAAATCATTCTCCGTTGGACTAGACATTTTTTTCCTACAAGCAACCACAAAACACACAAGAAAAGTTCAAACCACAAATACTTTTTTTTTTTTTTTTTTGAAACGTAACCACAAATACTTGAGGGATTTCTAATAATAACGGATATCTCTTAATAGAAAACTATTTTTAACAATTCTTAACAATTGACACTATGCTGTTTGATTTGTTAAAAACCTGAATATTTTCAATCGTGTATAATCACACCACTTTAATCAAATTTCCTTTTATACTAATTTCAGAAACTCTAATTTTTACAATCAGTGATATCTTTTTTTGAATCTAATATCCTCAAATCATAAATCTAACTACTCCTGAAAATGGCCTAAAGCTTGTAATGCAAGACGAAGCATATGCCATAATTAATAGTGAATGAGCATATTTTTTTAATTTTGTCAACAGATAATGATATCTTAACAACGGTCAAGTACATTCTTATATTTTAATTTGATAAGAAACCGATAGAACAAAAATAAACATAAAAAGAGGATCAAAAACAAAGATGATACCCTCACAAAAGAGACAAAAACAGAAGAAAGACAACAAGAGAAAAGAAAGAATCTTGAGGTTGGGTTTAACAATTTGATACCATAAGAATTCATGACTTTGTATCTATCCTATAAAATCATCATTATATCTCTCTCATACACAAACACAAACGAGAATGGTGGATTTACAATACTTCTTTGTAATCATCCTTTTATGCCTTGGAATCAAATTCTTGATCCAAGCGATAGTTACCTACAGATTCCGCAACAAACTACCACTCCCACCAAGCCCAACAGCTTTACCGATCATCGGTCACATTCACCTCCTTGGTCCCATAGCTCATCAAGCACTTCACAAGCTTTCAATCCGCTACGGACCCTTGATATATCTCTTCATTGGATCCATTCCTAATCTTATCGTCTCATCGGCCGAGATGGCAAATGAGATTCTTAAATCCAATGAGCTTAACTTCTTGAACCGTCCCACAATGCAAAACGTTGACTACCTTACTTATGGCTCCGCCGATTTCTTCTCAGCGCCTTACGGTCTTCATTGGAAGTTCATGAAGAGGATTTGTATGGTTGAACTCTTCAGCAGCAGAGCATTAGACAGCTTTACTTCTGTGAGAAGCGAGGAGTTGAGGAAGTTTCTGTTACGCGTAATGAAGAAAGCAGAAGCAGAAGAGAGTGTTAATCTCGGTGAACAGCTAAAGGAATTGACAAGCAGCATCATAACGAGAATGATGTTCAGAGGAAGGCAAGCGGATAGTGACGGTTGCGGCAGAAGGGATGAAGTTATCAAAATGGTGGTGGAGTTGAATGAACTAGCCGGGTTTTTCAACGTTTCTGAAACGTTTTGGTTCTTAAGAAGGCTTGACTTGCAAGGACTCAAGAAGAGGCTCAAGAATGCTCGTGACAAATATGATGCAATCATTGAGAGAATAATTGAAGAACATGAGTCTAGGAAGAACATCGATGCAGGAGCAAGGAACATGCTAGACATTTTGCTCGACATATATGAAGACAAAGACGCAGAGATGAAACTAACAAGAGAAAACATCAAAGCCTTCATCATGGTAATTGTCTTCTAATGTTTTGATATAAGTTTTGAGACGTTACATATTCATATAACTCATTGTTATGCAGAACATTTACGGAGGTGGAACAGACACATCTGCCATAACAGTAGAGTGGGCATTGGCAGAGCTTATAAACCATCCAGAGATCATGAAGAAAGCTCAACAAGAGATAGAGAAAGTAGTGGGAAACAACAGACTAGCCGAGGAATCGGATTTGTGCAATCTTAGTTACATACAAGCAGTGGTTAAGGAGACAATGAGGTTACACCCTGGAGGACCAATATTTGTGAGAGAATCGAATGAAGAATGCGCGGTGGCTGGATTAAGAATCCCAGCGAAAACGAGAGTGATAGTTAACGTTTGGGCGATTGGAAGAGACCCGAATCAATGGGAAGATCCATTGGAGTTTAGACCTGAGAGGTTTGAAGGGATCGAATGGAAGGTGATGAGTGAGAAGATGGTGTCTTTTGGAGCTGGGAGAAGAAGTTGTCCAGGAGAAAAAATGGTGTTTAGATTCGTTCCATTAGTCGTAGCTGCGATAATACAATGTTTTGAGTTGAAAGTGAAGGGAATTGTGGAGATGAATGAAGGAACAGGATCCTCTCTGCCTAGAGCCAGACCTTTGGTGTGTGTTCCTGTTGCTAAGGAAGCTGTACAATCATTTCTTACATGAGAACCAAATGTAAACTTCTAGATAATGGTTTAGAAAAAGAAAATGAATTTATGCAATGCAAATAATTCAAATAGGCTCACACTTTCATTTTTCATTCTTCATTCGTTTACCTATAAAAACTAAGTGAACACAAACCCCAAGGAAAGGAGCATCCTCGTACCTATGGAGAACAGAAACCAAACTGCAGTAAAAGAGCTTAACCAAAACAAATTATAGAGACAAAAAAGTTGCCTCATCCAAAACAAACTTAGGTCAGTATAGATAGTTTTTGGCCACCAATTTAAGCATCTATTAAAAAAAGAGTTACGGCATTGAAAAGCATTTTCCCTGCATCCACAAGCAAAGTTCTCACAAAGACAGTGTTAGGATATCTCCTGCTCCAACATTGTAATGTGCAAGTAAGTGACTTGTTGTCCTTCAGAACTCCGGTTTTTCCACTCAACTTCTGTGTGATTGCTGCAATTTGGGTCGCGTCAGCTATTTTGTCCTTGAAACTCGCAACGTTTTCCGATAATGACTGCACTGTGATCTCAATGTTGGCTATAAAATTCAGACCAAAATCAGTCGTACTATCCACTTCCACCTGCTTTCCTTGTTCAATGAGTTTGAAAAAATCATCAAGGATGGAGCGCACAGAAACGCCGGGCTTATCAAGCCTTTGGTAAGGTTTTAGCACCTTCTCATAAGCATTCACCAACACAAGAAAACTGTTGAACTTAGCACTTGTGGTTGTCTTCATAAAGTCAAATGCAGTTTTCCCAAAAACGTTCTTCTCCAATTCCACCCAGAATTCATACCCGAACCGGACCACAAACTGTGCTGTGAGCTTGATAATACCAAACTCCTTGAGCGTGGTTCCTTCAGGGGGCGTAAATATAGACTCTCGAGGTTCTAGAGGCAATGCATCATCATCATCAGTATCTGGAGAATCAGGTTGGATATCTTGATTCTGAGCTTTGTATTCGGTATTCAGAGATACCAAGATTCTGTTATTATTAGAAATCCCTCAAAAGTATTGGTTTCTTCATTTTACACCCATCAGTTAAATCGTTAATTAGAAGGAAAAAAACTCCTTAATTATCAACCTATCAATTAAATTGTTAATTGAAAGAAAAAAAACTCTTTCATTTGTTCTAGGAAAATCCTTCGACTAACAACACAAATTAACGGTTGCCATTAAATCGATATTTTGCTTTTTGTTTTGTTAAAAAACTGACATTTATATTTTTGTTTTAACAACAACATCAGAAACGTTATGAAGGGTCTTTAGACAGGTTTGCTTTATCATGATTGGAGTTATGGTGTTGGTTTTGTCATTTCCTATGAGATAACTGGTTATGGTCGTTATGAAGTTGGAGGGTCACTGGTTTGGTTATTGAGTTAGTTCTAAATCAAGCTACTCTTTTAGCTGTTGAAGTGCTTATGTGATTTGAGTTTCGCTAGATCATTTGTTTGTGATGGAATATCGTTGTGAAGACATCTAGTGCCTTTCTTGTTGCTATAATTAGGTGATGGGAGCGTTTGTTACACTCTTCACCGAAAGGACTATAATAGTATTATTTTTTCATACGCATATCATATAGAGAAATGATTGGGGTTGATAACAAAGAATTTATGGGTAATTAGGAAAATAACAAAAACTTTATCTAACCGACTTACTATTTTGCAAGGGAATCCTATTTTTTTTTGTTATACTAGGGTTGGACTCGCATTCTAACATCATATGTTTTGTATCTATATCATGTATCTTTTACATTCATTAACACATTCTAACATCATATGTTTAAGTATTAATCTAGGTGTGAAATTTTTTTTTTTTTTTTTTAAATCTTTCGATTTGGCATTTGATTTTAAATAAACATTTTCTATGTTTTGAGAACTTATTATTTTATTTTTTATTGCAAGATAGTTCCATCCAATCTTTAAATATATTCTAATTATAATCATGCAACGCACATATCAGTATATTTACTTTTGTCATTTTTTCATAATACACCAACATAATTATAGAAAATTAATTTATACATAATCTAAATTTTATTTTACGTTTTCTTAAACGCTTAAAAGGTTTTTTCTAGATTTTTTGGGTTAAAAGCATTGATTCAAATATTACGTTACTAAATATGTATTTTTCTTGGATCATGGTGTAGAACTGAGTACATTTTTACATAAATATCATATAACATTTCCTGCGTATTTTGTTGTAAAATTCATGAATAATATGACCACTAATTAAGGATTTTTAAAGCCTAAATCTTAAAATTATAAACCCTAAAAATGTTTTGACTCTTAAAACCCCTTAAATCCTCAAAACTAAACCATAATAGAACATAGTTAATCCAAACTCAAATGATATAATGAAAAAATAATTTTTAAAAAGTGGTATTTTTGCAAAGATTTTGAAAAGGTGACATTTTTGAAAAGTGGTATTTCTTAAAATTTCTCTTAATTTTTTATTTTATATGTATCAAAACTTAAAATTTTTTATTTATTTTAAATTATGGTATAACAGCGTTTCAATTTTTTTCTTTTATACTTCCAAAAAACTCAAATATAACATTTGAATAAAATCTTATATTTCAGATTTTCACCTTATTTTCTCATCTTTATTGAGATTGTTCAATATTATTTAGTGAAATCGTATGTCTTCTTTCTCTTGAAACCTTCAACTTCCTAACAATCGGTTGAAGCTCAATATAATGCTTCAATAATAAACATCATTTAATCTTCTTCTTTCTTTTTTTTATCTCATTTCCTTTATTACATTTTTATTCATCGTTATTAAACTCATAATATTTTGATTACTTCCTAATGAACTACAATATAAATATAATATATTCATTATTGTAAACTTTATTTAGAAAATAAAATACTCAAATAAAATTCTCAAGTAATCCTAAAATATGGTTCGCGTGATACATGAGTTTTATAATTTTATTAAATTTAACGAAAAAAAATTGATTTAACCATTTACAATTTTATGCTAATTTTAATCATTCACTTACTTATTTTTAGTATAATATAACTCGCATGATGCATTTTTTGGTTTTGCACCAATTTATACCTTTTATATCTTTAAAATAATGGTAATATAACACTTTCAAGTTTTTCTTTCATACTTCCATAAAATTCAAATATAATCTTATGAACAAAATCGTATATTCCAAATTTTCATTTTATTATCTCATTTTTAGTGAGATAGTTCAATACCCTTTTAGTGAAATAATATATATATTCTTAACAATCATTTGACACTCATATTATTTAGGTTTTTTTTCTTTGATGTCATTTATATTTTCATTCATTTGTTCTTATATGTCTATTATTTTTACATAATTCCAATTTCCATATTTTCAATTTTTGAAATTGAATATATAAACTTTTATCATTATCATAAGCTCATAATAAAATATTTATTGTTGTAGTTTTATATTTATAACAATAAAATACTCAAATAATTTTTTTTTGTCAACAACTCAAATAATTTATATTTACTACTTTTAGTTATTTATTGACTTATTTTTCGTTTTTTATTTAATTAGAAATTTTAGTAGCTATATGTAACTTGAAACTATATGTAACTTTAGTAGCTATATGTAATTTTAGTAATCATTTTTTCTCTATAAATTAAAACTTGTTTCATTAGATTTGGAAACAAGAAACAAAAAAACACATTTTCTCACCCAACAAACTCTTTTTTACCATTTTAAACATTTTTTTTTAGAGAATTAGATTACAATAATAATTCTTTTAACACTCAAAATTCTTCTAATTATCTTTTTAACTATCCAAATCCCAACAATTATCAATTTCAAAACCAATCTCCAACCAACCCCAAATTATGGTTTTGCACCAAATTTAATCGATAATTGTTATTATTATGTAATCATAAAAACATAAAATAAAATAAAAATATGAAATAAAAACTAGTGGGGTAGAGTGTTGAATTTCTTAAAACAAAACCATTGTAGAAGAAAAAAAATAAATGGATGTTGTATTATTAGGTGGAAGAGATAGAAGATGATCTGTGTTAAAAAATAAAAAATTGGGTGTTGTAAACAAAAAGCATTGTGGATAGTCTAATATGCTTTGCACTAATTAATTTCAAGGTAAGTCACCGACTTCAGGCAGAATCTGACCGGAGATTTGGGCGGAGAATATGTTTAGGGCGATGACACGGTGGTTAACGGTGGCGTTGCCGCACTCGAGGCAGAACCATGAGCAACAGTCGCTTTGGGGGTCCCACGAGGCTAGGTGATAAGGGTTGTTTAGAGATTTCTTGATCTTGAGGAGGGTATTTTTGTCATCTTTGTTACAAAGATCTTTAGATAAAGAAGTTTGAGGAGTGTGAACAAGAACAAGAACAAGAACAAGAGAGAGAGTAAAGTTGCGTCGTTGTCTTATCATAACAAAATCCATAAGTAATGCATTTGGAAAGAAGAAAGCAAAATACACTAACTAATCACAAGAGCATAGATCATGATTTTGGACTTGGCTTTACTAATCCTCTTTAGATGAAAGAAGTAGAAGATGATAACACTAAATACACAAAACGTCAAAACATATGGAAGCAAGGAAAAAATAAGATTAGATTTTACCTCTTTAAAGGTGCTAATACTATAACTGGTGTTGAATCCTCTTTCCTTGAACTCCTCTGACCTAGACATAAGAAACTCCATCACTTTCTCATATCTCGCATACTTCTCAGCAATTCCAAAACTCAAAACCAGAGATTCTGGTGTCTTCTCTGTATCAACCATAATAAAGAAAGTTCATGTAAATTGCGAAAATTGAATACAAAAAAAAAATTCTATAAACCAATTTGAAAAAAATCAGAAGCTCAAGCAATTGAGCTTACCATGAACATCCATGAGTAGAGGTTTCATCATGGCTGAGTCAAGCTCCACGAATTGGCTAAATTTGTTTAGTGAAGAAACCGGTTTCCATGGTTCCAAGTGGTCTGGATCCAGATTGAAAGAGCTTGCAGGTATGATCTCTTGTTTTCCTCCGGGGTTCACCATATAAGAACGGTTATTCTGCATCATTCATCGACAATAACACACAATCAAACAAGAGCCATTAGAATCCTCAAAGCTTACTAATTGTTAACCCTAAATAATCTAGATTCCTAGAGAATCACCATCACAAGTGAAAGGATTTAGTTAAATTGACAAAAGGAGCAACTCTATTTATCCAAAACCAATTCGAACCAAGCATATTCGCATCACGAATTAATCAAATCCATTTCGGCAAAACAAGGAAGAAAATTCTACTCCAAACGAGTTATTAGGAAGAAATTAACGAGAGGCAAAGCACCTGAAATCGCCTTGAGAACAGCTTCTTGAGGTGGGCCTTGCTCGGATTGATCGTTATTGGTGCAATTGAGACGACGGAGCCGCTCCAGAACAGAGGCAAATCTGGAGAAGAGAGCGAAGAGAGAGAGATCAAACGCCCTTTGTTTTTTTTTACTCTTTTATTGATTAAAAAAATCATCTTCTCATTTGCCAACATCCGTCCTCAAGAACTAAGATCTTAAATTTATAATATAAGACCCGTTTTTTTTTATTTTGGGTATTTTTTATTTAAATAAATTCAGTTATATCTTAAAAAAATAAGTTAAGATAGTCGTTTGAGCATGCTCTAAGGGTTGTTTAGAGATTTCTTGATCTTGAGGAGGGTATTTTTGTCATCTTTGTTACAAAGATCTTTAGATAAAGAAGTTTGAGGCGTGTGAACAAGAACAAGAACAAGAGAGAGAGTAAAGTTGCGTCGTTGTCTTATCATGGTGTTTGGTTTTTTTTGGTGTCGATTTTGTGTTTTTGTTGAAAGTGCGTGTGATGATATATATATAGAGAGATATTTTTGATGCGATAGGAACCATAATAGTCGATACTTATGGTCAATACGTCGGTGTTGATTAAAATGCAAGAAGATGGCTTCTCTTATCATTAAGCGTAAATGGAGTATATGAATGATATTGTTTCAGAAAAAAAGTAGTCTTTAAAATTTATTAACAATACTTTTTACATTATAGACTACAATTTAGCTACATACATAATTCTTTTTTTTTGTTAAAACATACATAATTCTTGGTTTATAAAAATATGTTAATTTACGAAATGGCAAAAAAGAAAAATTATATAGTTGATCAACTAAACATAGAAATATTAGGTTATAAAATGGAAATTACTCCTCCAACAAGGTTACATGAATAAATACTTGTTTCAATACATCTTGTTTAAATAAAACAAAATTCACTATTGTTGTTTTCTTAGAGCATAATCTATGGTAGGTTTTAAGTTAGGGGTGCTAAGTAATTTTTTATTATAAATTATATAAAGTTAAAATTAAAACCCCATTTTGAGGTTCTATAAATGCTAAAATTAAAACCCTATTTTGAGATTCTATAAAGTTAAAATTATTATTTAATTATTTTTAATTCATTAGTAATCCATTAAAAATCACTAACACATACATCATGCTCTTAGATACCATCATATTCTAAAAATAAAACTAACTCTGTTTTTGTGGTGCCCCACATGCTTCCGTATAAATTACTCCGATCGATAACTGTTTCCAAAATTTAGTGGTTAATGTATGTACTATTTTCCATCTAGATTCAAAACTGATTAAATAAATTAAATACAACTTTTAAATATAAATAGTTTAGTTTTTAAAGTGGTTGGTACTAATATCGTCACTTTATCAATTGCAAATTAAAATAATTTGGTGGTAGTATAAATATACAAACCTACTTAATAATTGATCTTAAACGATTGGTACTAGGCTATTAAAAAGGGGGGAAAAACACTAATTGGTTCTATAACATTACACCACACAAAAAGCAGAGCACATCGGTGAATGTCATCATGTCACCGGAAACCACCACAACTATCTTGATCTCCTCCGTCGTCTTCGCAGCCGTCGTATACCTTCTCATAAACTTCTCATCATCTCCTGCCGACCATCGGAACCAAACTACTTTCCCAAATCATTTTTTTCTTTTAATAACTACTTTCCCAAATCATCATCTTACGAATCAAATGTCAACTCGCTACTCACCGCCTTCGTAAACTCTGCTTCTGTCTCCTCATACAACAATTTCACCGTCGACGAGAACCCTAAAGATACCGTCGGTGATCGATGGTGGTATGTCTTTGCCTTCAATCTGGTCGGCAATCGTTTTGTAGTCTTCAGGTAATCCGTCAAGGATTGTCACAACCGCATCTTCATGGTCACATGGCTTACCCAATAAGGCAAGTTGATCAAGAAGAGTAGTCACGCTTTGAATGTAGGCATCGATGGATTTTGTCCCCTTGGTGAGATGCTTGAGTTGTGTCTTCAAGGTTTGAATATGGCCTTGAGTCGGTTTGGCATACGTGTTAGCAAGTTTGTTCCAGATCTGAACCGTCGTGGTGGTTGTGGCAGCGAGAGGTTAAAGAGAAAGAGAGATAGCGCCAATAAGAGCGCTATAGATAAGCTTGTCTTGTCGGTGTCATTTTGTGTAAGCAGGATTCGGAGTCGTGTCGGTGCCGAAGGTGATTGTGGCCGTAGGAGCGATCGTGGATCCATCAATGTGGCCAACAATACCATGACCGTCCAGAAAAGAACGTACTTGAAGACTCCACATGAGGTAGTTTGTGCTTGTGAGTTTGGTGACATGTGACATATTGATTGCGAGGACGGATTCACAGGTGAGCGGAATGGTTGTTGATTCTTGAGCCATGGCTGACGGCGAAAAAAAAAAAAAATTTAGGTCTTTTAGGAGCGTTGCTCTGATACCATATAAGGTATTGATAATTGTCGTTGTATTGATTTTACAAAGAGATGTACACTAATTTATGCAGAGTATTAAGACAACAAATGAGGAAAGAACTAATCACAATAATGTGTAAATATTGACTTAACATATTTAGCTAATACCTCCGGCTACGGTAAAGCCTTTAGCCTCCTCAGTTGCTTTTCTTTTAAATAATCCCACCATGCAAATGCTACAACGATATGACATTAATGTAAACCATTTGTCACTAGTATTCTTGACATTAGTACAAACCGTAGTATTTGATATTCATAGTGTTTAAATGCAGAGTCGAAAACGTTTGGCAGCATATTTTTTGACAAGCTGATGACAACAACTCGACATCAATTCGGAGATGAATCCAAGAGTTTCTTTGACCGAGGACAAGAATTTATAATTAATACAATGAAATCATTATTGTTATTCGTTTTTTTGGTTTCCTATTTGTTTTTGTGTTATATATCTATTTTATTTGTTTCTAAAAATTACTATAAATGAATAGACTTCTTTTACGAAACTTTTTTTATTATCCTCGTAATTTTATTTGAACATGTTAATGTATCTGAACAATTATATATTTGAAACTGGATTGGAAAAACACCTTGGGGTGAAGTTTACTTAGCCGAGTGCTACCCGTGGAGCCACTGGCCACGGTAAGGCACCTTTTCGTAATGCTTTTTGTGTGTTGTAATGTTATAGAACCAATTAGTGTTTTTCCCCCTTTTTAATAGCCTAGTACCAATCGTTTAAGATCAATTATTAAGTAGGTTTGTATATTTATACTACCACTATGCATTATTTTAATTTGCAATTGATAAAGTGATGATATTAGTATCAACTACTTTAAAAACTAAACTATTTATATTTAAAAGTTGTATTTAATTTATTTAATCAGTTTTGAATCTAGATGGAAAATAGTACATACATTAACCACTAAATTTTGGAAACAGTTATCAATCGGAGTAATTTATACGGAAGCATGTGGAGCACCACAAAAACAGAGTTTTATTTTTAGAATATGGTGGTATCTAAGAAAACAACAATAGTGAATTTTGTTTTATTTAAACAAGATGTATTGAAACAAGTATTTATTCATGTAACCTTGTTGGAGGAGTAATTTCCATTTTATAACCTAATATTTCTAGGATTAATTAGCTTAATATCAGTTTAGGCTAAGATAATTAGGTAACTAATATAAAGCTAATCAAATTTAGGTAAATAGCAGTGAGAATTAAAAAGTGGACGGTTTTGCCCTGCAAAAATTTAAAAAGGAAAGTGGGTAAAAAAATAAAGAAGCAGTATATTCACCATGATCGTGTATTCAATAGGGGACATTAATTAGCTTGATTGATGTTTTTTTTATATTCTGGGTAGTTCATCAAGAAATCCAGAATGAGCTCGATTGAAGATTTTTGTATCTTCATTCAGATTATAGTAGTCAACTATACAGATATATTATATTAGTCAACTATACTGGTATATATTATATATAGTAGTCAACTATACTGGCATATATTATATATAGTTAACTACGTAAGTCTTATAGTTAACTATCCATGTGTTAAGTATAGTTGACTATTGCTGGGTATTGTATAGATATAGTTAAATACGTAGGTCTTATAGCTAACTATATTTCTGTTGAGTATAGTTGACTATTACTGGGTATTGTGTAGATATAGTTAACTACGTAGATCTTATAGCTAATTATCCATGTGTTAAATGCATGTGAAGAAGCAGGTAATGAAAAAATTGGACCGACGAAGAAACCCTAAACCATTAGAGATCGACGAAGCAGGTAATGAAAAAATTGAATATAAGAAAAGAGGAGAAGAAGAAGATGATGATGATGAGTAGAAGAGAAGAAAAAAAAATAAGAAAAAGATAAAGAAGAAGAAGATGATGATTATTATGATGATGAGATCGATTTACCAACAAGAAGAAGGTATGAAGAAAAAAGAAGATGAAGAAGAAGAAGAAAGACACGTGGGGGAGGAGAAAGAGGAAGATGACGGCAGAGAGAAAATTATAGATTAGAGATTAGGGTTTTAATTTTTTTTTAATGTAAAAAACTTTACAATTAATAAAAGGTAAAACTTAAAAAAAGTAAGTTAATTGAAATAAAGGTAGAATTGTCATGTTATGTTAGATACCTAACTATTAATTTAGGAGTGTTAGATTCCTAATTATTAATACATAGAGTATTATACATACTAATTACCCATATTTCTATGTATAGTTGATCAACTATATAATTTTTTTTTTTGCCATTTCGTAAATTAACATATTTTTATAAACCAAGAATTATGTATGTATATAAATTGTAGTCTATAATGTAAAAAAGTATCTGTTAACAAATTTTAAAGACTACTTTTTTCTGAAACAATATCATTCATATACTCCATTTACGCTTAATGATAAGAGAAGGCGATATTCTTGCATTTTATTCAAACACCGACGTATTGACCGTATGTATTGACTATTATGGTTCCTATCGCATCAAAAATATCTCTCTATTGTCATATATCATCACATGCACTTTCAACAAAATCGACACCAAAAAAACCAAACACCATGATAAGACAACGACGCAACTTTACTCTCTCTCTTGTTCTTGTTCTTGTTCTTGTTCACACTCCTCAAATTTCTTTATCTAAAGATCTTTGTAACAAAGATGACAAAAATACCCTCCTCAAGATTAAGAAATCTCTAAACAACCCTTATCACCTAGCCTCATGGGACCCCCAAAGCGACTGTTGCTCATGGTACTGCCTCGAGTGCGGCGACGCCGCCGTTAACCACCGTGTCATCGCCCTAAACATATTCTCCGCCCAAATCTCCGGTCAGATTCCGCCTGAAGTCGGTGACTTACCTTGAAATCAATTAGTGCAAAGCATGTTAGACTATCCACAATGGTTTTTGTTTACAACACCCAATTTTTTATTTTTTAACACACATTATCTTCTATCTCTTCCACCTAATAATACAACATCCATTTAATTTTTTCCTACTATAAGACCATCCACATTCGAGATATTTTGTGGATGTCTCTTAATAAACAAATATTAAAAACATACTCTCTCATCTTTTTACTCAACTTTATACCTTCTCTTTCATCATTTTACTCACTTTTTATTAATTTTATATTAAAACACACTCCAACTTTTATCCATTCTCTCTCCAACTTTGTCTTCCCCGAGACACAACTTTGTCTTCCCACTCCAAAAATACTCTTTCCCCGAGACACAACTTTGTCTTCCCACTCCAAAAATATTCACTATCTCTTCTCTTTACTCAAATTTTATTAATTTATATTTCAATACACCCCATTATTTCAACCAAAAACACTCTCTTTCTTCCTTTTACTCAACTTTTAATAATTTTATATTTAAAGACACCTACATTTTGTCTCCAATGCGGATGCTCTAATGGTTTTATTTTAAAAAATTCAACACTCTACCCCACTAGTTTTTATTTCATATTTTTATTTTCTTTTATGTTTTTATGATTACATAATAATAACAATTATTGATTAAATTTGGTGCAAAACCATTAGTTTTGAAATTGATAATTATTGGGATTTGGGTGAGAAAATGTGTTTTTTTTTTCCCTGTTTCCAAATCTAATGAAACAAGTTTCAATTTATAGAGAAAAAATGATTACTAAAACTACATATAGCTACTAAAGTTACATATAGTTTCAAGTTACATATAGCTACTAAAATTTCTAATTAAATAAAAAACGAAAAATAAGTCAATAAATAACTAAAAGTAGTAAATATGAAATATTTGAGTTGTTGACAAAAAAAAAATTATTTGAGTATTTTATTGTTCTAAATATAAAACTACAACAATAAATATTTTATTATGAGCTTATGATAATGATAAAAGTTTATATATTCAATTTCAAAAATTGAAAATATGGAAATTGGAATTATGTAAAACAAATAGACATATAAGAACAAATGAATGAAAATATAAACGACATCAAAGAAAAAAAACCTAAATAATATGAGTGTCAAACGATTGTTCAAACAAATTTTTGTTAACATATACTTTTTTACATTATAGACTACAATTTATATACATACATAATTCTTTTTTTTTTTGTTAAAACATACATAATTCTTGGTTTATAAAAATATGCTAATTTACGAAATGGCAAAAGAAAAAAAATTATATAGTTGATCAACTATACATAGAAATATTAGGTTATAAAATGGAAATTACTCCTCCAACAAGGTCACAGGAATAAATACTTGTTTCAATACATCTTGTTTAAATAAAACAAAATTCACTATTGTTGTTTTCTTAGATACCACCATATTCTAAAAATAAAACTCTGTTTTTGTGGTGCCCCACACTCGAGCATTACTCAAATACATTTTGAATCAAAATGTGCTATGAATCCAACAAATGGAAGTTTGGTTCATGTTTTTATTAATCATTCCGAATGGAAAATACTTTTGTCTTTAGACTTGATTGATTTATTTGGAAAATTTAGAGATAAAGCTTGGTTGCTTGAATCTTTCACTAGCAACTCTTAAGAGGTGCACCACACAAACACTTGTTGTGTAAATAGGAATCAGAACCAAATCTCTGAAGATCCCCTCCTTTGGGGATGCGTCCACACAGTCTGTTATAGCTTAACATTAAAGGACTGAAGACTAAGTTCGGTCCACTGAACCGGGACACTCCCTGTGAGGCCATTGTGATTCAAGTCCAAAATGTTAACCGTCTTAGCAATCTTAACCTTGGATATATCGAACTGGAACATGTTTCTTGATAAATCAATGTACCATGTCGTTTTCTTGGCTCCAAACAATATAGAAGCATCACCTTTGAGCTTGTTCCGGGAGAGATCGATCCGGTAAAAGTTGAGGTTGCCTAGTGATTTTGGTATCAAGCCAGAGAGTTGGTTGTGTGATAAGAAAATATCAGGGACTTCTCCTTTAAACGACCCAAATGACTCTGGTATTGGACCTAATTGAAAGTTTTAACATTTTTGAGGTTAGAAATATTACATTTTTGTTAGTGTGACTAATAGAGACAAAGAGAGTTATAGTTATTAACCTGTAAGCTTGTTCCTGCTGAGTTCAAGATATCCGAGTTTAGGTAATAAAGAGAGAGAACTTGGTATGGAACCAGAGAGGTCATTGAAAGAAAGGTCTATGTACTCAAGATTCTTGAGCTGACTTAGAAACTCCGGAACCGGACCGGTCAGATTCGTCCAGCTAAGTCTAAGAAAACAAAGATACTTGAGCTTGGCGATGGTTGGTTGGATTTGACCGGTGAGGTTAGAGAGACACCACTAACGTCTCTTTGCATTAAACCTGCAACTGTCTCTTTCCTTTTCTCACATAAGGAAAGAGATCAATTCAACTTGACAGGAGCCTTAGAGAATAAAACACTCAAGAAAAAGGAAAGTCAAATACCCACAATATCCTAATTCTGCAAATGCATAATTATATCATAATTCAAAATACGATCTTTAGAATTAAGGATTCTACAGAGAGTTTGCGGAAGATCAGTGTTTGCAAGTACGGCAAGTCACCGACTTCAGGCAGGATCTGACCATTTTGACACCCCTATATTTAATGGAGACCATCAAAATCAACAAAATAACTCCTCTGTTTATTAACCAAACTTAATAAGTTTCTGCAGAAATAACACTACTAATAATACGTAAAGCATATACTGTGCTCTGTTTTTCTCATGCTCTGTTTCTTCTTTTGTAAAATACATTTTACTGTACTTACTAATTGGTTGTAACATGCAAAACATGTGAAGTGTAAAACTGGACCATTTTTTTGGACTATCCACTCACTTTTGACTAATCCACTTGAATCGAATTGATTCCAAAACAGAGAAACTCTAAAGGCAAGTTGAGATCCAATAGTAAACCAATAACCAACAAATGAGAATGATCAACCTTTTTAACCTCTCTCTCTTCTTCTTCTTCATCTTCTTCCCACGCTCCGAAAGCTGCAACTCAAATGACAAAACTACCCTCCTCAAGATCAAGAAAGCCCTAAACAACACTCAAATCCTCAGTTCTTGGGACCCACGTAACGACTGCTGCATTGACTGGATTGGCGTCACGTGTACACACGGCCGCATCACCGGCCTAACCATTCAGGCCGGAGACGTCGTCGGTCAGATAGCAGAGGAGATCGGCGACCTCACCGACCTCGTTATCCTAGATTGGAGTAGTCTCTATCATCTTAGAGGAACCATTCCACGCTCAATCACAAAGCTCAAGAATCTGGTTTATTTCCGGTTTAGGATAACCGAACTCTCTGGTCCAATCCCGGAATACATCAGCGAGCTTCAGAACATAACCTTTTTGGACCTCTCTTTTAACCGGTTCAACGGTTCAATACCCGGTTCGATTTCTCAAATGCCAAATCTAAAAGCCATACAGCTCAGTCATAACAAGTTAACCGGTTCTATACCGGAATCTTTCGGATCATTTGTAAGAAAGGTCCCAGATCTCTACTTGGATCATAATCACCTCTCAGGTAAAACTTGTCACTCTAATTTTTGCATAACATTTTTCATTAATGTTGATTAGTAGAATAATGATATATGCATATATAGATTTATGTTAATCCTAATTGCTAATGCAGGAAAAATACCAAAGTCGTTATCCAAATCCGACTTCAACATTGTGAGTTTGTCAGGAAACAATTTCAGTGGAGACGCTACGATGTTCTTTGGACATAACAAAACAAGCGTAAGACTGGACTTGTCGATGAACAACTTCCATTTCGATCTCTCAGAGGTGAAATTCGCTAAGAGCTTGGTGTCATTAGACCTGAGCCATAACAATATTTACGGAGAACTTCCCTCGAGACTGACCAAGCTCCCTCTTGACCATTTTAATGTAAGTTTCAATAGTTTATGTGGGTCCATCCCTCAGGGCGGTCTGCTCCAGACTTTCGAGGTCTATGAATTCTCAAACAACCTCTGTCTATGCGGTGCACCCCTCGAACGTTGCTAGCTAATCGATTTGAAAATGTACTATGAATTCATAAAATACAAATTTGGTTGATGTTCTTATGAAGTAATCCGAATAACAATACACTTGTCTATAGACTTAATTGGAAAAGTAGAGAACAAACTTAGTTGTTATCTTTCACTTGCAACTCTCAAGAGGTGCACCACATAAACCCTTATTGTGAAAATAGGAAGAAGAATCAAATTTCTGAAGATTCCCTCCACTGGGGATGTGTCCACACAGTTTGTTGTAGCTAACATTGAAGACCGTAAGAGGAGCTTCGGTCCACTGAGCCGGAATATTCCCTGTTATCCCATTGTGATTCAAGTCCAAGTGATCAAGTGTACTAGGGATCTTAACCTTGGAGAGATTGAATTGGAACTTGTTTCTCGATAAATCAATATGATATGTCGTTTTGTTGGCTCCAAACAACATGGAAGCATCACCTTCGAGCTTGTTCTGGGAGAAATCGATCCGGTTAAAGTTGAGGTTGCCTAGTGATTTTGGTATCGAACCAGAGAGATGGTTGTGTGATAGGTCAATGTAAAGGACTTTTCCTGGAAACGACTCTGGTATCGAACCTGAATTGAATGAACAGTGTTAAGTAAGTAAAAAATCAATGATAGCAAAAAAAAAAAAAGGAGGAAATGAGAGTTCTTTACCTGTAAGCTTGTTCCCCTTAAGATTAAGAGACAAGAGATTAGGTAACAAAGAGAGAGAAGTGGGTATGGAACCAGAGAAGTTATTGTTGGAAAGGTCTAAGAATTGGAGATTCTTGAGCTGGCTTAGAAAGTCAGGAACCGGACCGGCCAGATTCGTCGACTGCACCCAGAGGAGCACAAGATATTTGAGCTTGGCGATGGTGGGTGGGATTTTACCGGTGAGGTTAGGGAGATATTGAAAGACAAGGTTCTCCAGATACATCAAGTCACCGACTCTAGGCGAGATCTCACCGGATACCTGGTCATCTGCGATGATGTATAGGCCGGTGACGCGGTATTTAAAGTCGTCGCCGCAGTGGACGCCAGACCACGAGGAGCAACAGTAGGTTCGCGGGTCCCACGTGGAGAGACTGTAAGGGTTGTTTAGGGATTTCTTGATCTCGAGGAGCGCTTTTTTGTCATCTTTGTGACAGAAATTTTTAGAGAAAGAGGTCGTAAGGAGGAGTGTGAACAAGAACAAGAAGAAGAGCAATGTCTTTGTCTTATCCATGGTGTTTGTGTTTTGTGTGTTTGAGTTTTAATGGAAACTATGTTGATAATATATAGACTATATATCAATGGGAACATGGTGCGTTACAGTTTTAAGTATGGTCCACTCCACTTTTAAATGAAATGGAAAAAACGTGGTAAAAAAATTGAAAGAAAACTTGAAAAAGGATTGGTTTCCAAGATATTACATATATTGGGAGATTTGATTAAAGCCTTGAAAATGTCATCAAGATAAGTTGCAATAGGCATTTTGCTGTGATTGGCTTTTGTTTGACTGTGCATATATGGCAGATAATCACATATAACTACTTAGGGCTTCGGAAGGAACAGCCCTGCCACGAGAACCGCCGTGACGTCGAGAAGAAGCGGAGAACGAATGACTTCGAGATCTAAAGATTGGAAATCGACAAAACCGACAATACAAGGAAACAAAAAAGATTCTTTTGCAAGAAACAAATTGAGCCCTAGGCTAACGTTTATTTAACAACCAAACTCGTGTTCCAGTTTTCAAATGGGTCTTTTATTTATTGAGCCTTGAGATTAGTGAAGCCCAAAGGAAGAATCCTCAAATTGAAAACGAGACCCGAAATGTTGAGAGGTCCAACTTGGAGTTAGTTGTTGGCTTGTTGCCGTTATAAGTCAACTTGGAGTTTTAGCATTAACGTACGTCGATAACAACAAAAGGAAGATGAATAATCTGGTCAATTAATGTATGCGATTTAGTCACATGGCAGATTTTCTTCAATAAACTTCTGATTTAGAATTAATAAACCACACTTAAGCCAACATGGTGACTTTGTTGTGTATTACAAAAATCATGGTCATACAGCTAACTTTAAATTTTGAAAGTTCCAAGTTCCAACGTATCATGGATATATTTCAGAAATTTCAAGTGGTAAATTGGTCGGTTTTTGAAATAAAATATCCATTCATATGTACTAGCATATGATAGAGATACTGTAAATACTCCTTCCGTGTTTCATTATCATCTCACCCAAATTTTCATAATAAGATTCATTTAACTTGGATTTCTGTAATTTAAGAATTATACACACACTTAGATATTTTCTATACATTACTTAAAAAGAAAGAAAAAGATATATCTATGAGTACGTAGTATTCATACAACATTCATATACACCGATACACACTAATACATTCATCTACATTCGGGGTCTAATGTGCAATGAGTTCATCAAATGCATGTTTGGTTGATGTTTTATTAATCAATCCGAATAAAAAAAAAAACACAATTGTATGTAGAGACTTATTGGAAAAACTAGAGATAAGCGTAGTTGCTTGAATCATATTCACTTGCAACTCTTAAGAGGTGCACCGCACAAACACTTATTGTGAAAATATGAAGAAGAATCAAATGTCTGAAGTTTCCCTCCATTGGGAATACGTCCACACAGTTTGTTGTAGCTAACGTTGAAGAACTGAAGAGGAGCTTCGGTCCACTGAACCGAAATATTCCCTGTGATGCCATTGTGATTCAAGTCCAAGATACCAAGTGTCTTAGGGATCTTAACCTTGGATAGATCGAACTGAAACATGTTTCTTGATAAATCAATGTACCCTGTCGTTTTGTTTGCTCCAAACAAGATCGAAGCATCACCTTCAAGCTTGTTCCAAGAGAAATCTATCCGGTTAAAGTCGAGGTTGCCTAGTGAGTTGGGAATCGAACCGGAGAGCTGGTTGTGTGATAGGTAAAGGTCAGGGACTGTTCCTGGAAACGACCCAAATGACTCTGGTATCGAACCTAATTGAATAAAATGCTTCTTGATCAGATTGAGAAAAAAAAAGTGTTAATAAGTAAAGAATGGAATCATTAAACAATAAAAAAAGGATCTTTACCTGTAAGCTTGTTATAGCTGAGAATAAAGTTGAAAATATTAGGTAACATAGAGAGAGAAGAGGGTATGGAACCAGAGAGATCATTGTGGGAAAGGTCTATTTCCACGAGATTCTTGAGCTGACCAAGAAAATCAGGAACCGGACCGGTCAGTTTGGTCAAGGTGAGCCTGAGGGTCCGGAGTTTCTTGAGTTTGGCGATGGTGGGTTGGATTGGACCGGTGAGGTTAGATAGTTGGCCGAAGATAAGGGTTTCCAGATACGGTAAGTCGCCGACTTCAGGCGGGATCTGACCGGAGATCGGGCTGCCGTATATGATCAGGGAGATGACGTGGTCCTTAATATCCCCGGCGCCGCCGCACTCGATTTGAGGGTTCCAGGAGACGAGACTGTTAGGGATGTTTAGAGCTTTCTTGATCTTGAGGACGGTTTTTTTGTCGCCTTTGTTACAGAGATGTCTAGATAAAGAGATCGGAAGGAGGAGTGTGAACAAGAACAAGAACAAGAGCAATGCCATTGTCTTATCCATCGTGTTTAGTGTTTTGAGTTTTAATGAAAACTGTGATGGTATATATAGAAAGGCTATATGAATGGGAGCATGGTGCGGTAAGGTTTTATTAATAATTTTTGCTTACTAAACTAAACATGTTGTGGTACGGATTTTTCAAATGTCCGTTTTAAAAATAAAAATAAAACTTTTTTGGTTGTTACCGTTGTAAGTGAAAACAGAGGACAAGTCTTTTTTTGGTTGTTAGACCATCTTTATCCATAAAACTCATCTGAGTATCATTAATATTCACTATTCAGGAAAAAAAAATTCAGACCAATTGTATTGCGCTACGTGCTATGATACTCCTCTAGAGTCTCAGCCAACTGAGACTTTTGAAGATAAATCAGCTGAGTATCATAGATAATAATATTTGTTTAATCAGATGATACTCAAGAGTATCATTGATAATGATGCTCTTAGAGCATCATTATAGGTGAAACTTAATGGGTATCATTAGATATAAAATTATTAAAATTTGAATAAAAGGAAGAAAGAGAGTGTTTTTGGTTGAAATAATAGAGTGTATTGAAATATAAAATTAATAAAATTTAAGTAAAAAAAGGAGATGAGTTGATACTTTTGGAAAGAGAGTGTCTTTGTATCAATGGGTTGATACTTTCGGAGAGAGTTTAAACTTTAGTTGGAGTGTGTTTAAATATAAAATTAATAAAAGTTGAATAAAAGGATGAAAGAGAATGTATAAAGTTGAGTAAAAGGAAGAGAGAATGTGTGTTTTAATAATTTTATATCTAATGATACCCACCAAATCTCATGGATAATGATGGTCTTAGATGTTACCGTTGTAAGTGAAAACAGAGGATAAGTTTTTTGGTTTTTTATTTTTCTACAAAAATTTCATAAAAATCTGAAAAAGATTTTCATTATATTGTCTTGTATAATAGTTTTCCTTCTTTTATGTGTTCGGGTTGATATGTAGAGAATGAAACCTCTGCATGATTGGTTTTATGTGAATTCAGTTTCTACATGTTTTGTTTCTTGGATTTAGCTCATTCAGTCACGTAATGCTAAGTTTAGCCATCGCCTATGCATAAACTTAAGGATTTATGAAAATGTGCTATGAATTCATCAAATGCAAGTTTTGGTTCATGTTTATTAATCATGATAATACATATCATTTTACAGATTTTAACCGTTTTTTTTTTCCGGTAACCTAGAGACAAGCTTGGTTTTACTTGCAACTATCAAGAGGTGCACCACACAAACACTTATTGTGAAAATAGGAATAAGAATCAAATCTCTGAAGACTCCCTCCATTAGGGATGCTTCCACACAACTTGTTGTAGCTAACATTGAAGACCTGAAGAGGAACTTCGGTCCACTGAACCGGAATATTCCCCGTGATCCCATTGTGATTCAAGTCCAAGACTCCAAATGTCTTAGGGATCTTAACCTCGGTGAGATCGAACTGAAACATGTTTCTTGATAAATCAATGGAAAATGTCGTTTTGTTGGCTCCAAACAACATGGAAGCATCACCTTCGAGCTTGTTCCGGGAGAAATCAATCCGGTTAAAGTCGAGGTTGCCTAGTGATTTTGGTATCGAACCAGAGAGATGGTTATGCGATAGGAAAAGGTCAGGGACTTGTCCTTTAAACGACCCAAATGACTCTGGTATTGGACCTAATTGAAAATTTAAAAACTTTAAAAGTTAGAAAAAATTACATTTTGATAATCATATTTAATCAACGACTAATAGAAACAAAGATAAGTTGGTTATTCACCTGTAAGCTTGTTCCTACTAAGATCAATATACCCAAGTTTAGGTAATAAAGAAAGAGAGCTTGGTATGGAACCGGAGAGTTCATTGAAAGAAAGGTTTATGTAGTCAAGTTCCATGAGCTGACTCAAAAATCCAGGAACCGGACCGGTCAGATTAGTCCAGCTAAGCCAGAGAAAACGGAGATTCTTGAGCTTGGTGATGGTTGATGGGATTTGACCGGTAAGGTTAGTGAGTTTGCGGAAGATAAGGGTCTGTAGATACGGTAAGTCGCCGACTTCAGGCGGGATCTGACCGGATATCTGGCCGGAGAATATGGTTAGGGAGATGACACGGTGGTTAACGGTGGCGTCGCCGCACTCGAGGCAGTACCATGAGCAACAGTCGGTTTGAGGGTCCCATGAGGCGAGGTGATAAGGGTTGTTTAGTGATTCCTTGATCTTGAGGAGGGTGTTTTTGTCATCTTTGTTACAGAGATTTTTAGAGAAAGAGGTAGTGAGGAATGTGAACAAGAACAAGAGCGAGTAAAGCAGTGTCGTTGTCTTATCCATGGGGTTTGGTTTTTGGTGTTTTTTGTTGAAAGTGCATGTGATGATATAGACTATAGGGAGAGATATTTTGATTTCATAGGAACCAAAATAGTAAAATACATATGGACCATACGTCGGTGTTGAATATAATGCAAGAATATGGCCGCCTCTTATCGTTATGTGTAATTGGAGTATTCTAATAATATTGGTTCAGAAAAAATAGTCTTTAACATTTGTTAAATTGGAATCTATAATGTAAAAAAGTATGTATACATAATATTACATATCGAATATATCTCTAATAAAATAGTAAATACGGTTTATGAATAACTTGAGACAGTTTCATTAATACACTATATATAGTTTTTAAAAATTCTTGGTTTCAGAAAATATGTTAGTTTACGAAATGGCATAAAAAAAAAATTAATCAACTATACATATGATGTTGGGTTTCCCTCATAAGCCCAAAATTAATAAACCAAGCCTTAATATAAAAAGCCTAAGAAAAAGAAATATCTAGAAAAGTAGAGAAAGATGAAGAAATGTGTAGATTAAGAAATGTGTAGAAGTGTGTAGAATAAAAAGTGTGTAGAATTAGCTTGTAGTCCTTCTTTTCTCTAGTATAAATAGGGGTGCTCACTTCACTTGTAAAGATCAAGCAAAAACAAAAAGAATAGAGAGAAACACATTTCAAAAAGAGTTCTAAGAGAGTTATAAAGAGTCTCCAAACACAAAGCTTTGGCATCAAATATCTTTTCTAAAATACGAAAGCTATCTTAAACATTAGCTTTCTACTTTCCATCTTAATCTCTCTGAGAAACATTATCCGGTCATTTTCCCAACAAGTGGTAGCAGAGCCAGGTTACTGTTATCTTTGAAGGAGTGAAGATGGAGGCCACCGTTACCTTTGAAGGTGACATGTTCAAGCTCACGACAGACAACTTCTCTTATTGGAAACCGATGATGGAAGATCACCTTTATTGTAAGGATTTGCATGAGCCTATCATCATGAAAGAGAAGCCGGAAGGAAAGGATGATAAAGCATGGGAGATTCTTAATAGAAAGGCGGTTGCAGTAATCCGTAAGTACGTCGATCGCTCTCTTTTTGAACATGTCTCTACCTACACAAATGCTTTTGAATTATGGACAAAACTTGAATCCATGATTCAAAAGAAAACACCTCGAAACAAAGCTCTTCTTGCTAGACGATTGGTAAAGTTGGAATACAAGGATGGACAGAGCATGATGGAGCACTTGAACAATTTCAAGGGCCTCGTAAATCAGCTAAACAAAGTTGATATGAAGGTGGAAGATGAAATGCAGGCCCTTTTACTCCTCAGTTCACTTCCGGAGAGCTGGGATACGCTAGTCGTCACTCTAAGCAATTCAGCACCGGAGGGAAAGCTTACAATGGACACCGTCAGTGATAGCCTTCTAAATGAAGAAGTTCGTAGGAAGGAGCGAGGTTCGAGCTCTTATTCAGAAGCTAACATCGTTGATAGACGGGGTAGAGAAGAGACTCGTGTTCACAACAGAAACAGAGGACAAAACCAATCTCGAAGACGATCCAAGTCACGTCCTAGAGTTACCTGCTATTATTGTGGCAAGGCGGGCCACATGAAGTCGGAGTGTCGGTTTTTCAAGAAAGACCAACAAGCCGGTAATATCAAACCAGACCGGTTTAATTCTTTAAAGAAGCATGAAGACAAGACTACCACCATTGTGGAAGACCAGAGCGAAGAATTATATCTCGTTGGAGATTGTAATCTTAGCTCTGATGATAGCTCATGGATCGTTGATTCTGGTGCTTCTTTTCACGTCACTCCTCATGGAAGCTTCTTCACAACCTACCAAAGTGGTGACTTTGGTAATGTTCAAATGGGCAATCAAGGAAGAAGCAAGATTGTTGGAAAAGGAGATGTTATTCTTACATCAAACACAGGATGTAAGATAGTTCTCAAGGATGTGAGGCATGTTCCCGAGATGCGACTCAATCTCATATCAACCGGAAAGCTCGATGATGCCGGTTTGGATAGCTACTTTGGTAGTGGCAAATGGAAGTTAACCAAAGGGAGTTTGATCATGGCTCGAGGAAGAAAAGAAGGCTCTTTATATGTAACACAAGCCAAGTTTTTCAAGGAAGAAGTAAATGTCGCAAGTGATGACATGGATATATGGCACCGAAGACTCGGGCATATGAGTGAAAAAGGTCTAAATATACTTTCTCGCAAGAAACTTCTTCCTGAAATGAAAGGTACCCATCTCACACCATGTCATGATTGCTTAGCCGGAAAACAACATAGAGTCGCTTTCAGAAGATCATCTACACCTACGAGAAGGAAGCATATTCTTGATCTTGTGCATACTGACGTATGCTCCATGACTGAGAAATCCAATGGAGGTGCATTATATTTTGTCACCTTTATTGATGACCATTCAAGGAAGGTATGGATACATCTTTTGAAATCAAAAGATCAAGTTCTTGATGCTTTCAAGGAGTTTGTAGCCCAAATAGAACGGAGTACATGTCAAAAACTCAAGTGTGTTCGATCTGATAATGGTGGAGAGTATCGAGGTCCTTTTGAGGCATTTTGCAAAGCTCACGGAATCAAGATGGAGAAAACACCACCCAAGACGCCACAGCTTAACGGGATTGCTGAGAGAATGAATCGAACAATCACAGAAAGAGTTCGGTGTATGCTCTCTCACGCGAAATTACCCAAGTCATTCTGGGGAGAAGCTATCAAGACTGCAGTGGACATCATAAATCTTACACCATCAGTTCCCTTGGAAGGCGATGTCCCAGAGGAGGTTTGGTCAGGTAAGAAGGTCTCTTACAACCATTTGAAGGTGTTCGGTTGTAGAGCATTTGTCCATATTCCTAAGGATGAACGAGCCAAACTAGACTCCAAGACTAAAGAGTGCATCTATCTTGGATCACCAAGAGATGAGTTCGGCTATCGTCTTTGGGATCCAGTTAATAGAAAAGTTATCCGAAGTAGGGATGTTGTTTTCTTCGAAGATCAAACAATTGAAGACATCAACAAATCAGAGAAGCCAAAGCTAAGGGTTATAAGAAACAAGGATGTTCACAAACCTCAAGATCATGAAGAAGTGGTTGGTGACGATGGTATTAATCCAGAAGAAGAGGATCCTATCATGGATCCGAATGGTGATGAAAGTGAAGAAGACCAAGTGGAGCTCGGAGAAGAACATGAATTAAGAAGGTCCGGAAGAGAGACAAGACCATCTATAAGATACTATCGAGATGAGTATGTGAATCTTACAGATGAGGGGGAGCCACAAAGCTATGAGGAGGCCTTAGGAGACACTCACAAAGATAAGTGGGTAGAAGCTATGCAAGATGAAATGCAATCTTTACAAGAAAATCATACCTATGATTTGATGAAGTTGCCAAAGGGAAAGAGAGCCTTGAAGAACAAGTGGGTCTACAGGTTAAAGTATGAGGAGAAAAGCTCAAATCCAAGATACAAAGCCCGATTGGTTGTGAAAGGATTCAACCAGAAGAAAGGCATAGATTTTGAAGAAATCTTCTCTCCAGTAGTGAAGATGTCCTCCATCCGAGTTGTTCTTGGTCTAGCAGCGGTTCTAGACTTGGAGATTGAACAACTCGATGTCAAGACAGCCTTTCTACATGGTGAACTTGAAGAGGAGATCTATATGGAGCAACCTGAAGGATTCAAGGTTCCAGGAAAAGAAGACTTAGTGTGTCGATTAAAGAAGAGTCTTTATGGCCTTAAGCAAGCCCCAAGGCAATGGTATAAGAAGTTTGACTCCTTCATGGCGGATCATAACTTCAAGAAAACCAAGAACGATCATTGTGTTTTCATAAAGAGGTATGCAAGCAGCGACTTTCTTATATTGTTGCTTTATGTTGACGATATGCTAATTGTGGGTCAAGATCGCAACAAGATAGCCGCATTGAAGAAAGACTTAGGAAAGTCTTTTGCGATGAAAGATTTGGGGCAAGCAAAACAGATTCTTGGAATGAAGATCACTCGGGATAGGACAAAGAAGCTTTTATGGCTATCCCAAGAAAGGTATGTTGAAAAGGTGCTGGAAAGATTCAATATGCATAAATCAAAGCCAGTGAGCACTCCACTTGGTGGACACTTTAAGCTAAGTTCGAAGCAAAGTCCAACAAGTGAGAAGGAGAAAAAGGAAATGAAGACTACTCCTTATGCATCAGCAGTAGGTAGTCTCATGTATGCTATGGTGTGCACTAGACCCGACATTGCCTATGCGGTAGGAGTTGTGAGTCGCTTCCTAGCCAATCCGGGAAAGGAGCATTGGAAAGCAGTTAAGTGGATTCTACGTTATCTACGAGGCACAACAAAGAAGTGTCTATGTTTTGGCAATGGAAAACTTGAGTTGAACGGTTACACCGATGCTGATTGGGCTGGTGATAAAGATTCAAGAAAATCAACTTCAGGATTTGTGACTACCTTTGCAGGGGGAGCTGTTTCTTGGCAATCAAAGATACAAAAGTGTGTTGCCTTATCCACCACGGAAGCAGAGTACATCGCAACAACAGAAGCATGCAAGGAGATGCTATGGATGAAGAACTTCTTGCTTGAGTTGGGAGTAAAGCAAGAAAAGTACAACATGCTATGTGACAACCAAAGTGCTATTCACTTAGCAAAGAATCCAACATTTCACTCTCGCTCAAAGCACATCGATATTCGACATCATTGGATCCGAGAAATTCTTGAAGAGAAGCTCATACATCTCAACAAGGTACACACAGATGAAAACTGGTCAGACTTTATGACCAAAGTATTACCGATCAAGAAGTTTGAAGATTGTTGCATAGGCACGGGCATGGCGATAGTTTCGGGCTAAATCGGGAAGGGGGAGATTTGTTGGGTTTCCCTCATAAGCCCAAAATTAATAAATCAAGCCTTAATATAAAAAGCCTAAGAAGAAGAAATATCTAGAAAAGTAGAGAAAGATGAAGAAATGTGTTGATTAAGAAATGTGTAGAAGTGTGTAGAATAAGAAGTGTGTAGAATTAGCTTGTAGTCCTTCTTTTCTCTAGTATAAATAGGGGTGCTCACTTCACTTGTAAAGATCAAGCAAAAACAAAAAGAATAGAGAGAAACACATTTCAAAAAGAGTTCTAAGAGAGTTATAAAGAGTCTCCAAACACAAAGCTTTGGCATCAAATATCTTTTCTAAAATACGAAAGCTATCTTAAACATTAGCTTTCTACTTTCCATCTTAATCTCTCTGAGAAACATTATCCGGTCATTTTCCCAACATATGAATATTAAGTTATAAAATGGAAATTACTCCTCCAACAATATTTAGGCCACATGAATAAAAACTCGTTTCAAACATCTTCTTTAAATATAACAAAATTTCACCATTGTTGTTTTCTTAGATACCACCATATTCTAAAAATAAAACTCTGTTTTTGTGGTGCCCCACACTCGAGCATTACTCAAATACATTTTGAATCAATGTGCTATGAATCCAACAAATGGAAGTTTGGTTCATGTTTTTATTAATCATTGCGAATGGAAAATACATTTGTCTTTAGACTTGATTGATTTATTTGGAAAATTTAGAGATAAAGCTTAGTTGCTTGAATCTTTCACTTGCAACTCTTAAGAGGTGCACCACACAAACACTTGTTGTGTAAATAGGAATCAGAACCAAATCTCTGAAGATCCCCTCCTTTGGGGATGCGTCCACACAGTCTGTTATAGCTAACATTAAAGGACTGAAGACTAAGTTCGGTCCACTGAACCGGGACACTCCCTGTGAGGCCATTGTGATTCAAGTCCAAAATGTTAACCGTCTTAGCAATCTTAACCTTGGATATATCGAACTGGAACATGTTTCTTGATAAATCAATGTACCATGTCGTTTTCTTGGCTCCAAACAATATAGAAGCATCACCTTTGAGCTTGTTCCGGGAGAGATCGATCCGGTAAAAGTTGAGGTTGCCTAGTGATTTTGGTATCAAGCCAGAGAGTTGGTTGTGTGATAAGAAAATATCAGGGACTTCTCCTTTAAACGACCCAAATGACTCTGGTATTGGACCTAATTGAAAGTTTTAACATTTTTGAGGTTAGAAATATTACATTTTTGTTAGTGTGACTAATAGAGACAAAGAGAGTTATAGTTATTAACCTGTAAGCTTGTTCCTGCTGAGTTCAAGATATCCGAGTTTAGGTAATAAAGAGAGAGAACTTGGTATGGAACCAGAGAGGTCATTGAAAGAAAGGTCAATGTACTCAAGATTCTTGAGCTGACTCAGAAACTCAGGAACCGGACCGGTCAGATTCGTCCAGCTAAGCCTAAGAAAACGAAGATACTTGAGCTTGGCGATGGTTGGTTGTATTTGACCGGTGAGGTTAGAGAGTTTGCGGAAGATTAGTGTTTGCAAGAACGGTAAGTCACCGACTTCAGGTGGGATCTGACCGGAGATCTTGTCGTCTGATATGTCTAGGGAGGTGACACGGTGGTTGACGCTGCACTCGATGGCGGTCCATGAGCAGCAGTCGGATTTAGGGTCCCACGAGATAATGTTGTAAGGGTTGTTTAGGGATTTCTGGATCTTGAGGAGGGTGTTTTTGTCATCTTTGTGACATAGATCTTTAGATAAAGAGGTCGTAAGGAGTGTTGTGAACAAGAACAAGAAGAAGAGCAATGTTGTTGTCTTATCCATCGTGTTTTTTTTGTGTTTGAGTTTTAATGGAAACTGTGATGATGATATATAGACTATACGAATGGAAGCATGGTGCGTTACAGATTTATGTAGGGTTCACTTTTAAAATGAAATGATAAAAATGTGGTCAAATTTGTTTTAAAATATTAAATAAAATAAATAAGCATTTGAACAGTTCAATTTTCCGGTCTGGTACGATTGACTGGGTTACTAAACCGGAAGATATAGTCCACTCATATAATAATTTCAAATTACAGATCCTGTTTGTGAATGAAACAGAGGATCCTCAAATTGTTTTAGTAGCAATTTTCTTTGTTGGTTCAGTACAATAACAATATACATGAACATAAGATCCTAATGCCAACACAAACAAAAGTGTGTCATTCACCGTCACAAAATAGCCTAAAACATGTACAAGTGAGTCTTCAAGCGAAATCACTGCACACCAAATCACCTTGTCCTTAAACCAACTTGAAGCCAAATACTTGTCCCAGAAAACCACCAACTTACCACCACAACCTGCCAATTTGACACTAGTATTACCGGCAAGATTAGGTAGCACAATAATAGATTATGTTCTCTATCATACAAAGAGAGCCTTGATCAAATTCCATCGGTTCTATTGTCATTTCCTTTGGCTTTACCCTTCATACCAGACACTGCGTCAGAGACTATGTCGATCGGAACTGGCTCCCAAGTTTGAGTCTTTGTATTGAAAACTTCAACACAATTCAAAGAATCTGGTTTTTCGCAACTTCCTGGTATATACATATTCCCATCATAGACGCAAGCTTCCTGTGTATATACATATTCCCATCATATACAACTTCCTGTGTGAGCAAGACGCAAGCTTTGAGCTTCGAGCCAAGTGTGAGTTCTACAATCCAGAAATGAGACGTTAGAGCAAGGAGCAGCTTCCATGGGGCGTAGAGATTATGATCGACGGAGACGAGATCTGACCATTTCTCAGAAGGTGAGTTGAGAATCATGATATAACTTCTCAAACTATCATATTTAAAAAAGTAGCTTGTTTTTAAATTAATTAATGAAATAAACTGAATAATGACCATTATACCCTTTGTTTATTTGTCAATAATTGTGATGAGACATTATGACATGACATTTATTTGTCAGAGTCACGGTTAATTTTGCACAGAAAACGAATTTTTCTCTTTATATTTTTTCGTGATATATTATTGATCAATATATACTATTTTTATGTATGGCATACCATAATATATTAATCATGTTAGTAATGAAATTATATTTACAATATCATACCATTATTGAAAATGACAATTCAGCAAGAGATGTCGATAATCAAATTTTTATTGTGAATGTAATTACTGAATTATTTATATAAAGTTAAAATAAAAAGTAATAGAACATGATACTATATACTATATATTTATATAGTATAAAATATTATATAGAGTATTTGTATCGTATATCATGTTTAGCGGTAGGCAACATAACATAACAAAAAATTTATATAATAACTAGGTGATTCCCCGCGTAATACGTGGATGAAATATTTTCTAATTTCCTAGGTATCAAACTAATTAAAAAAATTCGTTTCGTGGTTAAACATTATCAATGATGTTCGATTAAAATTGTAATCCTCTTAGATCTTCATCTTCTTTTTTTTTTGGTCAAAAAATCTTCATCTTCTACTTCTTAATTTACTAAATGAATTTCTTTTCATGTTTTATATTTGATGTAGCTCGTGTTCTTTCACTACTTTTAATTCTCATTCTTCTGAAAAAACAAAACAAAGATAGTTAAAATAAGCATGATTTGGAGTAAATTTTGAATTAGGATGAAAAAATTGGTAAAATAATAGTTAATATCTCATTATCTTCTTGTTCTTTAAGATCACGATTACATATATTTTTTTTTTAATTTTAATTTATAATCACAATAGTAATTTGTCTTTTGATTTTTTCTTTTGGTGGCCAAATGTTTCTTTAAATTTTTAAATTTAAAATTGATTCGTATTTTTTTTATAAAAATTTTATAAATAAATGTTTGCAAATATTTTTTCATGACAATCAAAAATTTAAAATGTAAGAAATTATTACTCTCTTGCCATGTCATAATTTTTTTTAGCCATGTCATATTTTATTTGAAAAAGTGAATGTGAAGATAACACATAATCATCTTCTCACAAATCACTTTCCAATTAATATATAAGGGATAACATGGCACATGTTAATATATATATATAACATGCTATATTGAACATGACATGATATATATTACAAAATATAGTATGTTACTATATAACATGGTAAACATGTTATATTTATACTATATAAACGTATAATATGTCTATAACATATAATATTATATTCATCATATTATAAACAATGTTCAAAATATATTACTGGTAGATAGTGTAACATGACATATAATATATATAATAATAACACGACATACTATGTTAACATATGACATGTTATATATATATAACATGATATATAAAATATAACATGGTATGGTATGCTATACAAATATATAATATACAATATATTATATTACATTTGACTGTAACGTTATATGAATGATTCAAATAATTCATATTCGTTTTTAAATTTTTGAAGTTGCAACATATGCAAAAAACAATCTAGTTTTTTAATATATACATATATGATAAGATGATTCAATTCTATTAATAAAAATTAGACCATTTATATTTAGTGGAAGTGTTTCATCATTTATCTTTTTGCATTTAATGATAACCAGTGCGTATCATACTATACATGATAGTCAATGTCATATCTGATTTTAGAAGGGTATTTTGGTCATAAATTTGTTTTTCTTAGCTATGAAGCTTAATTAATTATAGAAGTGTTTATCTACTTATATTTTGAGTTATAACAGAATATTAACCTAAATGACCCAAAAATTAATGAAGTCTTACAAGTGATGAAAGTCTATATATCCGATGCTGATATATGAACTAGTGGTTCAATTTTCCGGTCTGGTACAAATGAGAAGCATATTGCGGTACAGATTTATGTAAGGTCCACTTTTAAAATGAAATGGAAGAAAGTGGTCAATTTTCTAAAAAAATATTTCCTCTATTTTTAATATAACATGTTTTGATTTAAATCACTAAGAAAAAAGAATTCTTTTCAATAAAATTATTTAATATATAAAATATAAATAATTCAACCAATTTAAAAAAGACTGCATAATCAATACAATAAAAACACAGTTTGTCTCTCCAGAAATCAGCCAAATTGTGTTGTGAAGAGATGACAACTCAGCCAAAAAAACAACCAATCAAATTATAATATTAATACATATCATAAGAATTTTTGCCAAATCATCATCTTTTCATTTAACTGGTAAATGGGCTTTAAAAACAAATCCATTTTTGGCAAATTATTTATTTAAGTTAACTGATGGACTTTAAAATTTAATCCTACAAAAATCTTCTTTCCTGATGCAACTTAATCAATCGATTCAATAAAAAAAACAAAGATCTAAATTTAAATAATTAAAAAAAACATAAACCTTTAGATCCAGAATAAAGAATAATCAGCAACAAAAAAAAATTATAGCTCATTAGAATCACATATGATTTTTCTAACCTTATATCGAATAACCAAGATTAGAACAAAACTATTCAGAGCAAAAACCTCTGATCATAATCTCTAGATTACCAAAAACTGAAACTAAATCTTCCAAGCCATAAGAATCAAAATCTAAAGAGAAAACTTGATTTAAAAACGTACCGACATGGCGTCTGCAGGAAGAAGAGAAGAATTATCCAAAGAACGATTAACTCCTCCGAAATTAAAATTAAAGCACATCAGATTCTAGAAACTGCAAAAGGATTGGAGAAGAAACCGAATGCGTAAATAACATTCGGCTTATTTGTTTTTAACTGACTGTTAGACATAAAAAATAACATTCATCACAACCCCTATAGACAAAAGCCAATTATTATTTCCTCCAAAAACTATACTGTAAGGGTCTTATCGAACCTTCGCTAGCCCATCAAAATTAATCGGAAAGACTTCAGAGGAGGCAAAGATGTTTTAAGAGAACCGTCGATGGTTATCGGCGGCGGATTAAACGATGAACTTCTGATGTCTATCCCTTTAGCGCCACGTGTGCCCTTATATGCTTAACCTTCCACACGTGTATTAGATGAGTCACTAATCTTGTGTTGTTTTGTAATTGGGCTGTTTTGTTGGGTCATGTATGTTGTTTGTGTGCCCTTATGGGCTTTTCATCTAATGAAAATGTCGACAAAAAAAAAAAGATTTTACAAGCAAGTGAATTTTTTTTCTTCTGAAATATTTTATCAAACATAGTAGAATACGAGATTGGAATACGTATTTGGAATACAAGGGTGGGATACGAGGGTTTTGCCAAATAAGCTGAACTGTGTTATGAGAAGATTACAACTCAGCTAAAAAACAACCAATCAAATTATAAGGATTAATACCGATTATCAGAATTTTTGCCAAATCTAAAAACAGATCCATTTTTGCCAAATCATGGGCTTTAAAATTTAATTCTACAAAAATCTTTCTTCCTGATGCAACTTAAACAATCAACATCATCAAATTCAATAAAAAAACAAAGATCGAAATTCAAAAAGTTAAAAAAAAACAAAAACCTTAGATCCAGAAAAAGAATAACCAGCAACAAAAAAGATATAGCTCATGAGAATGTTGAAAAATGAAGTGCGATTGGATCGGATTGATAGGAATGTTGATAGTTTGGATGAGAAAATGGGTTCTATGAAAATTAGGAGAGGTGGGTTAGTGAGGGAGGTGATGGAGATGGTGACTGATGGTGAATTGGAGAATTTAGGGGTTTGATTGGAATTGGGGAAGAGGAAAGTGAAGGAGATGATGTTCAATTTGAAAGATGAAGGAAGAAGACTTATTGGTATCTCAGGGATGAGTGGTTCTGGGAAAACCACTCTTGCTATAGAGCTTCAACGAGATGAGAAAGTCCGCAAGCAGTTCTCTTTTACAGGTTGGGTCGGGTCGGATCGATCCAAATCGGGTTTAGGGCTAATTTTGGACCAGGTTCATTATCATTATCTTTATTTTCCTCGGTAAATTTTAAAATTTATTTTGCTTCTTTTTGGTAATTAAATATGGATCATTGACCGAAATTTTATTGACACAATAACCAAAATTATTATCCAAACATATATCCTAATTACCAAAACCGAATTTTATTAAATACCAAACAAATAAAGTTTTTGAATTTAGTTCAATATTAATTAACAAAGAGAAGAAATAAAATTGAGTTTTTTTGTTGTCTCTCTACTGAAAAGGATCCCTTTCATTTTTAACCAAACTAACAATATTAGTCAATTTTTTGAATTGAATTCATCATCAACGTTGAGACCATATTCTAGCAAAATATGATAGACTTTTGTAAACGATAAAACTATATTATAAATATCTTTTAAAAATATATAATTATTATTATTTTTAAAACAATAGAATAAAAAAAACAAATTCCGTGACATCGCGCGGGCATTAACCTAGTATTATTAAATACACAGTATTTAATAAAGATAAAAACTACCTAAAAATCTAAAAAAAAATTATATTATAAAATAAAATAAAAAACTTAAAACATTTTATATTAAAAAAATGGAAGGAGTATTAAAACAAGCATATGAAGTAATGGTTCAATTTTCCGGTCTGGTACAATTGACTGGGTTACTTAACCGAAAGATATATTTGAGTTGAGGAAGTGATTGATTGGGCCTTGTTGACGTGCGGTTCATTTTGATCTGATAGTTTTAGGAACTTAAATGGGTTACTAAATTCGATTTACAAGAGCTAAACCGAATATGAAACCAACACCAGTGCAAGTTTTCGTTGTTTTATTATTAATCAATCCGGATAATAATACATTAAGACACAGAGACAAGCTTGGTTTACTTGCAACTATCAAGAGGTGCACCGCACAAACACTTGTTGTGAAAATAAGAATAAGAATCAAACTTCTGAAGATTGCCTCCATTTGGGATGAGTCCACACAATTTGTTATAACTAACATTGAAGAACTGAAGAGGAGCTTCGGTCCATTGAACCGGAACATTCCCTGTGAGACCATTATGATTCAAGTCCAATATACCAAGTGTCTTAGGGATCTCAACCTTGGAGAGATCAAACTGAAACATGTTTCTTGATAAATCAATGTACCATGTCGTTTTGTTGGCTCCAAACAAGATCGAAGCATCACCTTCGAGCTTGTTCCGAGAGAAATCAATCCGGTTAATGTCTAAGTTGCCTAGTGATTTTGGTATCGAACTGGAGAGCTGGTTGTGTGATAGGTAAAGGTCAGGGACATGTCCTTGAAACAACCCAAATGACTCTGGTATGGACCCTAATTCAACAAACAGTTTCTTGATCAGATTTTTAAAATGATTTAAGGAAAGATTCGATGATTAAGATAGACAAAGAGAGTTCTTTTACCTGTAAGCTTGTTTCTGCTAAGATCAAGAGACAAGAGATTAGGTAACAAAGAGAGAGAAGAAGGTATGGAACCAGAGAGATCATTGAAGGAAAGATCTAAGAACTGAAGATTCTTGAGCTGACTTAGAAAATCAGGAACCGGACCGGTCAGGTTCGTCCAGCTGAGTCTTAGTATCCGGAGGTTCTTGAGTTTGGCGATGGTTGGTTGGATTTGACCGGTGAGGTTAGTGAGTTTGCGGAAGATAAGGGTCTGTAGATACGGTAAGTCGCCGACTTCAGGAGGGATTTGACCGGAGATTTGGCCGGAGAATATGGTTAAGGCGGTGATGCGGTGGTTAACGGTGGCGTCGCCGCACTCGAGGCAGTACCATGAGCAACAGTCGGTTTGAGGGTCCCACGAGGCGAGGTGGTAAGGGTTGTTTAGTGAATTCTTGATTTTGAGGAGGGTATTTTTGTCATTTTTGTTACAGAGTTCTTTAGAACAAGAGTTTGTGAGGAATGTGAACAAAAAGAGCGAGAAGAGTAATGTCCTTGTCTTATCCATGGTGTGGATGTTTGGTATCGATATTTTTATGGAATATGTGAATATATAGTCATAATAATAAACTATAGAGAATTTTGATTTGATTTGATATGATCTGTATATACATAGGGAACTTAATAGTCAATACATATGGTCAACATGGCGGTGCTGAATATGTTTGGGTAATGCAAAAGAATACACATTATGAGTCCGAATGATAACCAAGGGAGGCTTAATTAGGGGTAGGGTGAGTCGCCGGAAAGCAAATGATAAAAAGATTTAATAATCAAAGGGAGAGAGTATCCGATTGAATTTGGGAATAGGGTTTGTTTTCCGTTTGGTCTAATTTGAGGATTTTAATTCAATTTGATTTAGATTTTTTCGTGAATATGATAGATCTCCTAAGAGACTTTTTGCTCGTTGATACTAAAAGACTAACCTGATCGTGTACAATTCGGTTTTGGTTTCGTTGTACATGAATAAATCGTTGATCCAAAACTAAACCAACAAAATTGGATACTATGTGCCATGTCTACCGGTAGAGACCATTCTATCAAGTTGATATACGAATTGGATGGTGGGGGTGGCAAAATTTTCTACATAATTAACACATAATAATATTGTCATCATTACTAAGCATCTTTGGGACAGCAAAAGCGTACCACTAAAAGTTGGTTCCTTTACAACTTGATAAATTGGTTCCTAAACGATTAAACTAGTCTTCGTTTTTTATATAAAACCATTCCATTTTCATATTAGTTTACACACCAAGTAATTGTTAAAACCAACTGATAACTTGTTTGATAAAGAATCACTATAAGAATATTAAATTTGGATTAATTATGGGCTTCTAACTCAAAATCAATTGGCAATAAGTGGATTAGCCCTAATTTATATATATTAGTTAGTTTATTCTCCAATTTATGATGTGGAACTTTCTTTCATTAACACTCCCCCTCACGTTCAGACATATACACATTTGTAGCGTGGGCAATTGTGGGAACAACATCCACGGGATGGTCCAACGATCGGGTGGCTCTGATACCATGTTAAATTTAGATTATTTTTGAGCTTCCAACTAAAAATCAATTGGCAATGAGTGGATTGACCATAACCCTTTATATATTAGTTAATTAATTCTCCAACTTCCAATGTGAGATTTTCTTTCATTAACAAATAGTACCTCCACTGTATTACTCTATTTTTCACTTCAAAATAGAGTAATTCCAAAATAGAATTGGGTTTTACTCCAATGTACTATTCCTTTTTTTACTCCAAAAATAATATTTTAAGTATATTTTCCTTTTTCTATTTATAATTAATTGCTAATAATACACTTTGTTTATAAAACTTTTAAATTGACCCTATTTTTTTTGTTTTATAAATTAAAGTTGTAACATTATGTTTTGTTATATCAATTTACACATACATACATATTAACTTTAAAATATGCACTTTTTAACAATTAAATTCGTAATAACATATATTTACTTAAACATACATATACATTTTTAACCAAAAAAAAATACTTACTCATTATTTTGTTGGAAATTCTTATGATTTGATAAATTTGTATATCTTTAATTAAAAAATTTATCAAACAAACTGAAAATCATCATAAAAAAAAATTATTTATGTTATAAATGAAATCATTTATGAAAAATAAGATTATTTTATATTTGGAGTTGAAAATAAAATGGAATTAAAAATTATCATCAAAAGGTTTCTTGGAAATTGTGTAGAACTCATCTATAGTTTGTGTAACCCATGATTTTCAAGAATATTGATAACATTATCATTTGCTATCTACGGATTAGTGGTTAATAGTTTTACCTTATCATTGCAATAAATATTTTTCGTATGTAATTTAATACTCTTGCTAAAAAAAAAAATTGAATATTATCTGTTTGTCAAATGTATGCATGATTATCTGTTTGTTTAGTCGTTGTTAGCAATAACAATGAATATTAGAAACGGAAGATAAACCAATGATTTTTTTTTCAATTAATACACAATGAAAAATTTGTTATTAACATGTATCCTAATGTTTTATCGTTGGATTTATTCACAATAAAATGAAGAGAATGAAAAATCTATCATGTTGTTTATGGTTAAACTCGTGCCTTTGCACGGGTACACAAGTTCCTCATAACAATTAAATGGTCTGACTCTATGATAATTTTCAAATTCTTTATACATTTCTTTTTCCCTTTAAAGTTTTGTTCACAATTAAATGGTCCGACTCTATGATAATTTTCAAATTCTTTATACATTTCTGTTAAAAATACAAAAATAATAGTGAGTTAAAAATTGTTTACCATATTAATCTAAAATAATTAATTGCTAGAGAAAACAATAGGTAAAAGAAGCATGAAAATTAAAAGCAATAGAACATGATTCAAGAAAAAAATTTACCTAGAAATTCGTCAGAAATTGGTTGAAAAAGGGAACGATTGACAAACAAAAAAAATCAAAGGAAGAGAGATACCATGAGGAAATAGAGTGAAAATATCTTTCACAAAAAGAGAAATAGAGTGAATTTAGAGATGATTATGTTTTCGATATATTGATGGCGATTCTGAAAATATATATGAACAAATAAGTTGCAGTTTCTCCTTGAATATAGGAAGTGGGGATCGTGGGAGGTTAAGGTGGAAGGCGTTAGAAAGTTTTTTTAATTGTAAAATTTAATTTCAATTTTAATTAGATTAGATTAACAGATATTGGAAACCAAAATTTTTGAGAAATTGACACGTATAAAAAAGCTGAAATGTTGTGATTTTATGAGTCTCTCTAACTTATGTTTTTATAAGATAAAGGATGTTAAAGAAACCAATTAAACTTGAATATTTCCCTGCGGAAGTCATATATTACAGGTTAAAATTTTTAATAAGTTTTACGAAGTGGATGATTAGATATTAGGTTAAATATCTTGATTTTAGTAGATATTCATGTAGATATATAGAACGGATACAAATCATGAATATGATGATCCGGAAAAAATGAAATGGATCATGACCACAAGCAAACACAAATATTTATCCATTTTGCACCCAATCCTATAGATAGCGACGATGAAAAAAAAAAAATTTATTGTGGATATAACTTGTCGTCTTTGATAAATTATAAAATAGTATTCTTTTTAGTAATATATGCTATAGCCTCTAGTGCAGGCATTAGAATTAAAAAATGGCGGGATAATAAGGTAATGATGTTAATCAAAAAATAACACTCCTTAGCCTACCCCTTTTGCTTTTTTATTTAAAAGTCTTTTTTTTTGCTAAAATTTTCTATCTAAAAGTTCCGGACTCAAAAAGCTATTTTTCGATGCTTATTCGATTTAGAGAGAAAGAAACACTAAAAGACACAAGGTAAAGTTGATATTGTAATTATCCCTTAGGTACTAAAAATATTACCATTAGGACATCTGTGAACTTTAAAATTTACCTTTACTTTGTACTTGACCTCTAAGAAAACAGTAATTATTCGTTATACTTATATAAACATTTTGATTGTGTGAAAGAAACATGTCCGGTCCAAAACACAAGCAAGTGAAGACATTGATTAGAGTTTCAAATATTTAAGGATTTTTGTTTTTGAGTTACTTTTTATATTCGCAAAAGAAGATGAAATATACACTATTTTCTAATATTGCGCATGGTCTCCCGCGACGTTGGACCTGTCCTGGGATGAGAGAAACTACGCAAGATTTTCGCAATTACTTCAATGATACTAGAAACTACAAAATTTGACAAAGTAGACGCTTTCATGCTACCATAAAACTACAGTTAATTTGTTGCGTTCATCATTGTCATATGTCCAAACCTTTTTTTGTTTAGCAAAAAAAAATCATTGTTATATGTGAAGACAAACATGTACATTTGGAATTCTCTCTGTATTATTATTATTATTATTTTTTTGCAAGAACTATTTTTCTGAAATTTTGATTAGAGCATGTGAAAAGTGTGAGAGAGAATCTACCATTTCACCTTTGTCACTGCTGTAAAATTTCTTAATGTATATAAAGACTAAAGACCAACAAAGAATCTGCTTCCATACAAAAGGAAAAAGAATCAGCTTCTCTCTAAAAGGAGAAGAGAAAAACAGAGAGAATAAGAGTAATCCCTTCTTCTTTTTTTCAATTTTGCTTTTTCATTTTATTCCGCTTTTTCTGTGTAATAGAATTGTTTCACTTTGGTTATCTTTGTTCTTCTTTGTATCAAACCAAAATTTGGCTATGCAACATAACTTCTTGGCTTCTTCTTAATTTTTCTCCATTTCTCTGGTACAGTCATACAGAGAGATTTATGGCAACTTCTTCAACATTTTTCTTAAGGTGATACTTACTAAATACATACTTGTTTACATATATATTGTACATACACACATGTGTGCTTCATAAATCGTTCCTATGATTTATTTTTCTTGAAATATATTGTTGATTCATATAAACATAGCGTTCTTACAAAGATAAGATTATCTTTTTCATTGATTTTGTTTGCTATCTTCTTTTAAAAAATTTATATACAATTCTTTTAACTCTGTATTTTTCGTTTTGGGACTACTTCTTCACTTTCTATATACAAAAGATGATCGAAGCTATTCTGTATTTTCCTGCAAACACTTGAATAAGTTGGTGAAAACAAAGCAAAGAGACAGATGTTAGATTTGCGTCGACCACTTAGTATCGTTTAAATCAAGTAAGAATCTTATCAATTACCTTCTTTGAGATTAAAATAAAATTACCTAATAGTAATTTTAATGATTTAAGGTTTTAAAACCAGTCCTAAGGAGTTTCTTTACACCCAAGAAACTGTTTTTGTGTAATCATTTTTTCTGCAATTCTCAAATTCTGATCATCCCTGCAATTTTTTGCTTCTTTTATTATGTCATCAGGTGCTGAATTAAAGCGTTTTTGAAGGAAAAAGAGAATCTTTTGGTTCAAGTAACCTAAAACCAAGTCTTGTTGAGAAAAGCCATGGCGGCGAAAGATGGAGCTAAGAGCCAAGAAGATTATAAGCTTAAAGACATGAAACTAGACCTTGGAGAGAAATGGCCACATGGAGGACAACGTGGAGGAAGTGGATGGATCAGTAGCGAACGAGTTGCAAGCACATACGACCTTGTTGAGCAAATGTTTTATCTCTATGTTCGGGTGGTCAAAGCCAAAGATCTTCCTCCAAACCCAGTCACTAGCAATTGTGACCCTTATGTGGAAGTGAAAATAGGAAACTACAAAGGAAAGACTAAACATTTCGAGAAACGGACGAATCCGGAGTGGAATCAAGTTTTCGCCTTTTCGAAAGACAAGATCCAATCCTCTACAGTCGAAGTCTTTGTGCGCGATATGGGGATGGTTGGAAGAGATGATTATATAGGGAAGGTTGTGTTTGATATGCATGAGATTCCTACAAGGGTTCCTCCTGATAGTCCACTTGCACCTCAATGGTACAGATTAGAATCTCGCCGAAGCGAAAGTAAGAAGAGAGGAGAGGTTATGGTAGCTGTTTGGCTTGGGACGCAAGCCGACGAAGCGTTTCCTGATGCTTGGCATTCAGATGCTTCCTCTGTTCAAGGAGAAGGTGTTCAAAGCGTGAGGTCTAAAGTCTATGTATCTCCGAAACTGTGGTATTTGCGAGTTAATGTGATCGAGGCGCAAGATGTTGAGCCTAGCGATAGGAGCCAACCGCCTCAAGCTTTTGTTAAGGTTCAGGTTGGGAATCAGATTCTGAAAACAAAGTTATGTCCTAACAAGACAACGAATCCAATGTGGAACGAAGATCTTGTTTTTGTAGCAGCAGAGCCATTTGAAGAACAGTTCTTCTTGACGGTCGAAAACAAGGTTACATCAGCTAAAGATGAAGTCATGGGGAGGCTGATCTCACCTTTGAATGTGTTTGAGAAAAGATTAGATCACAGAGCTGTTCATTCCAAATGGTACAACCTCGAAAAATTCGGGTTTGGGGCACTGGAAGGAGACAAGAGACACGAGCTCAAGTTCTCGAGCCGTATCCATCTACGAGTTTGCCTTGAAGGAGGTTACCATGTAATGGACGAATCCACTCTGTATATTAGTGACGTGAAGCCTACGGCAAGGCAACTATGGAAGCAACCTATTGGAATCCTTGAAGTAGGGATCTTGAGTGCTCAAGGGCTTTCACCGATGAAAACAAAAGACGGTAAAGCGACAACAGATCCGTATTGTGTTGCCAAGTATGGACAAAAATGGGTGAGAACAAGAACCATCATCGAGAGCTTTAACCCTAAATGGAATGAGCAATACACATGGGAAGTGTATGATCCTTGTACAGTCATTACTCTGGGAGTTTTCGATAACTGTCACCTCGGAGGAAGCGAGAAATCAAACAGTGGAGCCAAAGTCGATGCGAGAATCGGGAAAGTAAGGATCCGATTATCAACCCTAGAGGCTGATAGAATCTACACTCATTCTTACCCTCTTCTTGTTCTGCAAACAAAAGGGTTAAAGAAAATGGGAGAAGTCCAATTAGCTGTGAGATTCACTTGTCTATCTTTGGCTCATATGATCTATCTTTATGGTCATCCTCTGCTTCCAAAGATGCATTATCTTCATCCATTCACTGTGAACCAATTAGACAGTCTTAGATACCAAGCGATGAGCATTGTCGCGGCGCGGTTATCCCGAGCAGAGCCTCCTTTAAGGAAAGAGATTGTAGAGTACATGCTCGATGTTGATTCGCACATGTGGAGCATGAGGAGAAGCAAAGCTAACTTCTTCAGGATAGTCTCTGTGTTTTCAGGCTTGATTGGTATGAGCAAATGGCTTGGAGACGTCTGTTACTGGAAGAATCCATTGACGACGATATTGTTCCATATTCTCTTCTTCATACTGATCTGTTATCCGGAGCTGATACTCCCAACAATATTCCTCTACATGTTCTTGATAGGGCTGTGGAATTTCAGGTTCAGGCCTCGCCATCCACCTCATATGGACACAAAGATCTCTTGGGCTGAAGCGGCTAGCCCCGATGAACTAGATGAGGAATTCGACACTTTCCCGACTTCAAAAGCACAAGATGTTGTGAAGATGAGGTATGATAGGTTAAGAAGCGTTGCGGGTCGGATCCAGATGGTTGTTGGAGACATTGCAACACAAGGGGAAAGGTTTCAAGCATTGTTGAGTTGGAGAGATCCGCGTGCGACTTGCTTGTTTGTGATATTTTGTCTTGTTTCCGCGATGATCTTGTACGTGACGCCTTTCAAGATCGTAGCTCTTGCGGCTGGGGTGTTCTGGATGAGGCATCCAAAGTTCAGAAGCAAGATGCCTTCTGCTCCAAGTAACTTCTTTAGGAAGTTACCTTCAAAAGCAGATATTATGCTTTGAAATGGTACAACTTCTTTATGGTTTGAGGTCTTCTCTGTTCGTAACTTGTGTTGTTGTTGTTGTTGTTTTGTGTGTGTGTGTCTACTCTGTTTTGTTATTTGCTCCTTAATCACTATGACATTTTGGATTTGGTATCAATTAGTGTGGAGAGTAATAATTCACATGACAATCTGGAAATACACAAACCCCTAAATGCTTTGGTTCTATTATTGTCCTTTAATCAAATGTGTTGCTGAGTTTATAGTCCATAACCAGAAACTAGTGGGCTGCTTAGTTATAATGGGCTGCTTGCCTTGTAATTTTTTTGCAATTTCAACAGAAAACAAAATTCCGAAGATTAAATGAAAAAGCGACACGTGGCAAAATACCTCAGTAAGAGCCACTGAAATTTGTTTCCACCTGCTCAATGAGCTTATAACCATCTTCAATTTGTTAACCTGTTAGAAAGCTATATATACATGATGCATGTTACATACTTTCATGTAGCTTTAACAGTTTTTTGTATATAGATTGGAAACTAAATCAATCTCGTTTTTTTGTGACGCAATATTTTTTTTTTTTGGTTTGACCATAGACTAAAGACTTCTGTAATGTTCAAAAGCAGTTAAAAAAAAAAAAAAAAAAAAGGCAAAATTTGTGACAGAGTAATAAAGAAATGAAAAGTAAAGATAAGAGGCGTTGAACCCAAAGCCAAAAAAACGGTACTGATCCCAAGTCCCTCCCGGTTTCCTACAAATCTCACCATTTGTCACCTTCCTAACTGGTCAATGCTTTTGACCTAATTAACAACAATCACTCTCTCTTTCTTGCATGCAATTGCAATTGTTGCCACCATTCACATTTATTTGTTCCCATTCAATTCTCTTTCATATTTTTAGAAAAAACATGAATCAGTATCTGCTTGATTTTGAGATTGAAGATCAAGGCTAGTTTTTTTACATGCACAAGGAAGAATTATAGGTATGGAATTGTTTGTCTATTATCTGCATCTTAATCAAAAACACATATTGAGAATCATATAACAAAATAAGCCCAAACAATTTTTCCCCTAATTGTACTGTTTTTAAATTGAGTGGACAATATATAAAGAGGTCAAGCTGGCTAACTAATCAACCTATTCTCTTGATTTTGTTTTCCTTCATTAGTTGTTTTTGGTATCATCCATCTTGTCGCGGACGAGCTAGCCAGAGAGAACTTAGAGCTTGAAGACGATGGAAATACTCCGCAACGGCTAGAATGCACCGAGCTTCTTGGCGAGTCGTCAACAATTGGTTCAACCTATGGATCGTTTGGTGTCTCAGATTATCCGCCTGTAAGTTTTCAATGCATTATTATTTATTAGTCAATAAACTAAATAAGAATGATAAAGATGAGAAATAGTAAAAGCAAAACAAAAAATATGGACAAAATTGTGTTCATGTTATTGACTAAGACTAAGTGCAATGAATTGAACATGGACCGTCACTAATAGTCTCATGAATCAGAGTATAAAAGACTAATTAGAAAACGCAAAGATAAAAAGACTAAACCATGATGTTAACAACCAATGTATAGTCTATAAACAATTATGTATTTTGTAGAAATTGAAATATGAATAAAATGATCTGCATGGTTCCAGATTATATGGTTGATTGACGACTAATGCCGGTTATTCAACATGTTGATCGAACAATTTTTCAAAGCTTGTTCCTCCACTAATAAGAACACGACACCAATTTGTCAAAAAGGTGAAACGGTGAATTCCATAACTCGGTCCCACGCCATGCTTCATGATACTTTTGATGTTCACTAATTAGAATGTACATAATCAACTCTTTAAAAAATATTAAATTATATCAAATCAATCTATTACTATTATGTAATTATAAATGCATACCAATGATAATGATATAAAAAGGACTCCCCCGAAATTATGTAGAGAAAAAAATTCGGAATTGAATAGGAAGTGAAGGAATCGTTCTTAAGGAAATGTTTTGGGAAAATGGGATACTCGAGCAGTTACGTCCATGACATCATGAAACGATATGGGCTCCAAGCAATCCTGTTTCCATTTGATGTGATATTTATAGATATTTATACACATACACACATATATTTTGTATTTATTTTTGGACTGCATATATGTGAATATATACATGATAATACATATATGGTGGCAATTGTCACGTGTTTTTAAGAACTTTGGATCTATTATCCTTTTTAATTAGTTTTAGTAAACTAACCCATATTTACCACCTCTTTTGAAGTCGGACTTCTTATTGTTTTGATTTAAATGATACTTTTCTTAATTTTTATTTGGAGATGAAAGGTTATAAGCGTGTAGCTTATACACGAAAAAAATACAAAGAATAAATTATTAAGAGCAAAGATGCCAATATGTACATGCATGAATGTTATATAATATTAGCCTAAATCCCCATTTGCATTTAGAATATAGACTGATATACATTAATAAACAAGCATATATATAATTTTTTTTATAAACCTGCCTGTTCTAAACTAGTAAACGATTAAGAAAATAAATATTTAATCAATAAACTTAGTCTTCTAAGAAAAGCAACCCGACCAAGTTGATATAAGACAAGAGAAATGTTGGTTAGGTACCTACTTACATTATGTCGGGATCAAGAGGCTAAATATTTTTCATTTCCAATAATAATTTTTAATTTTATATATAAGTTTCAAAATTAGTTTTAATATATTCTTATAATCTTCCGATACAAAAATCAACCACTATATCTATTTTTATTACTATACTTATATACATGAATGTCCTAACAAATTATGGTCGACGGTATACCTATATTATGAGTTGTACACAAACATACACACACATAAAAACATCTATATAAATTTAGATAGCGTGTTATAACAACCAAATATATATATAAAAATATATGATAGTAATGTTTAATAAGGAGTAGTTCAAAGAATCATATGTGTATTACTAGCCCGATTAGGGACCACATCTCTCAGGGGTCCACTCGTACATAATCTCTATATATAGTTTTGTATAAACTTAGATAAATGGTGAAAGGATTAAATGGTACCTGGAGAACGAAACCCTCGAGAGCAGAGAGTTTGTTGAGAGCTAAGGACATGTGTGACATGAAATTAGATAGATGGGGAGGAAGTTGTGCCGAGGCAGGCGAGAGAGAGTCCGAGACAATACTATCGGAAAGCGATTGATTCAATGCCTCGAGGCCCTGCGAGAGAGCCTCTTCGGCCTCTTGTGTGGACTGTTGCAACCCGCAGATCCCGACTATTTGTTGTTCCGTCAATGGTTCTATCTGGCTCACAATCACCTGCATGCATTTAAAAAAAAATACAATTACTCACAATTACAAGAATTAATAGTCTTAGTGATTGCATAAAGAACTTTGAATGCATTAAATGTGTTGTGTACTATGCACGAGCTACTAGCTACACCCAAAATCTCTTCTTTCCTTTTTGTTTTCACTAAAAAGGACATAAGATTGAGACATTGCCAAAGGTCTTGTCAGATATGCACACCATCATATTTCAATTTATGTTATTAATCTCCAATCGTATTTAGAATTTAAAAATAGGCTTAATTAATGGTTTTACGGAATTATTTTAGAAAAATTAAAATATGTTAATCATCCGACGATATATTGTGCATGCTAATAAGTTAAATAATTATGTGTACCGCATATTGATGAGTCCGAACACACAAATGTTTCTTTGTTTTTATATATATTTTTTAATTTATTTTGTTTATTACGGTTGTCTCTGTTAACTTTCATGGTGGTCTCTCTCTCTACTATGGACCATAAATCGAAAAAACAGACAGACACTTTCTTTTACATTATGCCAAAACCTAACCTTTTCTAGAAATACTTCACCATCACACAACTGCATGCATTCTTTATTTGTTTTTATATTCATTTTACGTGTACCTTTATTATTTTCTTAATATAAAGACATACACGTTATATTGGTTTGGTTTTATACATACATAGTCCAAGCCATGCAATGTTATGTATGTATATATACCTCGTCCAACAATATCACTAGACTCTATGTCTTGTCTGTCTTATCTATTATTACTATGTACCGTACCATTTTCTAAGAGAATCAAAGACCAAAGCTTTTGAAAATAATTCGAAGAAAATTAAATTGTATTAATTTTATAAAGTGAGAAGTACTATATTCTTATCGTACGATTAAATAATAAATGTCATAGTCGTTTTAGTCATTATAATATTTTCTTGCAAGTATTAATCCATGGATCACTTGATACATAATGTATTCTGAAATGTGGATTAATTTAGCTAGTAGATAAGATAAGATTATTAAAATATGATTAGTCTTCAGGTAAAAAACAAAATTTTGTAGGATATCTAACAAATCATATTTGATTAGTTACAATATCATCATGATTAATTTAGATACATTTACTAACGGTAGCTAATTTTAGTATCTTAATTTTTATGGAAAATTATAAAAAAAGCATAGTAACATACATATTAGGGATATATTTATATGAGATAAAAAAAAAGGTACCTTAATGATTTCGGATGGACGAAAACCGCCCATCCACAAGAAGCACCGCTCGGCTGGAGTTTTCCATGCTCCAGAGATAAGGTGGAACACATCAGTTTTAGCAACCATGGCCTTGAGGTTAATCAAATGGTCATAGTGAGCTAGACAAGTGTCCACAAACATCCTAAGCTCGTTCTCGGCTAAGTGCTCTTGCGTTGCCACCCTCAGTTCGTTTAAAAGCCTTTGCTGCTCCTCCAGCCACCTTGCGTATTCCATGTCGAAAACCGCTGCTTCTGCTTCACATTGCATTTACTCAATTATTCTCATTTTTTCATTTTTTTTTTTATCTTTACGGTTCATCACATGAAAATGTTACGTACGCACCGGAGCTGATGTTGCCAGGGCCAATGTTCATTCCACCTTGTTGTTGATCTCCTCCTATAAGAGACCCTCCAAAGAATACTCCCTAACCATCATTAAAAAATTGGTAAATTTTAGGCTTTTATGTGAAATAAATGAAAGAAAGGTAAAACTGTTTTACTTGGGATCTGGCCCGTTGAATCTCTTGTTCTAGTTGGGTCAGCTTGATCCTACATGACTCAAGTTGCTGAACATAAGCCTGTCGTAGTTATACAAAGTATAAATAATGTTATATTATATAAAAATTAATTTTATTTGGAATTTGCAAAGTACATGAAGTGTATATGCAAGCTGACTTTTTTTCGTAATCTGCTTTTTCTTGCTGCTTCTCTGTTCTGTGCTAGTCTTCTCAATGTCTGTTGAAAAATTAAATTAATAAACATAACGAGAAGAAACTATCAAACACACAATTAAATTAGTAAACTTTTATTTTAGTCTTATTTGCTTATCACCTTAGGGTCTGATGTTTTTGGTATGTCATGGTCCGATGAGGCAGGACCCTTGCGGTTCACTTCTTTCTGCCATAACATTTCAAAATGACCCATTAATTTATAAACGACTAAGTCTATATATAAGATTATATTCCATTAATATACTAACAAGTAACAAGGCAATCTATACTAACAAGTAACAAGGCAAGTAAATTATTTATTGAAAAAAATAATATAGATAGAGACCTTGATGGATTTAGAAGGTTGAGGAAGTTGAAACTGAGAATGATTGGTCAAGTCCATGGACGGCTCAGAAGATGGTCGAGTTGAACCACAAGGTGCAGGAGCCGGAACCAATCTTGTATTATCAGTCTTACCAAACACATTTTAAACAAACAAATCAAAATCAGTATACTCATTAGAAAAATGAGAAACGTATAATAAATGGTCTGAGTTGATATTATATGAAATAGCTAGTAGTTGCGCTGACATTATATTAAATTAATTAGAAACAGAAACCAACTAAAATTGGCAATACATAGAGAAAATATATTATTTACATTTGGTGTAGAAGAAGAAGAAGGTGGCTCTATGTGCATCGGTTGAGATGGGAAGATGTTAAGCGTTGATGTTGGAGGTCTCATCGCCAAATTCTCTGCCATATTATAAAGATGAGTCATGTGATGTGTGGAAATGGTCTGGTTATAACAAGTACTTATGTATGTAAAAATTATGTGAAGTGGACTAGTTCTAATAAGAAAACAAGAGAGAGAGAGAGAGAAAAAGGGTTTAAAGATTTGGATTGAAAGATTTGATGTCTGAAAAAAAGAGAGGATCTGGTCAAAGCTGAAAGTAGAGTACTGATGGCAGAAGAAAGATTGAAATCTGTTGGACATGCTTTTGCTGTGACTCTCTCTCTCTCTCTCTCTCTCTCTTCTCAAAGGGAATCTTCCTTATCTGCTAAAACCAAAACCAAACCCCAATTCCCAAAAAGAAGAGAGAGAGAGAGAGAAAGCATACGAGTAGTGTGATGATGAGGTAAAGGAGTAGTTGATGGAGGATCATGATGTCCTTGTCCATCAAGATAGAGGAAGAGTGATGGGTCTATCTCTCCAAGATCATAGCCATCTTTGTTCCTGCAACACAAAAAGTAACCTTTAATGAACTTGAGGATCATTAATTAATTCAACAAGTTTATGACTTTAGGTCTCAAAGACTTAAATTACATGAAGTTTCCATGAGAAGACGTAGCCGAGGATGATGATAACTGTTGATGATTATGGTGATGACCTTGCATTAGATGATGATGATGTTTGAAGCTATAGAGCGTGTGATAGTAACAGCAGAAAGATGATGATGATCGATGAGATCGATCTCTTATGTTGGTCTTCTCCTGAGGAAGCTGATGATGATGATGACGGTGCTTTGAGATCACTAGATTTCTTGTGTATATAACTTAATATTATTTTCTTTCTCTATATTCTTGGAAAGAGATAGAGATTATGTAACGGAGAGCATTTAAAGCTACTTTGGTGTTTTCAGAGAGAAATATAGAGATATATAGAGAGAGAGGTCGGTTTATATATATTGAAGTGGAGAAAAACTTATAAGGATATTGGAGAAAAAATGGAGATTAGAGAGAAGAAGCAAAAGACAAACTCCTTTGTTTTGTGATATTTTTTTCTTTTTGTTATTATAATTTTTGTAAAAGTTTCTTCTACCTTAAAATATTAGAAGACGACTTTGTTTTTTTTATAAACCCAAGAAAAATATTCTGATAAAGCGGTCAATAACATGTCCTTTTCCATTTCTCTCTTTCTCTCTCTGTGTAGAAAAATTGTGCTGATAACAAACTTGTATAAATGTTTTTTGTTTGTTTTATAAATTTTTTATTATTTTATTCTCCTACCATTCAACTATATACACTATATTCTTCAAATATTATAATCTTTTAAACTATAGTATATTGTAAGAATAATAATCGATTTTTTTTTAAGATCCATGTATATATGGACCAAGTTCAGTCATATGATAAATTCCGCTTGATTGAATTTTTGTTTGTATTCATTAACTGTTCCATTGAAATTTTCTCTGGATTCGCACTATGGTCTAGGTTTGTTTTGGTTTAAGCTTATTGCTTTGATAAAATGCTTAATTAATCAACAATATTAATGTAATAATATATATATTAAATAAAGCGGAATATTAATATTAATTTTTGGACTTGACCCAAAAAAAAAAAAAATCAACAATATTAATGTTGGTGCAAATGACAATTAAATATCTATACCTTATCATGCATACATTTTTTTTTTTTTTCAGAAAAATAGTTTTAACTTGTTAAACATTCAAACAAACAAAATTTAAAACTCGAATGGATTAATCAATAAACCCAACCAAAAATTTTTTCAAAAAAAAAAAAAATAAACCCAACCAAACCAATCCATGAAAACCAAAAGTAATTTTAGTTTTGACGCGGACCGGAGTAATTCGGTCCGGTTAGATCCAAAACCGGATTCGGCAAATTACCTGTGAATTTATGCGTTTTCCTCTTTGGTCTTGGAGAGCAAACTCAATCCTGACACTCCAAAACCTTAAAACTGAAAGACTTGTGAGGGATTTTCTCGAGAAAGCGTGAAATTTTCCCTGGGGAAAAAAAATGGCACAAGATGATGTTCGAAATCTTCCAATCGATATCACCTTCTCTCGTCTCGGCGGTAATGCAGATTCTCAATTACGCGGGTTTTGTTTATTTGTTTCGGATTTTGCGTGTTCTACGATTGAAATTTGAATTTGCTTTCGAGAGATTCTAGTGTTAATTTGATTTTTAAACTTGGTTGGATTTGAAGAATGGTTGGTGGATCGGAAGAGAATTCCGGCGGATTGGAGGAAGAAAGTGGCTGCGATCAGAGTCAAAATCTTGAAAGAGTTCTCTTCTTTGCCTAAAGACATCGATCCATACTTTCAAACTTTAGATCCTGAAGGTAACTTTTTGTCTGGAAAAACCAAATTTGTTAAATAATGTCTAATCAATTTAGCCAATTTCGAAGCTTTAAACGAATTCGACCTATTTGAAGCAGAAATTAGTAAGCATAGACTGCAAAATTCCCTTGCTTTTTGGTTTACAGCTTTCACTTAAACTTAAAGTCTTAGTCTTTGTCTTTGGAAATGCCAAATTAAGCTTGTGTGGAGTTTGGCTGTGTATGATTGTGATTAGGGCCTTAAAGGGTTAATGTGCTTCCTGGTCGTTTTCTCATCCAAGTGAACGTTATTTTTGCTTTCAGTGATTGGTTACTTGGAGGTCAAAAAGATATATGAGATTCTCCTGAAGACAACTCCGGAAAGCCGGAATATCTTTGGTCGGCTTTCGGGTGCTTCTGTAAGCAAAACTCTCTTTATCTCGCACTTATACGGTGTTCATTGTCTTGTTGTACATTCTATGATCTGTTGTTTTGCCCTTTTTAGGGTGTATGGGAAGCAATTGTTCGTGTGTTTGAAAAAGATCACATTTATCTTGGGGAGGCAGCTCAGATAATTATTCAGAATGTCAATTACGAAATGTAAGATGGTTTCTTGCATGGCTCTACTTGATTTAGCAGAAAGATTTTACCTATATACTTGATAATAATTCAAAATGTCAATTCTTGTTCTTTTTGCAAAACACGAAGCCCATATCTAAAAAAACAAGTGCAAAAGGTTCAGCAACAAATGGCGGAACTTGATCGTAAAGAAGCTGATATTAAAAGGAGTGTTGCACTCTCAGCAACCAAATACGAGGAAGCTTGCCGAGAGATTGGATTGCAGGTTTACTAGTGAACTTGGCTTGGTTTGATCCATAGGTTTTAGAAGCATCACATAAAGTTTAAACATCTTAATTTTCCAGGGAAATAATGTGAGGCGTGAACTTTTGGAGACTGCGAATTCGCTTCCTAGTACCTTTGCCAAGATTTTGGAAGTTATCAACAGTGACTCAGTATCAGGGGCGATGGAGTACTACTCCGCCTATGTTAAAGATATTCATACTGAGAAAGATGTAAGACCGCTTAAAACTTTACTCTGTCTCTCTTTTTTTTTTTTTTTTGGGGTCCTTTTGTCCTATAGATTGAATTGAACTGCTTCATCTGTCTGCAGAAACCTCCGAGGGTTGTCCTAGAGAACTTGAAAGACATTCGTGAAAATCCTCCATCATTAAGTGTATTGGTGGCATCTGAAGTTCTTGATGCCGATAATATTCAGTCATCTGAGAATGCAAATGGTACAGATGCGGCTACAGACAGTATTGATTGGGATATTACACTTGATACTGCTGAGATAGATTGGGATGTTAGTATGGTAGAAGAGGTTGATAGTGGAAATGATTTAGGTTCGTATGAAATTGTCAATGCCAGTGATATTCCTGAGAATTCTCCATTTAAAGTGGAAGAAAGCCAAGGCCATGAGGTTGCTGTTTCTGAGATTTCTTGGGATGTAAGTGTTGAAACACCTCAGGTAGAAGAAATAGCTGATTCAGGTTTGCTAGATTCAGGCCTGGAGAATCAGACACAGTTGACAGATTCCACAATTCAAGTCTTAGGGAGTGGAGGAGAGAGGAGCCAGCTGTTGGAGACAGAATATAGGAACAAGATCCTTGATGATTTGTATGAGGTACTCTTATTCCTGATTAATTTTTATGCTCAGTTCAATCTTAGAGATGCTTTTGACCGTGACTAGACACGTGATTTGGTTTCTCTTGTTTCAGGTCAAAGCATTTTTGAACCAGCGTTTGATAGAACTGAGGAATGAAGATACTCTGTCCTTACAACACCATGTGCAAGCAGTTGCTCCCTTGGTTCTTCAGCAGTATTCTCCTGAAACCATTGAGCCAATGGTGGTTGACATCTCCATGGCCATTTCATTGCTAACAAACAAGAAATCTCGGGATCTGATCATGATTCTCAACTCCAAAAGGTGCTTTAAGATAAAAAAAAATTCTGCCAGGGGATCGTTATGAGTACCCCCCTTGTCTTCTGATATAAGTATACTTGTGGTACAGATTCCTAGATAGGCTCGTTTCAGAGCTGGAAGAGAAGAAGCACCGTGAAGTGAAGTTCAGAGAAAGCTTAAAAGACGTGGCTAGAAGACGCATGGAGCTTCAGAATTCACTTTCTTCTATATGGCCAAAACAGGTAATCTCATGCTGGTGGTCTATCAGATAGCAATGTTCTCAAAAAGCATAGGTTTTACTTCTGTTTTGGCTGGATTAAGACTAAGAGTGTCAGATTTGCTAGAGTTATGAGAAGAAAGGCCTAGCTAACAAATTTTCTGTATATTGATTTACAGGAAGCTGCCCTTGTGAAAACAAGAGCTCTAAAGGAGCTATGCGAGACAAGTCTCTCTTCCATATTTGACGGTAGACCTGTGAATATAAGAGGAGAGATCAACACTTTGTTGAACGCTGGGGTTTCTGCTTAGTTTGATCTTTGGTATTTGGCTAGAAAACTTAGCTTTCAGAACACCAAGTGCCCCTTTTTCTTACTATAGGGGTTTTGTCTTGTTTCAAACTTTGTTTGTTTTTTTTTTAATTTCTATTATATACTCTTAAGAAACAACATCCTTTTACCAAGTCAATCATATGCTAAGAAGTAAGTATTCTTTTGACAGTAAAGTAGAGAATCTGTGTATGAAGAAAATGGTCAAATGGAGATGTAGCTGATGGTAGGTGAGGAGATGAAGCGTGTGCGTGTTGAGCAGAAAGATTTGCTAAATGGGTCAACCTCGGTCTTGTCTGTTACACTGCTTGCTGCTTCCTTGTCCTGTTTCTGTATCAGTGCAGTGAGTGCTTCCACTATTTCTGAAACCGCTGGTCTAAACTCTTTCTCTGCCTGCTTATGAATGAGTGGTTAGTTATCGTAAATTCATAATAACCCTGAGTGAAGAAGCTATTGATGACAATACCTGAGTGCATAGGGAGATAATGTCTGCATAGTGTGAGGCGACTCTTGAAGAGAACGTGCCGACTATGCCTTGATCAATCATCTGTTCTAAGCTTCGCCTGTCATGAAGTCTGGTTGATGCCCATTTCACCAGTAACTGTTCTCCTCGGGGTCGTGAGCTGAAAATATCCGTCGAAAAAAGGTCAAATGCGTAGCTTATCTATTGTACCTACCCAACACAAGGTATGTAAAATGCTTGTGTACCTGTCAAATGCCTTCCTTCCTGTTAACAGTTCCAATAGTAGCACTCCCAGTGCATAAGTGTCGCTCTTTGTGCCACTGCTTCCTGGTTGTCCATGTTCTGGTGCAATGTAGCCAGTGTTCTGTATCGCTATCTCTGAAGCCTGCTCAATTCACAGCTCATTAGGTCTCAGTCAAAGAGCTAAGCGACACAGGATAGACTGTCTTTACTTACCCGAAGTTTGACACTGTTGCTTGTAAGTGGCCTTAGACTAGCAAGCCCACAGTCAGCAATACGAGGTGTAAGCTCTTCGTCTAGTAAGATGTTTGTTGCTTTCAGATCGCTATGGGCGATAGGAGGGGAAAACGAGGAGTGCAAATAGCTGAAAATTTTGATTCACCAGATAGGGAAGGGTCCAAATAAATCAGCAAGGATTTAGGAATAAGCTACTACTAGTAGTTTGAGAAGATAGGGTATTTACTCCAGAGCTCGGGCAACACCGATAGCAATGCGGAGACGCAAGCCCCAAGAAAGTGGCTTGTATACCTCATCATGCATAGCATTGTACAACGACAAATGGCCAACATACTCATAGACAAGAAGATGCTGTCCATCATCAATACAGAAACCAAGAAGTGTCACAATGTTTGGGTGTCTTAGTTTGGAGGCTGTCTGAAGCACTTCAGTGAATTGTTCCTCTTCATGTAAAGACAGCGAAGACATTGGGATGTTTCTCACGGCGGCAAACTGTTTTCAAAAAACATCAATGAATGAGAAACGAGTAAAGAAAAGTTCCCATTCAGAATGTTTCGAAGAGAGAGAAGAGAATATATACTTGTCCATCAGGCAACTTTGCTCTGTAAACCGAACCAAGAGGACCCTCTCCGAGTAGGTTTTCCTCACTAAAGTTGTTAGTTGCCAGTTGAAGCTCTGCAGATGAGAAAAGCTTAGCGTACGCTGGATATTGGCATGTAGCAGAGAAGCTGTTTCTTCTAGCTGTTTTCTCGATTCTGACAGGTGGAGGAGGTATATGTCTTAGCTGGGGAACTGCCGGTGGCTTGACCCTTTTCATCTGTGGGCTATCTTCAGTTGCAACAGGAAATTCTGTTACATGTGAAGGTAAGAAAATCAGTAATAAGGAATCAGAATGGTCTTGGTGACAATGTAGAAAGAGACAGGCATACATCACCTCGGCATGTGCTGACTGGGAGAGAGTACGGTATGCTATTGTTGCTTCTGTGACTAGCAGCAATGTTACGTGCACGTCGATGACTTATGCTGACTGCGAAAAGTGCAAAGAAAGTTCCCATTAAAGCCAACCCCCCAACCAGTAAGACAGTACTCCCTGCTCCTATGCCCTTCTTCTTCTTCTTCTTTTGGGCCTTCTGAGGTCTGGGAAAGTTCATAATGGCACTTGATTGAGTAGTTGGATAGCCAGAAGCATTTTGAATCATCGGTATGACGTCCAAAGGGAACTTCCATGGTTTATAGTTGGGTTCCACGTGGAATTTGTTTCCCCAAATCCTGCTCAGGACAGCACCATTGATTATCATGAGTATTAAGTGTCTGAGCTAATATTTTAGAAGCACAAGTAACTCACCACAGATGAGGAATGGACTGAAAATGATTTGGGATAATACCACTGAACTGGTTATCTTCGATATTCCTGAAGACATGCAACGAAGAAGCATATTGAGCTCATAAAAGAAAAGGAAGTTCAGTGAAATGCAAAAATCAAAGCACTAAGAGAGTTAACTACAGGTCAGTTAAAGGAAGATCCGTGAGATAGATGATTGATCCTGTAAATCTGTTGTTCTGGAGGTACCTGCAGTTTTGTTATCACAGCAGGAAAACCATTATTATTGTTACACCTACTACGTGCACAAAAGCAGATTGCAGATAAAATTCCAAGATACTTACAGTGAAGTCAGATTCACTAGTGATCCAAAAGAGCTCGGTAGATCTCCCGTCAGGTTATTGAATGACAGATCCCTAGCAAAATCGATATTATTTGAATATGAATGTGGTATTTTGCATCTACATACACGATGAAAGACTAAGAATCGAACTGACGACTCACATTTCTTTAATGTGTAACCCAGAAAACACATTTCCAAGGGGTCCAGATAATGAGTTATGGCTCAAATTCCTAGAAGACAGAGGAAGCCAGTACTTAACAATTCAGTAGAAAAGGAAGCCAATGTGATGAATATCCGTTTGAAGCCACTTACAGGGACACAAGAGATGTCATAAGAGGTAAGGAAAAAGGGAGACTCTGAGTCAGATTGTTATAAGCCATGTTTCTGTAATCGACAAACAACGAAAACACTTATAAACTGCACTCGGTTGTAAGCTTAAATGATGAATGCACTTGTGGTTAGACGCTTACACATGAGTAGCGTTTGGAGGCAAGCCAAATGGAATTTCACCTTGTAGGTTATTGAAGCTCACATCCCTAACACAAAGGAGAAATACAGACCAATTCTTTGAATACCTATCAATTGATGAAATTAACAATCAAGAACAAAGGAGAATTTTGCTTACAGGTTCTTCAAATTGTGGAGATGTTGAAGCTGGTTTCCAAGACTGCCGAAAAGCTTTAACCCTCGTAGTTGTCTGCCTTATCAACAAGAATCAGATTTTGTTCGGAATCGGATAAAACGATTGTAGATAAAACCGAGGAAAAGGGTTAACAGGGAAATTACAGTTCTACTATAGATGAACCAGAACAGGAAACTCCCATCCAAACTTCTCCGCATGGATCTCCTCCTTCCAATTTCCATCCTCTAAGTTGCTGTGGATTGTTCAGGGATTTGTAGAGATCTTGAAGAGCCGAAACTAATGGAAAAACACGAATACACAACAATTACATATAGTCGAATTCTAAACAGTCATTTTGTCGAACAGGTTTTGATCTTTTGATCAAAGTAACAGAAAAAGATCTAAAGTCGCGATTAAACCCCAAGAAATCTCCAGTCAAGAAAAGGTTTTCCAATCATTATACCAAGAATATCGAACGTATATAGAGTGAATTCGTTACGAAGCAAGTAAGCGATTCACTAGTCATGCTCGATTCCATTAATCCTTTTTCTTAAACAGAGAAGAACGACGAACAAAAACATCTTCATTCCCAGAATTAGATAAGAATCTGGAAATTACCTTCAAGCGGATCAGTATCAGACTCAGCCAGAACAAACAGCATCACCGTGAGCAGAATCGCAGCGAGGTATCGCAATTTCTGTTTGATTCTCATCTCTAGGTAACGAAGGAGAGAGAAGGAGGGAGAAAGAGAGAGAGAGTGTATGTGTATAGAGATACTTATAAGCTTCGTCGAACTAAGAAAAGGAGAAACGAAGAAGAGTTATGGAATTTTCTCTCGTTTTCCGGGAAACGAAACAGAAAAAAAAAACTCTGAGTTGAGAAGATAGTGAAGAAGCAGAACGAGAGAGATGACAAAAACTGAATAGAAGAAATGCGAAAAGCCTACGAATATTCCACGTCAGCAAAAACAGTTACGGACGTTGGAGTCAACTAGTCGTAATGCCACGTGGCCTATTTTTTCAACTTCACGTGAGAACAATTTTCCAATATATTTTATTTATACGATTTATGGACCCAAACACATCAAATCTTTTCTTCATCTAGCTTTAACTATTTTCCTTGATGCTAATTTGCTAAATCTCAGATTCTTCTCTAATTGATTTTTGTTTAAATCTCATTCTGGATTCTAACACAAAATTTTATGAAAGCCTTTCACTGAAATGTGTTGAGGCTTTGCTTAAAAGTAATAATTTTGTAATTTTGCTATTGAACTTGTAAAAAAAAAACACTTACAAAGCAAATCTACTCCACATTAAGTTATCAGATCTGAAGTTACGTTCATCAATTAGAACCCGCACGGATTGTACAATCCACGACAAAACTCATCTTCCGCTTCTAAAACCTTTGCTCCGACTTCCAATACATAATCAGAATGCTTACTGACTGTTTATGGCTTATTTGATTTGTTGTAGTCATATACTAGAATCTTGATGTATTCTTGTTCTACTCACAAAGAAGAAATTTCTTCAAATTCACAAAATGCTTAGGCCCATCGGGGTGACGGTTTACGAATTTAGTCGAAAAAGACTTGTCCGAGTACACAAGTATAGTACTCAGTGCCAGGTTTGGATCTACCTTTCCTCGGGCTTGAAGCCAGGAGAACATTTGAAATCGAAGCTTCATCCGCTGAAGAGTGTATTTAAGACACGAAGGGAAAGCCGCCAAACTCGAAACCGGATAACCTAATTCGTTTACAAGGTAGTTAACCTTTGATTCTAGAACATCACATCCCTGAGTGAGGATATCAGGAGATGCTTTCACCATATCTTTGACATCTTTCTCATTCAAACCCGAACTGACAAGGACATTAAATCTCTCTCGGAGTTCGGATCCTTTGCCGCGGAAACTCTTTAGTGCTCTCTCCATTTCCACTGAGTTTTCCTTGTATCCGAGGTCCAACAAAAACTGAGTCTTCATTGTCTTCGACTTTTCGTCTATACCTGGTAGAGGTTGGACTCTTAACCCAATAATCCATTTCTTCATCTCTTCCGGGTTTTCTCGAATGACTTGACAAAGCCGGTTTTTCCCACTTCTCAAATTGAGAAGCAATGTACTGGTCTGCTTCAAACGAGATATGCCAAGCCACGAAGAGTGAGAACGGAAAACCTTACCTATCTCATTACCCTCCATCTCAATCTCTTTCAGGAACAAGAAACAATGCCTTAGATTCGAAACGCATTTCCCTAAACCCTGCGGGAACTTCAGAAACAACGAAAAGAGTTCAATACTAGATGACCCTAGTTTTGTTTCAAACCCAGCTAGAATCAGTGTCCATTCCCCTGAATCCTCGAAAACCAGCCTCGGCCGCTTCCTGATCAGCTCACATACCTCGTTCTCATTGACACAAAGATCTCTTAGAAAGCTTAAACACCTATACATAGAGCTCCAATCATAAGATCCCTCCTCTAACAAATTCTCCGTAACCCAATCTAAACCAAACCCCATAGATTTCAACATCTCCATGACCTCAATCAGTTCAAGACTCACATTCCCAATCAGTATACTCGGGCTACAAACGATAATTTTCGATAAAAACGATTTGCTAAACCCCAAATCCTCATAAACCTGAATCTTGGAAGCTAAAACCCCGGTTTCAAACCCGAAAACTTCCCTAGCTTCCTTAAAGATCTTCCCCATCTTCTCCCTACCAATTCCATAGGTCCAAAAGACATGGTAATTCTCCAGCAAAAACACATCTTCATTCAAAAACATCTTATCACAAGGAATCAAATGACTAAACTCTGTCGGCTTCAGACCTAAACTCTCGAGGAATGGCTCGAATTCATTTACAGGATGAAACAATAGAAACCTTGTTATTGATCTCACTAAATCATCAGCTTCAACACCGTTTAGCTTCTTCAATAGATTATCGTTAAAAACAGGAGCATTCTTACTCATACTCTCTGCAACCAGAAACTGCAAACCCCTTGTCTGATAAAAGTAATCAAACATCGCAACTTGAGCCATTCTCCGATTCTCATTCCGGGTTTTAACACTCAATTTCTCGCCGGAAACTTCTGAATCGACCGTCTTTTGGGTAGCGAAAGCTCTAGGGTTTCCTAAAGCTTGGGTTTTTACAGAAACTTGAGATACCCAATTGAGAAGACAAGTCAATCTAGGGTTTCGCATAAGAGACATTTATCTGCTTGAGCTGCTCTTGCCAAATTGGTTTTATTCTTGCTCTCACTCTAATGACAAAAAGGAAAAAAAAAAGGAGTTTTAATGGTTTTTTCTTCTTCTTTGACATTGAGTATTTCAGTTTTATGGTTAAGAGTAGTACTAAAGTCGTTTTAAGGTCAATCATGTAACAATCTAAATGAGGAATCAGGGAAAAAATTTGATCCTTATAAGAGAGTACCTAAGAAAACCAAATACAAGATGTTACAAAACAGAGTAGGCAAATTAGTTGTTCAACTCAAAGCAGTTTCTTCAAATCCTCTAGCTGTTTAAGCCCATCGGGATCGCGATTTACATAGAAAGAGATGAAATATTTGTCCGAGCACGAGAGTAGAGTACTAAGTGCAAGCGTGGTAGCTACTTTTCCTCGATCTTGAAGCCAAGAGAACATCGCGAATCTGAGCTTCATCCGCTGAATAGTGAACTTTAAACACGAAGGGAAAGCAATCAATGCCGAAAGCGGGTAACCTAATTCGTTTACAAGGTAGTTAACCTTTGATTCTAGTACATCACTTGCCTGGCTGAGAATATTAGGAGATGCTTTCACCATATCTTTGACATCTTTCTCATTCAAACCCAAATTCACAAGGACATCAAATCTCTCTCGAAGTTCGGATCTTCTTCCACGGAAACTCTTGAGTGCTTTCTCCATTTCCTTTGAGTTTTCCCCGTATCCGAGGTCCAACAAAAACTGAGTCTTCATAATTTCTGACTCTGTGTCTACATCGATAGCTGGTAGTGGCTGGATTTTCGACCCCATTGTCCATTTTTTCATCTCCTCTGGATTTTCTCTGATGACCTCACAAACCCGGCTTTTCCAAGCCCTCAAATTAACGAGCAAGCTACTGGTTTTCTTCAACCTACATGAACCAAGCCACCATGAGTGAGAACGAAAAACCTTCCGGATCTCATCATCCTCCATTTCGATCTCTTTCAGGAACAAGAAGCATTTCCTTAGATTCAAAACACATTTCTCTAACTGAATCCGCGGCAATTTCTGAAACAACAAACAGAGTTCACTTCTAGATGACCCAAGTTTTGTTTCAAATCCAGCTAGAATCAATGTCCATTTCCCTGAATCCTCAAAAACCAGTCTTGGATGCTTCTTGAGTAACCCACACAGCTCATCCTCATCGAAACAGATTTCTCTAAGCAAGCTTAGAACCCGATGCACGGAGCTCCAATCATAACATGCCTCATCTGACAGATTCTTCATCACCCAATCAAACTCAAACCCGACCGATTTCAGCATCTCTAAGACCTTAGCCAATCCGACATTCGTATCCCCAATCAAGATACTCGGGCTACAAACGATTAGCTTCGACAAAAACAATCTACTAAACCCCAAATCCTCATATGCCTTAATCTTTGAAGCTAAAACCCCGGTTTCATACCCGAAAATTTCCCTAGCTTCTTTATACACCTTCCCAATCTTCTTGGGGTCAATCCCACAATAACACAAAACATGGTGATTCTCCAGCAACAAAACATCATCATCCAAGAACAGCTTATCACAAGGAACCAAATGACTAAACTCAGTAGGTTTCAGACCCGAACTCTCGAGAAAAGGCTCGAATTCATTGACGGGGTGAAACCGTAGATGTCTAGTAATAGATTGGTTAATATCAGAAGCAGAAACACAATCTACTTTCTTCAATAGATTATCAATAAAAGCAGGACTGTTCTTGCTCATACCTTCTGCAACCATATACTGTAAACCTCTAGTGGAATAGAAGTAATCTAACATTGCTTCCTCTGCCATTTTACGAATAGTTGGAGTGATTCTAATCCCACTTCGGGTTCTCCTCACATTCGATTTCTCGCTTGGTACTTGGTCGGTGCTCTGTGTGGAGAAAAATCTAGGGTTTTGAGTTGCGGAAATCGAGGGTTTGGTGAAATGGGTTTCTAGAGAAAGATGTGTTACTCGTTTGAGTAGAGACGTGAAGCGACTAGGGTTTCGCATAAGTTTCATTGCTTAGTACGGCGATGAGCTGAGCAAATCAAAAGCTTTTACCTTTTTGAATCTTTCTACGAGATTGGTCTGATTCGAATCTCGTTCTCGGGATGCTTAAGTCGCTGCAGTATTTTTGCCATCTCCAAGGATCATCATAAGCTTGTGCCGGAGAAGACAGGTAAGGAGGCATGGTTGTGATGTCTGACAGTGTTTTTTAAACCCTGACAAACCGGACGGGTCGGACTATGAACCGGATTGGCAGCTGAATTTGGTTTTGAATTGGATATTTTTGGTTTGGTTTGATTTAGAGCCGGTCAGATAGATCACAAAAATAAAACAAGGCCTTACACAATTTTTCCAAATTAAATTACAAATCGGCTATGGTTGATTTAAATGTATCCTTTTTAATTAGGTTCTCGTTGTATATAAATCTACTAAATCTATTGTATTATTCTTAAATCAACAAAACATAAACCATTATACAATATTTTACATTATGTGTTTTCTTTAAACTCATGATAGCTAGTAGCTACATATAAGTGCAAAGCTTATTGAATAGGTATTACGGGCTCTTTGCCTTTTTGATATTTGATCATCTTGTGGAATTGTTTATTTTGTTCTTCGATCAACAAGTATAGGGTCTAAATGATAACTGCATAATTTTTGCAGAATTACTGTTGAATTGCTGAATTTGCAGAATTACTGTTGCTTTTTTGTAGAATTTGCTGAATAATATCAAACTTAAATAGTAACCGCAGAATTTTTGCAGAATTACTGTTGAATTACTGAATTTGCAGAATTACTGTTGATTTTTTGTAGAATTTGCTGAATAATATCAAACTTAAATGGTAATAGCAGAATTTGCTAAATTTGCTGAATTTTTCAAAAAAAGTAATTAATTTTGAAAAAGTAATTAGTTTTTAAAAAAGTAATTAATTTTTTTTTTCAAACTTAAATGGTTAATTATTATTGACCAATCACAAAAAAGATTGCAAAATACTAGTGTTCATTAAATATTTAATAAAATTAAAAAGTACCTAATATTATCAAAGCATCTTATATTTTGAAAAAATCTCCAAAACATCTTATATTTTGAAATATATATCTTGTAATTAGGACTGTGTCGGATCCATATCCAAAAATAATAATTAAAAAAAACAGAAAAACCAATTTGTAAAAATTATTTACAAAAATTTTGAATGATATTTTAAAAAACAAATATCTTACTATAAAAGGAATTAAAAAATCACAAACATTTTGCAATTGCCCCTTAAACATTTTGCAATTGCCTCTTAAATAAATTAATAGATTGATAAAACAAATTTACATACATAATTTATGATATAATATTTTGCTATTGATTGAATTATTTTTTAGTAAACCTAATTTTTAAAATATTACAATATTATTTTAGAATTGTCAAGCAAATTTAGTAAGATTTAATCACACTACATATATATCTAGAAGACAATTGCAAAAATACCACTTTTAGTTACATTTGCAAAAATATCACTATGGATTGTTCATTTGTAAAAATGTCACTAATTATAATTTTTAGAGTCTAAATCTTAAAATTTTAAACCTTCTTGTGTAAATGGTAATCGCATAATTTCTGATTAATTGCAGAATTTACTGAATTTCTGCTGAATTGTAGAATTTGTTGAATTGAAGAATTTGCTGAATTGGAGAATTTGCTGAATAATATGTCAATTTAAATGGTAACTGCAGAATTTGCAGAATTTGCTGAATCTGGAGAATTTGGAGAATTGGAGTTACCATTTAGTGCCATAATTCTCTCTGCATCTGCGGAAAAAAAAAAAAAACAGAATGCATTTCCGACATTAACAAAATAAACATAAAATAGGATATATTTCAACGTGTTTAATGTTCAAAAAAATTCTATCATTTTCCAAGTTTTAATCCCCTTTTTTGTTTTCATTTTGCAAAAAATTGGTAAGTAAATATATCATAGAAAAAATGATCCCAAAATAATATTTTAATTCATAGTATGGACAATGTATGGTGTCATAGTGATTCAATAACATTCTCTGCGTTTTAATTTGTAAGTTGTTTTGGAGATTATTTTTTGTTTCAAAATATATAATTATATTTCTTTTTTCTTGTGGTTAAAAGAAAAAGGAGACCAAGGAAGAAAATTGTATATATACCGTTGAAAACTGTATTTTCACACGGTCTACAGATTGGTTTGAATGCGGCGAATTAGATTGCTTTGAATGCGGCGAAATAGTTTGTTTTGTATCGGTTGAAAAAAATTGGGAGATATCGTAGCATTTGCGGCAATGAATTACGTGTTAATTGCAGCTTTCATATGAAGAATCATTATTATCCGATGCTTGCTTCTTCCAAACTTCATTCAACCTCTACTTATCTTATAATGGTTGTAATACAGAAATCATATAACTTTTGGATCCAAGATATGTTTGTCTTATCTGTTAAAGACGTTGCATGTTTAAGGATAGTCACCAACAATGAAGTAAAACAGAGTATATAGAGCTTCACCGCGAAATAATAAACGACTTATAATAATTGAGGGGTCATGTAAGATAAGTAATACTAGTTATATATCGAATGACGACATTGTTACACACCAATGGTAAAACTTCCATAACGACATTCTGACCCTTATATTCCATGTGTTGGTCACCTCCTCATAAAATATCACAAAAACCTTCATGAAAATATTCAAAAGTATCATGAGAGAAAATATTTTAACATTACCATATATATATAATGCCGATTGTAAAATTTAAACTTTAATTAACTTGTCCAATTGGAAACTTCAAAAAAAAAAAAAAAAAACTCACCAACAAGAGTTTTATTGAACTAATTATTTTAATTGATTTGAATATTTAACCAAATTTTTGTGTTATTTGATCATTCATTTTTTTTTTTTAAATTGCTATTCGCCTTAGGATTTTTAAAATACTAGTTTGAATTCGTTGTTATTTAATATTTTATTTCTCATTGAACTTTAAAAGATTTGAGATCTCACGAGTTTTTTTCATAAATTTGGAAGTGTTTTCAAGTTTTTTTTTTTTAAACTCAAATATAAAGATAAATCATTAATTATTTTCTGGGATCATATGATTGCGGTGACATTCACGAGAATGAATATTCAACAAAACTTTGCTCAGTTACAAATTTGCCACTTTCATTTACAACAGAATGACTACATTTTGTTTTTGTTTTTTGAGCAATGATTCCATTTTCTATTTATTAAAAAGAAGACCCCAAATACTACACAACCTGACAGACTCATAGTCTACGACTCTACGTGATGTTTTTTTTGTTTTTTTTTAACCTGTCTACGTGATGTTTTAGATATTTGTTTTATATTTTACCTTAAAATGGAAAATTTACATTTTAAAACGTTGTAAGTAGTCTAATGATTGTTTGTAGCATTTTTTCAAGAAGTTATGAGAATCATAGATGGGAAGTGGAAAAGAAAATATTGCATCCTTATATTTTTATAGATTTATCTTCCCAATATTAATAATAAAAATTTTACAAGTTCAGTTGATTGATTTTACGAACCACTTTTTATTTTCAAATCCATTTTGTTCGATTTTAGTATATACTCATTGAATTCAACATAAATTTCAAAATCCTTCAAAGATTTCCATAGATCTACGAACGAATATAAGAAAATGGTTTCTTTAGCGATTTTTTTTTTTTAAAACTCTTCATTATCTAATTTTTTTGGTTTTTATATTTTTACATGGTGGTCACTGTTTAAACAGTGGGCCTAGCCTAAATCCCATAACAGGCCTGACAAAAAACCTAATTCAAACAAGTTAATGGGCCGGCCCAAACCCTAATTCTCTAATGGGAACCTCCACACAAAACCCGGAGCGATCTTGGGACTGTTAACAGCTAGGGCAAACTGGTTTGAGGAAGAGAGAAGGAAGATAAAACTTCTCTCTATTATCATTTACTTTTAGTTAGATTCTTTAGCGATTCTTAAACCGAACGAAACTACTTGCATTATTGTTTATTCTGATCAAACCACTTTTATGCAAATATTTTATGCAGTAAGATTGGAGTGTTTACTGTCCATCTATCTTAAAAAAGATAGTCGTAAAATTAAACACCTTGACAATTTCATATACAGGTCGTTTATTGCTTTTGTAAACATCACCAAAATTTCTCATCAAAAGCCCATTTGTTTTAATGGGCTCATGATCTTTAGTTTTTCAACATAATATACATATTTGTATTTGTACAATAGTAATGGAGTTTTGGAAAGAAAGAAAAACTGAAAAGAAATTCAATGTCCAAAGTAGAAAATAATTATTAAAAAAAAAGAGAGAATAAAACGTGGGGTTCCTCATGCATAATGTTAAAAAGTAGCGTTATTAAACTAAGAAGCTATCTCTTTGTGTGAGTTTTTCTTTTTAAACATACAAATAGTTAAGTAAGAATAAACTCACACATCTATTAGTCTATGACTGAGATCCCATCACACACCACTTGCACACATTTAGTACTTGATTTTGTTCCCAAGTTTACACCATTTTGAAATTGTAGAACCATGCTTTAGGCCTTTTCCTATTTAGCCGATCTCTCATTTTTTGGATTTTCAACTTATCTTTGATTGGAATTGAGTGTCTCCATAACTTGTTAGCATCAGAGCTTCCGCGTCTTCTATCGAAAAAGGCAGAGGAGAGTGATCGGAAGCGGTTAGAGGCAATGATGCTTCGGCGTTTGGTGACTTCAGAAGACTCTCTTTTGTTTTTTGTTGTTGTTCCATCATTATTTTCAATTGTTTCCCTTGTTCTTCGATTCGCAGTTGTAGATTTCGTTGAATCTAAAAGAATAAAGGTACTTTAATCAGGATGAGTGGTAAGAAAATTGTATTATCTAGTTTAGTATGAGAAAATCTTTCATTAGCGACATAGCTATATGATATCAGCATGAGAAGAGCTACAAAATGTTCAAACATATATACAATCTCAAAAATAGAAAGACTTCACATTTTGTTAAAAACAAATTTTGATGTATAGCTTAAAATATTTTTATCTAGTTTTAAAATCTAATATTATGAGCAAATAATGAAACCGGCAAGAGAACCCCTATCTAACCCCACAAATACTTTAATGGGGAACTGGAAGCACTAAATACCAACACAACTACTTATAATGTAACATTTGATTGTATTTACTTGGTAATGTATCTTAATTATATCTAATAAACTAAGATATATATATTTATATATTTTGTAACTTACCTCTAGTTGTTCATGAAGATGCCTCTGAACATCTAGTTGAAGCTGGAGTGCCTCTTTAATTTGCACTCCACTGTCTCCACAACATCAAAAAGAAAGAAAAATATTAAATCATTAACAACTCATTATTTATTTATTTTTGAATAATGTTAATAGCGTCTTGTTGTTATTGCTACGCTAAGCCAATATTATTAACTTTGGATTTATATAATAAAGAAAATATTATTTTTGGCACAAAACAACAACAAGAAAAAGAGGAATTACGTTTTTGTGTCAAGCTGAGATAGCTCTTTGGCACAAGCTCTCTTCTCAAACTTGCCTGTAAGACAAAACTCTTTCGATTTGTATTAATTATTCCAAATTTATCAATGTAGTTTATCTATAAAATAAATAGTGAAGAGATTTTATTAGTGTACCTTCTTGAGACTGAGGGATGTATTTTGCAATCCTATATTTCTGAAATTTAGCCCACGAAAAATAATTGAATAAAATCTTCTTTGGAAAAAAAATGAAAAAGAGAAGAAGTAACCTAACCTGTAAATGGCTTTTAACATGAAATATTGTGAGTCCTTCAGAATCCATCAGCTTCAATATCGCCTTAGGCGTTGCCTCTGCATAGTTTTCCACCACTTACACTTTTTAGTTTTTAGTGACGCACCAAAGAAACAAGGACACTTTTATCCTTAAATCAAATATCAAATTATATTCTCCAAATAATGCGCATATTTGCTTCAAATTAAAAGAAGAAACTTTTCAATCCACACATAGTGTTATATGAGAGCGTTATAACTTCTATGATTATATATGACCAATGATTCATATGCATACCGAAATGTAACTTTATGCTAATGCGAAGTGACTAGATCAAGTGGTTGAGAACCAATGGTTAATTCCTCTACTTCTAAAGTTAAAGTCTTGTTAATGGTTCTAATAACTTACTCTCAGCTTTCTACCAATAAAAATAAACTTACTATCAGCACCACCAAGGCGATTTACGCACTCAACGAACTTCTCATGAAGATCTTGAGTCCATCTTATCCGTGTCTTGTTCCCGATTACCGTCCCACAGTTAGGAGTCACCAACCCTCCATGGTTTGAGAATGGAGGTGGAGAAGAAAATCTTGGACGATTTTTTTTAGGTTGATCATATGATGATGAGAAATTCAGATGTGTTACATTAGAATTACTATATGTCCTCCTGCATAATTCCTTCAAACCGCGGAGAATGTTAATCAAAATTTAAATTTATATGACCAAAAAAATAAGAGATTTTTTTGGCATACTTGTGGATCTTGACTCGCTTCAAAAGAAAGAGAGTATGAGGCTGATGAAGCATTTGTTGCAGCGAAATCATTCGCACATGATCTTTGATATAATGGCTTTAAATATTGATCCGGAAGAAGAGGTTGCATAGGAACCATAGATTCGGATTGGTCTAATGATTGAGGATCCGAAGATTGATGATGGTACGGATGAAACGAGGAAGGATAGGGTTTTGATGATGAACATTGTACGGAAAAAGATTGGTTGACTGTACAATCGTACGGACTAAAACCCGAGAACGTTTCTGTAGACCATGGAGATGATGATTGATTGTAATGGATCATATTCACGTCTTGTAGATTAAACGGTTGAGGCGGTTGCGGCTGCGACTGTAGCCGGTTTGAAGCGTTTGAGAATTCAAAGTTGATGTTATCCATCAAAGAACAAAGAAGAGAGACTCAGATTGCGATTTTTGCATCAGAAACATATGATCTAGCTTGTTGTACGTTCAATGATATATTGAACAACGGAAACAAAAGTTTGAAGTTGAAATAAAAATTATATTCGATCAAACAAACAAAAAAAATTGGAGGACTAACGATCAAAATGAAATCTAAAGTGTTTTGTTTTTTGGTTTTTCTGGAATCTCTCTAAATTCCTCCAAAGTCTTCAGGTGCAAGAGGGGATGAATATTGATATAAGGCCAATGCCTTTTCTTTTTGATTATTCTCAAAATGGATAGGAGTGCGCATTTTTTAATTATCCAATGGCCTTAATTGCAAAAGTCCAATAACAAATATTAATAAGAAATAGTGTTAATTAAAAAAACTCCCACTTGGCTTAGACCTTGTCTTTATTCTTCTTCATTTGTAGAAACATTAAAAAAGAGTTTATTCACAGAAATAGTAAGATCGCACGGATATCGATTATATTATCATTAATTCATTTTAGAACCCTAACTGATACCGTTAAACCATGCATAAATATACTCAAATACTCAAATAATACATACGTATAAATTTGTCGACAAGTGTGTGTGCATAAATATATATTTATTTATTTATATTTGTAGAAACATCAAGAAAGAGTTTGTAAACAAAAATTGTAATCTCACGGAAGTCAATTATATTATTACTTCATTTTAAAACCCTAAATCCTGTCAAATCATTGCATACATGTACTCAATCAATGTATTACATTACATATATAAACACAAATCATTTGTCCAAAAAAAAAATATACACAGAAATCACAATATGAAGGCCATTCTCTATGGTTCAGACTTGAATCATAAGAAAAATATGTTCGATTTGAACTAGAAGAAAGACAAAAAGACACCAACTCGGACCATCATCGAGACTCGAGAGATTTGAGCGGTCCCTGGTACACCATTCATTGTTAGTGCAGTCGCTATGCGTGGCTATATATTTTCAAATCTTTTGAAAATTTTAATTAACATTAATTAAATGAACGTTTACCATCTAGATTTTAATTTATGCTCTCATTTCATTTATTAACGGACAAAAAGCAATGAATTCGATCAGCAATAAAACGCCTAAAAATGGTTTTAAAAGTGGTGGTATATGATAAATAAACACAATTTCAGTGTAATCTTTTGGATTTTCGATAGAAATTTTTTTCTTAAAAAAGTTTTAGTTAAAAGTCTAAGTAGGATTTAAAGTTTTCATATGTGATTTTCCTATATATTATTGAATAATATATATATTTTCATATGTTCATATAATAAGTAAGGTTTTCATATGATTGACATTTTTTTTTAAAAGGTCTAGGTTTGAAATTAGAAATTAACATAACCATGTTGAAAGTTATACAAATATTGATATACTATAGTATTAATGCCCAATCAAAATAAACTTGCGTTTGTCAAAATTAAAGGTTGATTGGGGTTCGGATGCACTTGAACCACTTGATATAAAAACAATAGGAAACGATAAAACTAAAATTTATACTTTGTTCTATCCAAGATATGGGAGAATATATTTTACACGGTCATCTTTTCTTAATATAAATGTGATTATAACGACGATGATCGCATAAATTTAATTCATTTTTTTTTACGCACATGAATTTCGTAACGCGCTGACCGTCTCTGTCAGTAGGCTCCATGCCCACTCTTGGTCCATGGGCTACCTTTGTCTGACAGTTGGTGCGTTAGTTTGGGAGGCTCGAAAGAATTGTTTACTGACCCTGCAAATCACCACGTGATCTTTCCCCGTGTTTTGTTTTCACTGTATTGGAAATGATTTTCTAGTAGGTTACATATCCTTAAATTGCTCCAATCCAAACACGTTTAATTCTGGAGTTTTCTTTGGATGTGTGACAAAAAAAGATAAGTGCAATTTGATGATATAGGTAACCAAATTAATTCTGTTAAACCTCTCCGTATGTACTACATATTTTTTGAAACCGAGATGTTACTATTTCATAGTTTAAAAAGACATCGAATTATTCTGGATAGGATGGATATAAATATGGCTCTCCATCTTCAAAAAGTTTTTTTGGTCCCATGCAACTTCGTGATCTTGTTTTTAATTTCATTTATTAATTGGTATGATGCGCCAATTAGATTTTTCTATTCTAAAAAAATCATTGAAGAGATTCAAATTCCACTTCCAAAAGTTTGTTAGAGGCAAACCACATTCCGCACCCAAAAAACAATTACATATAATAAAAAAGAAAATATAGGTAAGACCACACAAGGATAGATCATAGATCAGTATCAAATTCTATTCCATACTCTAAGCTTAATAAAATCTTACTGAAGTTCCTATTATGTGTACCATCTTGCAATATACATCTACTTTGCATCTTACGCACTAACTTTTTTCTATAATCAATATTTGTGATCGGTGGTTTCCCATGAACGCATCAATATAGATGAAGACATAATCGTTAACAAAGATATCTCTATGAATAATTTTGACATTCAAAGCCATACTAATTTTGACATAAATAACTTTTTACTAAGCACATAACAAATTTAAATGGTTAGCGTTTAATTATCCCTTCTTTGTTGAACAATATATTTTATATTCAAAATTTTTATCCAACTTATACTAAAATTGTATACACGATTTTGTTGTTGTCCATACAACTCTAAAATGGGTCATTAAATCAATTTATGTAATCATGTCAAAAAAAAAAAAAATTGTAATCAACTAAAAACTTGCACTTAGTCACTGTTATATCTCTCCCATTGAACTAGAAAAATAACTAATTTTTTTCAAACATATTTATATTAAATAGAAAATTTTAAGATTTTAGTAGGAGTTATATAATGTTCCTCTTATAAATATGATTTCTTAGATTAGTATTTCTTTTAAACAAGATAAATCAAGTCGTTGCCCGAAAAAAGAGAAGTTTGATAGTAATTAAAAAATTAATTTAAAAAAAAAAAATTAATGAATCAATTTAAAAATGGAAAGCAACAGTGGAACAACTGTAAGATTCCCCCCTACGTGTTAAAATAATACCCAGTAGGCCAATACTATTCTTACAAGTTGCACTTCCTACTTTTTAAATTTAATTACATTTCTTCAGCCAAGTCTTTGATTTTTTTACTGATTTTATTTCTTATTAAGTTTTATAAAGATAGACTTTATTATATTCTTCTTCGCCAGTCAGAGATTGGCCCCCTGACTCGTGTCGACATAACAAATATTTGATTCTTTTTAATTCAATATTTTTGTTTTATGTGTTCGACATCGAGGTGAATTCAATATTAACTTGCTATTTGTTCTCTTCGACAAAAAAAAAACTATATTTGTTCTCTTAGCAGAGAAAATTTTCGGTAGACTTTGTTTTTTTTTTCTTTGAAACCTAATTTTTTGTCAATTATGAGTCAAAAATTTCGGTAGACTTAAGGCAATATTTGAAGAATTTGACCTTATTGAAGTTCTTTAAAACAATCAAATTCTACAAAAATCTTTAACTTAAACTAAAGAATCACGATCTGCAGCCGGATTTACAAATAAAATAAGTCAAACCTAATAGCAGTATAAAAAGATTTGGAATACGTTCCGAATCTCCACATATGAACCAACAAATATCATAAATCTAAACATATCAAAGTCTTATCTCCGTTTAGGGTTTTAAAAAAAATTCTAGAGCCTCCTGGATGCTATATTTTTTTTAAACATATGAAAACTGCTACGCCATTCTAAACTATTTGTATGCCAATATTATTATATGGTTTTATTTTAATCCTAATGAATTTGTGGATTCATCAATCACTGTTTAAGACTGATCCATGTATTGAAAAGTAGACTTGTTCAATTTTCTTTTTAAAACATGTTCGGATTATTTTCTTTTAAACCAACTTGTTTCGATGTTTTTCACACATATTAATATATTCCTATAGAAACAAGTTAGCTCTTGGCATTTTGTCTTATTCTATATTTATTCTTTATTAATTTTTAACTTAAGATGAACTTATGGATTCTATGTAAAAATTTACATCAAAACTTTAAAATGGCACTTAATATAATGCTTTAAAATTTTCATTTGCAAGAAAAAATATCTAAAGCATCTAAGTATACTTTAACAAGTTTTTTTTGTTTTTGAACAAATACTTTAACAAGTTTCCCACTGACATAAAATGTATTTAATATGATAAAGCCTAAATAATCCTGTATTTTGATGGGCTCAGAGAAATTAATTAAAGCCCGTTATTACAAAAGTTTTTGTCTACACCGTTGGCTCGTGACATGAAGTATACTCGCTGGTTGGACTCTTGTTACTCTTTTTCTTCAAAAGTCGCGTCGCCAGAATTACGTATATATTGTAATTACCTTTCCTATAAAACGTAGTTCAAAAACTAATTATCTGGTCAAGTTCTACTCGTCAAGAGAAGAAAGAAGCAAACACCAATACATATCAAAGTTTGGGACAGTTTATGAGGAGCATATATATGTAAAAACCGCGAAAACCGAATTGAGAAATCCGAATGAAATACGAATACGAATTAAGAAGAAGAAGAAATCTCGATCTTAAAACAAACACGGAGTCGAGATTGCTCTCTTTTTTTAATTCGAAAAATCGCCCATAGTGTGACGGTTTGATACGATTACGAATCCCAGGATAAAACCGTGAATAAAACGATTTTGCGACACTCAAAAATCGTAGTCTGACGAACAAGATATCGACGTATACTCTCGAGACTTACTTTGTGGGAGATTGGAGTTTGAATTTTCCAGGGTTGGAAATTCGCAGGAAAACGTTGGAGAAGATGAAGATGCAAAACTCGGTTTATAAAACCGGAGAAGGAATCGCGGTTACCAATTTGGTAAGTCGCAATTGTTCAATTATGGGCCGATTCAATTATGGGCCGAAATTGGTTAATTGGGCCAGAAAAGTTGGGCCGAAATTTAATAAAAAAATTTCTCCAAAACGAATAATCTTGATGGCCCAAGCCCAAGCCCAAGCCCACGCCAAGCCGAGCCGAGCGAGCAACGGCGGCGCGCGCGTGTGTGGTTCCCATTTCTCACATGATTCATGCACTATGCTAATCATTTGTAAACATGATAAGAGAGGTTAATATATATACCACCCAACTCTTTTCTCTCTTAGCAATGTGAGACTTTATTAAGTGTGTTGACTTTAAGTGTCACACACACCATACTTTGTCCCCACATTTCTCATTCACTAATAATTCAGTTTTAACTTATGAGCATTCACAAGTTGTAGTCCAAACTACAAGTTGTAGCCCGAAATCCGGTAATTCCGGGCAACGATCTTGCCGGAAAAGCCACCGGAAAAGTGACGAAAATCACTTGTTAAATTTTAGTTCCAACAATATATATAATCCAGATCATTACTAACCTTGTTACACATTCTATTACGGGATCGCTATGTAACTATTCTATCATAATGACTCATAGTGCCGTGCCTAGACTTCTAGGAACCCGAGACGAACTTAAAATGGTTTTAAATTTGGGATGAGAGTCTCAAAACTTGTTCTTACCATATTTTTATCATTATATTACAATTAATTTTTAGAATATGAGACCCTAATTTACACAAAATCATTCGGAGCCCCGAGGCGAATACCTCTTTAACATCAAAGGAGGCACGACCTTGATGACTCATGGTATAACGCGACTCTCTCGCTGTATTACTTGCATCTAACGGAAGGACCATGACTTTTTGCCTTTTGATAATAATGAACGTTTTTCGTGTTTTGATTGCACTCTGATATTAGTATAACTTAATAATTCTAGTAAGTCATCTATCTTTATAAATTTGATTGAATTTTGTTTAAATACTATCATTTTTTGTTTTTTCTTGATTACGATCGAAAGGTTGTACACATGTATTTTGTTGATGTAGGTAACTAAATCTTCTTCTTCTTTTTTACCTTTTTCTTATATGTGTCGTTATGTTTTCATAAAATCATAGGATCACATGTGTGACGCAGCTTGGAATTGATTTTGGTTTTTGAGACTTAGACAAAAATAAGTTTATTAAACTTACGTTTACTTCTTCCTCTCCATGTGTAGAGGTAGAACCCACATCCTCTATTGTCAATATACTTCACGCACCTATTGGAACAACTTCTACTGTGTTTCAAAACACCAATATTACTCTGATAGCAGTTCAAGAAAATGTCTTCGGTGGCAATTATGCCGCTTTAGACTCCGAATTTTCATGGTTTGAGATGGTTGACCCCTCTCATAAGACAACATGAGGAAGACCAATTAAATCTACGCAAAAAGTGTAAGAGATGTAATGGACTATGGTAAGATGAAGAAACAAGGGTAAAAGCGGTTGCGGACAACCATCTTAGAAGTAATAGAGATCTCATGATTTCTGTCTAGTGATTGTGGTCATCGAGGTCGCGGTAAATCTGACGGTTAACCTCCACTCAACATATTCTCAAGTTCCATAAGTGGAATTTTCTTGTACTTGTTTTAAATATATGTTTTCTCAATTGTAAGGTTCTATCTAAAAATTGTAAGTTTATTTTACTTTTGAATAGAATGCAACAAATTTTATCCAAAAAAAACTTTTATTTTTGAAGATGGTTTAATTTGGTTTATCGAAACATAATTTGTGACCTCCAAAAACCATAATTGTGGTAGAAAATAAGTGAGAAAATAGATAGAAAACAAATAAAAAGTCTAAATATTTTGAAAAAGAGGAAGCGGGTTTGTAGATTTTTTAATTTCTGGTAGTGTTGATATATGGTCATCTGGAGATCCTAGGGATTTGTTTATGGGCCTAAAAGCATTCTATAAATTTCATGTGGTCTAAGATTCCACTTCCACCTTTATTTATACCCGTTTGAATGATCATAGTAAAGTAATAAGTTTTGTCATTCGATATAGCTAATGTCTCATTGGCTATAGCTAATTCCGAAGTTGAATTGGTTGAAATAATTCCCCACCCAAACTTGATAGATAAAACTCACTATATCTTAATTATTGTTAATGTTCTCAAAACATGTTATATGTTAGACTCTAAGAGATGTCAGTCAATTTTCAAACGGTTATTTAATTGAGAAATTTAGCTTTAGGTTCTTGCATGGTAATGCGAACCAACAAAACTAAAAACAATTATATCCTTTCTATTGATGATGATCATATCAATAATAATGACCAGAAAATAAAAACAAGCTATACTACTTTTTTTTTTTAATCAAACAAGCTATACTACTAATTTTCACATCTTTGCTTGGTAAGGATCAGTGAGAAAGAAGCTTATCCCTTAGTTGTTGATAGTGAGAAAGAAGCAAAAGCAAGGATCAGTGTCAGAAGAGTAATATGAGTTACTTGAATCTAAAGTCACTTCTTCTCTCTGTTTCAAATCTCAGATTTTCCTAGTATTCGGCAAACATGTCAGAAACAGTGGGGTCACACCATCCCGACCACAATTAAACTCTCCAAAGTAGAGTGGCATCCCTTTAAATAGTCCAAAAGATGAAAGGTATTTCGGTAATTCCACACCCTTCAAAACCTTATTCAAGTAGAAATATTAAAAGCCCTTACTAACCAAAGAATTTTCTAAAGAGTAGAAGAGAGAAAGAGAGAGAAAATGGCAGTGCCACTCAAATCAACATCTTCTATGTCTTCTTCTCAATGTTCATCTTCATCGAGCTCCAGGAAACTCAAAACCCTAATCCAAACTCTCATCATCTCTCGTGTTTGTCGACTAATCCGCGAAATCTCAAGAGCTTCATGCATTCTTGTTAGAGTCTTGAGGAAGAAGCAATACAATCTCTTGCCAGTGTCTTCTATACTCTATCCAAAGAGAGCTTCCAAGAAACAAAGGAATAACATTTTCTTCGGCTCCTTTAGACTTCACTACAACTTTTGCTCCTCTCATGTAGTGCCGGTCTCTGCACCAGTACGTCTCCCTGAGGAGCTCTACTTGGCTCATCTCCAATTCGACTCTACTCTGGAGTCAATGTATTCGAAAGAATCGATGAATGATCTCGATGATGATGACATTCAAGAACCATCTCAGCTCTCTAGCTATCTAAGACAACTAGAGGATGATAAAGACGGTGGAGAAGAAGATGAAGAAGGTAAAGAGATAAGGATGATGAATGAGATTGATAAATTAGCTGATATGTTTATAGCAAATTGTCATGAGAAGTTCATGTTGGAGAAGGTTGATTCGTATAGGAGATTTCAAGATATGCTGAATAGAAGCAGTTGATGGTGATAATGATGATGATGATGGGGTCCAATTTGTTTATCTTTTTATATAATTTCACTTGTTTTCTTCTTTTATCTTTTGAATTCCTTTAGAATTTGAATTATCAAGACATGTATTAGAAGCAAAGGGATGGATTGTGTGGTGTTTGTTGTGTTACAATATATGATGTTGATTGGTGATTCATATATTATAATAGACAGTCCAAAAAGGAAAAAATGAGAATGGTTTAATTGGTTTTTGTAACTTTCGCTTTTGTGGTATGTGTTCTTTTGCTATTATCTTGTGATATGGTTGTTTGCTTCTGATGTACAAGGGGACCAAAAGATTTTTGGATTTTTTTTCCTGACTTTTCTATGCTCGATTTGATCTCTTTTCAAATATTGTTTCGTAATTATCTTGTGGAGACATTTTGAAATAAAATAAGTAATTTATGACCAATTTCTTTGCACTCTAATACTCCAATCCATTATCCAGATTCAAATTTAAGAATTTGCTTTATGTAAATTATAAAAGACAAAAACAAAATTATATATTCGAATGGTTTGCTTTATGTATTTTGTTTAGTTACCAGTGTAATATTTTTTTTTTAAAGAATTGAGTATGCAAATCTTTTGAATTGCTTGTATTTTCGATCAAGGTACAAAGACTCATAACTTGTTAAACAAGAAACTCAACTAGATTGGGTATGCCAATCTAGGCAATCAAGTTGAGACTAAATCTGAGAAATGTAAATTTGTGTCCATGGTGAGATAATGCTTTTGTCTAACCTAACCAATCGAATAGTACAAGGCTCATACTTGGGTAATTATGAACAAGGCACATAACGATTATCCAGACAAATACATGATACTTAGGTAATAAGGAAGGCAGATAACGATTATTGAGCTAAGTTTAACATCCACACAATAACATAATTAGAAAACACCAAAGAGAGAGCTTCTTCTTCTTCTTCTTCTTCTTGGGAAGGAACCCATCTAAAACAAACCACGACGAATTAATGTCAGCTTTGTTACCAAGAACCAAGAATCAAGAGCAAATGTATGTTATGTACCTGCAGGAGGGGGATCGACAAAGCCCCATGTAAAGGGCTCTGGGTCGAAGCCGTGAACCATAACCTTGTCAACTACGATCTTACATCCTTCGACATGGCATTTGCATCCACCGCCTACTCTACAGCGCCTGGTCCCCTAATAAAAACGAGACATGTCCTGTAAAAATCAACCAGAAACAAGTCTTTAGTAAATTAGCATTGAGATATAAGTTGGGAAAACTGCTTTGGAAGAAGAAGCCACAAACTTGTTGAGAACACCGGTTCCGGGAACAATAAGATGAACGACCTCTCCACATGAAGAGAAATGTTCAATCAGGGCCTTCTTGACAACGTCCTTAGGAAGACAAGTGTCATATTCCGTAACGAAAAACCTATATATATATATATATATAATACTAATTTGTATCAAATTAACATGACAAGAAGAAAACATCTTATAATACAGATAGTAATCTCCAAGAATCTACTTACTCGTGTGTTTTGTATTTGCGTACAGGGTATCCTTTAGGACCCATAATGAATTCATTGAAGATCCTATATAATAATTTGATTGCAAAAGAGTGAGTACAAGGAGAAGAAGATTACTTTCTCCATGGCCAAGTTGAGAGAAGAACCACTTTTAGGGATTTAGGTTAGAACAAGGTTTGTATATATTCAAGAACAAACGAAAAAATTAATGTTTTAATTGAATATATTTGTAATTTTTACTCACTATCTTGTACTATCATGAAAATTTAAAGGTTGGGCCTATAAGGCGTATTTTATCATAATATAGGCCCAAATGTAACTAAAGAAGGCCCAAAAGTAATTAAGATAGAACCGATTACCGAGTCGTTAGTGTCTTTAAAAACGAACTAGCGCTTCCGACCAAACTACTTTCTCTCTCCTCTAAACTCTTCTCGTCGTCGATCTTCTCTCTCTTCATCGCTCGCTGTGCCCAACTGTCAACACTGCACTGCACTTGCGCTTCTTTTAAAGATCAATCTATATCGAGAGCGAACAGATCAAGAACAAAAGTTTTTGTCTTTTTTTTTTTTTGTCAAATTGTTTTTATTTTATCATTAGGATTCTCTACGATTTCACTCTGTTCATCACTCGCACGTCGGAGATCCCATCGCGCCCGCCCCTTTTATTGCATCTGCGTTTGGAGTCGTCAATTTTGTTTTCTCTTCGATTGCGTGATCTGAATCTTTGAGCTTTTTCCGACAAGACCCGGTATACGCCGGTATGTTAATCTCTTCACACAATTTTTGCTTTTGAAAGCGTCTAATAGCTTTCTTGGCTTATTGATAGATCTAAGCAGTTCTAGGGTTTGATAATTGATCCAGCACGAGAGTTTCGAATAGGGTTTTAAGAATTGGTTCTTCTTGATTAGGGTTTAAGGTTTTTTATCCGTTAGAAGAATTGGATAGACCAAAGTTATTCAATTTTCCTTTTTAAATGTATTTTCAGTGAATACATTCTCATGAAACTTCGACTTTCCATAATATTGTAAGTTGATTTAGTGAATGATCCGAATTTAGTAGTGTTTTGTACATTACAGAGGAAGGCTTGAATAGGGGCAGTTTCATTTGGATGGCAACACTAGTATGCTAATTTTTCGAGTTCTATCAAACGACAGACACATTGATAATATGGAAGCGCAAATTCATATACTCGAGCAGGAAGCTTATTGTGCGGTATTACGGGCTTTTAAAGCGCAGTCTGATGCAATTTCTTGGGTAAAACTTCCTTTCTCCTTTACCTTGGAACGATTTTTAACCGTATTGTCAAATGTCCTGAACAAAGGATTTTGTTTGTATGTTCGCATTTTTAGGAAAAGGAAAGTATGATAACAGAACTACGTAGAGAATTGAGGGTATCTGACGATGAACACCGAAAACTCTTGAATAATGTCCATAATGACGATATTATCAAAAGGATAAGGTAAAAAAACTCTGGTTTTACGACTATGAATCTAATGTTACATGTGATTCTGGTGTATCTTTCTAATAATATGGACAACAGGGATTGGAGACAAGGAGGCGGAAACCAAATTGTTAGACAGTCTCTCGATGTTCTTCCTAGTCCGAGTTTTTCAGCTTCTCGGAAGAAACAGAAGACTTTCCAATCTGTAAGACTTCTGGTTTTTAATTTTTCATCATAAAATAAGCAGATGGTATCTGTGTTTTGGATATGGTTTTGTGTCATTTCCTGATCATATCATTTGTGATACACATGCAGTATCTGTCGAATGGTTCTACTAGAAATAGATCATTCGATAACCATGTAGTAGCTGGTGCCGTATCAGCAAATGAACTCGCTGAAGCTGCTATTGGAAGAAAAGTGAGGACAAGATGGCCTGAAGACAACAACTTTTATGAAGCAGTAATTACACAATACAATGCAGCTGAGGTAACTTCTAATGGCTCAGAGCATTATATTGAGTCTGATGAAGAATTTAGGATACATGTAGTCTTATGTTCAATGGTATATATGTATGTGTTTTGAGGTGTCTCCTGTCCTGTACTTCAAACGTCAAATTCCTCCATTTTCCAAACTTATGGGTAACTAATTGTGTTCCTCTTGAAATTTTTTAATATCTGGCACCAAGGCCTCTAAGCCTTACCAAAACTAGCCAGCTCAGTTCAGAGTAAAGTCGCGTGTCGCTATATTTGCTGAAAGGCAATTCCTCCTATTGTTTAGTATTAGTGTGATAAGCCTTGCGTTAGAGTAGTGCAGGAGCATTGTAATTACCCTAGGTGGTTTGTAGTGGATTGTAACTGTGTTAAATATAGCCGAGTTGGTTAGCCAGAGAGCTAACAAGTTAGAAGGAAGTTTACGCAGAGTGAGTTCGGGTATTCTGGATTGGTCTATGATCTTGGTTTGGGCGTTGGTTAAAAAAAAATAGAGACTTCTCTTGTTTATCAACTCTCTCTGTGGTGTTGTTTTTGATAAATGGTCTACTGTTTCTTTGTTACGTAATTAAAATGGAACATGGCACAAGTATCTTATAATTGATGCACTCATTGTTTTTTCACAGGGCCGCCATGCGTTGGTATATGATATAAACACCCCGAATGAAACATGGGAATGGGTTAATCTTAATGAGGTAATCTTCACAGTGTCTTTACGAGGTATAATGATTAATAGGTATTAAGTTTCTCTTGCAAATGCTGCTAAAAATGTTGTGGTGAGAGATACATCTGTCTTTTGGGGATTTGGTAGCTCTCATCAGTGAAATTACTTGGTCAATGGTTTCTAATAATTCCGCAATATCTTAAGGTAGTTATTCATAAAATTGCAGATTCCTCCGGAAGATATAAGATGGGATGAAGAAGAGAATGGGGCAACTTTAAATGGAGGACATGGCGGTGGAGCAATCCGTGGAAATCGAAGAACCTTTAGCAATGGTGGTAGAGGGAGAGGTCCAAGAACTCAGCCAATTAGAGAACATCTAGCAATGCAAAACGGCATTGGAAGGAAGTTTTCCGATGAGATTGAATTGTTCAACACAGATTCACTTGTGAAGGAGGTATCTTTAGCTCTGCATTGCGTGAATCAATTTTTCTTTTTCTGTTCAATCAAAAGAGTTTTTTTATGCTAAATTTTTCCCATTAGGTTGAGAGAGTTTTTGGTTCTAACCTTCCTAACCCGCTCGAGCTTGATAAGGCTAAGAAACTACTCAAGGTGAGAGACAATATAAGATCGCTGTCTGTGACTAGATATCGATTGAAAGAAATAGTTAAGTGAAACTTGGTGTTGTTATTGGATGATGCAGGAACACGAGCAGGCGCTTATTGCTGCGATTGCAAGGCTTGCCGATGCTTCTGATTGTGAAAGTGGTAATAATAAACATGAACAGATGCCTAAGTTTATTACATGTTTTACGATGTTTTTCATATCATTTCCCAAGTTGAGAAAGATTTTTACACATCCAAATCACATTGTTGTCACCATATACACTAACATAACAAACTACATAACTTGACAACTGACAAGCCTGTTGACTATCTCGATCATATAATGCTTCATTTGGAAGGCCAATTATGATTTTTCTTTATCTTGGTTTTGTGTGTTTCTGATGAATCAGATGGAGAAGAACCGTATTCGCATGAGCTTCCAATGCCACAGGGATGACAATGGATAAAGAAAGATTCACTATCAACCTTAGGTTACACTTCTTAACTCCTATTGATGACTTGCAAGATGTCTTTTTGCTTCTGCTTTGCTTTAAAGAATGCCACAGAAGAATCTTGTTCGATCGGTTCAGTAAACACTTGGAGAAGTAGCTGCGAAGATGGAAACATGTGTGTTTACATGAGTTGGTAGTTTCAGAATTTAATGAAAATACTAATTGTTAGGAATTCTGTTTGTAAAACACATTAATTCTTTTTTAATTTCTTAACCTGTGACCATCAAAGCTTGACACCAAGATTCCATTATATTTGCTCCAAGTCATATACAGATAAACATTCAATTCTGACTCAATTATCAAGAATATGATAGAATTTCAGATAAAAATAAATCACTTGGGGATAAATCTTGAGATCCCTAGCACCTAACAGTTTTTATTGGTTAACTGTGAAAATCTGATAGTTGAATTAACCGACTTGAAATCCGAATAATTATCCAAACGCTCAAGCTTAGAAAGACATAAAACTGTTTTGGATCACCCGACCCGACCCGACCCACCAATAGACCCAATTGAGTATTTTAAAGGATAAGGAAATGAAAAGCTGTAAAAGAGGAAAAATAAATAAATAAATAAAGGTCTCAACTTTTAGGGCTTACCTTTGATTTTTCTTCTCTCCGATTTCGATTTTGCCTTCTCCGATTCGTCCCGTTAAATCGGTCTCGAGGGTTTTTGCATCGGTCGCTTCAATTCGCTTCTGTACTACTGAGACATGGATGCTCGCAAGAGAGGACGTCCTGAAGCTGCTTCACACGACTCTAATGGCGGATTCAAGAGGTCTAAGCAAGGTTAGCTTTTTTACTCCCCGTTACTGCTTCCTATTGTCTCCAATTGGGTTTTCGAATGCAATATCTTCCGCAACTAGTTAGAAATCTTGGTATGTTTTAGAATCCCGTTCGTTTTCTAGTTGCAATTTGTGGCTCTGTCCTTAAGCTCTAGTTTATTCGTTAGCAGAAAAAAGAGAAGGTTTTTTCTCTCGTAAAGAGGTTTAGCTTTGATTTGTGCCTGTGTTGTGTTTGTTACTTTGGTTCATTAGAGAGATTATACAAAACCCATGTCTTTATCTGCTTTATCCCAAAGTTTCCATAATTGTTCAGTAGAGTTGGTTCTAGCTCTTTGTTCTTGAGCCAATGAATATGGAGACTTGTTTCGTCCTCTGTCTTCTGCTATTGCTTGCTCTTCTCTTTATTCATTGGGGTTCTCAATCCACTAGAACATAAGCTAATAGTCTTTGTGACCAGTCAACATACTGGAGTTGGTTGATTGATATTGATCTATGTCAACTCTCAAGGGCTTTGAGTCCAATTTCAATACTCACTAACCCCCTGAAAAGCTTCGGCGTTTCGGTCCCAACTATCATATAGATCAAATACATTTAAAGCAGATGGTACACTGGAGTTATTCCAGAGAAGAGATTTATTGAAACATTAGAAAAGATTTAACTAAGTAAAAACACTTAATGTTTGCAACAGAGATGGAATCAAATTCAACTGGTTTAGGAAGCAAATCGAAGCCATGCACAAAATTTTACAGGTTATAATCATTTTTCTTGATTGAATTAGTATAACTACTTCAAGTTGATCTGGAAATTAAGAAATAATTTTGTACAATTGTGCTAATGAAGTGGAAAATTGTTATACAGGTACGTAGCACTGTTCATCCTTAAACGAGTTAAAAACTATGTAACAATATGTGATCCTCTTATGAACGGATAAGCGGAACTGAACACTACTGGTGTGCCTATAATATACAAAATCAACCAAAACTTGTCTTTTCTTTGAGCTATGAAAATTTGTAAACAATGTTTTATTCTTCTTCTGTTTGATGGTAAGGAATCTATAATTTTGCATATGCAGTGTAAAACATTTAGTTAGTCCCAGGTAAGGTTCTCGAATTATCCTTGCTCATTGTTAGGGCGGCAGAAGATAATATTTTTGATTACTCTGTATCTTTTATCTCTTTTGACTCAAGGTTATCGCTTTGTTGAGAAGGTAGCATTATTGCAATCGCCTTCATTAGTTGTCTGTGGGGTTAACTTGCTAATGAATTATGCTTTTGTATTGCAGCACTTCTGGATGTCCGTTTGGTGATAACTGCCACTTCTTGCACTATGTCCCTGGTGGATACAATGCTGTAGCTCAGTTGACAAATCTCGGACCACCAATTGCTCAAGTTTCCAGAAATATGCAAGATTCTGGTGGTGCGGGTAGATTCTCACGAAGAAGAGATTCAGGACCAGGCCCTGTTTCAAGCTTTGGTGCTTCGGCAACTACCAAGATCAGTGTGGATGCTTCTTTAGCTGGTGCCATCATTGGGAAAGGTGGAGTCCATTCCAAACAGATATGCCGTCAAACAGGGGTGAAGTTATCGATTCTAGAGCACGAAACAGACCCAAACTTGAAGAATATCGAGCTAGAAGGAACACTTGAACAGATCAGTGCAGCGAGTGGGATGGTGAGAGAGCTTATAGGGAGGCTTGGATCAGCTGCTGCTGCTGCAAGAAGACCTCATGGAGTTGGTGGTTTTGAAGGGAAACCATATCCAGGGAACAACTTCAAGACGAAGCTCTGTGATAAATTCGCTGTAGGGAGTTGTACGTACGGAGATAGATGCCATTTTGCGCATGGTGAAGCCGAGCTGCCCAACTCAGGAATCGCTTAGTACGTTACTCTTTTTAGACTCTGTGTAGAGAATATGAGTTTGTGTTTCGGTTCTGATTAAGGCAATAGTAGCTGCATTATCATTTTAAGTTTAGCTCTGTTTTTATTTCATCGTTTTGTTTCATGCGAATGGGTTTCAAACACTGATGTTAGTGAAACTTTAGACCAATTGATAGAATCTTCACAAGATTCGACGTGTGCTTGCTTAATCTCACTCTTAAAATTTTATAATGGTAAAATCTTAAGTGCACTTTTGGATTTCTTACGCTAATGCACAATCATATTACTTGTTTTGTTGGTTAATTGTTTTTTTTTTCAATCACATTAACATATCATTTTCATTGGATACATATTTTATTGTTTCTTTTATTGTATAATAATTCATTGACATCTTTTGATAGCGTTTGATTATTAAAATAATCGGATCTTGCTGATTGATTTACGGAAATGTGAATAGTTGCACCAACCATAACATAAAGAAAATATATAACCAACCAATACGAAAAATCAAGAACAAATTTATATATAATAATCAATCTCGGTCCGTTAGTAACCGGTTAATAACCGACGTATCATCGTTGGGAGAGGACAAACTTGGATCAAACACGCGTCGACACTCGAACTTCTCTACGACTCTATCGCTTCGTACACGTGTAAGACCAAGAAGTGCAACACAAAGCCTACCACCTCTTGTTTCATGACACGTCTTGGTGACGTGTCGCCAAGAACGTAATTAAATAATAATCACAGTTACCGAATACTGCAACACGTAGCCTATTTTATGGGACATACTCACCGAAACAAAGGAACACAACAAAACACAAAGAATCAGAAATAAACAAAGACATCTTTGAATTTCACTAAAGGAAAAGCTAAGAGAGATTTGGAAAAAATGCAGTCGATGAAAGAAACAGCTTCGAACATTGCAGCTTCTGCAAAATCTGGCATGGACAAAACCAAAGCGACCTTGGAGGAAAAGGTAACTATTTTGTGGTTATATCATTTTTCATCAATCAAATAAAATGTTTTTTTGTGATTTGGTTGAGTAAATGTTGTGTTTGGTTATTCAAAAAGGCGGAGAAGATGAAGACAAGAGATCCTGTTCAGAAACAAATGGCTACACAGAGGAAAGAAGGAAAGATCAATCAAGCTGAGATGCAGAAGAGAGGAACGCAAGAGTACAACGCAGCCATGAAAGAAGCAGCTGGAGCTGGAACCGGAACCGGATTAGGTTTGGGTTCGGCTACTCATTCGACCACTGGACAGGTTGGACATGGAACTGGGACTCACCCGATGTCGGCTTTGCCTGGTCACGGAACGGGATATCCAACCGGCCATGTTGTGGAGGGAACGGCAGTGACCGAACCGATCGGAACGAACACTGGAACTGGTAGGACCACTGCTCACAACACTCATGTCGGTGGTGGTGGTGGTACCACTGGGTACGGAACCGGAGGTGGATATAGCGGATAAGGCTTGTGTTCTTATTGACTTTCTCTGTGTTTGTGTTTGTGTTTATGTTGTTTTTTTTCGGGTCCTACTTTTATTGTTTCTTCTAAATAATTGTAGGACTTTGCTTTCGTGTGGTTTTCTTGTGTGTGTTTGATGATAGTTGGGCTTTCTGAGTAATTGTTTTGTGTTATCTTTTCATATAACGAAAGTTGAAACTCTGACCAAACCAACAAATGATATGCCACATGGTTTGAATCATTCACCTATAGAGGCTAATTAGGGCTCAAGCGTGGATCGCAGTCGAATCAAAATAGTGCAAAAATAAATGTGTCCAAGTGTCGAACCATCACTATTCGACCCGGACCTGCTTCAAAAAGGGTCGAAATCTCGAATGTGCCCAAGTTAAGTTGCAAGATTTTTAATATTTGACCCAAACATTACAACTGGCTAACTTTTATACATAAAGACTATAGTAGAATCTATGGGACTCACAAAAATCGAATATTCTCCTTCCTGTATCATAAACCGAGAATCCGGTTTTCACTTCTCATAGATCGACTTTGTTCTTCAAAGATGTTGCATTTTTTTGTTTTGGCACCTTTTGGGCTTCACTAGTATATTAATATTAGTAATCTGACTAATCTCTGATTCAATTATTGTGGGCTTTTGTTTCCCGAGTGGTTTTTTTCTTCTTCTTTTTTAACTCAAGGTTTATGGAGTGGGCTTATTGCAAAACAACGATGACTTTCCAACTAAATTCAGATATTAAAAAAAAAAAATGATACGTTGTGGACTTTTTGCTAAAACAAATCGACGAGGAAAAATTGTGACGTGAGATCTTTGGAAATACGGCCAAAATTACGTCAACAAATTGATTCCCATCCATTTCGTGAAATATGAAAAAATAAAAGTAAAATAATTTAATTTGTAGACTCAACTTTAATTAAAACAAATCATATTTTTCACACTTTGCTTCAACCACTCTCACACTCTCTCTCTCTCTCTATAGACCAAACAAAAGTCTTTCCTTTTTTCTCCAAAATCTCTCAATTTGTTTTGTTTGTAATATTAAAAAAAAAAAAAAAAAAATTTGCTTTTCACAATCTCTGATTTTCGCTTTTTTTTTTTTTTGTTTCCAAAGCTTCACGATTCGTTCCTCAACTGTTTTCAGCTTCGATCCACCACATAAATTTCACCTTGTTGATTTCGCCACCAACAAAAAAATAACGGAAAATCCCTCTTTCCTCGATCTCCGGCGACTCTCCGGCGACCTAAGTGTTCTCCGGGGAGGAAGCAAATGAGGGATGTTCTCCTGGTTAGCGAGAATGGCGCTTTTTTGTTTGCGACCTATGCGGCGATACGGTCGTATGAAGAGGGATAATGATGATGATGATGATGATGATTACAACGACGATCACGACGGCGATTCTTCCTCCGGTGACTCGCTTCTTTGGTCTAGAGAAATCGAGAGACATTCGTTCGGTGATTTCTCCATGGCTGTTGTGCAAGCTAACGAAGTCATTGAAGATCATAGCCAAGTCGAGACTGGAAACGGCGCCGTTTTCGTCGGAGTTTACGATGGTCATGGTGGTCCTGAAGCTTCTAGATACATCTCTGATCATCTCTTTGCTCATTTGATGAGTTAGTCTTCTTTACTCCTTGATGCTTCAAGTCAAACATCAACTATTATGCAATCTGATGAACAGTGAATTGAATCTTGACTTTATCCTTTGTTTCTGGATTTGTGTGTTGCGACTTGTAATTAGGAATTAGAATGGTTCATTGGCTGCTTCTTGATTAAGCTTTTTACCTTTTAGGAGTTTCGAGAGAAAATGGTGGTGCTATTTCAGAGGAGAGTCTAAGGGCTGCGTATTCTGCAACTGAGGAAGGGTTTCTCACGCTTGTGCGTAGGACTTGCGGGTTAAAACCGTTGATTGCAGCCGTTGGATCTTGCTGTCTTGTCGGAGTTATCTGGAAAGGGACTTTGCTTATCGCTAACGTTGGTGATTCCCGTGCTGTGCTTGGTTCCATGGGTAATAGTACTAGTAAGTCAAACAAGATTGTAGCTGAGCAGTTGACAAGTGATCATAATGCTGCTTTGGAAGAAGTTAGACAAGAGCTTAGGTCGTTGCATCCTGATGATTCGCATATCGTTGTCCTCAAACATGGTGTTTGGCGCGTCAAAGGCATCATTCAGGTTTGCTAAGCCTTTTTTTTTCTTCACCTTGAATCACATATGGCTCATGACTACTATTCGTATTCTAATTGACTTAACCAGAGAGAGTTGATCGATGAGAAGCTCTCGACTCTCAAACCAAATCCCCTACCAGACCGTAGAAAATCCACCACCCTTCAACAATCTGCCAAAACAGCCTTATAAATCTTGCCCTCACTAGCTCTTTATGAACCAACTCTGACTACCTTAACATCCTCAAGTATACCTACTTTGTCTGGGCTTATCAAACTATAAAAAGATGATCTTATGTTTCATTTGTGCAGGTATCTAGATCAATCGGGGATGCGTACTTAAAGCGCCCAGAGTTCTCTCTCGATCCTTCATTTCCACGGTTCCATATCCCTGAACGGCTTCAAAGACCAGTTTTATCAGCAGAGCCTTGTGTCTACACAAGAGTCTTACAAACAAACGACAAATTTGTGATATTCGCATCTGATGGACTCTGGGAACACATGACCAACCAACAAGCAGTAGAAATAGTGAATAAACATCCTCGTCCTGTAAGTGCCTTACTTAAGAAGATTCATAATATTAAGATTTCCGGTTTTTTTTTTTTGCTTTCAGTTTGAGATCTTGCTGATATATAGATATTGAAATAACACAGGGAATAGCGAGAAGACTGGTAAGAAGAGCGATGACCATAGCCGCGAAGAAGAGAGAGATGAGGTACGATGATTTGAAGAAAGTGGAGAGAGGAGTGAGGAGATTCTTTCATGATGATATAACGGTGGTTGTGATATTCATAGACAGTGAGCTTCTTATGGTGGAGAAAGCAACTGTTCCTGAATTGTCCATTAAAGGTTTTTCTCATACTGTTGGACCTTCCAAGTTCAGTATCTTCTTCTCATAGGTTTTTATATTTACTTTTACTCTCAGAGATATGCTTAAAACGAAACATGGATGTTGCGGAACTGAAACATATAGGATCGATTTTGTACCAACACGTTGATTTTAGATACAAAATTGTGTAGGTAAATCATCATTTGTATGCGAATAATAATGGAAATATCATAATGTTTCATTTTGCATTTCTCTTGAAGAACACACATAAATTTATATCATCGGCCAGTTAGCTCGGTGAGTGAGTTGGTCTGACTCCCTGTAAGAGAGTAGTCAATGTCACTAAATGATGGAGGCATCGGTGGCCACACGAAAGCTGGTCTCTCTGTAGGCACATCGGGTGGGCTAGTCTCACCCGTCAAGACCTTTAAAACCGTTTTCGTGGACGGTCTTTGGTTCGGATTCGGGTGGCAACAAGCGAGTCCTAGTAGCAAAACGCTTCTCATCTCTTCTTCAGCAAACAAACTTCCCATTCTCGGATCCGCTGCTTCCATGATGGTTCCATTTCTGTATAGTTCCCATAGCCAATTCACAATGCTATTGTTGTAATTGCTCTGGTTCTCCTTGACCAAGACATAAGCATTAGAACTCCGAACGCATACACATCCGTTGAGGAAAGTCTCAGGAGCCATGTATCCCGGTGTTCCAGCGATCTCCTTAGTCGAATGGTGCGTCATTTCGCTTTGTTGAATCATCCTTGCAAGCCCGAAATCGCCAAGCTTAGCATTGAAATCCGAGTCCAACATTCCGTTGCTCGCATTGATGTCTCTGTGAAGTATCCTCTTCTCGCATCCGTTGTGAAGATACTCCAAAGCTTGAGATAGCCCTCTTATAATGTTCTTCCTTATCTCCCAAGTTAGGTTTGATCTTGACTTGCCTCCCAGGAATATTTATCTGTCTAGGCTTCCGTTAGGCATATACTCATAAACCAAAAGAAACTCCTTTCTCTCATAGCACCATCCCAATGACTTGCCTCCCAGGAATATGTATCTGTCTAGGCTTCCGTTAGGCATATATGATTCAGATTACCGATTGTCGTGATCTCGGATATGAACTCTTGCTTCCCTTGATGCGATTTCTCGGAGACTCGTTTCACAGCTATGTCTCTACCATCCCATTTCCCCTTAAACACCATCCCAAACCCGCCTTGTCCGAGTTTGTTATCCTGGTTGAAGTTTCCAGTTGCTCTCTTCAGCTTGAACTTCTGCAGATTTACAGCGCAATTATCTAGCTCGGCTTCTATATCCGGGTTTGTTTCCCCTGCCTTTGACCTAGATCTCAAGAACAATGCCCCTAAGAAAACTCTTATTACAACAACACACACAATAGGGATCAAGATCCAGAGCCATAACATTTTTCCATCTCCATTGATCTCTAAACCTTCAAAGCTCCATGATTTGACACAATCGAGCTCCGTGAAATCGCTTGTCGATGCCGTGAATCCAACGTAAACCGTCTCCGGAAGATAGGCTGAAAGATCTATCTCCCTAGAAAACATTAAATTCCTCTCTTCATATACCTCCAAGTTTCTTGAGACATAAACCGATATATTCTTGCCATCATACCGCACATGTCCGGTAAAGCTAACACCAGAAATGATCTTGATCCCGTGACTACTCAATGATTCTTGAACAACTGAATTGATGTTGTTCACATTTAGTCCTACATGGTTTCCATCAAGATCACAAGGATAGCTCTTTCTTGTGTCGAACTCAACCGCAACAATCCTCGACTCGAGAGTCTTCTTTGTCCTTTCGTTAACCAGACCGAGCCACATACCCGAGCTGTTTTGAGGAGCGGTCTTCTCTGGTGTGAGAACAAATGCTAAGCCTTCGCCTCCAGGATCGGTTTGGTTCGAGATGTTGATAACGAAAGTAGTGTTGAAAGTAGCTTTCTTGTCTTTGTTCCATAGCTTGAAAGGCTTCTTGTAGAGCGCACGACCTGCGTGGTTCGTGAGAGAGCCTCCTCGAACATCAGGAGTCACTTGGATTGCTCCAAGGCAATGTATGAGTTGTCTCGGATCAAGTCCGAATCATTGCTTTCCTTAAACTCAGGGAAATCGAACTCCAAGCACTCACTTGTGTCTGGATCTTACAAGCTATAGTAAGAATCAATAACAGAAGCTTGTTGCACGCAAGATAAATTTTCATTTTTGTGTGTGTTTTAGAGAGAAAGGACTTTATTTTGGAGTATATTAAAAATGTTTCATGGTCAAGCACTATAGTTTCCTCGAAAATTTGACGCATAATTTTGGCTTATGATGTAGACTTTTCATCAATAAAATAGTTTTGATTCTTGCTTTTCAACAATAAAATTACCGTAAGTAAATGTCTATAAGCAAATTGTTGATTTTCTTAGTTAGTCGCCTTTTTGGAAATAAAAGAGTTGACCTGACCCATTTTTTAACCGAGTTATTGCATCATTGGAATAGTATATAGTACACTTATCTTTTAAAATCCGATTATAATCTTGCGTCATTTAATCAAATCGTTGAATGATGTTTAATTCAATTGATATTTATTATTTGAAAATAAAGATAAGATTTTGAGAAAATCTTAAGGAATTCTCTAATAAAAAAATACAAAAACCAAATCTTTGATGTAACCTCAATATTTGAAAACTCTTATTGAAATCTTGAGATATTTGAAATTATAAATCTGTAAAGGTTTAAGTTGCGAGAAATTTGGAAAATAAGGACGAATCTACTGGATTAACATTTAAGATTTATGGGTTTTTAGTAGAGAAAGAACCGTAAAAAATAAATAGAAAGGTGAAGAAAAGATGAATGAAAAATGACAATGTATATGACTTTTTAATCTATTTCCTTAGCTATCAATTTTGCTCTTTATTATATAATCCCTCCGTTCTAAAAAAATATATTTTTTGTGTTGTTTACACATATTAAGAAGAATAATTAATATTATATTATAAATGTATTAATTTTCACAATAAACAGTTTTCAACAAAATTTAATCAATAGTATTTCAATAACTTTATTTAAATTTACAATCTATTAATATTAAATGATAAAAATGTATTGAAAACACTAAATTTTTTATCTTTATGAACAATTTTCTTTTGGGAAAAAATTCATGTTTGTATAACGAAAAGAGTAATACTATAATAATAAAATCTACTTTCTAACGAGGTCCTACTTTTCTTTGCACAAGCTAACATGTGAGGATTCAATTAAAGCTAGACCTTGCTCTTACTATAATGACCTCTATCTGGTATTGGCTCGAGAGGCTCATAACGACAAATTTGATCATAGTGGCGATTAGTATAATAATCACCGGATGTTTCTTTTAGAAAATATTAGAGAATATAGTTTTTTAAAATAAATTCTCTAATTTAAAATACAGAGTAATGAAAAACATGAGAAATTTAGAGACACTTTAAAAAAAGAAATTAGTAGAAAAGAATTTTATAAAATGGTTAGATGAAAATATATTTTTTCTTGCTCTTTCATTTTATAACAAAATCTCTTGATCCCCACATGCATTGATGAAACATGTTCAAATTATTTTAGATTTTACAAGTTTTGCTTCACTATCCTTCACACCAATGTTCTTCTTAAGTTCGCTGATAACACAGGTTTTAATCCTATCAAACTAATGCAAGTGCACAACAACGAAATAGTATAAAAAGGATCGAATCCACAGAGACCAAGTGCTACACTACGAAAATATAAGAGTGAAATTAAGCTAGGATGATAAAAATGATAGTTGTTTGCAAAATAAAATACGAATGACAAATAAATGATGTAAACTTATGGATTAAAAAGTCAGGCTTTAGGGACATTCGCAGGATATCAGAAATCATGAACCAAGACAATCATTCAGAGAACAATTCAGCGCAATCTCGAACTCAAACATAAATGTTTAACCAATCCACTGTCGTGGTATTAATCACTTTATCTAGCAACCTAAAATTATAAACTGTCGTTTGAACTTAGAATCCTAGACAATCATTAACGAGGAGGTTTGATATGTTCACAAATCGCCTTAGCATCAACTTTCGTTGGCTAAGGACAATTTGCTCATTTACGTTCTTTCAGACATTTAATCGAACACTTTTGGTGCATTAAACATCCTAACATCATGAACTAGGTGATCAATCTAATTCAAACAATAAGAACAACGATAGATGAAGACAAATACAAATCCCTATCTATGTCTAATTCATCGATTCATGAAATCCTTTGAAACCCTAAAACCTAACTATGGATCTACTCATACATGGAGATGAAGAAACAACTTATGATTAATAAAATAGAAATCCAATAATGTTCAGAAATCTTCTCAATAATCGTAGAGTCAGAGATTCGTCTCCCTGGTGCTTACAAATGCAAAAGCTCAAAATCTGATGATCAAAATAAAGCGTAGCCTAAATAATGGCTAAAAAGTCGAATAAATAGGTCAAATCACGTGTTTGTCGAAGTCTCTTGCAAAAACCAAGTAAAATCAGGAAATCTGATTTTTCCTTTTTTCCGTTTTAACGAGTGGATCGATCGATCCGTCCATCAAATCTTTAATCCGAGTAACTTGGTCGATCCGCCGGTCTTCGAGAACTTTGAACATAATTGGATCAATCGATCCAAGAGTGGATCAATCGATCTGGCCTGCTTTCATGCTCCTTTGCTCTTCTTCTTCGATTTCTTACTCTATTTTGCCTTAGACTTGTTCTAAACGTATTTCGACCTAAAAAGTCTCTAAAAAAAAAAAAAAAAGACTCGGTAAAACTCTGAAAACACATATTAGAATGCGTTAAAAACATCATCAGCCGAATCCAACCTAAGCTTAAATATCAGAGTGTTAATATTCTGCGCCTATATATGCCACATAAGAAGAAACCATTACTTTTCTAAAGACCATCTCAAGAAAATAAGCGCGCTAGTACAGCTTACTTGTTTTCAGTTCGCAATCTCTTGCTTGCCTTCCTCTTGTCCGCTCTCTTCTTGTTCCTTTCTCGATTTTTACAAGAGATAGGATGATAAGGCGGATCGGATGCTGCTGCTGGCACAAACTCTATTGGGACACTGATTTGCTGAGGGGTCGATTGTGCTGGCTCTGGCAATTGGGTTTTATGTTGTGGTTTTGAGAACAATGGTCGAGTTATTGAAGGACTAACGTAAGAACACCTTGAAATGGTCACTGCTTCAGTCGGGAGACCAGCATCACCTCGTTTACCATCTAAGACTTCGTGACCACCTTGCTTCTCTGTCTGAGGCAGTGATTTTACCAAATCTTGCTTGCTCATGTTGACCAATATTGCAGATCCCCTTTGCTCCTCTAAATTTACTAATGATGGCATTTTTGTACCATGTTGTGGTTCTGAGAACAATAGTCGAGTTACTGGCAGATTAACGTACGAACGCCTTGAAATGGTCACTGCTTCAGTGGGGAGACCAGTACCATCCAAGACTCCAGGAGCACCTTGCTTCTCTATCTGGGGCAGTGACATTGCCAAATCTTGCTTGTTCTTGTTGACCAAGATTTCAGAACTCCTTTGCTCCTTTGTATTATTGGCCTGTAAGTTTACTGATGTCAGCAATTTTTCATTGACTGAGATTTTGGAACTGCTTGGCTTGCTCGACGAGTTCTGCTGATTAAGAGGTATCACATCACTGTTGGAAGTGGTAGCCTTGAATTCGTTGCTGGTGACTGAACAATCACGAGTATTAGGTATGTCCTTGGGCTCATAAAACGCGGAACAAACACTAAATTTGGACTTCAAAACTTCATACATCATTGTAGCATATGTAGGATCATCTGTAACAATTAAACGTATTCGCTGGTCAAACCAAATGGAAACATACCAAAAAGGAACCGAGAAATGATCAATGTCCAATGAGACATGTCCTTGTTCTAGTTTATTCGTTAAAGAATGTAAGCCCTTACCTAATAGGGAGAGGATAGCTGCAAGTGCAGCTAGTTGCTCAGTTTCTTTCTTATTCTTAGCAGCTTCCCCTTTATAACAAGTACCATTTAGTGCCAAAGACGAAACAAACACAGGAGGGTTTCCAACTTGAACTGTCTTATATATGCATTCCATCTTATTCTTGACAAGAAACTCGTTCAATATCATCTTGGAACGAACTTTGTCCTGACATACGAGCTGCAGAAGATCAAAGCGAAATCAGTAGTGGCACGGTACTCTCACAACTAATCATACCATCGTAAAGTATTGCATCACATGACCTAAAATTCAAAGATGTCCAACATATGCAAAAGGCCACATCCAAAGGGCAGGGCGCTCAACAATTGTCTGCCTCAACACAATAACTAATGCGTAATAAAAACTCAAAAGTGTGGTATTTACTTCAATTTCTAAATCCAAATGTTACAATCCGTGAGCTTCAAAGAAGCAGAAATCAAAACCCAAATCAGACCTAAAACTCAATGCATATATTAACCAAAGTATGCATTACCTACTTCATGTTCCTTCATTTTGTTCATGATACAAGCATCTGCCTGATTTTACACTCAAGAGGCGATACAATTTCTAAACAAAGAAAGTATATTGGCTTGACATTGATCACATCTAACCAACATTTTAGCAAATAAACGACAACTATTTCCGTTACTTTAGTCGGACAAAAATTGTAGCATATCATTTTCTAGTATCTTATCTTTTATATATGTATGCCCTAGCTTTTATATCTTGTTTGCTATAAACATCTTTCCTTCATAAATGCTTATCCATATATTCTCAATCACTAACCAATCCTAAAATTTCTAGAAAAGCCATTACTCCTATTCAGAAAGGGAAGAGATTTGTACAAACCTTGCGAAGATACAAGCGTAGTTTCGTAGCATTAGCTTCATCTTCATCAAGCAAATGTTGTAATGCAACCTTAGCAGCATCTTGCTCTGCAGATTTCCGATTCGAGAACATATTCTGAGAAGTAAAGCTTCTTTTACCAACAGAAACCGTAGCTCTATATCTCGGAGCATGATCATAACCTTCTACTGTTGATTCATACACTGGAATTGGTATGCTTAACCTTTGACAATAACAATTTAAGTCATTCTTATGCATCAATTTCTCCACAATACCTGCAAAATACCAACAAATTTAGAGCAAAAACAGTGATGAAGAAATATGATTGAAGAAAAATTGGATCTTTGATAATGGGTCATTGCATGTTCTCCGGTGGATCTAGGTTTCAGGGAAGGAGATAGGCTTACGTGTAGGAGGAGGGGACAGAGTCCGATAAGGAGCTATGACCATGGCCTGTGGCGGTGGGGAAGATGAGATTGGAAACATGACTTGTGGCGGAGAGTGAATCGTTGACTGATACAGATGCGGAGGAGGAATGAGATTCTGCGACGGAGACGAAGATGCAGTGATCGCGCCGGTGAGAGAGACTGCGACGGAGTAAAGAGTGTCGTTTTCTGGTCTAGGAATGTAGTAAAAAAAAAAACTGATTAAACTGTAAAATACTAAAATTTAAAATTTAATCCGGTACAGATTTTAAAAACCTTACCTAAAATATAATGATTCTAGGTTTTGGAAATTTACTATTTTCAGTAAATAAATAAGATACCAAAATATTTATTTATGGGTTTTTTTAACAAAAAAAACAAGAGATCTGTTTATCAAACTTTTATTGTTTTTTATAATGTTGCTAAAATTATCTAAAATTCAAAAACCAAAATCCAAAAAAAAACGTATTGCAAAAAATACAAAGTACAAACATTCATAGCTTAAATTTTATTGTTTTTTATAATGTTGCTAAAATTTATCTAAAATTCAAAAACCAAAATCCAAAAAAAATGTATTGCAAAAACGACAAAGTACAAACATTCATAGCTTAAATTCTTTCCTTACTTTCCCATTATTGCACTAACATAACATATTCTGTATGAAAATAAATTACATTCCAGTTAAAACTTGTTTTTCTTATTTTCCCATTATTAAATGAAAACACGGTCCTTTCCAAATTTATAAACCAGAATAGTTTTTTTTCTTTGTTCAATATGTTTTCATTAAAATTAAAAATTGTTTCTTACAAGACTAAGACCATGTTTGGCTAAATAGTCAGCCAAAATATTATCTAGTCTAGGGATATACATAAACTTAAGAAATCTGAAATTTGGAAAACTAATCTAGATATCGGCTAAAATGTCGTGAATTGCAGAGATTGGGCAAACTCGGTTGATTGTTTGCTTCAATTGTTTCGAGTCCAATTTGATAAGGAGATCCTTGATTTCTAGCGTCCTTGCTTGGAGAAGCACTTCTCGTATGGCCAGAGCTTCTGCCGCAAGTGCCGATGGGACGTTGAGTAGAGTTATAGCATGATGGTTTCAACTGAACTCGAATGTCCAGCCTAGGCCTGCCTGCTCCGATGAAGCTGTCCACACTGCATCCGTGTGGCAAACTGTTAAGTCTTCCTTTTCATGGTAAGGAATTTGGCGGGATGTCGATCTATTCTGATTAATCAACTTTGGGAGGCTCGATTGGGCCGAGTTCCATTCTCGAGCATCGTGGAGCGCTTTAAAGATAGATTCCGCAGCCGTGAAGTTCAGAATAGTTTGAAAGTGCGAAAAAACGCTACATAAACACAATTCAAAAATATATTTTTCATAGTTTAGAAAAATTCACTAGAATGACTTTTACGAATATGAATCATTCACGTTTTATAATTTTAATATTTAATATTTTATGTTTTGAGTTTTTGTTGTTACAAATTGAAGCAACCATCATTATTTTCCTCGATTCGACTTGCAATACCAAAAAAAAATCCTTTTCGTTTGAAGGCATTTTGTCTTAACTATATAGGTCAATCAATCAAATTAGTCTTCAAGAAGCTTTATACAACTTGCTCCAACATTCTCCATCACAAAAAAAAAAAATTGTAGCGAAATTCTCCATTGGGTCTAGAACTCGAACATCCTGGTTTAAGAAAAAAAAAGACATTATACTTAATTATTATGAATCTTTTATGTTAGCTGTAAAGCCCTAACAACTAACAACTCTTCCAGAGATTATTTATTTTCCATGGAACGTCAATAAGGAACGAATCTTGTAGACTTTATAAAAAAATTCATGACTAAATAACCAAAAACGCACTAAATACAATCTAGAAGCGCCATCTTTTCTCATATAATGACTTGGTAAAACAAAGAAACACGCACCTTGACTTATCTAGATTAAGTTAAAATCTGTCACATTCATAGGCAGGCAAGATTTAATTAGCTTTCATCCTCTATATAAATGATTTATTAACTTATTTGATTAATCATAAGTTCAGATTTCAATCAGTAAAATAACGAAAAACTAATCAAAAACTCTATCATTATAATTCGCAACAGCTTATTAATGGCTGTAACAAGCTCGTCTACTTCTTGTGATGCTTTCTTCATCATTAGCCTTTTAGTTATCGTTTCTTCATTGTTTGGGACATCATCTGCGCAGTTAAACGCAACGTTTTACTCCAGAACTTGCCCTAACGCCTCAGCCATCGTTCGCAGCACTATTCAACAAGCTCTTCAATCCGATCCAAGAATCGGAGCCAGTCTCATTCGCCTTCATTTTCACGACTGCTTTGTTAATGTATAAGAAGCTCTTAAGATAATCTTCTTGATTTTTTTTTATGTTACACTAAACCACTACTTTGCTTTTCTTTATTTTTTGAAAAGGGTTGTGACGGGTCGCTCTTACTTGACGACACTGGGACCATTCAGAGCGAGAAGAACGCTACACCAAACGCAAACTCAGCAAGAGGATTCGATGTTGTGGATAATATAAAGACTGCTCTCGAGAATGCTTGCCCTGGAATTGTCTCTTGCTCTGACATTTTAGCTCTTGCCTCAGAGGCCTCAGTGACTTTGGTAATAACACTTTTTATTAATTAGCATAGTTAACAAACTAAAACCACACACATATATATAGGATTTTGATATGCGCCAAAAAAATAGGTGGAATTTTTGAAAAGATACTAATCTAGGTGTTCTGGTTGTCCGGTCCACCAAAAAAGTGTCGGCCAAAGGGCTCGAAATTCACGGTTATAAAAAAAATCAAGCCCGGTTTCTTAAGCCTATGTACTTAATTTATAAATTTGATTGAACACGGACCGAACTTTGATGCTTTATTAAACTGGTTTACTCGCGGGTAAACCCGCATATATATTTTCTTCTAAAATGTTTGGTTAAAACGACGTTATTTTGATCGGTTATATCACGAATAAACGAGTTTAGCTAGCTTTTAAGGGGTCTAACTGTCTTTTTTTTTTTTTTTTTTGTCGGCCATGTTAGTAGAAAGCCCAAAGGACACAAAACTACAAATGGTCTGAAAATTTAGAGCCCAAACCCCTACAACACAATTGAAAGCCCAAGACCGAAAACAATTAACAAGCCATTAAGATTAAGGCGAGCCAACAGTAGACACACGTGTCAACATGCGTGTGATGCAATGGAATCTGATGAATCTCTTTCGACGGACTCGACCCGAACCACCGATGAAACTTCATCAGAGGCGAAATCCAGCAACAACAACAATTTCCTTTAGCTCCATAACAAACCATCGTAGTAATCTCTAAACAGAACTAATCCGGTAAACCGAAGATAGATCCGCTTTCCTTCATAAGCCAGAAGCCACATCTCCGATCACTTCTGCCGTCAGACACTTCTCTCCACTACCTTTACGAAGGTCCATATCCATAATTATTTATGGAGGAAAGAAGGCATCATTACTCATCGGGAAGAAGAAATTGGAGCAAAAGTTGAAAGAGAGAGCAGAACCGGGCACCGTCGGAAAACAAATCGGATTCACCGGAAAAGCCGATCCGAAAAACGAAAACAAAGATCTAAAACACTAAAGCATAAAAGAACAATAAATATAAACAATCCGGACCGGCGATGTGGCTGTGGAAGCCCACAACCACCGGCCGGAATCGAACCCAGATAGGAAAAAATCTAAAGTTTTTTTCTAGTCTAGAGAGAGTTTTCAATGAAAGATAGAATAAACACACGATTCTTTAGGGGCCTAACTGTCTAGGTTGGGTAAAAATGCTTATCATAATAATATCCTCAATATTACCTATATGTTCACATTCATTGATAAAAGTATGCATGTTTGATAATCTTCAGGCAGGAGGGCCTTCATGGACTGTGTTATTGGGAAGAAGAGATGGTCTGACCGCAAATCTGTCAGGGGCCAATACCCTTCCCTCTCCATTCGATGGCCTCAACAACATCACAAATAAATTTTCAGCTGTCGGGCTAAACACAACCGATGTAGCAGCCTTGTCTGGTAAATCATCATCGACATGTTTATAGTTGCTTGCGTCTCAATTCAAACAAAACCCTAATGCCATTAATTTTCTTGTGGTTCAATGTGCATAGGAGCTCATACTTTCGGACGTGCTCGATGCGGAGTGTTCAACAACAGACTGTTCAACTTTAGCGGATCAGGAAATCCTGACCCGACTTTGAACACGACGCTTCTCAGCAGTCTTCAACAGATATGTCCTCAAAACGGGAGCGGAACAGGGATTACCAATCTCGATCTGACCACACCTGATGCGTTCGATAACAATTACTTTACGAACCTTCAGAGCAACAATGGTCTTCTTCAATCAGACCAAGAACTCTTCTCTAACACCGGTTCAGCCACCATCGCGATTGTTTCTTCCTTTGCAAGTAACCAAACTCTGTTTTTCGAGGCGTTTGCTCAGTCTATGATCAAAATGGGGAATATTAGTCCGTTGACTGGGAGTAGTGGAGAGATTAGACAAGATTGTAAGGTGCTTAATGGACAGTCATCAGCCACTGAAGCAGAGGACAGTCTTATACAATCTGGCTCCATAGGCAGAGAAGTGAGTTTAGCAGATATGTGAAAAATGATCAGTTTCACCGTTTGTTTATCATCATAAATGAATAATTTACTCGTATTTTCGTAAAACAATAAATCTGGTTGGAGAATAAATAAATTGAGTGGTAAGGCTAAGGTTGTAAAATAACGTCTAAAATTTGTAAAACAAGTTTTGTTATTTGTCGACAACCAATTTGTATTCTTATTCTACCATAATTTAAACTCAATGATACGATGACGAAATGCATACAAACGACTAGATTACATATATATCAATGTCATGGTCAATTGTGTTTAATAATTTGTGCCAATCAATTGAAAAAAAAATATAAGTCATGAGAAATTAACAGCGAAGTGGTTGGGATTTCATATCAGATTTAGAAGCAACTATTTTTTTTTTGTTTTCTGTGGAATTTAGAAAGCAACTGCGATAAACTATAAAGTGTTTTGAAACAACATTAAAATTATACTATTATTTACGTTTAGGCTATCGTTTTAGCGTTATTATCTTTGAAGCGATTAATGCCATTTATCCTTAATCAATACTTCTTCTGTTTTACAATACTTATCATTTTATTCTTATTTTTTGTTTCAAATTAGTTGTCATTCTGCAATTTCAATGCACATTTATGACTAATTTTTTATTTTTATCCCTACTTTTAAACTTATTAATTACTCATATCAAATAAAACATTGTATTAATTAGGGATAAAATAGATTTTTAATATGTTTTCTTAATATGTTTAAAACAACCTAGAATGACAACTATTTTAAAATAGAAGAAGTAGTATTTATGTATTATTGTACTATTTTCAAAAATGGCAAACATTTTCTTCTATTCTAAGACCATGTTTATCCATGATATTGGATATGTATCATAAGGCCAAAACCATTAAAAAATATTAAAAACGTCTCAAACCGGCTTGGACCGTCTCAGTCCACTGAGACTTTCTGGTAATCTCAAGCGAACACGTGTCGGCACCCCATTGGACTGATGAAGAGATTTTAATTTTTTTTTTTTAATTTAAAATATATTTTTTTAAGTTAAAATATTTTAAATTAAAATACTTTAAAAAAAAAAAAAACTCTACAAAATCTCATAGATAAACAGCTTTATTTTTTTTCTATTCTTAATGAGACTCATAATAATATTTATATTATATTTATTAATATAATTAAGCTTATGATACTTTTAAAATCCCATGGATAAACATGCTCTAAGCCTTTTCTAAGACTCATAATGCATATCACCGTCACTCGAAGATTCCGGAGCTAGTCACGCATCTTTAAATGTTTTGTTACATGTTAACTAATGTCAAAGGAACATCTCCAAAAGTCTCGTAAGTTAAAAACTTTGGGAGATCTTTATCAAAATCAGTGAAGTAACAACTCATTATAAAACACTTGATTATAAATCTATTTATGTTTTTCAGAAAATACAGCTGTAAAGCTCCAACAACCCTTGAAGGCTTTCAAATATTAAAATGTGACTTATAAAAAAATTTGTAGGCTAAACTTTTTAAAAACTTTATCTAAAAACTTGCATATTCATTGTGAGAACTGAGATCTTCGTTCAGATTCTCATAGTTTTTGTCCATGTTTATATGAATTCCCCTATTGAATAAACATGTGAGTACGTACATGATTTTAGTTTGGGATTGAAATATGTTTATAGCATGTTTTAGTGTATTCAATTGTTTATGAAAGAGAAAAAAAAAGGCAAATCTTGATTACTTTGACGACCGATTTCGTCTCAAGAACGCAAAAATCTTGTATATTCATATAAAACTGTTTACAACTTCTTTTACTAACCGCGTGGGATTACAATAATGCAAGTGATGGAGATGGTGTAACCTAAAGACAAATAACTTTTAACTAAACAAAATGTTCAAGCACCAGCTTTTCTTTTCCATCTTTTGGACTAAGTACATAAACAAACACGTTGATCTAGTAATTGGTTTATAATTTCGTATATCTCACTTTCATGATCAGTCAATCTATACGCGTTTAATCAACTTTTCTTCCCTATATATATATAGTGATCACAAAATGATATGGAATATTCATAAGCTCCGCACCAATTAGGGAGATTAAAACTAATAAAAACTAGTTACTTGCAAAAACTTAATCAATGGCTGTAAGAAATCCATCTACTATTTGTGACGGTTTCTCCTTCATAATCCTCACCACTCTCGTGATCATATCTTCTTCATTGTTTGGAACATCATTTGCGCAGTTAAACGCAACGTTTTACTCGGGAACTTGCCCTAATGCTTCAACCATCGTTCGCAGTACTATTCAACAAGCTCTTCAATCCGACTCGAGAATCGGAGCCAGCCTGATCCGTCTTCATTTTCACGACTGTTTTGTTAATGTATACGAATCTTTTCTTCAATACAACTGTTTAACGTAAAGGCCTTTTGATATTTTTCCGCCATACAAACCGCTAATTTGCTTCTTTATTTTTTAAAAGGGTTGCGACGCGTCGATCTTGCTTGACGATAGTGGAAGCATCCAGAGCGAGAAGAACGCTGGTCCGAATGCAAACTCGGCTAGAGGATTCAGCATTGTTGATAATATCAAGACTGCTCTTGAAAACGCTTGCCCCGGCGTTGTCTCTTGCTCTGACCTTTTAGCTCTTGCCTCAGAGGCTTCCGTGTCTTTGGTAATTACATATCAAAACAAATATACATACAACTAGATAAATGTCCAAGTTATATTGTTTTAAAAATCTCTGTCTCATGAACTCTGTTAACACATACGTTTAATCATCTTTAGGCAGGAGGACCTTCATGGACTGTATTATTAGGAAGACGAGATAGTCTCACCGCGAACCAGGCCGGGGCAAATTCGTCCATTCCCTCTCCCTTTGAAGCCCTTAGCAACATCACATCTAAATTTTCAGCTGTCGGGCTAAACACGAACGATCTAGTAGCCTTATCTGGTAAATTTCATCTTACATGTTTAGTTAACTTGTGGCTCAAGAAATATAAAACCCTAAAAGCCACTTGTGGTTTTATCTACGTAGGTGCGCATACTTTCGGACGTGCTCGATGCGGAGTGTTCAACAACAGATTGTTCAACTTTAGCGGGTCAGGAAATCCTGACCCAACTTTGAACACGATGCTTCTCAGCAGTCTTCAACAGATATGTCCTCAAAACGGGAGCGGATCAGGGATTACCAATCTCGATCTGACCACACCTGATGCGTTCGATAACAATTACTTTACGAACCTTCAGAGTAACAATGGACTTCTACAGTCAGACCAAGAATTGTTCTCTACCACGGGTTCAGCCACAATCGCGATTGTTACTTCTTTTGCAAGTAACCAGACTCTGTTTTTTCAGGCCTTTGCTCAGTCTATGATCAACATGGGGAATATTAGTCCCTTGACTGGGAGTAGTGGAGAGATTAGATTAGACTGTAAGAAGGTTAATGGAAGTTGATTTCCTTCAAGCTCTTTCTCTTTCTTTTTTTTGGGCAAGCTCTGATTAAGTAAATTTGTTTTTGCTGTTGTCATAATATCAGAAAAGAATTTCTATTTAAGTGAAGGAACCTTGCATTTCTCTGTTTCTATATTTTTGATCCCATATAGTATTAAGGCCGACTCTGTTCATACCCTAAGTTACAAATCATTAATTTGATTATTACGAAGAACGCATAAAACTAAAAAGTCTTCTCCTTAGTAAAAAAATCACTTTATCTTGTGGGCTCCAACAAAGAATTTTATCATTGACAAATTATTTACTTATTACGAATCACCAACCGATACCAACAACAACAAAAAACCTTCCACCATGTAAATCGAATTATCAACCATCATGACAGTGTCCTTGTGGAATGATTTCACCGACAAATGAAAATTTCAGTTCAAATTTTGGGAGACATAAAATAATTCGATAAGCTGATTTTGCGGTCAAGATAAAGCGGTCCTCTTCCACGCCAAACTGCTTTAGACGAATGCAATTTTTGTTTTTGTTTCCCCTCCTCTAGAGTATTATGAGGTTGTTAATATGTTGGTAGAAAATTTATTTTTGAGCTGTGAATTTAAACATTAAGAAAATTTCACTTAATAGAAAGACCATACACTATAGATTTTATACCATATCATCAAAATCAACAAATTTTCTCTACGTGCGTGTTATGACTTAGTAGTGATAGTATATCGAGATTAGATTTAGGGTTGATGGTGTTTCACCCGATTTTTATAACGTAAATTGAATAGTGGATTCTTAAATTAAAATGTTGGTAGATAAAAGTTTTTTTGGATGAAACTGACCCATCCATAGAATTAGTAGAGATGCATTAAGTCGGATACAGTATATGGGTTGACTCTATTACATATATATATATATAATTTTTTTTTTTTGCTAAACAACTCTATTACGTAGTTGTACGTATTTGCACGACTAGTTCGATGTAGTTAAATCTCCCAAAGTAAAATAGGTAATAATTAGCATTATGTGGATTATAGTATTTGGTGGTCTAGTGCAGTAACTAATTTTCTACTAGATGCACTAAACTGACATAAAGCTAAAAGTCTCATTGTTTACTCGTGACATTTTAGTTAGAATAGTTTCAACATTTGGTTAATAACTTTTTACACTTGAGTATGGCTATAATGTTAATATTTTCCAACAAAAGTAAAGGAATAAAGAGGAATCAATAGAAATAGAATAACATTTTATAGGAAACTTAAATTTTAAGAAATTAAGAAGAAAAAGGTTCAATGAACAAATGATTGCCTGTGTGGAGATTTGCCTCTTCTCAAGCAAGACAAAGTGGACCACATTGGTTCATCACATCACTGTGTTGACTCATGACTAACCCCATCATTACTTCAACAGGCGCGTTGTCACGTGATTCTCTCCTCTTCTACTCCACTCCTCACGTGCTTCTTGCATATTCTTGTGGTACAATGGATGTTTGAATCTTAGCCAATTAAAAAGTAAATGATAACAACCACCAACAAAACAAAATAAGTTTTTTTTCCACTTGGTTTTGAATAGTTATTAATAAATTTCATTGAATTTTAATCCAAAATCAAAATTACAATAAGTGATTTGATACAAGTTTTCACCCCATTTCTGATATGAGATATTTTTTATACGGTTTTTCGATGGTTCTTCTTGTTAGTCATCTCAACAAAAGTTTATTATAAAATGTAATTTCTGATTAAATTGGTCAAACTAATTTTGAATCATAACGATTTTTGGTTCGAATTGGGACATTTTAAATTCTTATACCACTACGATTGCCTGATGTTTCTAGCCATGGAACAAGACTGCGACAGCTAGTTTGCCTTCAGTGGTTCGGTACATATGCTAGTTAGTTTGTATCTGTTTTTTGAAAAAATCAATGTTGGATTCCATTAGGCAAGCCATCATTTTAATATTTTATTTGTACATTATTCGAATGAGGTTCAGGCTAAATCACGATCGAATTTTAATACGGGTTGGTCAAATTTGGTTGCTTACAAAAATCTATTAGACTAATTGCAAAAGTGAATGGATTTATATTAATATTGTAGTATTAAGGTTCATGCTTTGCATGGGAAACAACTAAAATCATAGAAATGTACCTGGGTTTTAAAGTTTTCTTTGGGGATAAAATTGGGTTTTAAAGTAAGAAAGGCTTTATCGTAGGATTTTCCTTAAACTAACTTATTCGTCAACATAGATAGACAAGTGGTTAAGTTTTACTCGAAACTATTTAATGATAAATACATAGAACTATGACATTCTAAAACCTCATAAATCCTTTCAACATTGAGTGTTTGATTGTTTGCATACACACAATGACAAACATAATGGTAATTCAAATATGGTGTATAGATAAATTCCAAAAAAAGGAAAAATAATGCAATGATTAATTTAGTAGGGCAGAGAGGAGAGAAATAATTGAGAGAAAGATTGAGATGCCAAAAATATTTGACATCGTAAATAATAATAACAATAATAAGAGAATGCATGAGTTCAATTATTGCAAGGAGTCTAAAAGCATGACATCCCAATCTTTGTAGAGGATATCATCCGCGTCCCACGCGTGTGGGTCCTTTCACTCTCTACTCATGTTTAGCCATAACTCCACTCTCAAATAGTAAAATTTAGAGTTTTAGAGAAAATTTTAAAGATATACAAATTTACGAATTATAGAGAGAGACTTAAAGATATATCTGTGGTCTATGAAATCATCTCATATTGAAAGTGTGGCATCTTGAACGAATACATGCTGTCTAATCGAAACAAAAATCGATTCAACCTGAAAATAAGTAGATCAATTTGATCTAAAATCGACTTGACTTAAAATTAATCTGGTCGAACTGATTTGAAATTAACTATGTAATAAGATATTGTCGAGATAAATGACTAAAATGATCATCATATTAGGAGACGTATAACGACAATTTAATATGTAATAAAATTTTGATCGACATATTCATTCTATAATCAACATGATCATATTCGATATGATATAGATTTTTCTCTCCTCATACACTTTATATTTGTTCACATCGGTTAAAAACTAATTTTTTTTTTTTACTAAAAAGTAAATATTTCATGAAAATAGTTTAGGTTTATAATTGCCAATTATAAATTTAGTAATTGATTCCATGGCTAAAAAAATAAAAACATGGAGATCATAATTCATGACGTTAAATCCGTCGTTCAACATTGACCCGAAGATAACGGAGCAAGACGAACTGATTACGATGTTAAAAAACATTTTACGAGATCGTGAAGAGGAAATATGTCGCTATACAATAGATTTGGAACAACTACGTAGGTGGTACAGATCCGGATATCCTGAAATTTCAGGGTATTTGGATCCAGATCTGGAATCATCGGATCCGTGGAAAATCTATCGGGATCCGGATCCGGATCCGTGACTTCCGAATATCCGGACTCTAGATATCCGACCAAAAATCAGGATATCCGGATTCGGATCCGAAATTAATATTAAAAATAATTAAAATAATAAATAAATAAATAAATAATATATTTTTAAAAATTATTAGTTAATATTTTGAATGGTATTTTTCATTATAAATATAATTTATTATAAAAAGAACTAAAATTAATTTTTTATATATATTTATTTATATAAAATTAGCTTAATAGATATATAATATATATTTTTTTAATATATTTAATTCGTCTAAATCTGGATATTCGGATCTTAAAATTTTGTTAACCGGATTCTCTTTTCACGGATTCTAGATTTTACTATCATTATCCAGATTCGAGCTCTCCGAATATCCTAATTTTCGGAACGATTCCAAACGGATAACGGATCGATTCTCGGATCTCGGATAATAATTCCACCTCTACTATATATAATGTAATAATAAATGGCTTATATTATTATTATTATTATTTTGAAACAATTCATAATAAGTGGCTAATATCGCTACTTAGATTTTGTTTCTACTTGTACAAGTCAGCCGACTTATAACCATCATAATATTCTTACGACACATGTTGTCTATTCAGTATATTTTTTTTTAACTCGGGTTTGTAACCATGACAACATATATTTTATAGACACATTAAAAACAAATCACAGCAATTTGTATGGATTATTGGTAGCTGTTTTTCAGCTGATAGTCTTTTACTCTAATGTCTTTTTTAAAAATCATGTATTTAGATTACAGTGGTATACAGGCCTGGTGGTATATATGATATATGTAGATCGATCTTACAACTAACATGCATTATTAACTTCTTTTTTTAACTCGACTTTAACCAATCCTCTCAAACTCTATAGAATCTGGTACGTGTAATTCACGAGTTGAAAAAGCTTATTCTATGTTCTTGTAGTGAATGTGTGATCGTAATTAACGATAACATGCATAAGAGAATATGAGATCTAAGTCAACTCTTATGTTACCAAATATAATCATAGTATGAAAATAAGGAGTGCAAATTAACGTAAGAAAACAAGGGTTCCTAGAACAAACCCTAAACCTTGATTCCAGTAAAGATATATAGTTGTCTTCTGATTTTTGTATTTAAAGCATATAGAAATAATAATTAAAAGAATTTACATAATTTCACGAGTTTTGATAACCAACCAAATATTATGTTGTAATGACATAATATTATTAAGCGAACCCCTCTATATATAAAGAGAAACTAGGATATTTTCCGTGTTATACGCGATTAAATATTTTTTAGAAATCAAATCAATTAGAAAATTATTATTTCGTAGTTAAAAATTAATAATGATGTTCAATATGGAGTTCGGTTCAATTTTTTTTATATGAAACAATATCTTTCTTCTTTTTTCGTTTGTTGAATTTCATTCATTTTATAACACTGACAATAAATTCATTTTATAATTTTTTTTTTGATTTTTTTGTTGTCAAATTCCATTTACAATTCAAGTAAAAAAATAATTGAATTGGTCTTTGGATCCAATTTTATATCATAATAACCAAGTAAAATTTTGTCTTTTTCTAAAAGTTTTTTCATTTTTATTGATGTTGTTGTGTTGACTTTGCCGTTAACACATTACACCAAACTACTGCAAGTGTAAATTCTTCTATAGCTTGAAAATTTGAAAATAAACAACTTATAATGATATTTTTGAAAATAAACACACCATAAATAACATTTTTGTAACTACCATATATATAATATATATTTATGTGCTGACTAATCCCACATACTGTTGAATCCAAATACTAAAATACAAAAAATTATATATTGGCAATATTTGAAATTTTTATTATCAAAATGGAGCATGTGTTCATTAAAATATACAAAACTATGGTTTTGTTATAACACAAAGTTAGGAAATTATGAAAATAATACTCCTAAATTTGGAGTATTTGTTTACATAATAAAAGTTAGGAGTATTTGTTTACATAATAAAGTGCCAATATTATTAAGCTAACTAATTTGTACGGTTAAAAACTGTAGAATGATAGTATAACTTATTCTATTTTGGTCAGTAAACTTGCAAAATGGTGAAATTTAGAATATTATATATCGTGTGATTATATATACTCAATTGATTGGTAAAAATTTGTAGATTCGCATAATTATTTGACTACTCTATGAATTATCAATCAGACCCTACAATTTTTAGTATTAATGACAAAGTACTATTTTGAAACCAACTATCATTCCTATCACATGGTACCATTCATAATAAGCTACTTAATGTCTAGAACTTTATTTGAAAGGAACTTGCAATAAGTTAAAAATGAGTTATAATTAATGGAAATTATATTATGATGTTGGGTAAGAACACCAATAATCGAATTTTTCTAGGACCATCACTGTAATGAATAAAGTTTTGAGCTATAATAACAATTTAGGTCAAACCAAGAAGAAATTTAATTTGATTGAGTGTTTTCGTGACCGTTTGATGGGTCATCGTTTTCACTTTTTAGTTCTTCTTCTTATTGTTAATCATTATGTTCTGTTTGCCCTTTGTATCCAGTATATTAGAGCATCATTTTTCATGAGACATTCCCTTCTATTTAATTATATGTCCCAACTTAATCATGACCTTGTAGTTATGTAATCAGTCACGCTATTTTGTCATGATTTTCAATAAAAAAAATCGTCCCATGGTTAGCAAAACGATCAGCATATAGCCATGAATTAGAATATTAGATTATACGTACAATGAATTTGTGTACATAAAACAGTAATTAGTACGATGTCAACCGTCAATATATATATATATTAACTTCCAATTTAATTTTTCCTTTTTTTTTCTTTCCAACAACTTCCGCTTTGATTTATAAATCTCTTAAAACTTAAGAAATTCAAAGTCGCCATCATTAACGTGTGACCAAGAATTACGCTGGCCGGTCAAACTAATTATGGTCTTCAATAATTTTCAACAAACAGTCTTAACGTTTTCAAGAAAATCACTAGTATTACTTATGGTTTTCTTTATTCGAGTACTTAATTAAGATGAGGTAAGAAAATACACAAAACTGTTTCATTTAAATATATATATATATATATCGGATTATTTTGAAACATTTTCATGTACTTTTACCTTATACTAAGTACTCCAGTAAGCTAATTGTGGTGTGATTTTTAATATTTTACATTTATCAGAATTTTTTTAATGGGTGCATTGTGATTAATAATTTATTATTGTAAAATATACGAGGCTCCGAAATCTATATAGAAATAGTTACTTTTTGCATGCATGCTATTTATATTTATGATTTCAACTTTTGATAGAGTGTTTATTACCATTAAAAGCTTTTGCTATATAGGTTTGATTGTTTTTTTCTATATATTTGGCAAGTATCTTCAAATGGAAGAATTCCATAAGAAATTGTGAATTTTGGGAAAAAATGTTGTCTTCTTATAGAATAATTAACTCTATACTATTTCCTCAACTCAACCTCAAGAATTTCTTCATATAAATACAAGCATTAATGCATATTTGTACGAGCACACAAGGCGCCAGTCTCGTGTAAGAATGGGGTATATATTTATTTATATGCATTCACGTGCGTATGTGAATCGGCAGTGTCGGTCAGTATCCCTAACTCTATCTCCGCCCCAAAATTGAAAATACCATATTTCTCGATATACTTGTATAGAATATATTAACAAGAAATTAAGCAACTCTTCTAAAAAACCAACAAATTAAGCAAAAAAAACAACTCGATATAATTGTATTGAATTTATTAACAGGAAATTAAGCAAAAAAAAACTATGGGATATATTTGTATTGAATTACACGATACTCTCTCTGTTTCAATTTAGTTATCATTTTAGACTTCATCACACAAATTAAAAAATGAATTAATTTTTTATTTTACCTCTAATTAATGAACTGTTTTATTTGATATGTGTATTTTTTTTTAATCGTCGAGATTTATGAATTATTACAAATTATGAGAACAATTACACGAACGATTATACAACGGACAATTTTAGCTTTGACATGCAGGACTAATTCGGACGACTTTCTTTGCACCACGCTAAAAATTTTTTGTAAAATTTGTCTTCATTATAATTTGTCTTCATATGTAGAAGCATTAATGAACCTTCTGTCAAACCACTGGACTGAGAAGGCTTCCATATTTTGATATGTGTAATTAATAAGCTAAAATGTAAGAATAAAAATGAAAAATTAGTTATAAATGTGTATTAAAAATACAAAACGACAAGTAATACTCCCTCTGTTTCAAAATAGTTATCATTCTAAGTTGTTTCACACATATTAAGAAAACATATTAAAAATCTATTTTACCCCTAGTTAATACAATGTTTTATTTGATGAGTAATTAATAAGTTTAAAAGTAAAGATAAAAATGAAAAAATTAGTCATAAATGTGCATTGAAATTGGAGGATGACAACTAATTTGAAACAAAAAAATAAGATTAGAATGATAAGTAGTGTGAATGAAGGGAATATAAAATAAAAAGATCAGTGTTAGAATGACAACTAATATAAAAAAGAGAGAGTATTAAGCAAATTTTTTTTTATCTTATGCTCTCTTTAATACATGCACTTTAATACAAATTTGTACATAGATATAAATTTGAACATGTCTAAAGATTTATTTTTAATTTAACCAAGACATCTTAGGCTTTGGACTCGTATAGTTTCTTCGTACCATAAACCATATACAAATTAATAATGTGTTTATACAAGATTAAGATGTTAAATTTGTACATAGATATAAATATTATTATTTCCTCCGTAAGTTGTTTTAGCTAAAACCGAAACTATTTTTTTAGTAAAAAGTATCATTTAATATATTTAATAAAAATAATTTGACCAATCACACAAAATACTGCAAAATACTAGTGGTCACACAATATTCAATAAAGTTAAAAAGTACCTAAAATTATCAAAACAACTTACATTTTAAAAAAAAAAAACTTCAAAACAACTTATATTTTGAAACGGAGGGACTAATAAATTAGATTGAACTTGGAAATAAATAAGTGGGGTTTCACATCATGTCATAACTCCATAAGGCTAAAACAAATTTTCTTCTTCCAACTCTGTACTCTAAAACTCTTATTTCCTTCGTAAGTAAGAGATGGAACTAGCGTTGTCTCTAGGCGACAATACTAACAAACAATTCTCCTTTCTGGAGAAACCCTCGAAGATTAATAATCCCTCAGCCTCATCGACTTCAACTTCCGACAAGGATCTTAGGTTCTGCATAGGTTTTGGTGGCCATAGATCGTTGTCTTCCTCTTCGTCTCCGTCGGTAGAAGATGAAAAGAAGAAACCGGCGGCGAGAGCAACCGAACCTAACAACAGGTTTAGGGTTTCGTCGTCCATAGATCCGCCTTTACAGCTTCAACTTCACTTCCCTAATTGGCTCCCGGAGAACAGTAAGTGTCTTTAGTTTACATAAGAAAAACGAAGAAAATAATTTAAGAATCTAACAAGAGAAATAAATTTATATTTTTACAAAAGTATACGGAATTTAATTGTATCCCTAATTTGGCTTACATGATTATTTTTCTATTCAAAGTGTATACAATTACAATAATATATATTACATATAGTCTTTTTTTTTTTTTTGGTATCTACTTATTAATAATAGAATATAATATCGATGGGATGTTAAATCATTTTCCATATATGTTTTGACTGATTTGTGACAAGAAAGAAGAACGAGGTTTTTAAAAAAAACATATTTAATAGAAAGAATAAATCAATAATAGAAAGAATAAATTCAATTGTGGATGTCTTCAAAGAATACCATCAGAATTTAGGCTATCTGGATTAGTCTAGGTTTCGGGAAAATGTTTTAAAGAAAAAAGAACCAAATTTGCAGGTCGACAAGGAGGAAGAGTTCTCACCGGAGTAGCTACGGAGGAAGAGGAGGAGGTGCCTAGTATGTCAATATCGCCGCCCGATAGTGTAACATCATCGTTTCAATTGGATTTTGGGATTAAGAGTTATGGTTATGAGAGAAGAAGCAATAAGAGAGAGCTTGATGATGAAGTAGAAAGAGCTAGCAACGAAGACAATGATGATGAAAACGGATCAACAAGAAAGAAACTAAGACTCTCTAAAGACCAATCTGCTTTTCTTGAAGACAGCTTCAAAGAACATAGCACCCTTAATCCTGTTAGTTTCCCATAATTCTTTCCTTCATCTTTTATAATTTTGTTCTTTAGTTCTTGATTTATTTATATACTTTTTGTTTTCGAGAAAACCAAGTCTTACTTAGCCTTTTAATTTTTGATTTTATAATATAAAAAACATTACAGAAGCATAAGATTGCGTTGGCGAAGCAGTTGAATCTTCGTCCTCGTCAGGTTGAAGTTTGGTTTCAAAACAGACGAGCCAGGTTAGCTTATGTCATCACTCAATAGTTTCATTTTCTTTTTATGAAATGTTTTTCTTTTTTGTTATTCTTTTGGGAAAATATTTGTTGTGATGATTAATTTCTGAAAAAGGAATGAGGACGACATGCATCACGAGTAATAATAACACATTGTCGCATGTCTATTCTTGCCATTTTTCGTGCAAAAGTAGCATATCACTTCTGCTCATCATTTCCATATATAAATGCTTATACTGACTTATTTATAAAAAAAAGAAAACAAATCATAACTCTTCTTTACATTTTACCAAAGTATCATAGCTAGCTTCTTATTTTTTGAATTGATGATGATATTTTACGACTGATATGACATATATAACGAGGAAAGATACTTAGCTTGTTCTATATAATTAAGTCTTTATATAATGTAAATAACTCACTAGCGGTATTTGCAAAATAGAACAAAGCTGAAGCAAACGGAAGTGGACTGTGAATACCTAAAGAGATGTTGTGAGTCACTAACCGAAGAAAACCGGAGGCTTCAAAAAGAGGTTAAAGAATTGAGAGCCTTGAAGTCTTCTTCCTCACCGTTCTACATGCAACTTCCGGCCACCACTCTCACTATGTGCCCTTCTTGCGAACGTGTTGCCACCTCACCAGCATTGCCCTCCACGTCAGCTGTTCACAACCTTGGTTTGTCCACGCCATCAATGCGCGGCCCTTTGATTCCGGTTAAGCCTCGACCGGCCAAACAAGCTTCGTGAAAGCACACGCGAGATAAAAGGGTTATAGTTCACCCAATATAGTTTAATTATGGGTCTTTTTTTTTGTATATTTAGATTTTATTTTTGATATTATTTGGGACAGTCTCCAGTTTTAAAAGACGACTATAGATCGATTATCCGGTTAGTGATTTGTTTTTCTTGGATAGTACCGGATAAAAAACAAATGGAGGAAAAGAGTTGACATGTTTATGAAAGAAAATTAAAAAAAAAAAACGAGAGAAAAATTTTTTTGGTTTGATCTCTTTATCTTTTGTAGTTTTTTTTTTTGTGGTTTAAGCAAAAAGGGCTTGTCGTGCACAAATCCTCACCATTTATGTCTTCGAATTTCAAAACATATTCAGAGAAAGTTTCTTAGATGTGGAAATTGGGGATGGATTAAGCTGCATGTTTTGGTTTCGATATTCTTTGCTAAAATTTAAACTAGATTCATGTTTTATTTTTCAAAGCTGGATAGAAGTGAGTAAGAGACTTTGTTTCTCAATCTCACTAGTCTATCAACAACTTTGAAGAACTTTTCTAGGATTATTTTTCTTCTCAGTCTGGAGAATCAAGACGAAGGAACTTAGAAGGAATGTTGAATCATAATTAGGTCTAGAAGCTAGCTCCCTCATACGTCATACCAATCAGAAATGCTCAGAATTTTCATGTCTTCCTTGTAGCCTCCTCTCGCATATCACAGATTTTATATTGATAGGTTTATTTATCGAGTTTTTATAAAACATCTTATTCCTAACAATGCATGTGGTGTCGCTTGCAATATTTATATATTCCGACCTCGGGTTTCATATTGCATTTAGTTTGTACGTTGCATGTTAACTGAAACTATGATTTGTGAGTATATCAGATCCTATCATTTCGCGTGCCAAAGATAAGATCAGCATGTTTTTGTGTGGGTCGTAAAGCGAATCAAAATTTTGATGCATGTTGAGCTCGTGAAGATACACTCGGATAAGTTTGGTATCCTCATGCAATCGAGATAGGGATAGAGCCATAAAGGCCATCGAAAGCAGCATGATATAGATTTCGCCTTTCATTCTTGGAAAATAACCTCCATTTCTTGCAAAGTTGCAACCTTTTCTGTTACATGCATCATGCATGATTTTAGTGTTGGTTAGTCACTCAATTTGAGAGGTAATTTTTTCTTAGTTAGTCAGAAAATTTGAGACAAAATTGTCTTAAAAGTCCCATTTTTTGTTGGACATATACAACAATTTTTGAATGAAATTCGGTTTGCAATAAGAAAATCGAAACAAAATTGGTTCTTTGTAGATCCGTTGAAGATTATTATTTGTAACGTTTTGGCCTTTTGGCGATCGTGTTCTATATTCATTTATTGATACTAATATTGTATACATTTAACTAGTAATTTGAAATTTGTTTGTGTCAAAAAAAAAGTATTATTCGTATCATTGTCAAATGTACTGAAATTGTTACGTCTCCAATAATTTTTGGAGAGGTTCGTATCGGCCTTCTATATATAGCTTTGCCGGCAACAATGTGATTGAGAACAGTGATAATTACTTGGTTGATCTCAGAGTTTTTGGTTTTGTTCAATGTCGATGTTTGGATTCTATTTTTTTATGCCAACAAATTACATTATTGTTTATCAAAAAAAATCTTGCATTATACAGAAGTTTCTCGGACTAATCATCTCACGGCCATTTTTTTCATGAGTAAATTTGTATCGGTGAGTCTCGTGCTGCGTACTTCAGATATTTCCAGTTTTCTCTAATTTAAGCATCATATCCTTAATCTTAACTTTATACACAAACATAAACATATCTGCTTTTCCCAATCTCCAACCAAATAGTCACATGTATAATAATAATAATTTGTAACAGAATTAAATAGGTAAGAAGGTACGCCACGTGACGAACAACTGCTCCAGGTTGGATCCAATCGCACTTAACTCATAAAAGCTTTTGACCTAAACTGACTTTTTTATAGACCTTTAGTGGTCAAAAAGTCCAAACATCCCATGTGACCAAACCAATTGTCTACAAATCCTATTATTTTTCCGAACATGGACAAGTTAATTAGTATCATTTAATTGTCGGAATTGTCGGTGATCGACAAATTCTACACTACACATCGTTACAAATGCAAATTCTTGCGTTTACATTGTTTCGTACTAATGCTCTATTTAGATCATCAAACATTAGTACAAAGATTATTGGAATCATTTCCATTATAATAAATATTACTCCAGTATGTAACCTCTCTTTAATCGTAGTGACAAAAGCATTTACAATCAATAGTAGCCAAGATATTGAGTATTCATATTCTTTTTTTCATCTTTTTTACTCTACACAATTCATTCTATAATCAACTAAAAACCATCAAAATAGAAGGCAATGTATTGAGATCAAACAAGTGTTGTGATAGACCTTAAGGTTTCCGTCGTTTTTGGCCGAGCTGATTGAGTTTAACGAGCAGCTCGGCGTAGAGGATTTCGTTCCAAGAATCAGGAACTCCAGGGAGGCACCAATGGCTGCAGTCTTGGTACAGCAATGGCGATCTTTTTTCTTTTTCTGATAAGCTGTGTTTCCGGTAAACTGACGGGTGCCCGTCCTTTCTGAAATCCGTTAATCTCGTGATGTTTAGATAAGTGACGGGCGTTTTCATACCCCTTAGCACTCTCTCAAGCACCTTCATTTTAGCCGGGTATGGGGTTAAGTATGTCTCGTTCTTGATTGGTTCTGTTTCGCTATCGCATGCTCCTCCCGAGTTCCATTGCCCACCACTGCAAAACAATTCCGAAAGTGTGCAGAGTAAGATTTCAATTATTTCAAACATCATAATTTTCGTTTGCTTTTTTTTCGTTTGCACTTCAGATTAACGTAAGAATGTTATTAAAAATGCGAAAGATTGTGCGTTTATTTGGAGAAAATGCGAGCTAAACATCAACACAAACGCAAACAAACAATTGAAACCTTAGATTCAGTTCAAAGATGAGTAGATTCAATTCAAAGACGGTCTCCATGTACCTGAAATGGGAGGCGGAATAACCTCGAAAGAAAACAAGTGACTTCTCCGGATTCACATTCTTCTCAACCCATCGACCCCATGTGGTCAAAGCTTTACGGAAAGCTTCAAGTACAGCGAGTTCGTGATAAACATTGCTTCCTTCTTGATAATAGTCCTCCCTATGAAACCACGACACAAAAATCAGTTCTACATTACGATACAAAAACAGAGCAACTTCCTAGTCGATTGAGAGAGATTTTACCCTTTGGATGTTTTCTCGTGAGTCCACCAATGTCCGGTATTAAAGACAATAATATCCGCTCCTTTGTACTGCTCGGAGGATTTCCCGACCAAATCCAACCGTAGAGTCTCCTTCTTTGTTCCCTTCTTATCAACAATTTCCGTTTCTTGGACCAAAAAGGGCGAAACAAAGAACTCCACCGTGCAATTGTAATCCTATCGAATCGAAAAACCCGAAATGTAAACAATGAACAAGATTCAAAAACCAATTTAATCGGTGTAAAAATAAAATCAAGAAGTCTTTACTTGGAAGACAAAGGAGTACTCAGCCTCGCCACGAAAATGATGTCTTCCCCTAGCCTCATAAACTTTACTCTCATCTTTCACTGATCCTTTAAGAAAACAAACCAGAGATTCCCACATGTTCCTATTCAGAGAATCTCCCACAAACACTAACCTTCTTCCTCTAAGCATCTCCAACAAAATAGGTCCATTTAACCTTCAATTTTCCAATACATATAGATTAATCTCTCATTAGAAATCAATGTGGTGGTTTCGGATTCAAAACCTATAAACTTCAATTGTAAAAATAAAGTACGCTTATAAATTCCAAACTAACGTACCTTGGTAAACTACATTTCTTAGGTTTCCACTTCAATTTCTGAAACTCTTTGTCGGGTCTTCCATTTGAGATACAATTGAATTGTTCATCGATCAGCTTACACGAACCGGGTTTGTAAAGCGGGTACGAATCATCCTTGATCCATTCACCGTCGAAAAACTCACAATTCTTCAGTGATTCACTCCATTTCTCGATCTCTTGTTTCACTAACGATCCCGAATCTCCGTTTCCAGATTGTTTCACCGGTTTAGAAGCTGTTGATGAATTGGAATTGGCCGTCAGATCCACCGACACGGGTGCTTTAGCCGGTGCCGGAGCTCTTGTCTGGTTTCGAACGGCATCGGTGGTTCTTGTCTGATTACTCAAAACTGTCGGCGATTTATCTGAAAGCAGAGGATGAGATGTGTTGGCGCTGTTTACGATCGGAGATTCAAAGGTCGCGTTTTTAGCAACCGGGGAGAGATTTTCCGGCGCCGGGGCTTGCAAAGTTCCGTTTTTGACTATCTCGGAGCCGGAATTGGAATTGAGAGACGGAGAAGTTGCGTTTCCAGTGAAATTCGAAGTGGCGTCGCTAGATCTATTGGTGGGTTTGGTTGAAGTGACATTAGGGAGAATATAAGAGAAAATCGAAGAGAACTGAGATCCAGAAGTGTTGTCTGAAGCAGCAGGAGTGGTTGAGAAAGAAGAAGAGGAGAAGATATTAGAGAACCAAGGAGAAGAAGAGTTTGTAGAAGGACTAAAGGCAAAAAACAGAGTGAAAGAGACGAAAGTGATTACAAAGGCGTAAGCGAAAGTTGAGGTTTTTTTGGGTTTTAAGGCAGAGAAGAAGCTTTTGATGTCGGCGGCGGTTGTTGTCGTTGCTCCGCCGTTAATCGGCATATACTTGACGGCGTCCGACGCCATAAACGAAGAGTGGAGAGGGGACACAAAGTGGGGAATGTGGTGCGGAGTTAGTGGTGTTTTTTGTCTGAGGGGGGTTTTAGAGAGAGAAAGAGAGATGCTTTTGCTTTAATTTAGGGGTTAGAGAGAGAAAGAAATGCAGAGAGATGTGTTGTATGAAGAAAAGAGATGACTTTTTTCAGAAACACCAAAGAGAAAAGGTGTTTAGATAAAGGGAATTTGTTTAGACGACACCGTTAAGGAAATGACTTTGAAGTGGAGAGTTTTACAATTAAATACCCCTCGGTTTTGAAGTTAATTACGAAAATACCACTTCCAAAGTACGTGTCGGTGTCGAGATTCGAATTTTTTTTTTTTCTATTCTCTCATTCATTAGGCCGTGTTTTGTATAGTCTAACGATGTGGAAACTTTCTAGGTCCGATGATTGAACTGTTTATTAATGTTTTTATACCAAAAAATTTGGAATTCAAATTCTAGAAGTTACAATTTATTATTATATATATGCAGTTTAATGAAGATAAAATTATAAAAAATCTTCAGCATAAGACAAAATAGAATCATTTGGTATAGATCAAAACGGTAGATTTGTACATTATAAAATCGTCGATGTAATAATTCTCATAATTTATCATAAAATAATAATAAAAATTCAATGTTAAAAAAAGATGATGCCACAAAATATGTGTTTGCATTTAAAAAATAAATCACAATATGTTTATGCTATTCTTAAAATAAACTTAAACAAATAAATAAAAATTGTTATTTAGTCTAGTTTATTTTTAAAAATAAATAAATAAATGTGAGCCCTGTAATTTAGTGGGCCTCGTGACATATCTCTCATGTGGCTCTTATGAAATCTCTCTAAGTCTCTTATAAATTGTCTTAAGTAAATCGTAAGTACATATCTATAGACTATGAATATTCATGTAATGAGCACCGTGGATAGATGAGAAACATCCGTTATATTGACAAGAGCCACCAATTTATTTGTGACTCTCAAGTCTTCTTATTTTTTTGTATGAGTTTACTTATTTTCTGATGAATAAATCTCTTAATCTTAATTTCTTAGTAGTTAGTTAAGTTAGGTGGCAAGTTTGGGTAATAAAGAGGAAAATGTATCGAAGGCTGATGATAATGTGTTTGGAATAAAAATATACAAAATTCCCAATTTGCGTCTATAAGTCTTTAACGTGTGGACCCTTCCCTCTGCTTGTTTCAACTCTCTAATCTTTCGTCAGTAGCTCTATTGCAAATCTTATCGCAAAGTTATTTTAGATCAATTTAAACATTTTCATTTTGTTTTCCAAAAAAAAGAAAAAAGTTATTTTAGATCAAAGCCTAGCTCTCGTCGGATATTTTACCATTTAAAACATCTAAGAATGTCCAACTAGCAGAGTGGTTAAATTTCACGTTTGATGAGATTTGATTTATGATATATTGACTAATAAGATAAATCTTGAATAAACAAGAACCACTAATATGCTACCATTTGGTTTTTTCTTTTTAACTCAACTTTAAATTCATTTATCATTTAAAAACAATTACACCTTTGGTTTTACCGATATCAATAAAATATCACAAGTCGTAATCATATCGGTAAAATATTACTTAATCTCAGAACAAATAATAGAAAAGAATAAATGTTTTGAGCTAATCTATCCATTGTTTTGTTGCAACCTCTTAATAAAATAAAATCCAATGAAAAATGTTCAAAAGACTTTTTTTTTTTTTTGCTAAACAATGTTCAAAAGACTTTGCCAAGTTTTGAATGCTATTTTCCCAATAAGTTTACAGTGCATGCCACGACAAACTGATGGTAATATCTTGAATTGCATCTTTGCAATCAGATTCAAATGATACATTTGTGTAACCTAGATTCCTAACACACAACACTGCCTATTAAAGCGTTTATCTCTCAAAATCTAACTGCTCCATTCGTAAGATGATTCATATTCCAAACCTTATCCACATTACATTTAAAGGTATGAAGATTTGGAAGAAGCCAAACTTGATGTACGTACTTGTTGACATGGATCTATATTTCTTATGTGAGTGAAGCCATATGACTTATTGACTTTGTATCCATTCTTGTAGATCTTCATTGGCTTTTTGATTGAGGAACTAAGCCGAAAAGTGTTTCCCAATAGCGCGCCCAAGGCATAAGATTAATCTTCCCAGATTCTATTGAATATGAGTAGGTGTGACGAATAATTCGTAGATGTTAAAAAGTAACGACATAGTACTTTTATATAACCGACCTATAAATAGTTAAATACCCTATTAATTAAATGGAGGACAATAAAACTAAAAAAATAGCGTCGGCATCTCTTTTGTCTCTGACTAGTGACTGATTTGAAAGCATCAAATTCAGATCAAAGCACCGTAGTTTGGCTCTTCTTTATTTAATTTTCCATTTTTTTTGTTTACTGTTAAATTTTACTTATTTTCAGATAGTACTATATAAAAAATTGTTGAACTATAGGTCTAAATGGTAACGTAATTCAATAAATTCAGCAGATTCAGCAAATTCCGCAAATTGTGCAGTTACCATTCAGCAAATTCTCCAATTCAGCAAATTATACAATTCAGCAAATTATGCAATTCAGCAGAAATTCAGCAAATTCTGCAATTCAGCAGAAATTATGCGATTACCATTTACATACAGAAGGTTTAAAATTTTAAGATTTTGACTCTAAAAATTATAAGTAGTGACATTTTTGCAAATGAACAATCCATAGTGATATTTTTGCAAATGTAACTAAAAGTAGTATTTTTGCAATTGTCTCCTAGATATATATGTAGTGTGATTAAATCTTACTAAATTTGCTTGACAATTCTAAAATAATATTGTAATATTTTAAAAATTAGGTTTACTAAAAAATAATTCAATCAATAGCAAAATATTATATCATAAATTATGTATGTAAATTTGTTTTATCAATCTATTAATTTATTTAAGGGGTAATTGCAAAATGTTTAAGGGACAATTGCAAAATGTTTGTGATTTTAATTTCTTTTATAGTAAGATATTTGTTTTTTAAAATATTGTTCAAAATTTTTGTAAATAATTTTTACAAATTGGTTTTTCTGTTTTTATAATCATTATTTTTAGATCTGATCCGACCCATCCCTAATTACAAGATATATATTTCAAAATATAAGATGTTTTTGAGGTTTTTTCAAAATTTAAGATGTTTTGACAATATTAGGTACTTTTTAACTTTATTAAATTTATAATGAACACTAGTATTTTGCAATCTTTTTGTGATTGGTTAATAATTAACCTTTTAAGTTTGAAAAAAAAATTAATTACTTTTTCAAAATTAATTACGTTTTTTGAAAAATTCAGCAAATTCTTCTGTTACCATTTAAGTTTGATATTATTCAGCAAATTCTGCAAGAAATCAACAGTAATTCAGCAAATTCAGCAATTCAACAGTAATTCAACAAAAATTCTACGGTTACCATTTAGACCCCTATGTGTTTTGGATTCCATCAACGAAGAATCCTGACTAAACACTGAGATGTATTTTTTTTCAATAACACTAAAACGCATTCACAAGTCTCTACTTTGCATAGACCTATTGGTAATTCAACCATCGCATCATCACATATTTTTCTTACTTCAATTCACATTTCATCATTGTTTCATAGAGATGAAATCTTTAAAATATCATAAATAATGACATGAAAATTTTCTAAATGTATTTATTTAGCCATATGTATAATTGGTGATTTGCTCCTAAAAAAATGTATAAAGGTGCATTCACTTACGGGTCAAATAGCAACATTTTGAATTATAATTAATGTAATAGTCATATAAGAAATATAATACAGAAACTATCAACTGACATAGAACATACATGGAAAAATTAACAATTGACATATAACATACATCCATTATCTTTACTATATTACATAACATAGAATTTAATAACAATTTTAAAGTTGTATAAACCCTAAAATTAAAATTATAAACCCTTGAATATAATACATTCTAAATAAATAATATAGAAAAAAAAAGTAACACAAAGTAAAAAAGAAAAAAGAAAATGAGGGTTTGAAGTTGTATTCTAGATCTTCAGCTATAAACCCTCAACCCTAAACCTTAAAACTAAATACTAAAACTAAAATAGTTAACCTAAACCTAAAAATTATAAACCCTTAAAAATAACAAAAATTATAGAACTCATTATATACTATTCTATATAGAAATACATAAAATAGAATACATTATCAAAAGGGCAAAATTGTCCATAGTACATATTATACATAATCCACAGTAATTTTGGCTATTGAGTGAATTATAATTTATTTTTGTTTTATTTGCTAATTTCCCTTCACTTACTTTGTGTATATAAATTGGGGATTTTATTTGTTCTTAAAAAGCTAAACTTACTTTCGATTTCATTTGTTAGAGTTTCGAAATAATTTAGAAAAAAGAAAAATAGTAAATCAAAACAAAAGAGACATTAGGTAGCCCCCACTAGCAAGCTCATCCTTGGAAATATTTCCAACTCATCTTACGGATAAGCACTTTCTCCATCTCCTCACATCTCTTCTCAAAACTCTCAAAAACCAAAAAGTATCTTAATTATGACATATATGAAAAAACTTTAAAATATCTCATCATACAATTGTTTGAAAAAATCAAAAGAAAAAGAAATGGCAGCTTTGGCATCAAACCCTCAAATGCTAACGAGACAAGCTCATAGTAACAAGAAACAACAATTTTGGAGGAAAGAAAGTTTGAATTTGGAGAAAAAGTTTGGTTTTTGTGTGAAGGTTTACAATAATGAAAAGCTTGGGAGGTCACAAATGGAGAAAGAGTGGAGATTAAAAGCCTTTTGGGCAAACGTGTCACGGCCTGAGACTGTGGAGATGGAACCCATTAACGATGTTGATGAGCTCGATGCTGTTCTCTCTCGTGCAAACCAACTCTCTCAGCCTATCATCATCGAATGGTAAACACACCAAAAACCATCTATTCTCCATTATCCAAATTAGAGATTATTCGGAATATCTCATCTCGGAAGTGTAATGAGATGTTAAGTAGTGAATAAAGTTTACGAGTGAATTTATTTATTGCCAATTAATTTTAATTTAGATAATAATTGTGTAGTTTTTTTGTTTGGTGTTACATTTTTCTCACTTAACCATTCTGTCAAATTTATTTTACATATTTTCTGTGTTAACCATTTATGTTAGGAATCAAACATCCGAATTGTGATGGACGTAGAGTAAAATAATCTATTCACGCGATTTGGTAGCCAATAAAACTTAACAATATATGAGTGGAAAGGTCTTGTATATGTTTGCTTATGAAGAATGGTGCGGATATTTTGGGCAGGATGGCTTCATGGTGTAGGAAATGTATTTACTTGAAGCCTAAGTTGGAGAAATTGGCCGCGGAATATGATAACAAGTAAGCTAGTGACAAAACTAACAATTTACAAGAATGTTATTGCAATAGTATGATCATTTTTATTGGAACTTAAAACAGAGTAAAGTTTTACTACGTGGATGTGAACAAGGTCCCTCAAACCTTGGTGAAGCGTGGGAACATTTCGGTAAGATGCTTAAAAAATCAAACACATTATTTCTATCATTCCTTTTCTTTGCCAAATCTGAACCAATTTTCATATTCATGTTTTTATGCAGAAAATGCCAACCATTCAGGTATGTTTTCTTGCTTACAAATTGTTTTGAATTTCAGAACTGCGTTATTTAACAATAAGAAAGTGGTGAAAGAGTTAATATTGAGTGGTGAATGCAGTTATGGAAAGAAGAAGAGATGAAAGAAGAAGTGATAGGAGGTCATAAAGGATGGCTTGTTATTGAAGAAGTTAGAGAATTGATCAACAAATATGTTTGATTCTCATTTTTCCCTACCTCTTTTCTTTTTATGTATTTGTTTGTACAGTTGCTTTTATTAGACATTCAGAATGGAGAAACAGATTTTGTTAAAGAGTACTAAGAAATTAGTATAAGTTTTAAAATAAGAACCTACAAAAAGATTAGGAGGAAAGGAGATTTAGAGCCACTAAAAGGTTAAATTAATTAAATTTGATCGCTGTTACAAAATAGTCGCTTTGGCCGAGTGGTTAAGGCGTGTGCCTGCTAAGTACATGGGGTTTCCCCGCGAGAGTTCGAATCTCTCAGGCGACGTATTTTTGTTCTCTATTTTTGTAAGCCTCCATTTTGTTGTCTGATTGTCTCTTGCGCTTGCAAAAAAACTGACAAACCGTGAATGTGTCTTTTATCTTTATTGCTTTTACATTTAGTAACTTTTACCATATCTAAAAGCTACTTGGTTTATGTTGTTCATCTGCTTCATTAACACATATTTATCAATGGAAATGGAGAAGTTCCTACATTTTGTGGATACGAGAGAAGGTATGTCATCAACCAAGTAATGAAGAAGATCAATGGATCATGACATAGCTTTGACCCTAAAAGGTTCTTTCAGATTGCATGAGAAAACCTTGTGGATTCACAAATCACAGTGAGAAATATTCGTGCTTTTAGAGAGCCAAAATATAGAGAGATTTGATCTATTCATAGTAAGGAAAATGCAATACTATCAAACAACTAATTCCTTCTTTTATCAACCAAGTCACAAAACAAATCATACAAATCAGCGAAAGCAGGAATAGAGCTTTCAAAAAAAAAAACACATGGAGAAAAACAAAACAAAAAAAACTAAAGCTGCAGGTTACCAGACTGATCGCACAAATTCAAACACAAAACCTTCCCCAATCACCAACACAAGAATCAGTTTCCCAATCGCAAACTTTGAAACAAGCCATTGAAAAACTATCTGCAAAAGACCGGAATCTATGAGACACTCTCATAGATAAATGGAATAACTAAGAAACGGATTCTTCCACGCACCTAAATTCAAGCAAAGATCCTCTACATCCTGGTTCATGAGCTCATGCTGAAGTCAGCGGTTAGTCAAAGTAGAGCATGTCTTCTTCTCTTGCTATTGTGGAATATGCTTTTCAACTAAACCAAATACTCTTTTCAACTTTCTTATCCTTTGGAATGCAACCGGCTGTAGAACTCGGTGAAGTCAAGCCGGAAGAAGAGGAATTTGAGATCTACAGATTGTTGGAGAGGCAAAAGAGACAAGAATGAATCTAGTGAAGATGTGTATTCTTTTGCAATATTGTCCATATCTTGACTCATGCTTTGAAGAAATTCTCCAGCACGTTGTGTTATGGCCTTCCTACCATCACTAATCCATGAGCTTGACTCTTGCGTTCTGTTTCTTTCTCGTCCTGATTCCTTAGTTCTGCAGAAAATAGGTGATATTAAAGATCAAATTGTGAGCCTTAATACAGAAGAATAGTCCGAGTAAAGATCTAAGGTCTACTTTTGTTTGCGTAAAATACAAGATTTCAGACAAAACCCACCTTATTTGCAGCTCGTGGATTCCTTCATACAAACGATCTGCATGACTCCTGAACCGTAATATAAGCTCAAAGAGGACGAAAAGTGATTTGAGAATGGTCTGCGAATGTTCACCCAGAAGAGATTTTCCAACGATGGAGTTGAGGTACTTCTCATGTGCTGCCAAAAGATCATCGAGGTCCTTAGCAGCTTCCATTTCTTTTGAGAAATTAGACCATGACACTTCCAACACCTCAAACATGATGTAATACTGAAAGTTGGTAACAAAATGGTTCATTTCATTCCAAAGAACCTGGCACCGTCTCAGGGCTGAGAGAAGTTGCAACTTCACTGAAGTTTGGAGCTTAACGAATGAATTAGAAGTGATGCAATTTGGTTTCATGGTCTTCCAAATTCCAATTAGAGCATGCTCTACCCTTTTCAACTTCCAGAGAAAATTGAACACCCTCAAGTATTTGGACAAAACAGTCTCAGTAAACACTGTATCTAATGGAACCCTGGCCTCATATTCCAATGAGAATACATCCCAGCCTCTGTCTCCACTGCCATGAGGCATCATCTTCACCCTCAATCTATCTAGCATGTCACGGTCATCATACTGCGCATTAGATGCCCGTATTGCAGCTTCAAGAAACCCAGCAAGCTCAAATGAACTAATATTATTAGCTGGCTCAGAGAGTTTGGGTCCTACAATATCCATCAAGTATTGGACAAAATCACCTTGACCAAGTAGTAAATAGCGCTTGATCGCAAGACAATGCTCCTTAAATTTATATCTCTTATATAGAACATCCAACAGATGCTTGTCGATTCTCTTTGCCGCCTCAGTAACAAGATGTTCAAGTGCATCTGTCTCACCATACCCGAGACCTCCTCGCCTAGTCGTCGTCCCAGAGGCAGCTGCTGCTTCTGAAGCTGCATCAGCCCACCCGTGATCATCGCAGCAAACACGAAGAAAGTTTATAGATTTCCCAGTTCTCAGAATTCTCTGAGCTAAACTCGGTGAAATAAAAGATGGAAGCATCGCTGGGTGGAGTTTATAACCTTCTCTCCAAAGCAAATCCACTTTAACTGGCTGACCTACTATAAAGAATTCCCCAAAAGTATCTTCCAGCTCCCCTTCTAGAACCCAACTTCTCACCATTTCAAACAAGGGAGAACACACACATCGAAGCAAATTCATCATAAACTCATGAACAAGCGGATCACCATGCTGAGCGTGCAAATGGATAGCCCCAGCCATCGCCCCGCCTCTCAGAACCTTACACTTGTCAACCAAAACAGCCATCAGTCTCATTTTCACAATGGGCTCTGCAAACCACACCGACAATCTCCTTAAGGAAAGGTAATTGCTTGAACTGGCTGATTCAGAAACCAAAGGAATAGGATTCATAGCCTGCGCTTCGAGCACGGCCAATAACTTATAATAATCAGAGAGCTCATCTTGCAATGCCGCACAAAACGCTTGCCCAACAGTTCCCACTTCTTCAGCTGGAAACCGATCCATACTCTCGGATATAAAAGTCTTAACCTTCCTAAACAACCAGCCAAGCTCAGAGAGCTTACGGACCATAATCCTAGTAGCTCGAGGCACCTTAACATAATCCAGCACCGCATAACCGTCTATCTCGCTATTAAATTTCACATACTTCCCATCAATTCCTTGACAAGCATACAAAACATCCCTAACTAGTACCTCCTCAGTCACTTCATTCTCTTCCTTAACCAAAATTGCATATTCTCTAAACGCAATATACCTCAAATTCTCAGGGTCTTTACTAACCAATAAAACCCCATTACTCCAATCCTTCTTCTTAACCTCACCGCCTCGCAAAAACCCATTACCTAACGACGAAGCAGCATCACCAATCCCCAAATTGGGTAACAAAACCGACGAATCGAGACCATTTATAGCCGATTTACGATCATCAGAAACAATTTTAAGCAAATAAACAAGAGCCCATTTATTGTTGACGCTACCTGGACCAGTCTTTGAAGCGAACTTGGTATAGAGATCGGCGAAAGCGAGTGCGTCGGAGGATTTACCCTGAGTAGCGAGTCGGCGTTTGAGTGACTCAGCGATTGCGGTGGCGTCTGGAGCGACGGAAGGAGTGAGGCGGCTAGAGAGGATACGGAAGGCGTAACGAAGGGTTTTGAGGAAAGCTGGAGAATTTGGATCGGGATTAGGGGTTTGAGGGTTTTGAGAAAGAAGACGAAGAACAAGCTCTTGTACTAGATCTGCAGCTTTTTGCTGATCGTCGTCCTCCATTAAAGCCTCTTGCTTTTTTTTCTTTTCACTTTTTGGATTTTGATTTGATTGAATTTTGAGTTTTGAATCGAGAGAATTTGCAGAGTGGGGCGAGTGAGAGTAGTAGAGAGATGGGCTCTTCTTCTTTTGGACTTGGTATTTTCATAGGCGGGCAAATAAAAATATGTTGAAAATCCAAAAATATATCCAAAATAAAATCAAATTTCCTATGTAACAAAAGCGACATGACCTATAAATTATTTTGCTTAATTTGTTATATGGATGTGTTTCATAAATGTAACTCATAATAAAACTATATAGGGTTTATATATATATATCAATGTTTAAAAGAATGCGAAATGCTAAGCACACGGTGATCCAACACCTATGGCTCAAAATGCTTAATGGAAATCTAAACGTTTTTAGGTGATTTAAACATTTATAACATTAAATATTATAGATAAAACTTATGCAAAACATTAATTAAAAAAGTAAAAATATGAAATCATAAATTAAAATTAAACAAAAAACATTCGTTTTATTTACATTAAACAACATATGAACGTTTATAATCATGTGTATTGAGAAAAACTTAGAAGATTAAATTTGTATAGCTATTGGAAAAATACATTGTAATAGAAAAAATTTATAAAATAATTGATTAATGATTTTATAGGACAACTATTAATTATTAAATGTTTAGATCACATAAAACCATTTAAATTTGTTTAATGACAAAATATACATAATATTAATGCGTGTAAGGTAATCTCCACAATTTTGGCGGTCATCTAAGCATTTATCATTTAGTCGAGGATTTAGGCTACGCATAAACCGCATTTTTAGAACACGAATTTATTTAGGCATTATATCTAAAATTTATTTTTAAAATGAAATTTTTCTAGGTACTAAAAAAATATATTTGTCTATATGGTCTTTGAAAAATGATCCACTAAAATATATGTTAAAAAAATTTCTAACTATACCTTATCTTATATTTTATTCTTATTAATGTACAAATGACTAATTAGTAATTATAGACAATCTCATAAAAATTATTTTGCTTTAAAATCTGACACCATTAATATATATATAGCCCTTAGGAAATTAAAGGAAACATATTTACTTCAATATCAATCTATAATTGATATATACATGTAAAACATTAATGGTGTTTACATATGTAAATGCAAATACGTGTATGTATACTCTTCTTCCTCTCTCTCTCCTGTACCTTTATGATGTTTTTGTGATTTACGAGGAGGATTAACAATTGATGAAAAGTGTTTAGGATTAAGGTACAGTACAATCGCTTCAAAGGCAAGCGAGATTCTTTTAAAATTAAAAACCCTCTTTACAAATCGCAATCAACGAACTGATTACTGACAATGATACTCTTCTTAAGTGCCGCTTCTTCTACGTAATCACTCTCTCTCACAAAATTTCCTTTCTTTTGCATGCGATTTGGCTTTTTGCGACGAAAGATGCTACATTGATTCACTTTTGAGGTAAAGCCACTTCCCCCATTTTCTGGGTTTTATTTCTTCTATTGGGGATTTTCCTGTAAAACCAATCCAAGTGTTGGAAGCTCTTACGTAGTGGCAATTGGGTAAATTCTTATTCGTTCGTTCATTTTTATGTCTTCTTGCGATTCTGATTCTCTGATTCGCTTACCAATCAATCCTCCATTGTTTCTCCTTGTTTGTCCCCAAATTGTATTGTGAAGAAATCAGAAAAGCTTCGGGTTTTAGGCTTTTTGGTGTCCTTGAAAGTAAAAAACTGCTCATTTCTATGTTTTCGTTTAATTTTGCTACTCGCTGTATGTGTTTTCTTGTGGAGTGTCGTCTGTTCAATTAGAAAGGCCGATCCTTTAGGAAGCTTAAGTTTGAATACAATTTGGAGTTTTTAGTTCATCAAACACAAGCATGATTTCAGTCTGTACATGTGTATATCTTTAGTGTGTGTTGATAAAAGTGCATACTTGCTTCATTTTTCAGTCTCCGGAAGTTTTGAATTTGGTTTCTGATGGCACCTAGACAAGTACCAAAGTCAAGGAAAGCTGGGTCTAGCAAGTTAAAGCCTGCTGGTTCTCCTGTCTCTTCAACAACCTCGTCCTCAAAACCTTATCCAGAGACATCTGTGGATAGCCATAGCTCCCCTACTTCTTCATCTGCTCGAAGCAAGCCTCAGTTACACAATACAGGGAGGGTATCATCGCATACTGCTTCGCAGTCCAAAGAAAATGTCACAGTGACAGTTCGTTTTCGTCCCCTCAGGTAAAATAGTGATTCGTTGTATAGGATTCAAGCACTGAGTTTATGTTTGTTCTCTGAATTTGACATTGGTTTATGCTTGGCAATTGGCATAGTCCAAGGGAAATCCGCCAAGGGGAGGAGATTGCATGGTACGCAGATGGGGAAACAATTGTGCGGAATGAGCATAATCAGTCAATAGCTTATGCCTATGGTTTGTCACAAGTCTTTGGCTAGTGTAACAAGTTTCTGTAAGCATCATAAATGTTGTACGTAGAGCAATGCATCACTCATGAATACCAAATGAGGTATAAAAGTAATGTGGCATAGATTGAAGTTTCATGCATCATGGATGAAGGCCCAAAGTAAACTAGATGTCAAGTTCCGATCTTGCATATTGTTTCTTGAAGTTCTGTCCTTCGTTGCAGATCGTGTTTTTGGGCCTACAACGACAACACGCCATGTCTATGATGTTGCTGCTCAGCATGTCGTTAAAGGTGCTATGGAGGGGACAAATGGTATGGGAATAAACACCTTTTTTTGTTAGAATGAGAGAGTAAACACTTTTTATTGGCCGATCTAGTTAAGACTTTATTCTTGGAAGAGGAAAAGTTAAACATATATATTATATCAAAGCTTACCCTGAGTACCCGTATCATGAACAGTTTGCTTGACCATTCATTTGGAACATGAGATCTTTGAGTTGGCAGACTGTATCTAGTGCTTGTTTTAGTATCTGGAACAATTTTGGGTTAGACTTGTTTGCCAATTGATTAATTTAGTGACTTTGAGTGTTGCTCCAACCACAGGGACCATCTTTGCATACGGAGTGACAAGCAGTGGAAAAACTCACACTATGCATGTAAGATTCACTAATCATGATGTTTCTTGTTTTCCATCTTCTTATAATAAAAGAACCTATTAAGTTACTTCCTTGTACAATGTACTGCAATGTGTCATCCAAGGCATGCTTCTCTGTCAGAGTCAATATTTTTTTTTTGTATTGGATATTTGGTTAGTCTCCTCCTTCTAGATAGGTTTGTTCTGTTGACCCTATAAAGCCTTTCTTTTACTTGTAGTTAGGTTAGTTCTCTGCTTACTTTGCGACCTAGTAAAACTTCTCTTGTATGACACCCAAGCTCTGATTTTACACACTTTCTTTTAGAGACCATGTTTACGTGTGACTTCAAAGATGTGCATGACATAGGAACAATTTTATCTCACGAAGACAGTTTTGCTTGATTCAAATGTCAGGGGGACCAAAGATCTCCTGGTATCATACCATTAGCCGTGAAAGATGCTTTCAGCATTATACAAGAGGTACTTCTTCTGATGTTGATTAATCGAGTTCCCTGGCCTAAGTGCTACCTATGTCATACATTTTTTTTTTCTTGCAGACACCAAGGCGAGAATTTCTCCTACGTGTTTCTTACTTAGAAATTTATAATGAGGTGCAAAACACTACCTGCTTTTATCCTCTCCTTTCCCTATCGTCAGCTTCACCAGTGGTGCTGACTGCTGAATGATAGACAGATTCTGCTTTTGATTTTTCTTAATATCCTTAAGATTCATTTTACGTCAGGTTGTCAATGATTTACTGAACCCAGTAGGACAAAATTTGAGGATAAGAGAAGATGAGCAGGTACTTGTTTAAGTTCTGGATCCTCTTATTTTCTTTTCTGTTGGTAACATGCATAGTGCTGATTTCACTGTCTCTAGACTATAGTGCTCATCATAGAATCCCAAAATCTTGCACACCAATTATCATCAATATTTGAATGTTCTGGGTCACATTTCTTCAAGTATACTAGATTTTTAGTGGCTCCTCTTAAATATCGTATGGCCTAAGAAACTTAGAATTAACTTGACTACTTCTATTGTTTTGAGTGTCTTTCTCTCTAAAGATTCTGCACTGAACCTCTCTTCATTGCCGATTATAGGGAACCTTTATTGAAGGGATTAAAGAAGAAGTTGTGTTATCCCCTGCTCATGCGCTTTCTCTTATAGCAGCTGGAGAAGGTAGGCGCTTCCATGTGTCTCCTTAATTGAAATGTCTTATTCTAGAACCTAACAGTTCCAACAGAGACTGTCCCAGTCACTGTAATTTTCTTACGAATTTCTTCATAAAAAATTTGATGGTTTCCTTTTATGTGATATTCTGGTAGTTTTCCTTTCATTCTTAATCCTTCTCGTGATTCGTGAATATTGTACTTTTTCTGCATTCTTTTGTTTATCATGCGAGTCATCTTGATAAAATTTTCGTTTGATGACAGAGCACCGACATATAGGATCCACAAGTTTTAATTTGCTCAGCAGCCGGAGCCATACAATGTTTACCCTGGTATGTTTTTTTTTTTTTTTTTCAAAGCTTGAAGAGACTTATTGTGGTGTGCACTTGCTATATCATTGCTTTCCTCTCATGCAAAGACAATTGTGGTGTCAGTTCTCCAACTCTAAACATTGTTATCCAAGCATATTTGGCATTGCATCTTTTTTGACTAATGATGTTTTTCTTTAGGAAATTTCACAGAAACTCAAATAGTTTCGAACCTTGTTCTATATTTTTGAAACATCGTCAGTTTGGCTTTCTTTTCTTATTAACCAGTAAAGCTATACCGTTTCTGAAAGATGTTAAAACTGATTTGGTTGCAGACCATAGAGAGTAGTCCCTTGGGTGACAATAATGAAGGTGCTGCTGTACACCTCTCGCAGCTGGTATATAGCTTTCTTTTTACCTTGTGATGTTATGTTCGGTTATAGAACTTTTTCTTCAACCCTGGAGGAAATCCAACTCTGATAAAACTGTTTATTATTGCACTGTCTGAACACTTAAAAAGGAAAACAACTGATTAACTGTCCATAATTTTGCTCATATCTGCAGAACCTCATTGACCTGGCAGGTTCCGAGAGCTCAAAGGCTGGAACCACTGGTTTAAGGCGCAAGGAAGGGTCTTATATAAATAAAAGTTTGCTGACTTTAGGGACTGTGAGTTCTTGGTTATCTCTGTTTCCCCCAAGCAACAATACTTTTTTGAAATTTATTTGAATTCAAGAACTTCTTTGATGTTTTTATTTGGAAATAGATCTGCCCATATATTGTTATCTTTTTCCCCCTCTTTTTCAGCTGTAAACCTTGGTTGGGTTTTGCCTTGCAGTCACTCTGTTAAATAATTTCCCAGAAGCTGAAGTTGGATCGTTCTTTTGTAATTTTGTAGGTAATATCAAAGCTTACAGATAGGAAAGCTAGTCATGTACCATACAGGGATTCTAAATTAACCAGGCTGCTTCAGTCTTCATTGAGTGGTCATGGGCGTGTATCTGTAAGTGTTGTTAGAGATCTGTTTTAGCTTCTTGTTGCAATTAATGTCATACGCATCATGACCATAGGATGGAGAACGGTTCCTTTGATCGACTTAGCTGATTGATTGTTCCATCTGGATATTGTAGCTCATATGTACATTGACACCTGCATCAAGCAGCTCCGAAGAAACACATAACACATTGAAATTTGCCCATCGTGCAAAGCATATCGAGATTCAAGCCGCGCAGAACAAGGTCATAGTTAGATCTCTCAGCTCAGTGCATGTCTGTACTGAAGGCTCTTTCTTGATTCTAACCCTATAAAAGTACAGATAATTGATGAGAAATCACTAATCAAGAAGTACCAACACGAGATTCTCCAACTCAAGGAGGAGTTGGAACAGCTTAGGAAAGGAATTAAACCAGTTTCTCAGCTAAAGGGTATTAGTGAAGATGATATTGTTCTCCTGAAACAGAAAGTATGTTTTTCTGTCATTGATCCCTGCTTAAACGTTTGCAGCAGACTGGTAATACTTTACTGTATCGCTTCAGTTTTGGAGACCTGAAATCTGCTTTCCGTGTTCTTTTTTTTCTGTGATAATAATAGCTAGAAGAAGAGGAAGATGCTAAAGCAGCTCTCTTGGGTCGAATCCAACGGCTGACAAAATTAATTCTTGTGTCTAGTAAAACTCCACAAACATCACGGGTTTCTTATCGTGTTGATCCTCGGAGGCGACACTCATTTGGAGAAGAAGAGGTAGAATCACTTGTTTAGCATGGGAAAATGTGCACATCCTTTACCTGTCCTTTTTATCAGAATGGTTTAAATATTTTACTAAACGATATAAAAATTAAATCTTCGATTTCCCAGCAGCCTGTCTGCCATTACTATTTTTTGTGTGGCTGATCTTAGTTGATAATGCATGGCCAGCTTGCTTACCTACCATACAAGAGGCGGGACTTGATGGATGATGAGAACCTTGAATTTTATGTTTCTCGTGAAGGCAATCCTGAGATTATGGATGATGCATTTAAAGAAGAAAAGAAGACCAGGAAGCATGGACTGCTGAATTGGTTGAAAATTAAGGTACACATTTGATTCTAGAATTTATGTGGCTTTGATTAACTTTCACCGTTGGCTATTCTTTGTTTAATTTAGAGCATTTCCCTCAACATCATAACCTTATACTATAGTTAGTACTGTTGCAATCAGTGTCATGCACCTCATTCTCTCTTAGTGGATTTTCTCTAGCCATTTTTTTTTATCTCATTACTGTTGTACTATCAGAAAAAAGACAACAGTTTGGGGGAATCTAGCGTCAGCGACAAGTCGAGTGCGGACAAGTCCAACAGTACACCGTCAACTCCTCAAGGGGAAGGAGGTAATTCTCATTCAGAGTCAAGACATTCAGCTGGCTCACCATTGAAGAATAAACTCTTAGAGCCTACGGAAGATAAAGAAGCTCACAGAGACAGTTTTCATGAGACGGAGACACCTGAGGTGCATTGAGATTTTCTCAGAGCTGATAGCCCATTCCATTTCCATCAATTTGTTACTTGAGCTTTCTTTAAATCAAGTTATGCACGATTTTTGAGGCATTGTGTACTTGTTTCCAGACTAGAATAAAAATGATCGACCAGATGGAAATACTGAGGGAACAGCAAAAGATTTTAACTCAGGAGATGGCGCTACAATCAAAGTCTATTAAACGGTTGTCAGAAGAGGCTGCCAAAGCCCCTCAAAATGAAGAAATTAAAGTAATCTTTGCGTCTTGTTCATGATCTTTATCAAGTTTACGATAAAATCTTCCACATATTTTACCTTCCTGGTTGTTTATGGATTTATGCAGGCAGAGATTAAAAACCTCAATGGCGACATCAAGGCAAAGAACGACCAGATTGCTACGTTGGGAAAACAAATTTTGGATTTTGTTATGGAATCACATGATGCATTGGATAAATCTGATATTGTGCAGGTGGATTATTCTTTTGAAACATCATAATGGCGTTGTGCTTCTTGTTTTGGCAGTTATCGATGATGTTGGATTTTCTCTCAAGTGATTTCTCTCTTATCTTCAGGCTGTTTCTGAAATGAGGGCTCAACTAAATCAGAAATGTTTTGAACTCGAGGTGCCGAAACTCTCTCTGTTTACACAGTACATCTATTGATTGATACTGCACCTAAGATGGTCTTGCTATAACCTGTCTGCTACTATATTTCTTATTTAGCTTGATATGATCTGCTCGTCAGAAAGCCAAAAACGATATGGACAAAATTCTCCATTGTTTCTACCCTTGCATTGAAGCTGTTTATTATTATTTTATCAAATGAAGCTATTAATGGATTTGGAAGGACTCATTTTAGTCACTTTTCATTTTATTTGCAGGTTAAGGCTGCAGATAATCGCATCCTTCAGGAACAACTCAACGAAAAGGTTCAGATAAATATCTCCCCACTTTCCCCAAGCGTATCTAAAAGCCTTCGAAGCTAGTGTGCATATATGTCCGAGAAATCTGTAACTGATCAACTCTTTTCTGCAGACATGTGTATGTGAAGCGTTGCAAGAAGAGGTTGCAAACCTAAAGCAGCAGCTCTCTGACGCCTTGGAACTGGGAGATATCAGCTCGGTCAAAAGTCACACGCAACAATCTTCTGAAACCCCGAACAAAAATGAGGAAAAAGTCATACAAGCGCAGGTGCAGTTCCCATGTATCTTCACAACATTTTTTATGTTAAAAAAACCTTATAGGTTATTTAGGAAAATCTTAACATGTTATTCAATATCTGAGACATTACCAGGCATTTGAGATTGAGGAGCTTAAACTGAAAGCTGCAGATCTAAGTGACTTGGCGGAACAACTAGAAATCCAAAACAAGAAACTTGCTGAAGAGAGTTCATATGCAAAAGGGCTTGCTTCAGCGGCTGCTGTTGAGCTCAAGGCATTGTCTGAGGAAGTTGCAAGACTTATGAATCAGAATGAGAAGCTAGCAGCTGATCTGGCAGGATCGCATAAGAGCTCCGTTACACCGCGAGGCAAGACAGGAAACCTGAGGAATGGAAGGAAAGAGAGTCTTACGAAGCGGAAAGAGCAAGACAGCTTGTCGTTGGAATTGAAGAGAGAACTTAACATGGCCAAGGAACGTGGAATTTCGTTTGAAGCTGCTTTAGTTGAGAAAGTTCAAAAAGAAGCCGAGCTACAAAGAACAGTAGAAGAGTCGAAACAAAGAGAAGCATATCTAGAGAATGAACTTGCTAATATGTGGGTTCTTGTTGCCAAGTTGAGGAAATCCCAAGGAGCTACTTCAGATATATCTGACTCAATATCAGACATCGATCATCTTGGGACTTAAGTATGATTCGAGTTGCAAATAATCGATTAGAGATTCGTGATTTTGAGCTTCTGCATTTGTTTGCAATTCTTGGTTGCTTCTTGGGATAGACTTTTTTTTATTTGTTGATAATACTGTAAAGGAAGTACCCTGAAGGCAAGTCTCTTTTGTGAAAACCAGTTCTTCAAATAACCTAACTTGATTTTGCTAGGGACATGCCTATACAATGTTCACTCTTACTACCATTCTCTTGTTATCTGCATCTTTCTATCAAACTCTCATTTTCTGTCTCCAAACAATCCATATGCAAGAAAAGTCATATAAAGGAGTTAAACACATGAGTTGCCATAAGTCAAAAAACAGCAACCACATGAGCTGCATCTTAAGATTTCTACAACATTTAAACACTAAAGATTGAAACTTTGAAAGTGCTTCTCATCAAATTTCATTATATTTCATCTGAACCACCACTAACTCAGCTACAGAATCAAAGCCACAAATTACTTAAAGACAACTCAAAGCTTGAAACTTTGAAAGTGTATCTCATCAAATTTCAACTAAAACAGCCACTAGATCAGCAATGAGTTATCAAATCAGTTACTCAGTTCATTACAATGACTTAAACCCACCAAAATACACTGCAACATCAAATCAGACCTGATCATCAATTCGTCTTTGGATCGGGCATTGGGAACAATCCACCAGCACCAGCAGCTCCTCTAGGCGGAGAAAACCCTAAAAACTTCTGCAGATTGGTCCTTATACTAATCGAACACAGCAGATAAAGAAAAGCCATAGAACAATCCGTCGAATCGTCACCTTTCAATCCTCTATGACTCATCTTCCTCACAATCGTAATCGGATGAAACGGAAGCTTCGCGACGACTTTCCCTTCGAAGAGCGAATTCAACAATCCGAAGACGACAAAGAGAACCAAAGCCACAACGGCACCGGATTTAAACTTGAAGAGAGACAGATCTCGGCTCGATTCCTTTAAACTGGTTTCAACGCGATCGATCTTCTTCGTCTTCGACTTCTTGTTGGTTAGCTTCGAGGAAGGATTATCAGTCTTCATGGTCTCGAGCTTTTTAGAGGCTTTGTCGATGGAGGATTTTAGGGATTTGTAGGAGTTTGTGCGATAGATTAGGATCCATGAGATTGCTTCGCAGATCAACGCCGTGCAGAAGGAGATTCCGACGACGGTGAGGCTATCGGCGTACTTGAAAGAGGCGAAGATTGGTATTGCAGTCGCCATTTGCGCAAAGAGTCAGAGCTTGAGAAAAAATCTGAAGCTGAGAGATTTGATAACGATTTGTTTTTTTTTTTTTTGCAGAAATTTAATATCACAAATGTTTTAAAATAACCGGTACAATATTTGGTTTAAGGCAGTCTATTTTGAGACGGTTTTCACTCCGATCTATGGTGACCAAACGGGAATATGAGATCGGGATTTTTAGGACTAGGAAAATATGTTTTATTTGTCTCTCATTTAAAATTCGGGACGGAAACAAGACAGAATAGGATAAAACGAGAATGATATAGAAATTTCCATAAAATAACCAGTTTCAAAATACTAAATTAAATAAAAGATGTTGCAAATTGCAAGCATATACTTTACCTACATCTTTAATTGATAAAAGCATTTTCGAAATTAAGAAAAAAAACTCTCAATTGTATTTCATAAACGTTAAATAGAAAATCATAATCGAACTTAAACATAAAGTAAACCATAACAAAAATCTCAAATCAAAACACAAATCCAACAATATAGAATTTTTTTATATATATTCTTATTCTACAAAAAAAAGAATAAGAACTTAACTACTTTTTGTAATATATGATATAATATATTATATGATTTCTCAATAAATATATATAAAATATAATTTAATACGTATTTATCTATATCAAATGGGATTTCGGAAATTCCCGTTCCCATCCCGTTCCCAATCAAGAATTGAAAACTTGTCCCATATAAAATACGGGAAATATATAGTACGGGAATTCGAAAACGGATACGGTATTGAATAGGACGGGATAGAACGGAACGGGAATTATGCCATCCCTACAGTTATACTATATATTTTGAATTACTCGAGTCTCCCCCTCGTATAACTGTTTTTAGAAAAGTTTGAATAATATTTTATAGCTAGAAAAATATCCGTTTTTAACTTTTACCCACCTTTTTGTTTTTTGTTTTTAACTTAAGTTTAGCTATCTAGATTTTTTGGATAATATTTCAAAATAAATAGTGAAATAACATGTAAGAAGACAACATTTAAAATTTTTTTTTTAAATGAATGTAAAATTATTATTCAACAAAAAAAAACATTTTTACAATAAATGTGACTTTAGTTTGATCAAATCAAAGAGACAGAGTATCATCATGACTTTTGAGGCCATACTATGGTTGAGTTGCAAACCACTGGACCATTGCATCTTGGTATGCAATGTCTCCTATGATACGTATCGAACTTATTCGATTTCAAACATTTTTGTCTATCAACTTAACGAGGTGAGCCGAAGACAAAGGTACATCACCATGACGTCGTTGGTTTTGTTCTCTCCATATATTACCATGACGTCGTTGGTTTCGTTCTTACCATGACAACATTTTAATTTTTGGCTCCAGTATCGTCTTTTGACAACTGGCTTTAATGTTGAACTTTGACAGTCGACTTTAGACTTGTAATCTATTTCGATTTTTGTTTTAATACAATTAGATTTTTAGATCCGCGTCAAATATGAGATTATAATGTTTGGAAATAAAAAATTATATTTTTTTTATAATATACATGAGAAATAAGAATCAACAGAGATCAAATGGTATATCTCCCACAGATAAATATATTTTATCTCACATAATTTAATCTGTATGACTTTTAAATTGAATTTAAGTGTTTTTAATGTAAATCGAATACACTTGAGAATATGAGTTCTTTCAAACTTATTTAAGCTCACTAAAAAAAAATATCGTGTTAGTATGTAAATCTTCTTAAATAAAAAATGATAATAATGATTTTCGAAAATCAAGCATTATTGTTAATTTTGTAAAGTTGTACGTTAATAACAAAAGTGAAACTTTAATTATAATAATATGGATACAATTAAACGATATAAAATAATAATCTTTAATCAATTATAAAGTAATTGACATCAATAAATGATTCATTATGTTATATAATGTTTAAAATATTATATTATTATATTTTAATTGGATTTAAATTAGTAACATATGTATTTGTGAGTTTATGTTAAAAATTTAATGTAAATATGTAGAGATTTCCAACATGGCATATAAAATTAATTAAATTATTTTGATTAGTTATTTTAATTGATGTGTTCCTTCAAATTCTCATTGAATGACATATAAATTTTTTTTCACTTAGTGTTTTCTCAGTTAATATACAGAAGATTAGTGACAAAAAATAAACAACGTTTTCGCAACCTTTTCATAGTACAAACAAATATGGTGACTACATCTACACTAACAAATCCACACAACCGTGGTGAATATAGTTATCTATTAAAAACTTTATTTTTACAATGTTAAACATATATTTACATTTAGTTAATTATAGTTATATGTAGCTAACTATGCATAGTTAACTACAATCACAAATAATAAATTAACTAAACATCTACATACATAGTAGTTTGTTATATTCATAGGTAATTAAATGTATATTTACATAATGGGAAAATTTCAAAAATGTTACTTTTGGTGTGTAAGCTTTCAAAAATGCCACTATGAGTTGTTTATTTTCAAAAATGTCATTCATTAAAATAAAATTAAACCCTAAATCCTAAACTTTAAAAAGAGTTCGACCCTAACAAACCCTAAACCCTAAAACCAAAACCATAACATAAATAGCTAACCCAAATATAAATGATATAATTAGTAGCATTTTTGAAAAAAAAAATTAGAATGGTGGCATTTTTTAAAATTAGTATTTCAAAAATGATATTTTCCAAAATTTCTCTTACATAATTATGTTATTGGGCATAAATATTTCTAAATTGTTCTGAAAAGATGTTACTATAAATTGTTAAATATATTGCTCAATATAGCTAATTGTGTAGGAACCGAAAAATCGAATTGAGAAATCAATAAAGGAATTAAGAAGACGATCTTTAAAACCAGTAAACGGAGTCGAGAAAGAAATCTCTGTCCTTAATTCTGAAAATCGCCCGTATTGTGACGGATTAATGCGATTCCGAATCCCAGGATAAAACCGCGACTATCAACGATTCGCAACACTCGAAATCGAAGTCTAACGAACGAAAGATCTATGAATACTCTCGAGACACTTACTTTGGGAGTTCTGAATGTTTGAAATTTTTCTGGGTTGAAAAATTGGAGGGAAAATCTTAAGGAAGAAGAAGATGCAGACTCGATTTTTATAGAACCGGAAAATTGGCGGTTAAGCGGTTACCAATTGGAACAATCGCAATTGTTCAATTTGGATTGGTAAGTCGCAAATATTCGCCGGTTCGATTAACCAATTTGGGTCGCAATTGTTCGGTTTATTGGGCCGAAATTTGGCTAACTGGGCCAGAAAAATTGGGCCGAACTTTTCCCAAAAAGAATAGTCTTGATGGCTTTTGGTCCAATTGCCCAAGCCCAAGCCCAAGCCGAGCGGTGGCGGGCGCGCGTGTGGTTCCCATTTCTCACATGCATCATGCATCATGCATCATGCTTGTTATTTGTAAACATGATAGGAGAGGGTAGTTATATACCACTCCACTATTTCCTTTCTAACCAATGCGGGACTTTAGTAAGTGGGTTGACTTTAATTGTCACACACACCACACTTTGACCTCACATTTCTCATTCACCAATTATTCAATTTTAACTTATGAGCATTCCAAGTTGTAGTCCAAACTACAAGCTTTCCAATGAACTCATAATCCGGTAATTCCGGGCAATGAATTTGCCGGAAAAGCCACCGAAAAAGTGACGAAAATCACTTGTAAAATTTAAGTTCCAACCAATTGTGTTGCTCAATATAGTCAACAAATATATAGTTAACTATGTTTATAAATATAGTTGATTATGTTCATAAATGTTGGTTAGATTTTGAGACATATGTTAAATATTAACTGATTTTTTTTTCAGTTCGTGTAATGTGAAGATTTAAAAACAATTTTTTTTGGAGTCTCAAATGTCAATTAGTTAAACTATATTTGGCAATCTATAAAGTATAAAGCAATCACTGGTTTTTTACAAGACAAAATAGAGATTTTTCTCCCTTACATCAAAATCATCATCTACGAAAACATAATAATTATAATGTGGTACATAGATACATAGAATCTAAGCACTTGATTTATGTTACACCAAAAGTAGAGGTGGGAAAGGGTGAACCAAATAAAATGTGAAAATGAGACATACTTTTCTTGGGCTATATTTAGGTAAATATATATAATTTTGGTATCATTGTCTTCTTCTTTTTCCAATCCCCATTTAATTCTAAGGGGTTTTGTAATTTATGTGGGACACGAAATTTCTTTTTATTTATTATGAAACCTTTCCTTTGTACTTTGATATAGGACGATACATGTACCCACCACGGTCTTTTCTCACATCACACATCATCAATAATTGTTTTGTAAATCAACTAGCTAGCTAGGATCCGATGTTTTAGTTTCCTCGACTAATAATCATGGATTCAAGAAAATACAATATGCTAGTTAATGTTTCAGTTCATACGTAACTAGAACAGTCCTTTAAAGAAGCATCAAATTAAATGTTTGTGATTTAAGACAAGATTAATGTTTCCACCACAACCGTTAGCAACATTTCTGGATCGTATACGCATTTAACGTCAATAATAATGTTTTGTTATCAACATAATGTTTTGTTTTGTTTTTTTAGCAAAAAACATAATGTTTTGTTCGTACTTCTCACTGTTGTTCTTTACATGGAGTTGTTTGTTTAGGTTGACGCATTGCTCTTATGGAAATAGATGTGGCTATTTGGAGTCCATATTTTAATTCATCTAATTTTGCGATATATATACATATATATTTGTGGAATTATTTAGGCTGATGTCCGTTTCTTGTCAGAAACTCAGTTATTAAATATATATACATCAACATTTGGTTTGTCTTATTGTAGATAGAGTGGAGGCAACAAAAAAAAATTAAGAAAAATGTAAATATGTTCAAGTTAAACTTAGTGGTTCTTATGGTTCTTCTATTTTCTTTCGGATTTTTCCATTGGTTCGTGGAGTAATATCTTCGTCACTTTTACTTCTTTTGCTCAAGACGCATGGGCAAAGATGGATCTCAAGCTACATCAATATATTGGGTGTGGCCGGTAATGGAGCTTCCTCGATCGTGGTGCTTGTCGGAGAGATTTAGAAGTGGTTTTGGTGATTAGTCTGGTAGATTTCGACGGATCTTTAGACTGGAGTTGAGATCGGCAGAAGGGAGGCGGATATCATCGCTCTATTGCCATTAGCGGCGGCCAATCGGAGTTGCGGTGGTTGGTGAATTTTACCGGTGATGTTCAATGAATGGATGCGTGGATGTGAGGAGAACACGTGTCTGATCCTAAATCATAATTCTGTGTTTATTATTATCCTTAGTTTGATTATGATTTAGTTATTTTGGTTAAATTCGGTGTAATCTGTTGGACTATTCTGTAATGGATTCTTTGGGCTTGTGCAATGGAAATCGGTTGGACAATAAAAAAAAAAAAACTTGGTGGTAATGTTTTACTTGGGACCCTTTAGCGATTTGAGAGTTAAATGTTATTGGCGTGGACATTCGAGAATCAACCAAAATATGAAAAAAAAGAGTAAGAAAATAGAAAGCATCGAGCTGACAAATATGTTATTGAATTTTTCTATTTTCTAACTACTTTTAGTTAGAAGTACCGAATAAATCGATCCAACCCAATCCAAACTGTAACAACATAATCGATCCGAACACTGAACAAGTAAAAGACATTTTAGTTTAGTTTCAATAATTTAGCAAAAAAAAAAAAAGATTTAGTTTCAATATATACTTTTTTATTCTATATCCACAAACCGTATCCATGCAAATTTAAATCATATTGGGAAAAAAAAGAAACCTTTATTTTTGTTTTTTCTGAAAATTTCCTTTATTTATTTGAGACGTAAAAATCCGAACCATAGCTGAATCGGAATCTGGACTCAAACACCCCTACTTATAGCTATACGTTTACAAGTTTAAGAATGGTTAAACAAAGTGGTTTGGTTGAAAAAAGGTTCAATGATAATTTGGTGATGAAAATAAAGTTATGAAAATCGTATGTGTTCAGATAAAAGGAGAATATGTTTAAAATGAATTCTAAAATTCATTTTCTATAAATACCTTGAGTAATTATTTAAAAAAAAAAATCAAATCTCTAATACAGATTAACAATGTGCTAATATATACTCGGTTTTAGCGTAACGTTGAGAGTTCTTTATTTCTTTTTTGAATTGAAGAGAGTTCTTTATTTCATCTGCATGAACTAGTTTAACCGTTAATATATGATGTCTATGGGGATTAACTATCATGAGGTAAACAACAACAAATTAAAAGAAGAAAGAACTAGAGATATTAAAAAGAAATTAAGGAACTAGAGGCGTAGATCCAAGCTCACTTGGTCGGGTACATTCATCTTGGACTCATAAAACAGACCATGCCTGCTCCGACCACCACCGAGATACGTCGGTCTAGTCTGGTTATCACCGATCAACAAAGGCATATATCTATTGTAAGATGAATGGTCACGATTAAAACTTCCTGATGAGCTATACTTACGACATAACCCAAATCTCTCGCGGTTGATCCGACCAGCTTCAAGGCTAAAGTGATCCTCAAAGAACCTAGAAGCAGCAAGATGGTCTTGGTGTCGGTGGAAGAAAGCGGCTGCATTTGAATGGAGGTTGAAGCGTTTTGTTTGTTGACGCTCTCTCTTATGTGCGTTTTGATGGCCGCCTAGGGCTTGTGAAGTAGGGAAGTTCCGACAACAATAGTGGCACTTGAATCTCTTGTCTTTGTTTTTGCTATTGTTACTACTTTGGTTGATGCTTTTATTGTCTTCGTAGTAATTTTCTTTGGATTCAGATTCTTCTTGAGATTTACTAAACTCGAAGCCAAAGAGGCGAATAGGTCTTTCCTTTGGACAGCAAGAGTCAACATTCATGAAGTCATGAGTCTTCATTTTGATATGGTTGGGGTTGTGACTTTTGGTGGCTAAGAAGAGAGAAGAGGAAAAAATGGTAGAGTCATGTTTTTGGTAGTTGTCTAAGTGCGAAGACAAGTGCATACTCCGGCTTTGTGTGTCTCTTTATTCTTCAATTTTATGTTAAATTTGCAACTTGCAAGTACGGTCTTCTTTATGCTTCTTGCATTTACTTCCCTATGGGGTATGTACATCAAAATGACTGACATTGAATAGTTATTAAATATAATAAACGTATATATACACGCACATTTATATTTTAGTTAGTATATAGTATACACAGATTTATTAGAACTATGCAAAAAATCCGTCAGATTCGCTCCGATTCGCTTTTCGTTATGATCTGATCCTATGAATCCGCATATTCGTAAAATTTCAAAGCAAAACAAATACCAAATTTAAGTATTCATAGAAAACAAAGCAAATTATCATTTTAGAAAAACCGAATATCCGATCCTGTAACGCTCCGACCCTTTTGCCAGTGGGCCCCATGCTCATTCTCGGCTCGTGGGTCCACTTCTGTCTGACGGTCGGTGCGTTAGTCTGGGAGGTTCGAAAGACTTGTTTACTGACCCTGCAAATCACCACGTGATATTTTATCATGTTTTGTCTTCACTCACACGGTACTGAAAATGACTTCCTTAAATTTCTCTAGCCCAAACACGCTTAACTCTGGAGTTCTCTTTGGATGTGTAATGGAAAAGATAAGTGTACTTTGGTGATATAGGTAGTCAAATCAATTCTTTTAAGCCTCTCTGCATGCACATCATATTTTCTGAAATCGGGATGTTATAGTCACCCCTGACAGTGTAAGTCACACATTCGTTAGGGTTCGTTCTGATACCAAACTGAAACAACCCGACCTTTTTTTTTAATTAAATCAAATAATAATTCGATTATGATTTAATTTAATGTAATGGGTCGGGTTGTTTGAGATCCGATCCGTTAAATATATTATAATATAAAGTATATATCTACTGTATATGATTAGTTATTGTTATTTTTGTTATTATAGATGTACGAACATGAAAAGTTATACTTGACTCATTCATTTTGTTAAATATTTGATTTTTATTATGATTAAATAATAAAATAAATAAATAATAATTAAAAGTTTAATGGATTGGATCGGATATCCGCGGATATCTAAATTTTTTTTGGATATTCGATTTATAACGGATCGGATCGGATCTTCGCGGATATCGTAAAAAAAATTACCGGATCGGATCGGATCGAAAAATCAATTATCCGTAAAAGACGGAGCAGATAACAGATACCGAATTTTTTTCGGATATCCGCTCCGTTGCTAGTTTTAGTCCTGTGTATGTTGATGTTGATTAGCCAGAGAAATAAAAAGTTAAACTATAGTTGATGACTATATCAGCATAGTGGTTTGTAATAGTCTTGACATTGTGTCACCGTCTAAGTTCAAATTTAGTAAAACACACATGTCTTTTTGTTAAATGGTTTTTGATTTAATTAAAAGATGATACAAAGAGTTTGATCGGTAACAATGTACCGCAAGAAAACATACCGATTTTATAGTAACCGATTACAAAAACAATATCAAAAGTATTACCAAAAGCATTACACTCAACATTTTTGTATCTCTATTTCCTACAACTTTATAAATATCTATAACCACTTCCTTTAACCGCTAAATACCATGTGTTACCTCTTTAGATCACCTGCGGACCCAATGTTCGATCAAAAATGAATATCTTTGTTTTTACAGTAGCCAATGAAACTCGAATTCAGATTTGTGTTGATGATTTCTACCCGTTGAACTACCATCATTGATATGTCATGTCAATGTTTTATGAAGAGCTCTAGTCAGGACCGGTCATGAAATTTTGGGGATCCAAGGCAAAACAAATAAAAGTTTGGGTTTTTTAGATAGATTTATAAAAATAAGAGCAATTATTAAGATTTAGAAAAATTCGAAAGTCTTTTTTTGCAAAAACCAAAAAATCGGGAGCATTTCTACAATGCAGAAAAATTAATTTTTTTTGAAACCCGGGGCCGGCCCTAGTACATGTATTTGATGCCAAGATAATGGTATATAGATTTTCAAGGTTTCTATTTCTATTTTGAATAGTGATAGCTTAAGACTGTGATATGGCCTCATGACGCTATAACTTAAAATCTTTCCTCGTGATCTAAGTACATTTTTCTTTTTTTCGAGAAAGGATCTAAGTGCATTTTTTTGTTTTGTTTTTTATGATAACTTTAGAACAACCATGAACTAACATTTAGCCCAAAATATTCAGGTGGATCCCTCAAATTAATATAGTTAGATGGTAAAATTTGATATGTCACATCTTTGTTTCCTCATCTGCACGATTCTTCTTTTTAGTTTGGATTTTTGTTTCTCCTTCTAGGCAGTGCCGTCTTAAACATTTTATGAGCCTTAGGCGAAATAAAATATATAGACCTTTTATAATTAGATTTATAATGAATGTGGGCCTTTTTAAAAAAAAAATCGATCATGGATCCACTTTCTAGAAAAATATCGATTTCTACTTTGGATAAATACAAAAAATAAATGATCATAGAGTCCCTTTTTGATATAAAAAAAGATAAATCAATAATTATAAAAAAATAGGAAAAGAGAAATTAAAGCTGTTAAAATAAAATGGGTCCTGGGCCTTCGCCCCTCTCGCCATGGGTCAGACCCGGGTGTAATACCCGTTCCCAGATTTCTCACCGGATTGAGATTTTGATCGAGATGATCAAGGCTTGGGCAAGCCAGATCTCGTGTCGCGGTAAGGAATCTGCATCGTGTCGCGGTAAAGAATTATCGTGTCCTGGTAAGGATTTATCGTGTCGCGGTTAGGATTTCCGCATCGTGTCGCGGTAAGGAATTCTCGTGTCGCGGTAAGGAATCCGCTATCGGGCAGCGGTAAGGTTGTATCTCGGCTAGGATGGCCGAGTGGTTTTGGACCGAAAACTCGTGGGCCGGACACGGTCGGGTCGCGTGTCGTCGGGTCCGGGGGAAGGATATCACATGCGTAGGGGTGTTATTTTAATCAAGCCGCGCGGTGGGGAATTGTTTATTGAGCCGCGCAGATATACTAATTTGTTTATTCGAGCGTGTGCGGTAGGGGTGCGGCAGTAGGGCTAATTGTTTATTAGACCGCGGTTGGTGGGGAGAATAGTTTATTTGAACCATGGTTGATGTTGGGTTGGATCCGCGGGATATAAAACGACCCTTCCTCTCTCATTTCTCTCATTTTCGCACACTTGAGATTATTCGCGGGAGAGAGAGTTCGTTTGTTCCGTGAGAGAGTTTGTGTGTCGCGAGTTTCTGTCGAGTGCTCGTGAGTCCGGGCGATCGGGTGCGAGTTCTAGTTGGGTGTCGCCAGTTCTGTCGTGTCGCCAGTTTTGTTCGTGTGTCACGAGTCCGAGGGTGTGTGTGTCGCGAGTGTTCACCGAGCGAGACCGTGTGATATCTTGTGCCGATCATTGGGTTTCGGGTAAGCCTCGAGAACCCTTGTGTTTAATCGGTTGATTACACATATTTGATCGTAACACGTGTTTTCTCGTGTTGATTGGTGCGGTTTTGATGTAGACTCGTGAAGGGTAGTGTTCGCAATCATAAGGGAAGGACGATCCGCGTGAACTGTTTGTGGTGTCTCGAGTGGTTGACCGAGAGCTAATGCGGGTAGCGTCTGTTCAATCCGTTTGTGTGGGTAAGTCTCTAAGACTTGTGTTTTCCCATCGTTTGTTTACCCTTGATCGACCATAACTTGGTGTTTTTGTGTCGATGGGTACGAATCGAAGTAGATTCGTGAAGGGTTGTCGTGCGCGATCGTTGGGTAGATCGATCGTTGAGTGTTCGATAGTTTGGGTAAGGATCGTTTACCCATGGTGTTTATCTATCGATAGTTTACCCTTGGTTTGGTACTGATATGATTTGGTTCGGTTTGGGTGAGGAAATTTCAGTAGCGGTTGTACGCGGGTAACTTTCGGGTGGATCGTGACCGATCGCGTGGGTAGACCGTGTGTTTTTCCTCAACCGATTCATTTGCTAAGGTGCGTGCATGACCTTAGCTAATGTCTAGGGTTGTTTGTATGTTCGGTTTGGTATACTTATGTATACGGCAGATACACTTCGGTGTATAGGTATACGGTTTGATGACGTGTGCACACATTATGTCATGTTTGGTGTTTGATCAACACGGTTTGTGAACGAAAGTTCAGGTTTGGTTTGTGAATGAAAGTTCAAGTTTGGTTTGATATGATTGTTATTGTTCATATGATGATTCGTGATATTAGCTAAGTGAGACGGGATGACTGTTCTCACTAAGCAAATTCGTTTGCTTATGCGCCCTTTCATGCTCGGAGGTGATAAAAGTGGCTAAAGAGTTCGTGAGACAAACTGGGAAGGAAGGGATGGATTTAGGATGGGTTTATGTTCGGTTCGTTTGTTTCGGGTTTTTAACTTGTTGGATTGGTTTGGTTGAAATCGTTGTTATGTTGAACATGGAACCGTTTGCTAGTTTGTATAAGTTATTGTTATTGAACCTCGTTTGAAATAAATTTGATTCGAATGAATTTTATTAAGTAAATTTTACTGAGGTTCATCGTTTATGCATTTTTGAACGCGCTTAAGTTGTTAGTGTTCCGCTGAAATCAAATTGAAATGAAACCTAGTTAAATTGGCTAAGTAAAATAAAAGCGAAAAATTTGACTAAGTATAGAATATGATCGCATGTTCGGTAACTCCCTTGCCGCGGGTTAGGATATCGGGGTTGGGGCGTTACACCGGGCCTGCGTCTAGGAGTAACTATCGTACGTGTTGAAAGTTTCCTGATATTAATTAGTTTAGTAATACCTCTGGTCATTTGTTATATTTGTTGTCTCAAGATTCACTGCCAACAATCAGAATAAATATAAGGAAGAAACCTATATATACCATAACCGAGTAAATATGAAGACTTAGTTAAAGGTGAGCCAAGTTGACATTATGTGACCATGTTGCTTATATTTTATGTATCGTTATGTTTGATTGTCCTCATAGCAAATGAATTCTGTCCAACACATGCATAATATAAGAAAATTCTAATTTCTTTAGAATGTAACATTTGATAAGAACAGTTTTTATTGATCATTCCTATAAAAGAAGAATAAGCTTTTATCGATCACGTTGTCGAGTAAAATATGAGTTTAGACATTTTAAACTCTAGACTATCTATCTATATATTGAAATATTTGAAACCTCTATAAACATTTGCATCTTCATTTGAAACTTTTGTTTTTCATGAATATGTAAACATTGAAAAATAATTCAATGTTTACATGATGAAAAGCAAAAGGAAAGATGAAGATGTAAATTTCTTCCATCTAACACCGTTTGTGATAGAATGCGCACTAATTTATCAAACATAATATTCAACTAAAAACAGTTTTCAGATGTTTGCAAAATATTCTATGAACTTTTATTGCAACTATTATTTATTTAAATCATCTTTTTTTTTGCAAAAAATTATTCCACATAAAAATGTTTGTGGTGGAATATTATTTATTTTGTCAAATAAAATGATCAAGAAACTGAATATAGTTTTCAGATATTATATAGTGACGCACATAACGATGAATACATATAGAGAGAGTCACATTGGTTGCAAGGATTATACAATCAGATTTTCGGTGAGGTAAAAGAACCCAAACAATACATTGAACACAACTAGACTAGACACGAATTCGAATTAGTCAAATATCGTAAAAATAACCAATATTTTCCAAATGACAATGTTTCCATAGCCACTTAATTTAATAATTTTCATAAGTATTTCACATTATTTTAGCGAATCTTATCAACCCGTTAAGTTATATTTTTATATATATGTATTAAGAAAATGTGAGAATGACATAAATTTTCACTTTGGTCACATTATATGAAACAAATACATTTATATGGCTAAAACAACCATCAATCATTTGTTTAGCAAAAAAAAACAAGCACCAATCAAAAAGCTTTCTTTTATACCTTGTTAATAATTGAACCGATGTTAATCAAGCAAAAGAATATGCAAACATGTTAAACATATTCAAAGCTCCAAGAGAATTTTTTTTTCATGTTCCCCACAAACTAGCACGTCTTCTAAATGCATTTGGAAATGCCTCACACGAAGCCAAGTTGGGAGAATATAATATTACACAACAAACGATTATATATAAAGGCCTTCATGTTAAACTAAACCATAACCACAAGAAAGAAACAAAAAGAGCAGCTACGGGTACAATGAGATCTTCAACAATGATGGGGCTAAGGCATTGCATGGTTTGTGTCATGGTCTTTAGTGCCATCGCGGCTACAGTGACAGCATATCCTTACTCAACCTCTCCCGAGCCAAAATACAATTCTCCGGTCCATGAACACAAAGCACCAAAAAAGTATTCACCATATTACTCGACGTCACCACCTCCTCCACCATACTACTCTCCATCCCCAAAGGTTGCCTACAAGTCTCCACCACCACCTTACGTCTACAGCTCCCCACCTCCACCATACTACTCTCCTTCCCCAAAGGTTGACTACGAGTCTCCACCACCACCATACGTCTACAGCTCTCCACCTCCACCATACTACTCTCCTTCCCCAAAGGTATACTACAAATCTCCACCACCACCATACGTCTACAGCTCCCCACCTCCACCATACTACTCTCCTTCCCCAAAGGTTGACTACAAGTCTCCACCACCACCTTACGTCTACAGCTCTCCACCTCCTCCATATTACTCTCCTTCTCCAAAGGTTGACTACAAGTCTCCACCACCACCATACGTCTACAGCTCTCCACCTCCACCATACTACTCTCCTTCCCCAAAGGTATATTACAAATCTCCACCACCACCTTATGTCTACAGCTCCCCACCTCCACCATACTACTTTCCTTCCCCAAAGGTTGACTACAAGTCTCCCCCACCACCATACGTGTACAGCTCTCCACCTCCACCATACTACTCTCCTTCCCCAAAGGTTGACTACAAGTCTCCCCCACCACCTTACGTCTACAGCTCCCCACCTCCACCATACTACTCTCCTTCCCCAAAGGTTGACTACAAGTCTCCCCCACCACCTTACGTCTACAGCTCTCCACCTCCTCCATACTACTCTCCTTCTCCAAAGGTATATTACAAATCTCCACCACCACCATACGTCTACAGCTCCCCACCTCCACCATACTACTCTCCTTCTCCAAAGGTTGACAACAAGTCTCCACCACCACCTTACGTCTACAGCTCCCCACCACTACCATACTACTCTCCTTCCCCAAAGGTATATTACAAGTCTCCACCACCACCATACGTCTACAGCTCCCCACCTCCACCATACTACTCTCCTTCCCCAAAGGTATATTACAAATCTCCACCACCACCATACGTCTACAGCTCCCCACCTCCACCATACTACTCTCCTTCTCCAAAGGTTGACTACAAGTCTCCACCACCACCATATGTCTACAGCTCCCCACCTCCACCATACTACTCTCCTTCCCCAAAGGTTGACTACAAGTCTCCACCACCACCATACGTCTACAGCTCCCCACCTCCACCATACTACTCTCCTTCCCCAAAGGTTGACTACAAGTCTCCACCACCACCTTACGTCTACAGCTCCCCACCTCCACCATACTACTCTCCTTCCCCAAAGGTTGACTACAAGTCTCCCCCACCACCATACGTCTACACCTCTCCACCTCCACCATACTACTCTCCTTCCCCAAAGGTTGACTACAAGTCACCACCACCACCATACGTCTACAGCTCCCCACCTCCACCATACTACTCTCCTTCTCCAAAGGTTGAATACAAGTCTCCCCCACCACCATACGTCTACAGCTCCTCACCTCCACCATACTACTCTCCTTCCCCAAAGGTATATTACAAATCTCCACCACCACCATACGTCTACAGCTCCCCACCTCCACCATACTACTCTCCTTCTCCAAAGGTTGACTACAAGTCTCCACCACCACCATACGTCTACAGCTCCCCACCTCCACCATACTACTCTCCTTCCCCAAAGGTTGACTACAAGTCTCCACCACCACCATACGTCTACAGCTCCCCACCTCCACCATACTACTCTCCTTCCCCAAAGGTTGACTACAAGTCTCCACCACCACCTTACGTCTACAGCTCCCCACCTCCACCATACTACTCTCCTTCCCCAAAGGTTGACTACAAGTCTCCCCCACCACCATACGTCTACACCTCTCCACCTCCACCATACTACTCTCCTTCCCCAAAGGTTGACTACAAGTCACCACCACCACCATACGTCTACAGCTCCCCACCTCCACCATACTACTCTCCTTCTCCAAAGGTTGAATACAAGTCTCCCCCACCACCATACGTCTACAGCTCCTCACCTCCACCATACTACTCTCCTTCCCCAAAGATTGACTACAAGTCACCACCACCACCATACGTCTACAACTCCCCACCTCCACCATACTACTCTCCTTCCCCAAAGGTTGACTACAAGTCTCCACCACCACCTTACGTCTACAGCTCTCCACCTCCTCCATATTACTCTCCTTCTCCAAAGGTTAACTACAAGTCTCCACCACCACCATATGTCTACAAGACCCCCTACTATTGAGTTAAATTGCAATTATTAATTTTGATGGTTTTTTCTATTAATATTTTTGTTGTTGTTTCTCCACTTTCTTGTTGATCTTTCATTTAACCAATAAATTTTGCTTATTTTTTAAATTACAATTCTTATTTGCTCTATGTTCGACGTGGTTGCAATTTTTGTATTCATTAGGCTTTCGGTACATGCATGCTTGCATCTATATAACATATTCGTAGCTCTTCACCTGCAAATATTGCAGTGTTACCATTGAAGTGCACACAAGAATGCGATTCGTGATAATAAGAAATCTCAGTTTTAAGTATAAAAGACCAAACCTTCCTCTACATCGCGAAGAGTCTTCAACCTTGCATCTGCATTCTGCAACCATAATATGTGCGCATTCGGATCTGCGCACATTCAAACTAGTCATCACTTTCTTTTTCATAAACATGTGAATTTTGGCTTGTCATGTTGATACATGAACCATTTCTTTACGAAATTCCGGCACTAAAAAAGAAAAAGAACAAGTGAATATTATTACCACAGTCATGATTGTAGAAGGATGGCAGTAAATAAACGGCGTGGCCAACTGCACCTTCACTTTCAACAGAGGCTGCAGCCAGTGAAAGAAGATCTTCGAGCCTCCAACCAAATCAATACGAAATGCATTGATACGAATCCGGGCGAGGATACCCGTATACCATTGTTTGGTTAGAACTTCTCGATGTTAAGGACTATAAATAAGAAAGAGATGAAAACCAGAACCCTCGAGATATAGTAGAATTGATGTAAGATATAGCTCCAAGGATACAAGCAACATCTTCATCCTTGAAATTTGCCTTCCTGAAGGCATTCCATAGCAAACCATAACCGTCTTCTATCTGAAACAATAACAAAACTGTGACTATACGGGCAACAAACCACTTTGAGGGGATAAATGAATTCAAATTGAGATTTTTATGTTTTACTCATGGCTGCTGCGATGAATATTACAACGACAAATTGTAATGCATGAACAATCAAATCAAATACAAGAGACTCTGGAATGTAATCCAAAGGTTGCATAACTTACCATGCATGCAACCAGCCCTGTGGCTTTCGACTCCACAGTATCAAAATCTATTATTAGTGTATTATTTTTCACCTTCAATAACTCACCTTTTTAATCATCTCAGAAGATAAAGCAGCTGGTTGTAGTATGTCAAGACAGTCAACGGGCAGAGCACCTGAAATTATCATACAACACAACCTCTTGACCATAAGCGGGTACTTGAAGTTGTGCGTCCTTACACAAAAATAATAGAGTGTAGTCATCATCAGTGCAAATACAAAGATCTTAGTATTCTGTATTTCTTATTCTTGGAAAACTATCGTTGCAAGTTTTTCTTCCAAGAATTTTATGGATTATATATTATTATTATTATTTTATTTTTTTGTCAAGGGATTATATATTATTTTTGTCACGGGATTATATATTATTATAACACTTGTTTTGGGGATTATTTGATTCAATGGTAAAAAGATTACATGAAATTTTTAAAACGAGATTTTTGAATTTTTTAGATACATGATTAATTAAATATTTTCAACTATATATATAATGATGGATTTGATTACTAGATCTTTCTAATTAGATAGTAATTAATCAAACTAACAAGGTATTCATGTAATTTCTCATTAACATAAGTTATTTTCAAATTTATACAAAATTGAGTTGCACCTTTTTTCTAAAAATCATTGATATAAATGAAAAAATAGTGAATATATTTACTTGTAGAGCACGCCGCAAAGGGCGTAAGGCGCCTTTAAGCGTGATCATCGAGCCACGGTGTATACCGCCAAACAATTTCTCCATCACATCCGGCTGTAACCTTATGGCCGCCACCAACCAACTCAACAAGCCATTTTTCCGGTAACCTTATGGAGAAACAGATTTTGTTAATTTATAAGTTCAAAAACAAGACCATACTCTGAGAAAAGAAAACTTAGAGCCAATAAAAGGTTACATTATTTAAATATGGTCTTTGTAACAAAAAGTCGCTTTGGCCGAGTGGTTAAGGCGTGTGCCTGCTAAGTACATGGGGTTTCCCCGCGAGAGTTCGAATCTCTCAGGCGACGTTATTTTTTCCTCTTTTTTGTTGTTGTCTGATTTGTCTTTTTTTTTTTTTATCTCGATTGCTTTACATTTTCAGACAGAAATATTAATCGATTCTAAAAGCTAGTTGTCTTATGTTGATTCATCAACTTCATTAACACAAAGATCACTGGGAATGGAGAAGTTTGTACATTATTCAATGAAATATAAATTGATCATAACATTACTTGTATTCATCACACGTAGGAGCTAAACCCACAAAGATCCTGATTGTATTTGCAGTCAAGATTTTACCATAATTCATAAATCAGAAATGAGCATGAAAACTCAAGCCTTTGGTGTACAAATGAGCAGAAAGATAGGCATAAAAAGGAGTTAAAAACACACAAGATATGCATAAAATAACTCATATTTACTATCGTAGTAGAACATGTAGTTCATTTAGGATATAATTTTCAAAAAAAAATTCCAACATGTAGTTTATCTAAAACCTGAGCAATGTAAATTTGTGTCCATGGGGAGATAATGCTTTTGTCTACATAATCAATCGAACTGACTAGTGCAAGGCTCATACTTGGGTAATAAGTAACAAGGCATATAACGATTACTAAACTTTAAATTAACAACATCCAGACAATACTGATATCATACTTAGGTCATAAGGAAGGCAGATAACGATTCTTGAGCTTAGTTTAAAATCCACAAAGTAACACAAGAAAACTCCAAAGAGAGAGAGAGATTCACTCGTGGTCTTATCTTTTGCATCTCCAGCACCACACTCTCATGATAACAAGTAAAAAATCTCTCCCAAACGCAAATCAGAGAAAAAGGTGATCAAACCGCATCCAAGTGCGATACGCACATAACCATCTTCGCCCCGCTCTATGCCCCAGGAGTCTTGACACTCCAAGAAAGGTTGCCCCGCATAATCAATCCCGGCCCCAGTTGCAAGCAATATGTGCCCAGTTAAGCTTTCTTTGAGTTCTTCCGATGTTGGATTGTAGATTTCTTATGAATAGAAAAGATAAACTGAATTAGAAAAGAAAATAAACTGAAACCATATATCAAAAAAGAATAAGCGAAGACTTACCCTTCCTATAAGATAATTATAAGAAGTGGTCATAGGGAGACGGATTGAAACGGGGGATTTTTTAATATATCATTTCGATATCTTCTCAAATTGAGCTTCCTGGCCATCTTTCTTGTAAGAGGAAGAAAAATGAGATGTCATTGATCTACACCTAAACCTTTGTGCCTTTGGCTGTGAAAATAAAACAAAATTAAACCACACATTAGTTGAATCATTTTCCGAGTGGTATTAATGAATTCTCACTTACAAGAACAAATTATATATGCACAAATTACTTACAAGATCAAATGGTTTAGACATAACATCAACATCCCACGTCAACGGGCGCTCATGCGCTAGGACAGTTCCCATGCGAGTCAAGATCGGCATGGCATCAATGTGCTTGATAGTTCCTTTCTCCCCGCGAATGTCCATTGGTAGTTGATTGATGACTTCTTGGAATTAGAGTGTAGAGTTGTAATCGAGACGAGTGAACATTTTCAACCACGCTTCGAGCTGCCTAGTTAGCGCAACCGCCCAGCAAACCGAATTGACCTGTAAGACTATTGCCGCCAACAGTGTTGGATTAGAAATTCTTAAGGAGGTATACGTTTGATCGACACATCCGAGGTTGAAGTCTTTGTATCGACCATGATCGACGCCCAGCAATCAAACTCATAATCCATGGCAAAAATCTGTGCATATAATCACACAAACCCACAAATCAAAACCAATGGATCCATAGCCTAAGGTACGAGGAAAATCTAATTAGAAAGTTGGAATACTTTTTAGACAAAAAAAATACATAAGGAGAAGAAGAAGATTACCTTCTTGGCCGCTGCTTCATTGATATAGCAACGGACATATTGGAGTGAATGCCACGGTGGAGATTTAATGAAGAATCAACGGTTAATATTTGTACAAAATTCTTGAGAGCATCTCCAACCCAAAACCTCATTTTAAAAGGAGCAAAACCTCAAAATGAGGATTTGAAGGTTGATTGCTACAACCATGAATTCTCAAAAAAATCCTTAAAAATTTATTCATTTGCATTATAGTCTTTGACATTAACAAAAGTTACAAACTATAAAATTTCTTTATAAACTAACTGTAAAAATGATTTATAAACTGTAACAAATTCTTATAAAATCCTTATAAAATTTTTATAAACTGTAAAAAACTCTTATAAATCTTTATAAACTGTAAAAAATCCTTATAAAATCTTTATAACTGTAAAAAACCCTTATAAACTGTATAAAATCCTTATAAATCTTTATAAACTGTATAAAATCCTTATAAATTTCTTATACAATCCTTATTAAATATTTATAAACTGTAAAAAACCTTTATAAACTGTATAAAATTCTTATAAACTGTAAAAAACTCTTATAAACTGTATAAAATCCTTATAAACTGTAAAAATCCTTATAAACTGTAAAAATTCTTTATAAACTAACTGTAAAAATTCTTTGTGTGAGCTTTATTTAATGTATTTTTCTATTGTGTGAACTTTATTTTAATGTTATGTAATATTTATCCTATTTTATTTTATTTTGGTGTACTTAAGTTATTCTAAATTAAGTTTAGTATATGTATTTTTGAAAAGAAATAATTATAAAGACCAAATTTTTTTTATAAAAGATAGTTTTGAGGTTCTCAATAGTGAAACCTCAAATTTGAAGTTTCACTATTCAAAACCTCAAAATTTGAGGATTTGAGGTTGGGTTGGAGATGTTCATAGACAAGTCTGTCAAATATTTATCTATTTTTTATTCTCATACTTATTTCTTATATTATTTGATATTCAATTAAATTATTTCATAGATTTTTAAATAATTTAATTTGTTCTAATCATATTTAAATTACGTTTAGATTTTTCTAATCCTACTTAAATTAGGTTTATTTTCACTATTTTAAAAATAAAGATAAATAGATAAATATTTTGACATGTAGCTAAATCTAATTGATAAAAGTATTTTATATTTGTATACACGTGTCAAAATCTGGTAATCCGATTTGACACGTGTCACGATCATGATAAATTTATTCATAATTAATTTCCAAATAGTTAAATTTTTTTACTTATGCATTAAATATGCATTAAAGTGTCACCTTTAATTGATTGTATTAATGGTAAATTAGTCTAATTTTGTTTTCTCTTTGTTAGTTACCCAATTTTCCAACTAGACATATTATTTTATTAATTTACATGTTCAAACATGTTATTATACTAATTATATCAAACATGTTGTTACACTAATTATCTTCACAGAGCCGGTAAAAATGGTGAGTTGATCTTCTGTGTTGTATACTTGAATTGAATGAAACCGATTTGAAACTCTGTATGCGTTATTCTAGATCATGAGGTAGAGAGATTCGTTTGGAGATAGTGATTAAGGTAGATTTATTAGAATTTATAAATGAAGGTATTTATCCATGACGACCAGAAAGTATCAGTAGGCTGAGACGATCCAAATCCGTTTGAGACGTTTTTAATATTTTTTAATGGTTTTGGGCTTATGATACATATCCAATATCATGGATAAACATGGTCTAAGATTGAAAATATTTTATATTAAGTCGGACAAGAAATGTAAGGCAAATGGGATGAAATTACCTTGTACTTGTTCTGGTCCACCAAGAAAAGCTGTCCAACAAACAAAAAAAATAAAATTCAATCAAAAGTGTTTCTCTTCCCCACAAAAATCACATATAAAATATGATAATTTCTGAATAAAAGTTATATTTCTTAAATACATGCATGAAATAACTTTGTATTATCTCAGACATTCTCGTATTAATATTGTTTTACGAGATGCAATAAAAAAAAAAAAAATACATGCATGAATTATGCTTGATCTTGGAGTGAAAAGAAGCAATGGCTGATTTAAAAGCTATAGAGACGTTGACATTCTAAATAATCACTTAGCCAGTATTTACTGGTAAAAATAATCACTTAAACATTTTAGACTATCATTCGCAAGATCCCATATTCCCAATAACATCGACGATTTATAATATTCCCAATAACAAACGCAATCGCCGAAACACAGCATCCCCTGCGTTCCGACAGACCAAGCTAGAATCCCTGAAAAATCAAAAGAGCCATACCTCCACTTATCACCATTGGATCATTTTATTCTCTCTGGACCTTACATCCAAAAAGGTCTTCTCTTCCTGAAACCATCAGTTATTTCAGAATCTGATGATGCAACATTCATGGAGACTTGGCTGCAAAAGCTTAAAGACTCGCTAGCCGCAACACTCGTCCATTTCTATCCCCTTGCAGGTCGGCTCTCCACTTTGGAAACAGACAATCCGAGATCTTACTCTGTGTTTGTGGATTGTTATAACAGTCCTGGAGCTGGATTTATTCATGCCAAAACTGATCTAATAGAAGATATTGTTCGGTCTAAGTATGTTCCTTTGGTTTTTCAATCTTTCTTTGATCATCACAGAGAAGTTAACCATGATGGCCACACCAAGAGTCTCTTATCAGCCAAGGTACATTCATTCACTCATAAAAATGCTGACTTTTTTTACCACAACTTGTAGCCTAGTGATTTGTAGTAGTACCCATTTGAAGTGTGCGTGTGTGTGAGTAGTAGGCAACGAAAAAGGCTGAATCTTTTTTTCGGATTGTGTAGGTAACAGAGTTGGTAGATGGCGTGTTTATAGGAATGTCTATGAATCATTCCATTGGAGATGGAAGTTCGTTTTGGCAGTTGTTCAACTCTTTGTATGAGATGTTTATACAAATAGTTATTGATAACAGCAACAATAACTATTTGTTATGTCTCAAGAATCCTCCAATCTTTTGTGAAATGTCCGGTCCTGTTTATAACCTTCCCTTCAGTGGATCTGATGTTTCATTTCTCTTCAGAAACGGTGAGCTCCCTGAAATCAAAGGCGAATCAAGAATGCGGAACAACAAAGATCTCTTCTTTACAGTCGTTAACCGCGTTTATATGGAGATGCATCACGAGGGCACGTAAGTTACCGAATGATCAAGAAACTACTTGCAGGTTTGTTTCTGACAATAGATCAAGAATGGATCCACCATTGCCATTGGGTTACTTTGGTGTTTGTGTCTCTCCTGTGAGAACGGCTATGAAGATTGGTGATCTATTGGAGGAAGAGTTTGGATTGGTTGCTTTGAAACTTCATCAAGCTGTAACCAAACACACTAGTGAAATGATCTCTTTCGATATGGATCAATGGTTGAAGTCTCTCTCTGTTTTGCAATTTGATCCACTTGTTGATCTGAATGTTGTTCACATTGGAAGCTCTCCGAGGTTTAACAAGTACGGATGCGAGTTCGGGATGGGGAAAGCGGTTGCGGTTAGAAGCGGTTATGCCGGTAAATATGACGGGAAGGTATCGGCTTATCCGGGAAGAGAAGGAGGAGGAAGCATAGATTTGGAAGTATGTCTTGTTCCACTTTGGAATCAGATCATGAGTTCATGTCTCTTGTCTCTTCTTCTTGATCTTATTCATATTTTCCATACACATGTATGCACATAAACAAACATATGCATAATCAAATGGTTGCTCTGCCTATTTATCTCTGTTTCAACCATTTTCAAGAATGAAGATATTATTTTAGCTTATTCTCACACACATAACAAAATATGAACTTAGAGCACAATGCAGAGAATATTAGTTAAATGGTATATCTCTTTGATGAGATTCTTTTCTCAAAGAAAGAACAAAAAAAAATTCATATACAAAAGGTTGCAGAAGAAATGATACACCAAAAAAAGATGTGGTAAATTAGTTGGTTTATGGACACACACACACTCATGTGCATGGCCGAGTTATTAAATTCATGAACCAGCCTTTAATCATTTCTTTACTTATGACCAACTTAATCAATAATTTCTTGTGTTATTACCCAACAACAATTGTTAATTGCTAGCTCTCTGTATATATACATTAAAAGAGTAAACAAGAAAGTAAGAACAAAAAAAAAAGAGCAAAGAAGCATTGAAAGAAAACAAAAGAAGCAAAATGGTTTCTTCTTCTTCATCTTCATCGGAAGTTAAGATTATATCGAAATATTTCATCAAACCTGTTGTGTCCATGGGGAGATGATGCTTTTGTTACTTATTACCCAAGTATGAGCATTGCACTAGTCAATATTACTTAGGTCAGATAAATATTCTTGAGCTTAGTTTAAAATCCACAAAGTAACATAAGAAAACGCCAAAGAGAGGGAGAGCTTCTACTTGGTCTTCTGAGAGAGACAGGGTAGAAAACCTTTATTCAAAGAACCACTTAATGTAGTGGTGATGACTCATTCAGTCTTATCTTTTGCACCTCCAGCCCCAGACTCTTCTTCGTAACCCACACTCCAGAACCCATCACTCGAGAACCCGTCACTGTCTCCCTCACTCATGTTAGGCTCCGGAGGAAGCAACCAAGCTAAAACAAACCACGAATTAATGACAAGAGGGGCTAAAACTTTGTTACCAAGAACCAAGAATCATGTATGTACCTGGGAGATCATAGCCGCCAATAATCATATCAGTGGGCTCCATATTGAGGTCATCTTCCGGCAAAACACGATCAACTACGATCTTACATCCTCCCACAACATCACATTTGCATCCATTAAGCTCCACCGCCTTCTCTGTGGCTCTGTCTCCCATAATACTAACGAGACAAAACCTGTAAATAATTGGGAAAATTAGAGGAAGAAGCCACAAACCCGGACTCGGACTCAGCAACAACAAGAACAGCAACGATCTCTCCACATGAAGAGAAATGCTTACTCACAGCGCTAATAATAGCGTCTTCAGGAAGCGAAGTGTCGTATCCCGTAACAATCATACTATATATAATAACAATCTGAATCAGGAACACATCTTAGAGATACTAATTAATCTGCAAAAACGAAGAATCTACTTACTCGCGTTCTTTGAATTCGACTTTGGGTGGGGGAAGTACTTGAAAGATCCTGCATAATAATTTGATTGCACATACATGACAAGGAAACACATCTTACATATACAAAATCTCCAAACGCAATAAAAATAAATACTTACTTGCCTTCGGAAGATACTCCGAAACTGCATAATAGTTTGATTGCAAAAAATAATGTTATCAACCCATGACAGACATATACAAAATCTCCACAAACAAAAAGAAAGAATCTACTCACATTAGTTCTTCTGTAGAGACGAGTTTCTCTGGATCCATCGTCTAAGGTACGACGAAGATCTAATCAGAAAGTTGGAATACCTTTTAGACAGAAAAAAAAATACATAAGGAGAAGAAGAAGATTACCTTCTTGGCCGCTGGTTCACTAACATTCGCATCCATCACGAAAGATCTAATCAGTCTGCCTAGGTTTTTGATATTTTCCAGATTTAATGATGAATTTTAATAGAATTTAAATCCAATAACAATCAATTGTTATTCAATGATGGATTCATTAATAGAGTTTGAAATCTAGTGTTATTAGTTATTGTATTTACAATCTATTTATTATGAGAGTTTGAAATCCATTATTATTCAATTAAGGTTTTAAAATGACTAGTTAAAGTCTTGTAATATTCAAGTTTAATAGATTCTCACAATTATTTTTAATTAATAGAGTTTGAGTGGATTTGGAATTAATTTTTACAAGTAAAATTACAACAATGAAAAACAACCTCTTGTATCGAGATTTCAAAATTCAAACTCAAGTCTCTACATTATTTACTCCAACAAATAGATACACATATATCTTTTTATTATTATCATTTCACATCTCCAACTCAAGCCTTTCATGTTAGATTCATTCCAAGGTTAACTCTCTCCATTTTCTCAAGAACGTTTGATGTTTTCCAAGGTTCGTTTTGACGTACGCTTGTTTTATGAATGAATGATTTTCTTTCATATCCATCGTATCTTGGTTTGGCTAATGATTTCTAGATATTATAAAGGAGATATTTCTAGATCACTGTAATTAACAACTCTGGTTTTTGTTCCCATTTGATATATAGATAATTGATAGTTTGTGATGGTGATAATCTAATTATAATATTTTTAATTGTAGGTACTTAAATAATGGAACAAAATTTTGACGTGGAAGATGATTCAGATGTAGACATTATGTTATTGATGCTTATTGGGTCATTTGTTGCATATGAGAATCAAATCCCACGTCCGATTCGGTGACAAATCACCAGAGAAGGGCATACTTATATACAAAATGCAATGAAAGGTGATCGTGTTCATTTTCGGCAATTATACCGCATGTATCCTGATGTGTTTGCGGATTTATGTTATCTTATAAGAAAAAAGACAGATTTGAGAAACACACGATATATGTGTGTCGAAGAGATGGTTGCTACTTTTTTTATGACAGTTGGCCAAAATTCAAAGTATTGCCACACGATCGACATGTTTAAGAGATCAAAATTTGCAACAAGTACGAACTTTCGTAAGGTTTTCAGAGCTTTGAACACAGTTGCATCAAGTTTGATGGCTAAGCCTACTCATACAGTGTCCGCAAAAATAAGCAAAAGCACAAGATTTTATCCTTATTTCAAGGTACACATCGTTTTATGTTTGACTATATATTAGTTATTTTAAATTTATATATTAAGAAATTTGAATTTGTTTAAGGATTGTATCGGAGCGATTGATGGCACACACATTACTACCATGGTAAAAGGTCCTGAAAAAGCAAGTTACCGTAACAGAAAAGGGGTCATTTCGCAAAATGTAATAGCTGCTTGTAACTTTGATCTTGAGTTCATATATGTTCTAAGTGGATGGGAAGGTTCAGCTCACGACTCAAAAGTTCTACAAGATGCCTTAACAAGAAGTACTAATAAACTGCAAGTACCAGAAGGTAATGATAATGGAGCTATTATATTATGTGATAATAATGTTTCTAAATCAAATGCGTTATAAATACATTTTCGTGTTTTAGGAAAATATTACTTAGTTGATTGTGGGTTTGCAAATCGACGTAATTTCTTAGCTCCCCTATGAAGTACTCGGTATCACTTACAAGAATTTCGTGGTGAAGGACGTGATCCAGCTAATCAAAATGAATTGTTCAATCTTCGCCATGCATCATTAAGAAATGTTATCGAGAGAATATTCGGTATATTTAAATCTCGGTTTTCGATTTTCAAATCTGCACCACCGTTTTCTTTTAAGACCCAAGCATAGATAGTTCTTGTGCGTGCGGCGTTACACAACTTTCTCCGCAAAACATGTCGGTCAGATGAATTTCTTAGTGACGAGGAAGATGAAATAGAAGAAGAAAATGAAAATCACAATTCTGAAGAAAATGGTGTTGAAGAAATTGTTGAAACACAAGAACAAGAAAGAGAACATGCAAGAGACTGGAGAGCAACCATAGCTGCAAATATGTGGAGAGATGCTACTAATATTGGTAGCCAAAGATAACTAATTTATTAGTTTTTACAAGGTTTATGTAACAGAGAGTGCAACGTTTGAAGGAACACAAATCTTGAGAATATATGATTCTCCAAACGTGAGTAACAAGAAAAATGAACCCAATAATCATGAGCTCTGCATCAATGACTATTTTGTTCTTAAAAAAAACAATCAAGCTTGTCACCGTCTCATCAATCATTATTTACCAGCTTTGATCTTCTGTAACGCTTCAAGGAGAGAGTGTTTGAACAAAAACACTTGTAATAAAAAGAAGTCGCTATGTCGTTACAAACAAGTCTCATGCATGTTCATGTAGACGATAGTTAAAATAATTGCTAACTAAAACAAAAACCAACAAAAACCATGATATTGAAAACGATATACATTGGATTAGAAAAGATAAATTCTAAGATCGAAACAATAATAATATCATATATTACAATATTATCAGAAACCTTTTTTCTTATAAAATATTAACCCAATGTTTATCTTTATATTAATTTCATGTTTATCTTTGTAGATTAACTTCATTTTTATCATTATAAACGAGCTCACTATATATACTAATATCATGTAAATCTCTCTTCTCATGCGTACAATTTGTTGATTTCTTAGTGCCTCCAAGGTAAACTCTATATTGCTCATTATTATTATTTTTGTAATTTCTTTTTTTTTTTGCTTTAACGTATGTTTACTTCGTAATTTAATGCATGATTAGTTACCTCTAAACATCACTATGGGAGATTCACAAAAGAAAAAAAAAGGAAAAAAAAAACAATCCGTGGACTCCCAATGATACTAAGCTATTGGAAAAACTTCTTGTGGAAGGGATCAACAATAATTGGCACGAATCAAAAATTCTACCAGAAATCAACAAAGATATTGTGCTCAAATTACAAGCATTATTTAAGCATACACAAGTATTTAAAGCTACACTACCAGAGTTCTATCGACTTTCTACGCAATTTTTCTGGTTTTGGATGGGATCCTCAAACAAAAAGATTTACGGCATCTGATGAAGTTTGGGATGGCTATCTAAAAGTAAGTATCTCATATTTTTAAAAGTAATTATTGAACTACATATTTATACGTTCTTAATTTGTTATTTTGTGTCCATAGGCACATCCAAACAATAAAAACATACGTTATGATACATTTGAATATTTTGACGAGTTACAAATCATATTTGGGGAAGGTGTTGCTATTGGGAAAAATGCAGTTGCATTAAGTGATATCATGGATGCACGTACATACAAAGTTGGAGGAGATTCGAATGAAGAATATGTGAATGATCTAGACAACATGTATGAGATTGATACAAGTGATCATTATGAGTCCCAAAAGCACTACGCGCCATTTGATTCTCATCCAACTTCGAAATATCGTACAGAGAAGTTTCAACCAAAAAAAGAGAGGTAGATATGAGAAAGGTAATTCACAGAAAGATGAAAATCCAGTGATGGCTATTAGCAATCATATTCTGAATCTAATACAAAAGAGAGAAGAAAGACAACAAAAAGAAGTGGAATAAAAGAAGAATAATGTTTGGGATGGTATAAAAGAAATTTCGGACTTGGAAGAACGTATTCGTTATAAAGCACTTACCAAATTTACCAATTGGGAATACAAGACATTTTCATGAATATGTCGGTGGACGAAAGGCTAGGGTGGATTCAAACCAATATGGAATGAATGTGTTTGTATTTTTTTTGTTTTTCTTTTGTGTTTTTTTACTCTTGATTTTTTTAATGAGTTTTCAGTTCTTTTTTTTAATTTTTCTACGTTGAATTTTGTTTCATCTTTTATCTTTTTCATTATTATTTTTTAAATTTTGTTTGGATTCAAATCTATCGTAAAAACCAAATGATATCATGTATACTTTGCAAATACACTACAATGGATTTCTAAATCTTCAACGTTAAATTGTAAAATCTATAGTTATTCATTTTAAATGAATCAAATCTTTTAAAAATCTTACATGATTTAAATCCATTGGAGTTGAGTTAGACTCCTACAACCAATAACACCCACTAGTGATTTAGGTTACAACAAGGTTCGACAAAAAAAAAAGTTACGACAAGGTATTTAAGCACAAACGGTTGGGCCTTTAATTTAGTTCGGGCCTGAAATAAGCCCATTTGAAACGAAATCAGATTCCGTGAAATCAAACAACTGATTGGATCAGTCTCTAATAAATCTACCTTAATCACTATCTCCAAACGAATCTCTCTACCTCATGATCTAGAATAACGCATACAGAGTTTCAAATCGGCTTCATTCAATTCAAGTATACAACACAGAAGATCAACTCACCATTTTTACCGGCTCACTGAAGATAATTAGTGTAACAACATGTTTGATATAATTAGTGTAATAACATGTTTGAACATGCAAATTAATAAAATAATATGTCTAGTTGGAAAATTGGGTAACTAACAAAGAGAAAACAAAATTAGACTAATTTACCATTAATACAATCAATTAAAGGTGACACTTTAGTGCATATTTAATACAAATTTTTCCTATGGTAAAAAATAAAATACTTTTTTTTCTAGAAATAAGTTGAAATTGACATATATAAAAATATATTTATTTTCGTTTTTCTTTCTGCATTTTACGTTTTTAGTTTATGTAATTGATTATAGTTTGAATATATAAATGATATAGTGAACTATATCACTATTTGTATAAATAATTACCTATTTCACTAGTTAAATATAAAAAATAGTGAACTTTAACTACTTGATTGATATAATGAATTACACGTTTCACACACTTAAAATACGTAATAGTCAATTATTTGTGAATATATTTAGCTATATATAGAATAATAAACTGTTTGTGAATATAACAAATATAGTTGAGTGTTTGTGAATAAATTTTTCTTTGTAGATAGCTAACTACACATTGATATATAACTAATCACATTTCAATATAGTTATTTATATTTTAACTAGATAATAGTGAACTATTCGTGGATATAACTAAATATAAATGATTAATTGTGAAAAATAAACTATATAAACAGTTATATTTGGGTATATAGTTAATTACACATAAATATATAACGAATTATAGTCAATTATATATCTAACTATATACTCACTTATACAAAAACACATGGAATAGATAATAGTGAACTATTCGTAAATATAACAAGTATAGTTGACTGTTTATGAAGAAAATTAACTATAAAGATAAGTATATTTAGATACATAGTTAACTATATTAATAGAAATGAAAAATCTAGATAAGTATAATTGGGTACATATTTAGTTACATATATATAAATATGTAATTAATAGAAATAAAAACTCTAAACGTTTATGATGTTGGTGATTATTATTTTTTTAATAAGACAACTTTTTTTTATCTTTAATATTTTTTTAATATAAGAGAGAGAAAATAGATATGAAATAAGGAATGTATTGAATGGAATGATAATGAAAATGAGATATGATATCACTTACCATAATCTAAATGGTAAGATTTTTAGGAATTGTTGGAATACACATGAATGGAATATAGATGAATAGAATTAACAAAATAATAGAATAAATTTATTTCATTCATTCCTCATCAAAATTGCAGAGTTCCTTTGATTTTTTTTGTGGAATTGATTATTTTGTGTGGGATAAATGGAATGTTCATTCCATTCTTTTTGTCATAAATGGTAAATTTTTGTGTGGAATGCTCCATTCCATTCATAGAAAGAGACATCCATTTGCAAGTGTAAATTTGGAATCTCACATAATTACAATGTTAATTTCTTTATTTCATTTTATGTGATGTTAGATAATTAAATATAGAGTTAATAAGTAATATACAACCTAATTTCCCATTAAAAAATTAGACGAATGCAAAAGAAAGATGGAGAGCGGTGACGAGTTTACCTTTCAATCAGGGGCTGCAAATGGTTGGAGAAATGATCAATAGGAAAGAATCAATATGGTTCAATTAGAAAGAAAAAAAATTGTTGGCAATTTAATGGTGTAATGTTAGTTTTCCTGTATATAATAGTTAATGGGTATGTATAATGTGTAACATTGTGTCTTTGATTATGAAATAATGTATATGTAGGAAACATTGTGTCTATTTAGTTTCGTTTTTTGAAAAGAAAAAGAGACATGAACGTCCAAGGGAGTTGTTCCTCATTGCCGGTGAAATAACCTATAACTTAAGACTGCGATATGGCCTCATGACGCTATAACTTAAAATATTATCTAAGTACATTTTTCTTTTTTTCGAGAAAGGATCTAAGTATATATATATATATATATATATTTTTTTTTATGATAACTTTAGAACAACCATGAACTAACATTTAGTCCAAAATATTCAGGTGGATCCCTCAAATTAATATAGTTAGATGGTAAAATTTGATATGTCACATCTTTGTTTCCTCATCTGCCCGATTCTTCTTTTTAGTTTGGATTTTTGTTTCTCCGTCTAGGAGTAACTATCGTACGTGTTGAAAGTTTCCTGATATTAATTTGCCCTCCATTGACGATAGACTTGTTAATTAGTTTAGTAATACCTCTGGTCATTTGTTATATTTGTTGTCTCAAGATTCACTGCCAACAATCAGAATAAATATAAGGAAGAAACCTATATATACCATAACCGAGTAAATATGAAGACTTAGTTAAAGGTGAGCCAAGTTGACATTATGTGACCATGTTGCTTATATTTTATGTATCGTTATGTTTGATTGTCCTCATAGCAAATGAATTCTGTCCAACACATGCATAATATAAGAACATTCTAATTTCTTTAGAATGTAACATTTGATAAGAACAGTTTTTATTGATCATTCCTATAAAAGAAGAATAAGCTTTTATCGATCACGTTGTCGAGTAAAATATGAGTTTAGACATTTTAAACTCTAGACTATCTATCTATATATTGAAATATTTTAAACCTCTATAAACATTTGCATCTTCATTTGAAACTTTTGTTTTTCATGAATATGTAAACATTGAAAAATAATTCAATGTTTACATGATGAAAAGCAAAAGGAAAGATGAAGATGTAAATTTCTTCCATCTAACACCGTTTGTGATAGAATGCGCACTAATTTATCAAACATAATATTCAACTAAAAACAGTTTTCAGATGTTTGCAAAATATTCTATGAACTTTTATTGCAACTATTATTTATTTAAATCATCTTTTTTTTTGCAAAAAATTATTCCACATAAAAATGTTTGTGGTGGAATATTATTTTATTTTGTCAAATAAAATGATCAAGAAACTGAATATAGTTTTCAGATATTATATAGTGACGCACATAACGATGAATACATATAGAGAGAGTCACATTGGTTGCAAGGATTATACAATCAGATTTTCGGTGAGGTAAAAGAACCCAAACAATACATTGAACACAACTAGACTAGACACGAATTCGAATTAGTCAAATATCGTAAAAATAACCAATATTTTCCAAATGACAATGTTTCCATAGCCACTTAATTTAATAATTTTCATAAGTATTTCACATTATTTTAGCGAATCTTATCAACCCGTTAAGTTATATTTTTATATATATGTATTAAGAAAATGTGAGAATGACATAAATTTCACTTTGGTCACATTATATGAAACAAATACATTTATATGGCTAAAACAACCATCAATCATTTGTTTAGCAAAAAAAAACAAGCACCAATCAAAAAGCTTTCTTTTATACCTTGTAAATAATTGAACCGATGTTAATCAAGCAAAAGAATATGCAAACATGTTAAACATATTCAAAGCTCCAAGAGAATTTTTTTTGTCATGTTCCCCACAAACTAGAACGTCTTCTAAATGCATTTGGAAATGCCTCACACGAAGCCAAGTTGGGAGAATATAATATTACACAACAAACGATTATATATAAAGGCCTTCATGTTAAACTAAACCATAACCACAAGAAAGAAACAAAAAGAGCAGCTACGGGTACAATGAGATCTTCAACAATGATGGGGCTAAGGCATTGCATGGTTTGTGTCATGGTCTTTAGTGCCATCGCGGCTACAGTGACAGCATATCCTTACTCAACCTCTCCCGAGCCAAAATACAATTCTCCGGTCCATGAACACAAAGCACCAAAAAAGTATTCACCATACTACTCGACGTCACCACCTCCTCCACCATACTACTCTCCTTCACCAAAGGTTGCCTACAAGTCTCCACCACCACCTTACGTCTACAGCTCCCCACCTCCACCATACTACTCTCCTTCCCCAAAGGTTGACTACGAGTCTCCACCACCACCTTACGTCTACAGCTCTCCACCTCCACCATACTATTCTCCTTCACCAAAGGTATACTATAAATCTCCACCACCACCATATGTCTACAGCTCTCCACCTCCACCACATTACTCTCCTTCCCCAAAGGTATACTACAAGTCTCCCCCACCACCATACGTCTACAGCTCCCCACCTCCACCATACTACTCTCCTTCTCCAAAGGTATACTACAAGTCTCCACCACCACCTTACGTCTACAGCTCCCCACCTCCACCATACTACTCTCCTTCCCCAAAGGTATACTACAAATCTCCACCACCACCATACGTCTACAGCTCTCCACCTCCACCATACTACTCTCCTTCTCCAAAGGTTGACTACAAGTCTCCCCCACCACCATACGTCTACAGCTCTCCACCTCCACCATACTACTCTCCAACCCCAAAGGTTGCCTACAAGTCTCCACCACCACCTTACGTGTACAGCTCTCCACCTCCACCATACTATTCTCCTTCACCAAAGGTATACTATAAATCTCCACCACCACCATATGTCTACAGCTCTCCACCTCCACCACATTACTCTCCTTCCCCAAAGGTATACTACAAGTCTCCCCCACCACCATACGTCTACAGCTCCCCACCTCCACCATACTACTCTCCTTCTCCAAAGGTATACTACAAGTCTCCACCACCACCTTACGTGTACAGCTCTCCACCTCCACCATACTATTCTCCTTCACCAAAGGTATACTATAAATCTCCACCACCACCATATGTCTACAGCTCTCCACCTCCACCACATTACTCTCCTTCCCCAAAGGTATACTACAAGTCTCCCCCACCACCATACGTCTACAGCTCCCCACCTCCACCATACTACTCTCCTTCTCCAAAGATATACTACAAGTCTCCACCACCACCTTACGTCTACAGCTCCCCACCTCCACCATACTACTCTCCTTCCCCAAAGGTATACTACAAATCTCCACCACCACCATACGTCTACAGCTCTCCACCTCCACCATACTACTCTCCTTCTCCAAAGGTTGACTACAAGTCTCCCCCACCACCATACGTCTACAGCTCTCCACCTCCACCATACTACTCTCCATCCCCAAAGGTATACTATAAGTCTCCACCACCACCATATGTCTATAGCTCTCCACCTCCACCATACTACTCTCCTTCCCCAAAGGTTGACTACAAGTCTCCACCACCACCTTACGTCTACAGCTCTCCACCTCCTCCATATTACTCTCCTTCTCCAAAGGTTAACTACAAGTCTCCACCACCACCATATGTCTACAAGACTCCCTACTATTGAGTTAAATTGCAATTATTAATTTTGATGGTTTTTTCTATTAATATTTTTGTTGTTGTTTCTCCACTTTCTTGTTGATCTTTCATTTAACCAATAAATTCTGCTTATTTTTTAAATTACAATTCTTATTTTGCTATATGTTCGACGTGGTTGCAATTTTAGAGTATTCATTAGGCTTTCGGTACATTTGTTGCATATATATATTAGAACCATTATATAAGAATCTCTGGAAATCGTATATATAATTAGGGAGTTCACTCCACATCATCAAAACCGGAAAATAATATGAAATCATATGAAATCGAGTTTAAAGCTCTATAGCTAAAACATTGTTTCCAGTGTTAAGAGTTGTTTGATAATCTTACTTATTACATTAGATACATGAAAAGTGAAGATGGCCAGAGAGGAAGAGCTAATCAGTCGCGGGACTGGCAGCGTGCGCAGTTGCAGCAAAAGCCAAACCCTTGAGAGAGTATTGTTTGCCGAGCCTCGTATCCCATGCTTGCATCTATATAACATATTCGTAGCTCTTCACCTGCAAATATTGCAGTGTTACCATTGAAGTGCACACAAGAATGCGATTCGTGATAATAAGAAATCTCAGTTTTAAGTATAAAAGACCAAACCTTCCTCTACATCGCGAAGAGTCTTCAACCTTGCATCTGCATTCTGCAACCATAATATGTGCGCATTCGGATCTGCGCACATTCAAACTAGTGATCACTTTCTTTTTCATAAACATGTGAATTTTTGGCTTGTCATGTTGGTACATGAAACCATTTCTTTACGAAATTCCGGCACCAAAAAAGAAAAAGAACAAGCGAGTATTATTACCACAGTCATGATTGTAGAAGGATGGCAGTAAATAAACGGCGTGGCCAACTGCACCTTCACTTTCAACCGAGGCTGCAGCCAGTGAAAGAAGATCTTCGCCACATGAGCCTCCAACCAAATCAATACGAAATGCATTGATACGAATCCGGGCGAGGATACCCGTATACCATTGTTTGGTTAGAACTTCTCGATGTTAAGGACTATAAATAAGAAAGAGATGAAAACCAGAACCCTCGAGATATAGTAGAATTGATGTAAGATATAGCTCCAAGGATACAAGCAACATCTTCATCCTTGAAATTTGCCTTCCTAAAGGCATTCCATAGCAAACCATAACCGTCTTCTATCTGAAACAATAACAAAACTGTGACTATACGGGCAACAAACCACTTTGAGGGGATAAATGAATTCATATTGAGATTTTTATGTTTTACTCATGGTTGCTGCGATGAATATTACAGCGACAAATTGTAATGCATGAACAATCAAATCGAATACAAGAGACTCTAGAATGTAATCCAAAGGTTGCATAACTTACCATGTATGCAACCAGCCCTGTGGCTTTGGACTCCATAGTATCAAAATCTAATTAGTGTATTATTTTTCACCTTCAATAACTCACCTTTTTAATCATCTCAGAAGATAAAGGAGCTGGTTGTAGTATGTCAAGACACTCAACGGGTAGAGCACCTGAAATTATCATACAACACAACCTCTTGACCATAAGCGGGTACTTGAAGTTGTGCGTCCTTACACAAAAATAATAGAGTGTGGTCATCATCAGTGCAAATACAAAGATCTTAGTATTATGTATTTCTTATTCTACTAATCTGAGGAACCATATTATAGCCTTTCACATAAGCAAGACAGAGACTACTAGATATATCTCACTGAGACTACTAAATAAATAAGAAAAGTAATAGACTACTTAAGACTCACTTAAAGCGGAACTTGCATCAATAACAGATACACTCAGCCCAAATGCATACGGAAAAGTCTTCATATGGAAATACAAAGAGCAACTTCAAGAACTTGATAATATTCACAAATGGAAAATAACAAATTCGTTAGGCTGATATACACCTAACGAATGTATGCACATAAGTAAAACAACAGAAACCAGAAGAACAAGGTTCATTGTCATACCCACAATAATCAACAAAACTTGACCAATCTGCTCTTGTTTCGACATCATGAAAACCCTGCAAATCATCAAAAATATATTTATCATAAACACAGAGTACGCAAATAGGGTTTGGGAAGAAAAAAAAAATGTATTTCCCATTGAGGCATTTCGTCGTACACCTTGTAAGCGTTACTTCACACGGGGACAATACAACACCAAAGCGATTTTGGGAAGCAATCCAATACCATGAGAGGGAATCAAACATCATAGAAGCACAATAAAGACAGATTCATAAATAAAAACACGACCTTTGCATTCTCTTGGCACTCTTGGCTACAATACGAGACTCCACGATCATCAAATTTATCAGAACCCATGAGTTTCTTAAGGCAAAGATAGCAAACGGAGTCGAACAAAAGAAGAGAAGGGAAAGCTACGACAGGTTTAGCTGTGTGTATAAGATCACCAGCACCAATTCTACGCGTTGCGAACACAGCCCGACCTGCTGATTCGGTAAGTCCGACCCGAATCGGTGGCGGACCCGTCTGAATTTCACCATCTCGATTCGAGCCAGGAGAGGAAGAGAAGAGCGAAGGCGTAATGAATGGTTTATTCAGATTGTGCAGAGGTCTAAGGCGCGAGAAGTAACGGCTATAACGACCTAAAGCAGATCCTGACATTTTCGTGTTGCTCTGTTTTTGCTTCACACTCTTGTTTTATATGAACAAAGTAAAATTATAGTTTGAAAATTGCCCCACGAGTTTTAAAATTGACTCAAAAACACCCTTTTACAGTTTTTTTTCTATTACAATTCTTGCCTTTCTCATCTAATAAGTTGTGAAATGTTTTAGACCGTCTTGGTGGTGAATATCCATCTTCATTTCCTTAGGAGGGATAAAAAAATCGACGGAAAGGCCAGGCACGTCGAATGCAACATCGTCTATAGTCCATCTCTCTTCCATTCGAGTCACGGAGATTCCTCCCTTGAGTGTCTCTCCAAATCTTGATATCAAAACATCCGTTTTACCTGAGTGCGCGATCACAACTTCACTACCTTCGATTGCTCGATAATCTTCCATCAACGACGACATTGAGGTTTCCCAATATGTCGGTAGAGTTCCCGGTATTTGTATCCTGCATTTCACAAACCATATTGTTTTCTCAAACCAATAATGAGCGTCTAGTGGTTGAGGATTCCCCATGTTTGTTGAAATGGAATCTCATACATTTATTTTCAAAGTGAAAAAAAAAACGAATTGTCTATGTTTTGGAATTAATATGGATTTTGGCCAAAGGTTTGATTGGTTATCAAAAAAGAGTTTTTAGATGACTAGTAGTGCGTAACAGGCAATGCAACAATCAAAGTCAACCATGAACCTACAATATGAAATAGTTAAGATACTCAATATGAACTAGTCCAAACAAGACCGTAAATAAACCAAAGTCAAATTTTAAACTGCCTTCTGTTACAGAACAATGTTTATCATATAATGTGAATTCCAAACTAAGTAAAACCGAAATAATTTTGTTAACATAATCCTAAGTTCTTAACCAAACCAAATATAAAATAGCCAATACTACTGTGTACCTGGTTAAGGAAGAGTCTTCAAGGCAAACTAAGAGGCCGCTTTTCTGGCTGAAGTAACCGAAGGCAATGTGTTTGATCATCTCAGCCGTAGAGTCGCTGCGTAGTGATAAATCAATTTGGTCGGTCGATAACTTGAGAATGAAACAATCTTTTCCATTGATTTCTTTCTCTCCAATGAATTGTGCCGAAGAAAAAACTGATGATATTGTTAGAGGATCCAACCCCTGATTGTGTGTTCAGACAAGATAAAAATCCCCATCATTAATAGAAATACATTTATCCTTAACAATCCACATTGTATCTCTATATAGAATACAAGTACCAAAATTTCAAACTATGATCAAGAAGTACATTTTGACCAAAAAAAGAAGAAGTACATTCATCCTAACAATCCGTATTGTATATCTATACAGAATCCTAGTACAATAACTAGCAAGCAATTACAATTTTTTTATTATGTTGTTATTTTTATAATCAACTACACTATTTAACTGTCTATTTTAACCTAACTGCCTTCTTTCTTACCATAATATATTAATATCATAATAACTACATCGTTTAAGCATGATCACCAAAATTGGACTATGTATTTTCGTTTTCTTGATATATATTATTTTCAGTATTGGTGAGAAAAGAAAAAAATTGTTAAACTTTTGAGTAAATTTCTTTCTAGAAAATATTCATATTAGTTTGATTATTTAGTTTCATATAAGGATTTTGGTTTTATATTCGTAATCATGTTGCCCATTCAGACAAAACTCTGGACCACATTCAAACTACAAAACAGAGAAATACCCGACATAGATGACAACACATGAATAAGAGCAAACATAAACACTCTTTGTTTAATGTGAATATTCTAATTTAAGACCGATAAGAGAGTTAGAGAGGTCTAAACACAAAATGGGACCACTAACTCATAATGTTTTATCCCCCTAAAACAAAAAAAATTGTATAAAGTTGGGATTAACTTTATCAACTTTGAATCTCTCTTCCAAGTTCCAACCTTTAAATCAATTTTTTTATGCGCATTATAAAGTCAATTAGTAGCACGTGATTAAGGCAAAAAGAAAAATCTCAATAGAAAGCATCTCCCCAAAGTAGAATGTCAGATCCAACACCAATGTTTTTTTCTGCCTAAAGCATATTAATCAGTATACAATTATGTGTCTTCATTTGATGTATTTAAATATACTTCAAATCTTGGAAAACTATCGTTGCAAGTTTTTCTTCCAAGAATTTTATGGATTATATATTATTATTATTATTTTTTTTTGTCAAGGGATTATATATTATTTTTGTCACGGAATTATATATTATTATAACACTTGTTTTGGGGATTATTTGATTCAATGGTAAAAAGATTACATGAACTTTTTAAACGAGATTTTTGAATTTTTTAGATACATGATTAATTAAATATTTTCAACTATATATATAATAATGGATTTGATTACTAAATCTTTCTAATTAGATAGTAATTAATCAAACTAACAAGGTATTCCTGTAATTTCTCATTAACATAAGTTATTTTCAAATTTATACAAAATTGAGTTGTACTTTTTTCTAAAAATCATTGATATAAATGAAAAAATAATGTTAATATATACTTACTTGTAGAGCACGCCGCAAAGGGCGTAAAGCGCCTTTAGCAGCGTGGTCACCGAGCCACGGTGTATACCGCCAAGCAATTTCTCCATCACATCCGGCTGTAACCTTATGACCGCCACCAACCAACTCAATAAGCCATTTTTCCGGTAACATTTGCCACATTACAAAGCATCCTTTATGAGATACTTGCGAGGCAGTACCAACCGTGGCTGAGCCATTAGGATCATTCACCATATTCATTATGATTTTTCCGGTCACAAAAGTATTTTTAATTCCACCTGCTAGCTTCTTGCATCCCGTTGCTGCGGCGAAATGTTGTATTATGTATTGTGCTGATGATGATACCTTTAATGATCATAATAATGATGGATTAGTATGATTAACATCTACATATATCTGAACCTTTTTTTCTCTATCAATATGTTGGACCTAATCTCCAACAGAAGTTTGAATATCATGATATCATTTTTTTTTTGCTTTTTTTTTGTTTCTCTCTCTCCATTTTTCTAGTACAAATCATTTATTTTTACTGAACACAAAATAAAATAAGAACAAAAAGTTATATAATTCAGATCTGAAAAACCAAAGCCGCTCATGATAAAGGAATAATTTAAGGGTCTCGACTCTATCTATGGATCTCGTGATAGACTCTTGCATTGACTTTTCTTATTCCTTTTTTTATCTACTGATTGGTAATGTATATTTTTGTCTCCCTTATATACACCAAAGTAGTTGAATCTTGTTATGTCATACTGACCTATATTGTCCACAGATTTTGGTAAAACTCACATCTATCATAAAATCTTTTGAAAATGAAAAAGGCTATAAATAGGTAATATAGCTACTTATTCATAGGAATCTACTTAGCAAATTTATATTCTTAGTAATTTAACTAAAGAAGACTTTGAAAAAGAAAAAAAAAAAAGACTACAATTAACTTAAAATTTAAATTTTACCCAATAAATCTTAAAATATTACTTATCCTCTGAAAATCAAATAGAATAAAATATATCACAAACCATTTATAAGGTATCAAAGTATGAGATGGAAAACTTGATATCATTTTACTAATTCTCATTTTCTCACCAAAATGCTTGATCTAATCAATACAAAAGACATTTTGAGATGACAAAACATATACAAAAACATCATATATTTTGACCCCAAAAAAACATCATATATAAATCCTATTTAATGTTACCAACCAAAATATTTTATTTTGTTCGTCTAAATACATCAAATTCATATACGTATATACCGGCGTATAAAATACCTGTTGGAGAGAGATTTTGGAGAGAGGAGGAACAGGGAAGAGAGGACATCCCATAACACTTAGAAGAACCTTCATATCTGGTTTTTTGTGAAAGACCATAAATTGTAATTGTGTCTTTATCCATTTTTTCCACGATTTCGATCTCGTTGTTCTTCCTCCTCTTTGCTCTTCTTGTTCTTCTTGATCCATTGGTTCTTCCATCAATGGAGCTAATCTCTGCATTCTCTCAATTTTATTTTATTTTTTGTAAGTTCTTTTGGTTCTTTCTTTCTCTCCCTTTGTGCTTAAGCAGCTTATAGACTTAGTGCGTCTTGTTCACCTTTCTTTTTCTTTGTTTGTTAATTATTGTTATTTGTTTTCTCTCTCTCTCACTTTGTGGAAAAGTTTATATTGGCATAGGCCGTCACTGCCTTTCTTTCTCTCTAACCTCTTTTGAGTTTTATTTTATGTTTTTAGTACTTCTGTTTGTTATATTTAATTTTCTTCTTCTCTTAGGACATTTGAATGTGATTTTGCAACCCCACATGGAAAATTCAAGAAAGCTGAAAAGGAGTAAGTGTAAAAAAAACTGTTTTTTTTCCAACCCATTTTGCATTAATTAAACAAAACTTTTGTTTGGCTAGAGTATCAGCTCTATCATTATCCCTACTAGGGATAAACTTAAACCTAATACATTTGAAGTAAGAGATAGAGATTGATATATCTTCAAGAATCCTATAGAGTATTGCGATTTTTCCTCCTCGATTTATCGCTTGAACGAGTTGCTTCGAATCCGATTTGATCATTAGATCGCGGATCCCCATCGATTACGCTTGGAGAATTGCTTCTCTGATCGCAAGAGCCTCCGTAGCTAATGCTGATGAGACATAGCCGATCGCCTGTTCCGATCTCGTCTTTTTGCTTAACCGAAATATCCATCCTAGGCCTGCTTTTATCGACCAGGCTGCATCTGTTGTAATAACCTCACATTGTGCATTTGAGTTTTTTTAACAATATGTATTATCTACGGATATAACTTATATGGTGATACATCGATGACAATATCACAAACTATTAGGTTACATGTTATGGTCTCATGTTGGGGATCTATTGCCTCGTCTCACATTAAATTTAATTGGAATCTCCAAATAGTTTAATAAATTCTGGAAAAGAAAATCTCCACCAACCCATACTGCACTGTATAACCTTTTTTTTTTTTTTTGTAATCGAGAGGTTTCAGACCTTACTTTACTCTAATTTAATGAAAAATATACAGTGAACAAGTGTAACCTCAGTTCTACAAGTGTTTTCTTCGGGTGTGTGTGATCGAACATTTAAAGACTAGAAAGAAAGGAAAAAAACAAATTAAAATTTGCTGAACTTGATAAAGTGTAACGCTTGAAATTTCAAATTTTTATGAAAACATGGTATTGAAATCCAAAGTTTGGTCAGGTGAAGATGGAAGTAAAAGGGACGCAATGAGAGGTGACTTGTCCACGTCTATTTATCCGGAAAGTCTAACATTTTTCGTCTATTTAGGTTGATTTTATTCCATGCTTAGAATTATGTGTAAATATATTGTTCGATAGTCATCTCACAAATGAGACAAAAAAGCAGATAACTTGGAAAAATCAATTGTCAATTGATGATGACGCAAGTTTAACCTAATCTTTAGCTAGTTTCAAGTTGATTCGATGATATATATTGAATTATATATGTAGATAAGATAAAGATAGAGATAAACACATAAAACAAGGAGAATGAAACAAGTAATCATATTAAGTAATTTCGTTCAAGTCCTCAAATTTACGCATTCCCACCACATTGGGAAGAAGAAAAATATAAAGTTCTAGAGGACGATAATTTTTGATTTTCTGATTTCTCAAATAAAACCCCTTACCAAAATTAAACTTCCACCTCTAGACACTAGAAGACCTTATTTCTCACGTTTTGGGAAGGAACTTGTGGTATTCTATATAATATACATGTCTTCAAAAAGCTTAACTTATTTCTCAAAAAATAGTGCCAAAATGTATCACACTACTTCTTCCATCTCATGCACATTAGTGTGTCTCTACTTCATGGTTTTCGACTCTTCAAAACAACGTTTTTTTTTTTTTTTTTTTTTTTTTGTTAAATCAACAGTTTTCATGACAAAGAAAAAGTTTATAGGTATACATAGGTCCAGCCCGGCCTATGAGATTTGGGCTTCTCATGAAAGTCAGTATTATGTGCATTAAGAGATCAACTGTGAGTCATAGAGTAAAGCCCTGGCTATATTAGTATAAATTTGTAGAAATGTCTATTAATACTATCAAATCTTTTATATACTTCAAAACTCTAAAATTTTAAGCGGCCAAACTCTTTTATTTTTCTTTTGCAACTCCTTTCACTTTTATTTGTCTTTAGTAACAATAAATTTTTGTTTTTGTTTTTGATAAACCGTGGAAATTCCTAATAACACTAAAAGAGTTTAGACGTAAATACACCCAAGACCTCGGTGTAAGAAAAAAAATTCTCGAATGGACTATTAAATCACATAAATGATTCTAACACCACGATTTCGATCCGGTGAAAGCAAGTTTTCTAGTTTAAAGCTTTGGTATGTTGTTCTTTAAACCAAGACCTATCCGCCTTAAACCAAAATTTTAAAACAAAACCAAGCTTCTAAACGCTAACAACCTCTTTTCACAAACTTCAATAACGTTCTCTTGTTCTTGCTTTCCTCTCCTCACTCATTCTCTCCAACGACTACAAGTTAAGCTCACCCACTAAGCTCATAAAAATCCACCACAATTCACCAATTTTTATAAGTGCACTTCCTCTTAATCACATCTCGGGTACATTTCTCCCAAACTCATTCTTTTATGGTACAAGTATTGCATGAACTCAATCTTTTACTTAACTCTTGCTCTTTGGAATTTGTGGATTCTTATTATGAGTTAAGAACTTGAGATCATGATGATTACAAAATAATATATGAATGTACAAACATTGGTTTTCTCAAAAAGCCCAGTTGTGCCAAGGCCCAATTTAGGGAAGAGAGAAAGAAAATTGACAAACACTACTAATTCTACTTTTGATTTATATATTTTCTTAAACCATCTGGTCTACTTTTGATCTTTAATTATCCATGTCGTCGAATTCCCATCAAAAGCAACATCGAAATGGAATGTGTTTAATGTTTCATAATTCTTTTTCATGTTTCCCAATTAATTTATGACAGTAAAATTGACAGAAATAATGACAATAATTAATTAAAACAATCTTGTAAGTAATTTTAGAGCAAAGAAAAAAAAAAACTTCGCACGACGTCAGGTGAAAATCTAATCTTCCAAGCAGCCACGTTAAGAATTTTTTGTATGACAGTAGCATCGTCCTAAGTCTTTTACGTGTCGCTTTCTCATTGGTCTGTCTTGTTAGAAAGGACCCAACCTCGGAGAAATTATAAATCTGAGTACGGAGCAATTATGAAATTACATAAATAGCCCCTTAATTTCTCGAAAATATCATTATTATCCATATCGAAGCCGAGAAAAGAGTAAGAAAAAGAACAAGCGATTGTGTTTCTCCCTTAGAGTCACTTTGGCCCTTCTCTTTTGATTTTTTCTCTGTTCGTTAGGTTTTCTCGATCCCCCACCGTCAATTTTTTCTCCGGCCAATGACTATGATGACTCCGCCTCCGGTTGATGTAATTTCCGATTCATCATTCTCTCTTCTCTCTGTTTAATTTTGATGTTCCCTTCGGGTATTCGCTCTGAATCTGCTCCCGATTGTTTGTATAGCTGATCAATTAGAGATTTTTTTTGGATTTGATTTGAATTTAAGCGCTTGAATCATCGAGGAGGTGCTCCGATTTTTGTTTTCCGGTGTGTTAGTTTAGTGATTGTGGTTTCTATTTTTTTTCTCTGTTTAACGATCAGCGTAGGGCGAGATTAGGGTTTTTTTCTTGGGGGTCAGAAGTTTTGTTTTTATAACCTTCATGGTTTTCGCAGCAGCAAGAAGATGAGGAGATGCTCGTACCGCATTCAGATTTGGTCGAGGCACCTGCTCAGCCTATGGACGGTTAGACTTTTTTTTTGGGTTCTGATTCAGTTTGATCTTCTGCTTAAGAAATTTCTCGTATCCTTCTGGTTTTGATTGGATGAGATAAGATCTTGTGGATATCAGACTGTAGTGCTAGAGGCTAGGATTGATGGTTTATACAGTGCTTAGGGTTTTGCCATTATTTTTTTTTTTCCTGCTGTTTATTTTACACTAACTGTTGATGCAATTGTAGTTGCCCAACCTGAGACTGCTGCGAGTACTGTGGAGAATCAGCCAGCTGAGGATCCTCCCTCTCTGAAGTTCACGTGGACGATTCCGAATTTCTCTAGGCAAAACACCCGGAAGCATTACTCCGATGTATTTGTCGTTGGAGGTTACAAATGGTAAGAGAGAAATTCCTAATTCTAGTGTACACTTTCTTGTTGCCACTGTTTGTCCACTATGTATTCTGCTTTGGTTGACACAATTTGGATTTGCTTCTGTAGGCGTATATTAATTTTCCCGAAAGGGAACAATGTCGACCATTTGTCCATGTACTTGGATGTTTCTGATGCTGCGAGCTTGCCGTACGGTTGGAGCAGATATGCTCAGTTCAGTCTGGCTGTAGTCAATCAAATCCACAGCAGATATACCATTAGAAAGGGTACCTGTAATTCATTAATGATGTTTAATTTTTTATATCAACCCAGGATTTTGAGTGCATGCATGCGCATATAATGCCGGGGGCAGGGAAATTATGATTTGCGAAAGTTCGAATGTTGGACTGGAAGACGGGATCACTCGTGCATATTTGAATAGAAATCATGTTATTGCTGTCTTAAGCTTACCTGAAGCCCCATAGTGAAATTGAAATATTCATGTTATGCACCCTTTTGTATCTCAAAGTGGAACCTCGTTTCTCAAGAACTTGGTATTCTCATTATGTATCTGGTGATACCATTTTTAGTGACATTATGGTTCCTTTTTGTGGCGCAGAGACGCAACATCAATTCAATGCAAGAGAAAGCGATTGGGGATTTACATCATTCATGCCTCTCAGCGAACTTTATGATCCTAGTAGAGGATATTTATTGAATGATACTGTTTTGGTTGAAGCTGAAGTCGCTGTACGTAAGGTTCTTGATTACTGGTCATATGACTCTAAAAAAGAGACTGGTTTTGTTGGACTCAAGAACCAAGGTGCAACTTGTTACATGAATTCTCTCCTACAGACATTATACCACATACCTTACTTCAGAAAGGTTATATATCTTCTTGGTTTCTTCTTCAGTTTGTTAAATTCTACGGATTCTCACAAGACAACTGAATGTTGCATGTTGCTTGTAGGCTGTATACCACATGCCAACAACTGAGAATGATGCGCCCACAGCAAGTATACCTTTGGCTCTCCAAAGTTTGTTTTACAAGCTCCAATATAACGACACTAGTGTTGCGACAAAAGAGCTGACAAAGTCGTTTGGTTGGGATACATATGATTCTTTTATGCAACATGATGTCCAAGAACTCAATCGGGTTCTCTGTGAAAAACTTGAGGACAAAATGAAGGTAAATTTTCTTTTGCTGTTAGGCATGATTTCCTTCTCAGTTGATGTTTGCTGTTTTGAGCTTGTTTTCTTTTCTCTATAGGGAACTGTTGTTGAGGGAACAATACAACAGCTATTTGAGGGTCATCATATGAATTACATTGAGTGCATAAATGTAGATTACAAGTCGACACGGAAAGAATCATTTTACGGTATGTACTATGAAGTATTATACAGTTGCACTCTGTTGTCTTATTTTATGACGCCAACTTTATTGTCGTGTTCTTATTTTATGGCAGACCTTCAGCTTGATGTTAAAGGCTGCAAGGATGTTTATGCTTCTTTTGACAAGTATGTAGAAGTTGAACGCCTTGAAGGAGACAACAAATATCATGCAGAAGGACACGGCTTACAGGTCGGTTTTCCTCACTCTTTCTTATACATTGGACTATCTGGGGATGGCTGAGTATTCACAAGGGGCCTATGGGTACTTAGCAACTTTTCTTATCTTTAGTTTTCCGCATGTTAAAAGCTGCGGATATCTTGTGAAATGTTTTCATTAGTATCTTCTTTTAAGCCAAGTTAATTACTACCGACCTAAATGTTACTATCACATATGTAGTCCCCTTATTCATCTTATTCTGGAGAAATTTTATGTCTGTTGTTTCAGGATGCCAAAAAAGGTGTTCTTTTCATCGATTTCCCACCTGTGCTTCAACTCCAGCTCAAGAGGTTTGAGTATGACTTTATGAGGGACACCATGGTGAAGGTTAGTGTTTGAATTTGCCTAAGAAGCGAGCATGTGGTTGTGAGCATGAACTCTACTTTCTCGTTTTGGTGGTGCCCTGATTTGTAAATGCTGATGTAGCTTTTATTGATAGATAAATGATCGGTATGAATTTCCTCTGGAACTGGATCTCGATAGAGAGGATGGAAAGTATTTATCCCCTGATGCGGATAGGAGTGTTCGCAACCTTTACACGCTTCACAGGTATTTATCATATATCTCGTTTCACATGTAGTAGATTCCACAGGAGCTTGTATTCACAGATTAGATTCTCTATAGAAAGCCATGACTGATTATATACAGGAATACTGTCTCACGATGTAATTTTTATTTGATTATCTTCTAGGTCTTCTCGAGGAATCTGCTTTATGTAGCATTAGGGTTTAGGATTTAGTTCTCTATAGACTTGTTCATGCACAGTTTATTAGCATTTTATTAGAGTGAAGACATAAGAAAAGGATTTCCGTTCATTTGGTTGCTGTTACATTTCCGGCTTGACCTGTTAGCTCTCATTTGTCTGCAGTGTCTTAGTTCACAGTGGAGGAGTACATGGTGGGCACTATTACGCTTTTATAAGGCCTACGCTCTCAGATCAGTGGTATGCATCTTTCTATTATTGAAATAACATCCATGGTTTTCTATGCTCGAACAAGTTTCATATTTTGAGAGTGACGAAGTAGTTGAATCTGAAAACTAATTTAGTATTTTTATGCTGTTGGTATGCACAAGGTCATACTTATGAACAATTCATCCAATCATGTTTTAGATACTTGATATGTAGTTGACCTCTGTTTTTCTATCCACTAGTACATACATTGCTTAATTACATGTCCCTAAAGCTGTCACCTGAAAGATATATTTGCTATCTATGAAAATAGGTTGAAGAAGCAAAATATCTGGATAATTTAGATTATAGAAACTAGATTGTTATACTTTGAGGTTCTTTTCTTTTTTTTCCTTTCCGCTTTAAACTTGAGACTAGTTCTTTTGAAGACATGTTTTGCATAGGTTTAAATACATGAAGAAATCTGTTATTATGATTATAAACTCATAATATAAAAACTGGAACTACCTATGATGTATTGATATTCTATCGTGTCACCTGGTGCAAGACTAGCATCACACATCTCTTCTTGCCTCTGGTTGAATAAATTACATGTTAATGTCGTTACTCTCTCTATTACTCTATGTCTATTATTTTCATGCATAAATTGAGGTGAATAATTTATATTTCCTTTTTTTTTTTTGGTTTCTGATGGCTACTTTGGACAGATTATGTCTGTGCATTTCTCTTAGACTTATTTTTTTCTTTTCTCATAAACTAATTTAAGCTTACTTTTCAGGTATAAATTTGATGATGAACGAGTAACTAAAGAAGATTTGAAAAGGGCATTGGAGGAGCAATATGGTGGTGAAGAAGAGGTTGCGTTTTCTTGCTACGTTTTCTATGCTCTACGCTCTAAGCCTAATTCGTCTTGCCTTACATATTTGCTTTGGTGTGTTTTCAGCTACCACAGACTAACCCTGGTTTCAATAACCCTCCTTTCAAGTTCACAAAGTACTCGAATGCTTACATGCTTGTATATATCCGGGATAGTGACAAAGATAAAATTATCTGCAACGTTGATGAGAAAGACATTGCAGAACACTTGAGGGTAAAAGATTTTCAGGCTTTTTTTCCCCAGTAGTTATGTGCGTCCTTTACCTGAATCAGTTCATTACATTTTGACAGGTGAGGCTGAAGAAAGAACAAGAAGAAAAAGAAGATAAAAGAAGATACAAGGCACAAGCTCACTTATTTACCATAATTAAGGTTTGTTTTTCTAGTTAATTGGGCCTGATAATATGTTTTTAATTGTTTTAGAGTGTAGGTTTGACACTGTTGTTACTAATGAAATCTTTGTTAACATTATAGGTTGCAAGAGATGAAGACCTTAAGGAACAGATTGGGAAGGATATATATTTTGATCTTGTTGATCATGACAAAGTTCGTAGTTTCCGGATCCAGAAACAGACACCATTTCAACAATTTAAGGTACTTTCCTGTGTATCTTTTATTTTTTGTTTTCCAAAAAGGAAAGAAATTGCATCTGTTGTAGAAATGGGTTGTGATAAAAAAATTGGTAACTTGAAAACCTTGAAGACGAAGAACAATTGATCTGGATTTTCATGAGATATTTTGCTTCTAACTAAAATTTTCAACTTTTAAACTTTATCAACCTTTGACCTCCAATTTTATGCTGATATAGGAGGAGGTGGCCAAAGAATTTGGTGTACCTGTTCAGTTGCAGAGGTTCTGGATTTGGGCAAAGCGACAAAACCATACCTATCGTCCCAATCGCCCCCTTACGCCTCAGGAGGAATTACAGCAGGTAGTTTAATCCTTCTAATTGCTATTCATGCATGTAGTTTGCCTCTTTCTTCTGTATATATGAGTTTATTGCGTAGTAATACTCCAGCTAGTATAGAATCTGATCACCGCTACCTTTTTATTTCCAATATTATAATCTGTACATCTAATTATCTGATTTTTGGGTTCAAGTGTTTCCTGTTGTTTGGAGCGTGTTATTTTGTAGTATTTCAGAATTTCCTAGTGCAGGTTTCTCTGTTTTCTTTAAAAAATGAATTTGCCTCCTTGTATGTGGGAAACTTTATTGATTATAACAAAAGTTTAAGCAAGAGTCCCTTGCTAATAAATGTATGTTCATCATGTACCAATTTTTTTTTTTGGAAAATGGGTTGTAGGTTGGACAAATAAGAGAGGCATCTAACAAGGCAAACACTGCTGAGCTAAAGCTGTTTTTGGAGATAGAGCAGCTGGTAAGAATCTGGTTGCAAAGATTAATTGTTGAGGCCTTATCATTGAAAGAAAAACTGAAGCTAATTGATTAACAGGGAAGATGAGCTGAAATTGTCTTACTATTTTTTGTATGATTCAGGATTTACGTCCTATCCCTCCTCCTGAAAAATCTAAAGAAGATATTCTTCTTTTCTTTAAGCTTTATGACCCCGAGAAGGCACAATTAAGGTAATATTGTTTTCCATCTTTTCTTTATTAGCTCTTTCTATATAAAGTGGTCTACCACAGCTTTAGTAACAATCGCTCTACAAGAATTGAGTTTTTTTTTTTCTAATTCACTATACCTCATTTTCTTTTGTAATATTTTTTCATTTATTGTGCTACCAGGTATGTTGGCAGACTGATGGTGAAAAGTTCCAGTAAGCCTATGGATATAACTGGAAAACTGAATGAATTGGCTGGCTTTGCTCCTGATGAAGAAATAGAACTTTTTGAGGTTTGCTGCTGCTGTTGCCTCTTAATCCTTTTTTTGGTCATGCTTATGGTTATTTATAATGTTATTTAACAGTTTTTGGACTTTTTTTACAGGAAATTAAGTTTGAACCCTGTGTTATGTGCGAACATCTGGATAAGAAAATTTCATTCAGATTGTGTCAAGTAATGTTTCACTCGTTTCTACTGAAATCTTCCAGTCTCGTGTTTCTTTGCTGACATTGGTTTTTTGTTTTCAGATTGAAGATGGAGATATCATTTGCTTTCAGAAACCTCATGTTAACAAGGAGATTGAATGCCGCTACCCAGCTGTGCCTTTGTTTCTTGAATATGTCCAGAATCGTCAGGTATAATTCTACTTAGCACTGTTTCCTAAAGTTAAGCAGCTTGGTAGAGTTAGACTAAGAATTGCGCTCTAAAAACGATAAAATATCTTAATAAGCGAAAGAAGTGTTTAATGATTTAAGCTGTTCTATTGGAATGGTCTGATGCAGCAGCTCTAAACTTCAGTTGCCATATTATATTTGTACCACAAATTCCTAATATTTTAATCGAATCAGAGCAAATTCTATGCTGATATCACTCTAATTCTTTCTATTGTACTGGTATGCAAGTATTCCTGATTCTAATCATTCGTGTCGGCATAGCAAATTTGCAAATGTTCTGTGGAATTGTTTCTAGCTGGAATGATTTGTTGGTGATTAACCGTTGCGGCTTTTGTAATTTTGTAGGTGGTCCGATTTCGAGCTCTGGAAAAACCCAAAGAAGATGAGTTTGTTCTGGAGTTGTAAGTACCTCTGTTGACAAATTTGTTTTAGCTAATTGCAGTGCGGAAATCATAATTTTTTTTTCTTAGGTCAAAGCTGCACACTTATGACGATGTCGTGGAAAGAGTGGCTGAAAAGCTTGTTCTTGACGACCCATCCAAACTTAGGCTTACATCTCACAATTGTTATTCCCAGCAACCCAAACCTCAGCCTATCAAGTACCGTGGAGTAGACCATTTGTCAGATATGTTAGTTCACTACAATCAGGTATTGACGAGAAGTTCAGTGGATTTATTCTTCTTACTATATAATGCCTGTTTGCTTATTGGAATTTCTTTTTTCAGACGTCTGACATTTTGTATTATGAAGTTCTGGACATTCCTCTTCCAGAATTGCAAGGTCTTAAAACCTTAAAAGTTGCTTTCCATCATGCCACGAAGGAAGAAGTACGTGTTGATTTTTTTCTTTCTAATAGTCTTCTTTATATTGGATTAACTTTCAAGCCTATTAACTATCACTGTACAGGTGGTAATCCACAATATCAGACTACCTAAACAAAGCACGGTCGGAGATGTTATTAATGAACTCAAAACAAAGGTGGGTCGGTTTCGTTGCAATTTCTTTGTAAAATGGCTGGTTTAGTTTTGGAAGTAGTTGTTTTTCTCTCTTTTAATTGATCTGTGGATTGTTGCTATCTGGCTGGTTTTATATATCACTGAAAGGACTACATTAAATTTGTAATCCACTGAAACTGAAGGCATTCCACATCCAGATTATTGAGTGCATCTATTGCTGACCTCCATGCTTGTTGCTGATGAGATTTCGTTTTTGGGGATTTTTGGATTGTAATGGATTTCTATACATTCGATATTTGCAAGTTTATCTAAGGTTTATGCCTGGTACAGGTGGAGCTTTCACATCCGGATGCAGAACTGAGATTACTTGAGGTGTTTTACCACAAGATTTACAAGGTAACAAAGCTGACTTTTTATCCTTTACATTGTAGTCAATTTTCTCATGATCCTACAATCTCGACTACCGTATCTCCTGATGAAATTCTTGCAACCCTCTGAAATATAATGAACATTAACCCAAGGTAATGTCTTGCAGATTTTCCCATCAACTGAAAGAATTGAGAATATAAATGACCAGTACTGGACTTTACGAGCTGAGGAGGTATATTACTAGGCTGCGCCTTCTATTACCTTGGTTGTATCGTCACAGCTTTTTGATGTCTTCTAAAACAAAGATGCTAAACTTATTTTTTCTGAAACTTCAGATTCCGGAAGAAGAGAAGAATATTGGTCCAAATGATCGCTTAATTCTTGTGTACCACTTTGCCAAGGAGACTGGACAAAATCAGGTGCTAATAAGTTATCAAGCTTTTGTTGTTTAACCGTTACATGAGATCTAGCGTCTTGAAGTCGTGTGTGTGACAGTGTCTTAATCAGTATCATGTTTGTTTGTTCCTCAGCAAGTGCAAAACTTCGGGGAGCCCTTCTTCTTGGTTATCCATGAAGGTGAAACTCTAGAAGAAATTAAGAACCGGATCCAAAAGAAACTTCATGTATCTGATGAGGACTTTGCCAAGGTATGCACGTCTTGAGTAATGATGAAAACTAAATAAAGAATCAAAGGTGTTAATAGATGTCTCTGTAGTGTTTGGCGGAACTGGTAAAATTTCTAATGATTCATTCGTTTTGTAGTGGAAATTTGCATTTATGTCAATGGGGCGACCGGAGTATTTGCAGGACACAGATGTTGTTTATAATCGCTTTCAGGTACCTACTACTTAGCCTCTAATTTTTTTAGAAAAGCTCGTGCTCTAATATCTGATGATCTAACTCTTTTTTATTCTCGGATTTAAATTAATAAAGCAGAGAAGAGATGTCTATGGTGCGTTTGAGCAGTACCTCGGGTTGGAGCACACTGATACTACTCCTAAGAGGGCTTATGCAGCAAACCAGGTAACATTTTCTTGATTATTAGATTATTTTGCCTAAAGGAGGTATAACCAAAGTCCCTCTTTCGTGAATTGTTTTGCGTGGTGTCCTTGTAGAACCGACACACTTATGAGAAGCCGGTGAAAATATACAATTAGCCCACGAAAAGAAAATGAAGAAACACAAATGTCACGGATAGACATTGTGGGAGCAAGGTTTGGACCAAATGCATCGAATAAAAGAAGGGAAAGAGCTGAGTGTGAGGTGTGGTGTGGAGACCGTAGGATGTTGTAGAGAATTTGGGTCTGATAGGGTTTTGGGATTGCGCATTGATAGTGTGTTTTCCTTTTTTTTCTTAAATTTCTCTCTCGTGCTTCTTCAATACTTGGTGTTAATATATCAAATGTGTGAGACTATTGGCACATGCAATTTTTATTTTGCAAAAAAAAAAAAGAATGGAAGCCCGTCGCTTGGATTCGGGAGCGCGGTTGGGTTTCAGAGGTTTATAGAATATCGACCGAAACATTTGTAATTTTAGAGATTTGGGGTTTAAGAAGAGTTTTGACTACCACCGATTTGTATAGCTTTTGCATTCCTTCCAATTATTATTATTGCTTTGATTTGCCGAAACCACAATATTGATCGAGGGGCATGATTAAGCTGACCCGTGATGGTGGGTCCCACGTTTGGGGTTACAAAATATAAGGTATATTGTACAAAGTCATAACAATTGATACAGTAAATGGGTCTGAAACATTTCCAAGGATACGAGTTCTTGTGAGGATTTGTTCAAAAAGATGGGGATTTACACAAATAAATAAATAGAAACGCCGTCTTATGTGAAGACTCCCAAGCTCATAAAAAATAAAGTCTATATGGGTTGACTATAAGCTCTATGCAACTCTATAGGATACAACACCGTCTGTTGTCTCAACCACAAGTCTCTTCATCCGCGTCAGCAACACCATGCATGCTTTCTCCTTATGGCCTGCAATCATACAACCACTACATATCTATAATCTGGTCTAAAAATTACTGACCTGAGATGATCAACCTAGTAGCAGAGGAAAGATATGAACCTACCAAGTCCTAGACTCAGGATCTCATCTGCGCGGAAGTAGTAGGACCCCTTTGTTTCTTTCTTGCTACCAAGGAACGAGTTGAATTTCTCCACAGCACTGACCAGATCCTGGAAACATATTAAGGGGATCTGAAAGCGTTTAATCACTAAAAATACACAAAACATACAGTCTATTATTCAAACTTGATTCTGAATTCTACATTTTGACAGAATGCACAAAGCAGTGAGAGAGGTAAGAAATTATGAACAAAAATCAATTCAGTTGATATGGCAGGTTTAATGTCGACATTGCAGAACAACTGAATCAATACTATCGCAAGTATCAAGACTAACAGCTATTCTTCCCTGTACATAAAGAAGGATTTCGACATTAAAAACGTACAAGACATTGGAAGGAAATAAATAAATATGATTGATCACATAATTCTTGCAAACTAACTTGAACCTTCTATTAGTGGTACTGAAAGTTAAAAGAGCTGAAAACAACTAGCGAGTCCAGAATTGTAGGAGATAAGCAATTTTCAGTTTTGCAGAGGCAATGAATTTGATGGCAGGGAATTCATCCAAAATCATAAATTATTAGAAGTTGGAACTATGGAAGGATGAAATTTTCTTGGTTCTCCATTTTATTATATTGGTTTGATTCTTAACATTTTGTTGCCAGGAGATTGATGTAAACAAGAATTTGGATCATTTTCATACCTCCCACGATGCTAGAGACTTCATGTAAGAGGGGAGGCTTTCGTATTCTTCTTTTATCAACGTTATTGTATGCACTGAAGTTGTATCCATCTCTAGTGTTGAATATTCAGCTTCTGCAAGTAACAACTCTTAACATTATATATCGTAGACCAATGGAATTCACCAACAATCACATCACACTAGTAAAGGCTTAGAAATAACCATTGAAATGCTCAGACGCCATTGGAGCAGGTAAAGTTGATGCACTTGTGTCAAATGGTTTACCCCTGTATCATAGAAATTTTTTCCTGATGAGCGACTACAAGGAAACAAGTAAAGATTTATTATTTCTTAATGCATCAAACGTACTTCACTGGCTCTTCCAAAGATATGGCAGGATCTTTTGCATTATCATTAACTGGCAACAACAGTTGGAAAAGTAAGAAACATTAAGAACATGACCAGTATTGGAAAACCATCCAGTACATCCTAAGCAATTACCGCAAATCATAGCACTTTATCAACAGTAGAGAAAAATGTTGCTTCTTTTTCACCTTTTGAAGCTAGAGTTGCAAGACAAGCATCTGAAAGCCCAAGATTCTCCAAATTTAGTGAATCATCTAGACTAAGAAACATTAAGGAAATACAATCCAGCATCGAGCAAGAAACAAACATTCTAAGCTAACATTCCTTGTTTCAGAACTCGCGATAAGTAAACATTAATATGTAATAAATCCATGCTTAAAGGATGCAGATCGCGATAAGCAACTACCAGAAAATCAGAATTTGTCACTAAAGGTTCTAAAAGGATACAGATCGTCCTCGTCTAATCCTTTTATGATCGAACGTTGCAACGAATGAGGCTCCAAATCATCATCATCCGAATACTTTGTATAATCATGACCAAATTCTCCAACATCAGATTCTTCCTCATTTCTATCTTCATTAATCTCAATTTCTAGGTCTAAAAAAAAACAGAAATGTGAGAGAAACTTCGAAAGTCACTACATTTCCATTTCTAAAATTACAAAAGCCTAAGAGCAAATTCTCAGCTTTTCAAAATCGTAAAAAAGGAAAAGAGTACCAGGAACATAGCCAAAGTCTCTGAGTCGGTCCTGAAGATGTAGAATTTCCTCTTGGTTATTTCTATAGATCTGATTACAATGACCGAGAAGCTCCTCGAAGGAGACAGTACCGAACGACATGGAATCAAGGAAATTCAGGTCGGAACCCGTGGTTGAGATTCGACGATTCAAGCTCTTGATGAAAGTAGACGAAGCCGAATCTGCCAAATTTCGAGAAAACCCAAGAAAAAGAAGAAGAAGAAGGTGAAATTATTAGGGTTTATGACAAAAATCGGAGAAAGGGGAAATGAGAAAAAAGAGACCTAGAGGAATGGGACGACGACTGAGAGAGAGATTGAAAGCATCACAGCTGCTTTTAAGATGATTGCAGAATCCTCCTAAGCTCTTGCTCAATCTCTTGACCTCTTCCTCCATCTCTACCACTTTTTTTCTCTCTCTCTCTCTCACTCTCACTCTCTCCTTTTCTTTTTTTTTTTAAATCTCAGTTTTTGTTTTGGCGGGAAATTGGTTCCAAAGTTCGATTCGAATATACACGAAAATTACACTTTATAATGTCGAAAATGACTATACTTTAGTAATTGTATCGAAAATAACTAATTTAGTTTATCGAGTCTTTAACGTATTGCTATTTTTCATTTTTTTATATCGTCAATTAAATGATTTTGATTTTTTTTTATATACCATATTTCTGTTAAATGCTTAACGATTTGTGTCATCCGTCGGATCAACATCAACAATCGGATCGCACGTGTGTATATGATGTGACAGTGTGCACACGCACGAACTTCAATGATGCCGAAGAAAGAGATGAATAAACAAACTAGTCAATTTGTTGTGAGTTTCAGTCTCAATTCACTATCCATGGCTTTCTCTTCTTCATGCCTCACTCGCTCTCGCCTCTCCTCTAGAACCATCTCCGCGTTTCTCCGGCCTACGAGTCGTCAGCTCCACTCGACGGCCAAACCAACCGGTGAATCGTCCGTTATTTCACCGGAGAAGGGTCACCGGAGGTTCCCTAATTGGTTGACGAGCTCTCTTCTCCCGTTGGCTATTGCTGCCTCCGCCACCTCTTTCGCGTTACTGGACCAATCGCATCCTTCTATCAGCGAATCATCATCATCGGCTTTGGATTCTAGGTTCGTGGATTTTATAAATTGTTTGTTTAATTCCAAGTCTCGAAAAGTCTTTAAAATTGTTTCATTTTCTCTCTGCAGAGGTATAACTATTGGAGGAAAAGATAGCACTGAACCTGTAGTTAAAGGAGAATACAAACAAGTTCCTAGGGAGCTTATTGATGAATTGAAAACAATCCTTGAGGTGATGCAAATTTGTATTTGGTTTGTCTATTCCTCCTGTTTTTCCACTGTGGAGAAGTTATTAAGAAAGGGTTTTTATCTGTTTCTGAACTTAGTTGCCTATGTGTTTCCCTCTGTTTAAGGATAATTTGACAACGGACTACGATGAGAGGTTCTTCCATGGGAAACCCCAGAATAGTTTCCACAAGTCAGTAAACATTCCTGATGTTGTTGTTTTCCCAAGGTGAGTCTACTTATTGGCACAATGGTTTCTGCCATTCTAGATTAATATCACTGGTTGAGAATTGTTCTAATTGTAAGACTGTGACAACTGAGTGCCTTAAATTCGTTGCGGTTAATCTTTTGACCTCATCGTTTAAATTATACGACAAAAGAATTGCATTGATCACCATCCTCTTAAATATTGTTTAGGTCCGAAGAAGAAGTCTCCAAGATTCTTATATCCTGCAATGAATATAAGGTTTGTAAGTTTCACATGTAGAAGATTTACTGCTTAGTCTTTTCAATTCTTGTCTAAGCCAACCTGCTATATCAACTGAGATATCTAAGCTTTCTGGTCGATTGATCTTTCGGACTTTTATTACCCTGATTTTTTTGCTTGAATGAAGCTATTCTCTGCTCTTGAGCAAGAATTAAATCTGGCAATAATTTCTGTTTGTTTAGGTTCCTATTGTACCATATGGTGGGGCAACATCGATTGAGGGACATACCTTGGCTCCAAATGGAGGCGTATGCATTGACATGTCATCAATGAAGGTATGGCTAATCTTTTATGTCTGACATCACCGTCCTTGATTTTCATTAAGAATGTACATCACTTATGCTCTGCATACAAATGTTAGTGAAATTATGCCTATCTTCCTCACACTTCTTTTAAACTGTAGAGGGTGAAAGCATTACATGTGGAGGATATGGATGTTGTTGTTGAGCCTGGAATTGGTTGGCTGGAGCTAAATGAATATTTGGAACAATACGGTCTATTCTTTCCTCTTGATCCAGGTTAGGCAACATTGAGATAGTGCCCTAGCTCTCGGATCATAGCTTTCGTATTTGTCTTTTGTTGATACCTGGAACATATTTCAGATTGACTGATCTTATTTTTTTGTGAATGTCAATTAGCCTAAGAGAATTTTTATTTGCAGTCTCTGTATCATTCAACATCTTTAGCATTATGTTAAATTGACTCTTGAAATAGTATGAACTTGAAATACCACGTTCCTGAGTTCCGTTCAGCAATTCGATATCAAAACGTCGTGTGCAGGACCTGGTGCAACCATAGGAGGCATGTGTGCTACACGTTGCTCTGGTTCCTTAGCTGTAAGGTAGTTCCCTGACTATTCACTTAAGGTTCTTTCCCATATTCCTGAAAATTGTGGAGGTGCTTTAATCTTGTTGGCTATGACAATGCTGCTACTAGCTTGTAGGTACGGAACCATGCGTGACAATGTTATAAGCCTTAAGGTTTGTTGTTTCTTCTGCTGATTCATGTCTTATCATACAATTCTATTTTATTTATGTTATGATCATCTCAGGTGGTTCTTCCTAATGGAGATGTTGTGAAGACAGCTTCACGTGCTAGAAAGAGTGCTGCAGGGTTTGTCTTCAGTCTTCAACTGTTTTCTTGGTTCTTTGTTTGGATTTCTTTTTCTCGGCAATGATAGATTATAAATATAAATTGAATTGTATGTCTCCCAGTTGTTTGATTACCTATCATGTCACCAGCTAGAACTATAAGAAACTAGTTTATGTGATGTTCTTTGCTAATTGCAAGTTTGGAACAAAATTTAATATTTTTCTTCTTTATCATTTGAAGAACATCTTTTGAACCTTTTTTTGCTATTGTGCAAAAACATTAAAAGCTCAGTTCATTTGACTGATAAAAGTTCTCCCAAATGTTGGGAGGACTGAATATTTTGCATCCCTAAGCATTTGTTCTATCTGACAATATAATTTTGTTGCACTCTCTATTCTTCTCTCTTTGATGTTTTGATGTTGTTTCCACTGACGAAACCATCAAGAAGACTAATTTTAGCCGTTGAGGTAATGTTTGATACTTGTCTGCATGGTGTCTCAGGTACGATTTGACCCGCTTGATTATTGGGAGTGAGGGGACTTTGGGGGTCATAACTGAGGTTACCCTCCGGCTTCAGAGAATCCCGCAGCATTCAGTGGTATGTTGGCTTTTTCCTTATAGTAGGCTTCCCTTCTTTTTTGTTTGTGCTCTATATCAATTTTTTCGCCAAGCAGAAAAATATTCATGCTCCTTTGCTTTGTGATTTAGTTTCTCCCTGAAGGTTGAAACTGAGTTCAAATTTTTGGAAACAGATTAATGCTGAGCAAATTTATATCCCTTGCTAGTGAAATTATATGACAGTCAACTATCCCTGCTTTGGCTTAACTTGTTTCTTTGCTTAGTTTTTATTTCTCAACTCTTATATAAGCACAGTAAAATGAATATCAAACGAAATCTGAAGCATATTTATGTCATATTTTCAGGTGGCAATATGCAATTTTCCTACAGTTAAGGATGCTGCAGACGTGGCCATTGCCACTATGCAGACTGGAATACAGGTTAGACTTCTGCTTCTGAATGATATGATTTAAATTTTGTTAGAATCTTCTTAGACATACCTGTATCCCCATCAGGTGTCGAGAATGGAGCTCCTTGACGAGGTTCAAATCAGGGCTCTTAATATGGCAAATGGGAAAAACTTGACTGAAGCTCCAACTCTGATGTTCGAATTTATAGGGACAGGTAATGCCTCAACATATTTCTTGTACTTTCCAAGTGGTTTTTCAAGCAATCTAAGATTATACGTCTCTTGTAGCAGTTTCACTCTTTGTAAATAATATCCACAGTTGTTAAAGAAAGCATATTCACTCCCCTGTATCTTCTATTTCATCTGATCACAAGATTCTCATGCTCGGTCTTGCCACTAGACACATAAAGCAAGAATCATTGTCTTCTAGTTTCTCCTAATCATTTCTACTTTTGTTTTTCCTTTTCTCTCTCATTTAGAGGCATATGCACGTGAGCAGACTCAAATTGTTCAGCAGATTGCTTCTAAACACAATGGATCAGACTTTATGTTCGCAGAAGAATCTGAAGCAAAAAAGGAACTCTGGAAGGTAATTTTCTGTCCCACTCCCAACCCTTTCCACGTTCAACCTTCTAGCATAGAGTGAGAAGCAGAAAAGAACGAAAATATGTATCTCTTCTTGCTGTATTGTGTTCTTTTGCCAGCGGTTATGTTTTTGTGATATCGTCCAATTTTGATCTTTTGACAATCCTGGTTATGATTTACTATCAAATGTGTAGAAAACATTTTCAGGATATGTTCTTTGTAGAAAATGAGGCTATGGGCAAGGAAATATTCTTCATTGATATCTCTTTTGTCTACTTCTAATAAGATTGAGTAACCAAAGTCTCTATTTTTTATGCAGATAAGAAAAGAGGCGCTGTGGGCTTGCTATGCGATGGCGCCAGGTCATGAAGCAATGACTACGGTATGTTTTTTTTCTTTAGATACACTTTGGTTGTAGATGAAGTTTCTCCGCTACATCAGGAACCTCAAACCATGCTATGCCATAAATCTTTATTTTTTCCTTATAAGGTCGGACACCAAGGATTCATCTGTAACTATTTCTTCTACAGGATGTCTGTGTACCTTTGTCTCACCTCGCAGAAATAATATCAAGATCCAAGAAAGAGCTTGACGCATCAAAGTTGTTATGGTATCTTAGTTGCCTACTCAGCATCACGATTATACTAAGCATTATCTTTCTATGAAGTGTATGCTGATTAATGTTGCTCTACTTTCAGTACCGTCATTGCACATGCTGGAGATGGAAACTTTCATACATGTATCATGTTTGATCCGAACAATGAAGAGCAGCGAAGAGAAGCAGAAAGATTGAACGACTTTATGGTTCATGTTGCACTGTCCATGGATGGTAAAGGCCTTTTCCATTCTCTGTGTGTTTGCAAAATTACTAACAGATTTGGACTTTTTGACAAATTCCTAAGCATAAATGAAATTGGGAGTATAATATCTTTTGGTAGACATAATCAAAAAATAGGTTATATCTGTGTTCCTGATGTGGTGCTTGTTAGATTTCTTTATGTTTGCATCTCTCTTCTACTAGTTTGCATGTGATCCATTTATATATTGATTACAATGTGTATACGCTTGTTCCTCGATTTAGGAGACATGATTCTAGTGATGCCATATGGTTCTGAAAATACACTTTGTCCCATTTATCAGGAACATGTACTGGAGAGCACGGTGTTGGAACAGGAAAAATGAAAGTAACTCTTGTCTAAACCTTTCTTATTGCCTTAAAATAAAAATTAAAGTCCCATGTCCGAATTGTTTTTCTAGAATTTCCTCTGTTGGCATCATCACTAGATTTTATATCATGTCGTGTACATTTATATAATGTGTATTTGTGATTTTGAACGGTGTTTTTGGTTTATGTCATGGAAGTATCTGGAGAAGGAACACGGAATAGAAGCACTACAAACTATGAAGAAAATCAAGAAAACATTGGACCCAAACGATATCATGAACCCGGGAAAGCTGATCCCTCCTCATGTGTGCTTCTAAGTGTATTTCTTCAGGTAAAAACTCCAAAATGATTTATGGTTTCTCTTGCGGAAAAATAATAAGAGAGAAGAGTAAGTTAATTGTAATGTTGTTTGTGTAACAATCGTATCTTTGGTCTCATACTGTTTCTCTTTGGTCTGTAAAAGTAAAATCCAAAGTTTCATTTAAGTACAAAACACCTGATGCAAGCATTTGAATCATATTTTTCGTTTACTTGTTACCAAGTGGTAATCTTAGTAAAGAAGAGAGGGACTTGTGTATCTCCAAGCAACAACTCCTACCACTAGAGCCAAAATCATCGGGGCATTTTCCGACCTCGATCATTATATTACCTGCTCTTGGGCTTCTTCAGCGATGTAGTAGTTTTGAGTTTCTATTGTTTGTTCAAGATCTTGAGTCTTCTTAGATGTATAAAAAGGAGAGAAGAGTATGAAGTTGATAAGAAAGATCATTTGAAGGTAGAAATAGAACATAACGTCTCTTTCTTATCATTTACTAACATGTGATTTCAATTTTCTAAGTAGATTTTCTCAAATATATATCTTAACTAGTGGATCTTCTACGTTTTGACAAATCATAAGAGGAAAAGTCGACAGGAATGACGAATTCACATTAGAGGGTATCTATGTACACTCTCGACTTGCCGGCTTGATATTTCGAAAATACCCTTTGTTACTTCCATCCTCTATATATATATGTCAATCACATGACATTGTTACATATAAAATACAAAAAGAGAGAGACTAATTAGAAGAAGAATAAGAAATGGGGTCACTAGGAGAAGAACCACAAGTAACGGAAGATTGCATGGGTTTGCTTCAACTCCTAAGCAACGGCACCGTTTTAAGATCCCAAACCATTGACCTTATCACTCAACAAATCCCACTCAATAACCTCAAAACCGTTCTCTTCAAAGACTCCATCTTTCACAAACCTAACAATCTCCACCTCCGTCTCTACAAACCCATTTCCACCTCTAACCGGACCGACACCGCAACGCTCCTCCCCGTCGTGGTCTTCTTCCACGGTGGTGGCTTCTGTTTTGTCTCACGTTCTTGGCCTCTTTTTCACGTTCCAAATTCATGTATTTTTAGATCATTTTTCATTTCTGAAAAAATGAGTTAGTGGTTTATGAAAGAAATAGATAATCAGATATCAAGAACAGTAGTTGATATGTTTGGTACTTAGTGCGTCATGCATTATCCTCGTTTTCATGCATTATCCTCGTTTTCGTTTATTACCTCAGCTTAAATATGCTTATTTCTCCCGAGTCGTGACCATCATTGCTTGCACACACACACAATATATCTACTATATAAAAGTTGCTTGGTTCTCTCAAATAAAAAAAAGTGATATGTACATGGGATCTTTAGGGTTTTTGAGAAACAACTCGAAGATGAGTGGATTGCTTGTGAAATTTGATCACAATCTGTTTCAAACCTTCGACAGGGCAACATATCCGACCAAAACACCTCTATCAATTTCATCTACAAGGTTTAAGGTTTCATGTACTTTTTCTTTTAATATGTTTGGCTGTAAATTTTTTAGATTGGTTTCAGATTCATTTTATTTCCCCTGTTTACTAAATGAAGCGGCCAGTGCAGCTATAATAGAAGAAAGGTGACTTTTATAAAATAAAATAAAAGAATCTTTTTTCTAGCATGGCTTTTAGCAAGGTTTTTTCATCAGTTTTGTCTTTATATTTCTAAACAACATCCCAAAACTTGAGATTTAATATTTTATGGCAACATGGTTTTAGGTCATGAGAAAGAAAGATAAGGAGAAAGAGAGGGAGGGATATGGTGAGAGAGAGACATATGGTGTAAAGATAAAGTTAACAAAGAGAGGAGTAGCTAGCATGGGGAACGACTTGAATGTTTGGGATCAAATCAAGATGTGAATTATTATATCAATTATGTTGAGCGTTAATGGATTTTTAATAGCAAATACTCAAAAAGTGTTTTATACGACTATGAGGAGCTCGAAGAAAATCCGGAGGAAGATCTAAGAACATAATCTGCAACCTATGCGGTTATTATGTGTATTTTATAGAGGAAAAAGAGGTCGTGGAATCCATTCACCATGAGGTTAAATAACTAATAAACATGATTAACAGATCAGGGTTCCTCACCTTCCGGCGCAATATTATGCTGCCTTACAAGTCTAATATCTTGTTTGTATTACAACTTACTGGTTTTTTGTCTACTGCTTCCCACAACCAAAGTCGTATGCTCCGGAAGAATCCAGAACTCAGACCAAGCGTATTGAGCTTCTCAGACAACTTATTCTTTAACCGTATATCGGTATATCCAGAATGCCCATTTGAAGCTAAATGATTCAACAAGTAATATGTTGCATATGCAAAGGCCAGGATCTGAATCTATCATGAGGAACAATTTTCCCAAGCACAGAATGACAAAAGCCATAGCTTTGGTCCAATCATATTTAGACTTAGCTAGGACGATTCTACTTGGTCCATTAAAAAGCATGGTCTAACAAGTCCCAACATATTAAGAGGGATAAAAACAGAGTACCAAAACTCAAGAACAGAGGACAATAGTAATAGCATCTGTTATGAGGCTAATCCCCTCACGCAGCAAGGTTGATGTGGACTTCCACATGATACGTAAGATTGGATCCGGTGGTTACGCGTCACGCTTCGTGCTACCTCATAAGCAGGTTTCATCACTTAAGACAATATAATTAGCATGTTTAAATCTCTTTACTACTACTATTTTATAAAGTGGGAGGCAGATTATGTTTGTTTTTACTTCGAAACAAAATATACTCACTTTTTTTTTCCAACAAACACAATATACTTGACCTTATCATGTAAATATTGCATCGTTTTGATATAAGTTTTACCTTAGATTCAATTAAAGCAATGCTTTAGTGGGGATTCCATCTTTGGTACAATATTCTGTATTGTCTTCACACCATACATTAATTATTTAGTCAAACTTTTATCCTTTGAAATATGAAAAGATATGAAACAAAACAAAGAAAACCGTAAGAAAAAAATCAGAAAATGTTATTTATTTCTAAAACTTTTTATAAAGATTGAGAAAAACAAATTATATATATATTATAAAAGTTGGGTTTCAGAGTTTCTTGTGGTGATGACACGTGTCCTCAATTTTTTTAAAAGAAAAAGAAGCAAAGGGTTATAATCTCTTTTGGTCAAAAGTTGTATTGTTTGGAAGATGCATGTATTCTTTTGGCCAAAAGTTGTATAAATTGGAAGTTGTATGTATTCTAGAATTTTTAGGTTTTAAACAAAATTCTCTCGGCTTCCATATATCTTCTCAATTTCATGTTGTTGACTCCAGAAAAAAAAAGTTATATGGAACAATGATGAAGATTTGATCTCTCCAAATTATGCAGCATGAATCTTACCAATGTTCTTTTTTTTTTCTGGGCAATTAGTTTGTTCTCATTTTTTAGCAGATGGGTTTGTTGTTTGAGTTCAACCCAAATATTTGGTTAGTTGTTGACCAATCAATGTAAAAAGGTTCATTTCAATTTAATTTCTAGAAGATTTTAATACTTAACAATTTAACATTATATTTGGTTTATGGATTTATGGTGATTGTGAAGATGTTGCTAAAAGTAATATTTAAATAGCCAATAAGATCGAGAGGAGAATGATCTGTCAACTTGATTTATGGAAGATGAAAAGCCAACGAGTAAAGAAACTTATATGGATCCGAGCCATCTAAAAGGCAAAACCATTTTTGGCTCACCGTATTATCCAAGACGAGAATTTGTTCGAGTAAAAAATTTTCTTATATTTTTTTGTAAACTTGAGAGGACAAATAAACTTTTTATAAATATTATTGGCAGTGGAGAAGGAAATATTAAAAATGAATGTTCGTTTAAGATTTTAAAGATGTGGTATGTGTAACTCAAGTTTGAAAACGTAGTTGATTATTATAAAATACAAAAAATGAAATTTTCATTTTGAATTTTCTATTCAAGTTTGTATAGCATTTTCTAGATTAGTGTATAATTAATTAGAATGAAAATAAATAAATCAACTAATAATTAATAATAAAAGATTATATTTGGACATAAGTACATAACATAAAACATACAATTTTAGGAAATATAGAAAGTATTATTTATCATTTTAGATGCATAAAAATATTTTGCATTTTATATTGTATCGTTGTCATTTAACTTCTAATATAATATAATTTTTATTTTTTTTTAAGATTTTTTTCCGTATTTAACTTCTCAAATGATAAAGTGTTTTGTATTGTTATTGTCATTTTAGAAAAACTCTAATAATATAGAAAATTTTAGGTTTATAAGTATATTTTTTTTTTTTGCAATGACGGGTTAAAACTCTAGTTATATATAAACAAACTCGCGCGTATGCGCAGGTATTCACCTAGTAGTATAGATAAAACCAAATGCAAATAATAATGTCTCACATTTTAAAAATAATATTTAGTATATTCGAATGTGCATATATTCATTCATCTTTATCAACGTGGATTCAGTGGGATCGCATATGATTCAAGTGTGACGATTGACTCGTCTAGTTCATGGCCATTGTCATAAAGCCACATGTATAGTAAAAATCGGTATAGTCAATGTAAAATATCTTTATATATATATATATATATATATATAGGAGAAAAGAGTTTAAACTTTATCTTGTTGAAGGTTTTGGAGATTGTCACTACCAAAAGGTGCAACAAGAGATCATCACATGGCTAACCCTTTTGGACCAACGAGTCCTACACTCGAACCAATTAGCATAGAGCCAATGTTGGTGATTGTTGGCGGTTCAGAACTCTTGAGAGATAGGGCCAAAGAGTATGCATATAAATTGAAGAAGATGGGAGGAAAGAAAGTAGATTACATTGAATTCGAAAACGAGGAGCATGGTTTCTTCACCAAAAATCCATCTTCCGAGGCTGTGGAACACTTTATGGACAATTTGTCATAATACATTTTAGCATTTATAGGTAACGAAGAGTTTACTACAACTAGGCTTCCATCTCAATAAGTTTGCTTGGTGATTATATATATAGAACTAACGTATACAATGTTTTTTCGTATCTTTATGCAACTTATCAATCTCTAATGGTATATTTTTGGTAGATTTTTAGGCTTTTGCTTAATAACTATTTGCCATAAGATGTATGTCCAAGTTTATCTTATTATTTACGTGATCCCCCACAAATAGTATACAATTTTTGTTATTTCTAAATAGGAAAATAGTCTAAAATACACCATTTCGACATAATAAACTCCAACACATTTGGATTTACTTACGTGTATAAGTAGTACATGCCCAATATACTAAATAGATGGACTTGTTGAATGTAAAATATTGGGGATTAGTTGCTATACATTTAAACAATGGTATATGGCTAGCGGTGGAGCTAGATTAATTATAGAAATTACTTTGATCTTCGTTAACATAGACGCGTGTAGTGATTATGAATTAGTAAATTAGATTAATACTGACTGATTAGTGTATTAATTAAATATCAAGAAACGAACCAAATCCTCACGTAGGTTCAGTTATGATAATTTAAAATTATTTATTTATTTGAGAGTAGACTTATCATGTGCTATCTATGAGGGATAACTACACAATTTCAACTTGGATTTGCTTGACAAGTAAAGCTAATACAACACTTTCTAACATGACATCTGCTTGGAATGTGGTGATCACAGGGTCGAGAAAATATGGTTCCTCCGGGCGTGCATCCAAGCCCTGATGGAGCAGAAGTGTCATGTCCTGTTTCTATAGTGGAGTGGTTTATGAACTTTTATGGTGATACTAAGAGTTGGACGAAGAAACCTATCGAATGTATATGCAAAGCCGGGGAGGTTGTCAAAAAAAGATTGGACCCGTAAATCATATTGAAATCAATTATTTGGTTCATTATTTATTTATCAATCGAATTGCAAAAGTGATTGATCCTCGCAAAATTCTGGCTTTGAAAAGAGTTGACTTATCTTACATACTCCTGAGAAGCAGCCACATATGTTACATTTGGCAAGCCGATGTATTTCTTGATCTTGATCCCCATTGATATAATGGAGTGTTATAGGATGTGGCATATCCGGTATAATCTCTTTATCATCTATTATCGGTATTGTACTTTTGGTTTAATTCGTTTTGCTTGTCAAAACCAGAGTGTTGGTTAAGTTGGTTTACGTACCAACAGTAATACTTGTAAGAAAACAACGCCTTTTGGGGAATAATAATTCAGAACAATTTATCTTCTTCCTCTCGCTTTCTCTCTGATCATCATCACTTTCTTCCATTGATTCAGTATCTTCGAGGTGGGTTTTCTTCATCTTAACCATCTTCTAGAGCTGGTATCACCTTTCTTAGGATCTATTTAGTAGATCACTAGAAAGGATCTATCCTAACTCTTGATTACGTTATCATTGGTATCAGAACCCACCGGTTCTCGGCACTCACGATGACGGTGGAAACCAGACAACAAACGAGCGAGATGAGCAGACAACTCGATGAGCTCCGTCAAGCTCAGACGACGCAAGTGGAGAGGCACGATCGGCTTCAACAAACCACCGATCAGCTTCAACAAACCACCGATAGGCTTCAACAAACCATCGACTCCATGAATGAATCTCTCAATCGATTGGAAAGGATGATGGTTCAACATCTATCTCTGAAATCACCGATCCTCTCTGAATCTCCGCCGGAGATGAGCGCATCTCCATCCGAAGGTATAACAGCCTCTCCGACTCAGTCTCATCCCCCCGATCCTCCAGATCTTCGCCGATTTGTGCACGAATCTTCCGGGAGGTCCTCACTTGGAGTTGATCGGAGCCCAACGGTGCCTAACGGGTTCTCAACTCGGTTGACAAGGATCGAGTTTCCGGGTTTTGACAGTTCAGATTTACGAGGTTGGATCCAACGTTGTGAGCAGTACTTTGATCTTGATGGCACCTCAGCAGAGCGCAAAGTGAAGCTAGCTTCGTTGCACATGACCGGTAAAGCTTCAAAATGGCATTTCTCTTATATGGATAATCGATTTGGAAATTTTCCATCCTGGCCAGAATATGTTCTTGCTGTGGCTTCTCGCTTTGGTGATGTGTATGATGACCCTTTAGCTGAGCTGGTCAGTGTGAAGCAGGCCGGTGAATCTACCATGGTGTATTTGGAAAAATTTGAAAATGCTCTAGCTCGAGTGTCACTTCCTGATGCCCACTCTTTGAGCATTTTCCTGAGTAATATGGATCCTCATCTTGCTATGCAGGCCCGTAAGTTTGAGGTCAAGACAGTTTCTGCGGCAGCCAGAATTGCCAAACTTCATGAGAATGAATTGCTCCACACTCCCAGTAAACCCCCGCAGAGAGCTCCCTTCAGTCCCTCAAGATTTCAGAATATGGGAAAACCTCAAACGGCACCATTGTTAACTTCCCCTCGTTTTTCTGAAAATCCAAAGCCAAACTTCATTCCTCGCGTTGCTCCAGATCGCAATCCCAGAAAGTATACTGTCCAAGAGATGCAAGAACGTAAGAGTAATGGATTATGTATGTATTGCGATGAGGTATTTACACCGGGCCATCAACTGAAGCATAAGAGAGTTCAACTCTTAATCTTGGACTGTGAGGAAGATGAAACTTGTGAAGCGCAGCCACCACTTAATCAGCAGACTGAGGATGCTGATAGCCACCACCGCACAGTGGAAAACACTACGGACAAAGCTCCAATTATCTCTCTCAATGCTTTGAATGGTTCAACAACATTCAATTGCATGAGGATGGTAGGCCAAGTCGGTAAGAAAAGGTTGCAAATCTTGATAGATCCAGGTAGTACCCATAATTTCTTGGATTTACAGGTAGCTAAAGATCTAGGGTGCAGGCTAGAAGCAATTAAGCCAATGTCTGTAGTCGCTGCTTCTGGTACACTGGTAACCGATTACAAATGCGCTGCGTTTACTTGGAATCTTCAGGGCTACACTCTCTCCACTGAAATTAGAACACTACCGCTGGAATGTTGTGATCTAGTCTTGGGTGTACAATGGCTCATCACATTGGGACCTATCTGGTGGGATTTTTCCAACTTAAGGATGGAGTTCCATCTGAATGGTTTGAAGCATGTTCTGCGTGGTGTCACCAAAGTAGGCTGTAAGGTGATCAAAGGGACTAGCCTCAACAAACTCTTGCTTCAGTCCCCACAACTCGCCTTCCTGCAGTTAAGAGAAGTTAGTGAATCCTCCCCTACTAGCTCTTTGTTGCCTGAAGCAATGCTTTCTCACATCTCAGCCAGTGGTACCAAACCAGATGCGGATACTGCTCTTCAACCACTGCTGGACAATTATGGTGATCTATTTTCTGAGCCAAACCAGTTACCACCTTTTAGAGAAGGCTTTGATCATCAAATACCACTTGTGAAAGGCTCCAATCCAGTGAATCTCCGTCCTTACCGGTATTCGTCCCTCCAAAAGGACATTATTGAAAAAATGATTACGGACATGCTGGCTCAAGGTATCATACAAGATAGCTCTAGCCCTTACGCATCTCCTATTGTCCTGGTCAAGAAGAAGGACGGTACATGGCGCTTATGCGTCGATTATAGGGGTCTCAACCAACAAACTGTTAAGGACAAGTACCCTATCCCACTGCTCGAGGACCTATTGGATGAACTTGGAAGTTCACAATACTTCTCCAAGCTGGATCTCAGGGCAGGTTTTCACCAGTTACGTATGTCACCTCCTGATGTCTACAAAACTGCCTTCAAGACTCATGCTGGGCATTACGAGTTCCTTGTCATGCCGTTTGGATTGACCAACGCCCCTTGCACTTTCCAAGGCCTCATGAATCATGTTTTTCGGGAAGTGTCTAGAAAATTTGTCTTGGTCTTCTTTGATGACATCCTGGTCTACAGCTCTAGCTGGGCGGAACACTTGCAACACCTTGCTACGGTTTTTTCCATACTTCGACAGCAACAACTCTACCTCAAACCTTCCAAATGTACTTTTGGGGCCACCGTCATTGAGTATCTCGGCCACTTCATCTCTGTTGATGGAGTTAGTACTGACCCAAAGAAAATCAGTGCTATTGCAAATTGGCCTACTCCGACAAATCAGAAGCAGCTCAGAAGTTTCTTGGGTTTAGCTAACTACTACAGACGCTTCATCAAAGGTTATAGTGTTATTGCGAAGCCACTTTCAACACTTCTCCAGAAGGAAGGCTTCTTTTGGGGTACTGAAGCCACTTCTGCTTTCTTGTCTCTAAAACAGGCCTTAACGTCATCACCGGTTTTGGCTCTCCCTGACTTTGACAAAAATTTTGTAGTAGAGACCGATGCTTCTAATATTGGAATAGGAGCTGTCCTTATGCAGGATAATCACCCTATTTTCTTTATCAGCCGTGCCCTTGGACCAAGGCACCAATCACTATCAGTCTATGAGAAGGAACTAATGGATGTGGTTCATGCCGTTCAAACTTGGCATGCTTATTTGGCTCATCGTCCGTTTATCATTAAAACCGATCAGAGAAGCCTTAAATTTCTGATGGACCAGAAGGTTTCCACTCCCTTTCAACAAATGTGGCTGTCAAAGTTAATGGGATACACATTTGATATTCAGTATAAGCAGGGTAAGGAGAATTTTGCTGCTGATGCGCTTTCCCGAGTTTCAGGTTCTCAACTCCTCACCTTAGCTTTGTCTGAGGCTCAGCATGGGTTCCTTGACTCCTTGAAGCTCCTTTGGCAGACCGATCCCCATTTACAGACGGTGGTCTCTGACCTGCAAACCAACCCAGCTTCTCATCCTACTTTCTCCTATGTTAGTGATGAACTCCGACGTAAAGGTAAACTTGTGGTTGGTAACAGTTCCGAGTTGAAGCTGCAAATCCTGAAATGGCTCCATGACTCAGCTGTTGGTGGTCATTCCGGTCGTGATGCTACCTTGCAGAGGGTTAAGTCTCTTTTCTACTGGCCTAAGATGAGCCTTGAGGTTCAGAATTACGTTCGCAACTGCTCTATTTGTCAGCGTAACAAACCAGATTTAGCTGCTCAGCCAGGTCTCTTGCAGCCTCTTCCCATTCCCCTTGGAGTGTGGGAATCAGTTAGCTTGGATTTCATTGAGGGGCTTCCACCTTCCCATGGTAAACACTGCATACTTGTGGTTATTGACAGATTCAGCAAGCAAGCACATTTCATTGCCTTGTCTCATCCCTACACTGCCCTTGATGTGGGACAAGCATATCTGGATCACGTCTTTAAGCTTCACGGTATGCCTAAAGATATCGTCAGTGACAGGGACCCTACTTTCATGAGTGAAATCTGGACTGAACTGTTTCGCGTTCATGGTGTGGACCTTCGTTTCTCCACCTCTTATCACCCCCAAACAGATGGGCAGACCGAAGCCACCAACAAAACACTTGAGACTTATCTCCGGTGTATGACTTCTGATACTCCCCGCTCTTGGAGCCAGTGGTTACCATTAGCTGAATGGTGGTTCAACACGACCTTCAAGTCCTCCATTCAGAGCACCCCTTATGAGATTGTCTTCGGCCAGCCCCCTCCTCTTCATTTTCCTTATCTCCCTGGTGAGAGTACTTCTAAGGTGATCGATAGGAACCTGCAGAAAAGGGAGGCGTTGATTGTAATGCTGAAATTTCACCTCTTGCGGTCCCAGAACAGAATGAAGCAACAAGCAGACTCTCACCGTTCTCATAGAGAGTTCAAGCTTGGTGATTTTGTCTATCTCAAGCTCCAACCATACCGGCAACACTCTCTCAAAAGCCGTCAGGTTCCCCACAAACTCTCCCCTCGTTTCTATGGACCCTTTTGCGTGTTGGACCGCATCGGTAAAGTTGCGTATAAACTGGACCTTCCCCCCAACTCGGCCATACATAATGTCTTCCATGTCAGCCAACTTAAGCTCTGTCCGAACCCTCCCTCTGATTCTCCTTCCCTACCTCAGTACTTGGTTGATTTGGGAACTGATAAGGAACCTGAGATTGTCTTGGAGACGAAAATGGTCAAGCGCCATAACAAAGCTGTTACTAAAGTCTTGGTACAATGGAAAGGAGAACCTCCTGAGAAGGCCACTTGGGAATTCTACAAAGATTTCATCAGCAAGTTTCCACAATTTCAGCCTTGAGGACAAGTCTGCTTTCAACAGGGGAGTATTGTTATAGGATGTGGCATATCCGGTATAATCTCTTTATCATCTATTATCGGTATTGTACTTTTGGTTTAATTCGTTTTGCTTGTCAAAACCAGAGTATTGGTTAAGTTGGTTTACGTACCAACAGTAATACTTGTAAGAAAACAACGCCTTTTGGGGAATAATAATCCAGAACAATTTATCTTCTTCCTCTCGCTTTCTCTCTGATCATCATCACTTTCTTCCATTGATTCAGTATCTTCGAGGTGGGTTTTCTTCATCTTAACCATCTTCTAGAGCTGGTATCACCTTTCTTAGGATCTATTTAGTAGATCACTAGAAAGGATCTATCCTAACTCTTGATTACGTTATCATGGAGACAATATCCTTCTTCATAGTGGATCCACCATCTATCTTCTGGATGCAGTCTTGTGTAATAGAACGAAGATGTCGATAATTGGTCCCTTATATACTCTTCGTCTGATGACTAAAAGTTTGGTGGAACAAATGGGATCTCTGCTACCAACAAAGTTATTAAACTGAGAATGTTGAATTAATTTCATGTCTACACACATTGCAGTTAAATACTAGCATCAAACTAACCAACAATGCTTCTCCAAAATTGAAATTATATAATGCTTTTTAGCATGATCATATATCATCTATCACACTTGAAACAAGGAAGTATGTACAAGCATCAAGTAGCCCTATACATACAATTAGTGATAAAGAAATCAAGCAACAATGTACAAAAATACTAAGCATAATACGAACAAGTCAAACGGTCAAAAGTAAGTCCAATACCCTAGCTACATTGTCCTCTTCCTCTCTACACATACATAAAACCCAAAACCCAAAACCCAAAGACTTAAGGAAGACAAAAAAAAACCCAACTTGGTTGAATAAATGGCCACTCATCTTCCTCCTCCTCGTCATTCATCTACAGGTACAGAGATCAAATCTCACTCACATTTTCCCCATTTACGAGTTTTCATTTCTCTATTTTCTGATTTTTTGTCCCTTCAAGCAGGTGAGTATTACGCGATCAACAATCCGTTCTTCTTATTAGGACCAAAAAGGTTTACAGAGTTTAAGATGCTCGAGAACGAAGACATATTCGTGAGGTTAGATTTACCAAGACGTTCCAGAAGATGGCGTGAGTGTTTCTCTTCACGAATCGAAGAAAGAAGAAAGTAGTCGTTATCAGAGCGCACGAATCATAAATTGACGAACGCGATTACTCTTTCCGTAGCTACTTAACCATGATCGGACTCATCTGCGAAATGTCCAAGTTCACTTCTCACATGTCGGATGGTGTTCTTAGGCTTCGCCTCTCTAAGACAGAATTCGACCCACACCGACCTTCATGCTTGGGTAATCTTCTCTTTAATCTTTTTTTATAAATAAAAGATTGATTTTTTATTAAGGATCCCTATATATAACGTGTTTTTTTCTCTTAGTTTTTGTTACAGCTTCTATGGAGTACCCAAAATGTATATATTTATTGGCACAACTTTGTTTTCATATTACCAAATTCCAAAAAATGTTCAGGTCCCCACAAATATCCCCATGGCACAAATCCTCTGGGTATTCACTCACTATTCAAGCTTTAAGGTAATGGTTGATCAGGGGTTCAACATCTTCCAAATTAATTTAATTTTACTACTGAGATTGGGTATCCGTCTAAAAGAGAGTAATTTTATTCTTGTTTGATGTGGATCACAGATCCGAAGTTGAGTGTTGAAGCCAAACCCATATATGTTTGAGGGATCGAAGGACGCCTATGAGTCAAATCGCCTGGAAGAGCAGATGGTTCACGTGCGTGTAGACATGTCTAGTGTTCCTACAGACAACTTTAATGTCTCTTTCAAGGATGGGATAGTGAACGTGTTTTGTACACCCCCTGCTGTTAACGAAGACTGTAGTGGTCGCTCGTACTCTGATGATGTTGCTAAGCTCTCCCCTCTCTTCGACAGTTCTAAATATGGAATCGACAAGATTATCAAGAACGGTGTCATTCACCTCCTCATCTCTCCCAAGTGATATAAACATGTTTTTGTTTGTTAATGGAGCCAACCCTTCTTGTTTGGGGGAATGAATATGTTTATATCGACCAACTTTTGATATGTTCCAAACTTATTTTGGTTAGTATTTATATTTACTGAGTCTTGACTAAATTGTTATCATTTTCCATGGTCGCTATTGAATTGCAAATGTTGGGAAACCACCGGGTTTGTTGAATTAATGAATAGCCACATTAAAGGAATTTTTATCTCCACAAAGCTAATAATATTAGAGGGTCTATATGGTCAAACTACAAAAACAAGAGCTGATGATGACCAATAAATCATAACATTGAAGCTTCAAAGTCGGCAGAATTTCACAAGAGTACATATCACTGAACAAAGTTTCCGGACAGGATTCCAATGAGGGTTCATTGTCTCCAGTTTACATATTCCAAGAAATTATCCAATACACTCAGGCTCAGAAAATATACAGAGACTAAAATGGGATAACACTCGGTAGCAATTGACAACAGAGGAACCCTTAGTCCTCTTCCTCTCTACACATACATAAAACCCAAAACCCAGACACTTAAGGAAGACAAAACCCTAACAGTAAAACCCAGAGAGAAATTTTAGTGGAGAGGAAGACAAAAAAAAACCCAACTTGGTTGAATAAATGGCCACTCTTCTTCCTCCTCCTTGTCATTCATCTACAAGGACAAAGATCAAATCTAACTCACATTTTCCCCATTTACGAGTTTTCATTTCTCTATTTTCTGATTTTTTGTCCCTTCAAGCAGGTGAGTATTACGCGATCAACAATCCGTTTCTCTTGTCAGGACCAAAAAGGTTTACAGAGTTTAAGATACTCGAGAACGAAGACATGTTCGTGAGGTTAGATTTACCAAGGCGTTCCAGAAGATGGCGTGAGTGTTTCTCTTCACGAATCGAAGAAAGAAGAAAGTAGTCGTTATCAGAGCGCACGAATCATAAATTGACGAACGCGATTACTCTTTCCGTAGCTACTTAACCATGATCGGACTCATCTGCGAAATGTCCAAGTTCACTTCTCACATGTCGGATGGTGTTCTTAGGCTTCGCCTCTCTAAGACAGAATTCGACCCACACCGACCTTCATGCTTGGGTAATCTTCTCTTTAATCCTTTTTTATAAATAAAAGATTAATTTTTTATTAAGGATCCCTATATATAACGTGTTTTTTTCTCTTAGTTTTTGTTACAGCTTCCCTTAACCTGGAGTACCCAAAATGTATATATTTATTGGCACAACTTTGTTTTCTTATTACAAAATGCCAAAAAATGTTCAGGTCCCCACAAATATCCCCATGGCACAAATCCTCTGGGTATTCACTCACTATTCAAGCTTTAAGCTAATGGTTGATCAGGGGTTCAACATCTTCCAAATTAATTTAATTTTACTACTGAGATTGGGTATCCGTCTAAAAGAGAGTAATTTTATTCTTGTTTGATGTGGATCACAGATCCGAAGTTGAGTGTTGAAGCCAAACCCATATATGTTTGAGGGATCGAAGGACGCCTATGAGTCAAATCGCCTGGAAGAGCAGATGGTTCACGTGCGTGTAGACATGTCTAGTGTTCCTACAGACAACTTTAATGTCTCTTTCAAGGATGGGATAGTGAACGTGTTTTGTACACCCCCTGCTGTTAACGAAGACTGTAGTGGTCGCTCGTACTCTGATGATGTTGCTAAGCTCTCCCCTCTCTTCGACAGTTCTAAATATGGAATCGACAAGATTATCAAGAACGGTGTCATTCACCTCCTCATCTCTCCCAAGTGATATAAACATGTTTTTGTTTGTTAATGGAGCCAACCCTTCTTGTTTGGGGGAATGAATATGTTTATATCGACCAACTTTTGATATGTTCCAAACTTATTTTGGTTAGTATTTATATTTACTGAGTCTTGACTAAATTGTTATCATTTTCCATGGTCGCTATTGAATTGCAAATGTTGGGAAACCACCGGGTTTGTTGAATTAATGAATAGCCACATTAAAGGAATTTTTATCTCCACAAAGCTAATAATATTAGAGGGTCTATATGGTCAAACTACAAAAACAAGAGCTGATGATGACCAATAAATCATAACATTGAAGCTTCAAAGTCGGCAGAATTTCACAAGAGTACATATCACTGAACAAAGTTTCCGGACAGGATTCCAATGAGGGTTCATCGTCTCCAGTTTACATATTCCAAGAAATTATCCAATACACTCAGGCTCAGAAAATATACAGAGACTAAAATGGGATAACACTCGGTAGCAATTGACAACAGAGGAACCCTTAGTCCTCTTCCTCTCTACACATACATAAAACCCAAAACCCAGACACTTAAGGAAGACAAAACCCTAACAGTAAAACCCAGAGAGAAATTTTAGTGGAGAGGAAGACAAAAAAAAACCCAACTTGGTTGAATAAATGGCCACTCTTCTTCCTCCTCCTCGTCATTCATCTACAAGGACAAAGATCAAATCTAACTCACATTTTCCCCATTTACGAGTTTTCATTTCTCTGTTTTCTGATTTTTTGTCCCTCCAAGCTGGTGAGTATTACGCAATCAACAATCCGTTTCTCTTGTCAGGACCAAAAAGGTTTACAGAGTTTAAGATGCTTGAGAACGAAGACATGTTCGTGAGGTTAGATTTACCAGGCGTTCCAGAAGATGGCGTGAGTGTTTCTCTTAATGAATCGAAGAAAGCAGTCGTTATCAAAGCGCACGAACCAAAAATTGACGAACGTGATTACTCTTTCTATAGCTACTTAACCATGACCGGACACATCTGCGAAATCTCCAAGTTCACTTCTCACATGTCGGATGGTGATCTTAGGCTTCGCCTCTCTAAGACATAAATCGACCCACACCGACCTTTATGCTTGGGTAATCTTCTCTTTAATCTCTTTTTTATTTAAAAGATTAATTTTTTATTTAAGATCCCTATATATAATGTATTTTTTTCTCTTGGTTTTTGTTACAGCTGCCCTTAACCTGGAGTACCCAAAAGGTATCCGATTTTTGATATCCGATTTTTAGGATATCATATTTTTTTAAAAATATCCGCGAATATCCAATCTGATCCATTATATATCAAATATCTGAATTTATTTTAAATATCCGCGGATATCCGATCCGATACGTTATAATTTTAATTATTATTTAATTATTTAATTATTTTATTATAATAAATATTAAATACTTAGCAAAAGTAAATAAATCCAATACAATTATTTCCATTTGTACATCTATAATAACAAAAAAAAATAATTAATCATATACATTAGATATGAATTTTATATTATAATATATGTAACAGATCGGATCAGATATTCGGTTTTTCTAAAATAATATTTGCGATTTGCTTTGTTTTTTACGGATATTTAAATTTAGTATTTGTTTTGCTTTGAAATTTTACGAATATTCAGATTTTTCGGTTTGAATTAGAACGAATAACAAATCGGATGGTGGATTTTTTGCCAGCCTACTATTAAACTATTTGATATCAATATTTATATTTGATAGAAGTCGTTTTCGGTTACTTTACTTTCATACTACTTTTATCGTTCTATGGGAGTATATAGTGATATATTCTTATAATATTAATAATTTATTACTCTTGTAATAAATTCAACGCGAAGAATATTAATAATTTTGATTACTATCTCGAGTTCATAGAGATAGTAATCGGATCTATTTCTCAACAACTCCATAAATCCATGTGGCCTTTCTCCAGCCAAAGCAACCGTCATTTCACCGGCAAATGGGCGACGGAGAGGAGCTCTCTTCTCCCTTTGGCTATTGGTATCATTATCATCGGCTTTGGATTCTAGGTTGGTGAATTTGACTTTTCGTTTATTCAATTCCAAGTCGGAAAAGATAGCACTGAAACTGTAGTTAAAGGGGAATACAAACAAGTTCCTAAGGAGCTTATTGATGAATTGAAAACAGTGATGCAAATTTGATATATTTGGTTTGTCTATTCCTGTTTTTGAACTAGTCATTTGGCTCTGATGTATCTCGAAATTCCTGATTTTTGCGAATGTTATTGATCAACAACTCTCTACTTCAAATTTGAACAGCAATTTCGTTATTAAGAAAGGGTCCTTTTTATCTGTTTCTGAATTTAGCTGCCTATGTGTTTCCTTCTGTTTAAGGATAACTTGACAACGGGCTACGATGAGAGGTTCTTCCATGGGAATAGTTTCCACAAGTCAATAAACATTCCTGATCTTGTTGTTTTCCCGAGGTGAGTCTACTTATCGCCACAATGGTTTCTGCCATTCTAGATTAATATCTGTAGTTGAGAATAGCTCTAATTGTAAGGCTGTCACAACTGAGTGCCTTAAATCTGTTTGTGTTTAATCTTTTGACTTCATTGTTGAAATTTTAAGACAAAAGAAATGCGTTGATCATCGTCCTCGTAAATATTGTTTAGGTCGGAAGAACAAGTCTCCAAGATTCTTAAATCCTGCTATGAATATAAGGTTTGTAAGTTTGACCCTGTAGGAAATTCACTGCTCAGTCGTTTCAATTCTAGTCTAAGCCAACTTGCTATATCACTTGAGATATCTAAGCTTCCTGGTGGAATGATCATTCGGACTTTAATTTCTCTGATTTTTTTGCTTGATTTAACCAGCTATTCTCTCTTCTTAAGCAAGAATTAATCCTGGCAATATTTTCTGTTTGTTTAGGTTCCTATTGTACCATATGGTGGGGCTACATCGATCGAGGGTCATACCCTGGCTCCAAATGGAGGCGTATGCATTGACATGTCATCAATGAAGGTATGGCTAATCTTTTATGTCTGTCTGACATCAACGCCCTTGATTTTCCTTAAGAATTTGCATCACTTACACTCCGCATACAAATGTTATTGAAATTATGCCTCTCTTCCTCACACTTCTTTCAAACTGTAGAGGGTGAAAGCATTACATGTGGAGGATATGGACGTTGTTGTTGAGCCTGGAATTGGTTGGCTGGAGCTAAATGAATATTTGGAACAATACGGTCTATTCTTTCCTCTTGATCCAGGTTAGGCAACATTGAGATAGTGCCCTAGCTCTCGGATCATAGCTTTCATATTTGTCTTTTGTTGATACCTGGAACATATTTCAGATTGACTGATCTTATTTTATGTGAATTTCAATTACCCTAGGAGAGTTATTAGTCGCAGTCGCTGTATCATTCAGCATCTTTAGCATTGTGTTAAACTGACTCTTGAAATAGTACGAGCTTGAATTTCCACGTTTATGGGTTCCATTCAGCAATTTGATAACAAAAAGTCGGGTGCAGGACCTGGTGTAACCATAGGAGGCATGTGTGCTACACGTTGCTCTGGTTCCTTAGCTGTAAGGTAGTTCCCCTGACTATTCACTTAAGTTGCTTGCACATCTTTCTGAAAATTGTGGGGGTGCTTTAATCTTGTTGGCTATGACAATGCTGCTACTAGCTTGTAGGTACGGAACCATGCGTGACAATGTTATAAGCCTTAAGGTTTGTTGTTTCTTCTGCTGATTCATGTCTTATCATACAATTCTATTTTATTTATGTTATGATCATCTCAGGTGGTTCTTCCTAATGGAGATGTTGCGAAGACAGCTTCACGTGCTAGAAAGAGTGCTGCAGGGTTTGTCTTCAGTCTTCAACTGTTGTTTTCTTGGTTCTTTGTTTGTATTTCTTTTTTCCCTGAAGACTAATTTTAGCCGTTGAGCTAATGTTTGATACTATTCTGCATGGTGTCTCAGATACGATTTGACCCGCTTGATTATTGGGAGTGAGGGGACTTTGGGGGTCATAACTGAGGTTACCCTCCGGCTTCAGAGAATCCCGCAGCATTCAGTGGTATGGTGACTTCTTCCTTATTCCTTATAGTAGGTTTCCCTTCTTTATTGTATGAGTTCTATATCAATTTTTACGCCAAGCAGAAATATATTCATGCTCCTTTGCTTTGTGATTTAGTCTCCCTGAAGGTCGAAACTGAGTTCAAATTTTTCGAAACAGATTAATGTTAGCTAATTTATATCCCTTGCCAGTGAAATCATATACACTGATTGGACTGTCAAGTATCCCTGCTTTGGCTTAACTTGTTTCTTTGCTTAATTTTTATTTCTCTACTCTTAAATGAGCGGAGTAAAATAAACTATAGGTAAAGCATATATATGTCATATTTTCAGGTGGCAATATGCAATTTCCCTACAGTTAAGGATGCTGCAGACGTGGCCATTGCCACTATGCTGACTGGAATACAGGTTAGACTTCTGCTTCTGAATGATATGATTTAAATTTTTGTTAGAATCTTCTTAGCCGTACTTGTATCCCCATCAGGTGTCGAGAATGGAGCTCCTCGACGAGGTTCAAATCAGGGCTCTTAATATGGCGAACGGGAAAAACTTGAATGAAGCTCCAACTCTGATGTTCGAATTTATAGGGACAGGTGATGCCTCAACATATTTCTTGTACTTTCCAAATGGTTTTTCAAGCAATCTAAGATTATACGTCTCTTGTAGCAGTTTCACTCTTTGTATATAATATCCAAAGTTGTTAAAGAAAGCATATTCACTCCCCTCTATCTTCTATTTCATCTGATGACAGGATTCTCATGCTCGGTCGTGCCACTAGACACATAAAGCAAGAATCATTGTCTTCTAGTTTCTCCTAATCATTTTTTTATTTTTGTTTTTCCTTTTCTCTCTCGTTTAGGGGGATATGCTCGTTAGCAGACTCAAATTGTTCAGCAGATTGCTTCTAAACGCAATGGATCAGACTTTATGTTCGCAGAAGCAAAAAAGGAACTCTGGAAGGTAGTTTTCTGTCTCACTCCTAATTCTTTCCACCTTCAACCTTCCAGCATAGAAAAGAAGGAAAATATGTATCTACTCTTCTAAGTGTATTTCTTCAGGTAACGTTCCACTGGTAAAATATGTCAGTGAAACTCCAAAATGATTTATGGTTTCTCTTGCGGAAAAAATAATAAGAAAGAAGAGTAAGTTAACTGTAATGTTGTTTGTGTAACAATCGTATCTTTGGTCTCATACTGTTTCTCTTTGGTCTGTAAAAGTAAAATCCAAAGTTTCATTTAAGTAGCTAATGCAAGCATTTGAATCATATTTTGCGTTTACTTGTTACTAAGTGGTAATCTAAGTAAAGAAGAGAGGGACGTGCTGTGTATCTTCAAGCACCAACTCTTACCACTAGAACCAAAATCATTGGGGCATTTTCCGACCTCGATCATTATATTCGATATCGGTTTACTGGAATAGGTATAAAAAATACGTGATCTTGGGCTTCTTCAGCGATGTAGTAGTTTTGAGTTTCCATTGTATATTGAACATCTTTTGAGTATTGAGTCTCTTAGATATATAAAAAAGAGGAGAGTATGAAGTTGATAAGAGAGATCATTTGAAGGTAGAGGTAGAACATAACGTCTCTTTCTTATCATTTACTAACATGTGATTTCAATCTTATCATTTACTAACATGTGATTTCAATTTTCTAAGTAGATTTTCTCAAATATATATCTTAACTAGTGGATCTTCTACGTTTGACAAATCATCATAAGAGGAAAAGTCGATAGGAATGACGAATTCACATTAGACGAATCAGCCGCAAAACAATAAAAACGTGGGCTCCCTCCTCAAAAGATTTTGAGATATATATCAATCTATGTACACTCTCGACTTGCCGACTTGATATTACGAAAACACCCTTTGTTACTTCCATCCTCTATATATATATGTCAATCACATGACATTGTTACATATAAAATACAAAAAGAGAGAGACTAATTAGAAGAAGAAGAAGAAATGGGGTCACTAGGAGAAGAACCACAAGTAACGGAAGATTGCATGGGTTTGCTTCAACTCCTAAGCAACGGCACCGTTTTAAGATCCCAAACCATTGACCTTATCAATCAACAAATCCCACTCAATAACCTCAAAACCGTTCTCTTCAAAGACTCCATCTTTCACAAACCTAACAATCTCCACCTCCGTCTCTACAAACCCATTTCCACCTCTAACCGGACCGACACCGCAACGCTCCTTCCCGTCGTGGTCTTCTTCCACGGTGGTGGCTTCTGCTTTGGCTCACGTTCTTGGCCTCCTTTTCACAACTTCTGTCTTACTCTTGCATCTTCCCTCCATGCCCTTGTGGTCGCACCGGACTACCGGTTAGCACCCGAACACCGCCTCCCGGCCGCCTTCGAGGACGCAGAGGCGGCCCTTACGTGGCTCCGGGACGAGGCTGTTTCCGGTGGTGTGGACCATTGGTTTGAAGGTGGACCGGGCGTTGACTTTGACCGGGTTTTTGTCCTTGGTGATTCCTCCGGTGGGAACATAGCTCATCAACTCGCTGTCCGGTTTGGGTCCGGTTCGATCGATTTAAGGCCGGTTCGGGTTCGTGGTTACGTTCTTTTGGGGCCGTTTTTTGGCGGGGAAGAGAGGACTAAGTCCGAGGATGGTCCTTCTGAAGCTCTACTCAGCTTGGATTTGCTTGACAAGTAAGCTAACACAACACTTTCTATATATTTTAATTATCTTTACTCTTTAGACGAATATATTTGATTCGTGCATAAACATTAAAATACATACAAGTTCATTGAATTACTAGTCATGCATGACTTCATTGCTAATATCCTCACTATTAAACTACTTGACATAAATATTTATATTTGTTATAGAAGTCGTTTTCGGTTACTTTAATTTTATACTATCTTTCTAGTTTCTATGCGAGTAATGCCAATTAAATCGTTGGAGTAAATTGCCGAGTCGCATGAGAGAGACAGCTAGAGTCGCAGTGCCTCTTCATGAATACACAAACATGTCTTGGTTTAGATTCCAAAACTATACAATTATTTTTAATAGAATTATTTGATATTTTAATTTCTTATGTCCATAGTCGAGTTTATATACATATAATTTAAAATTTCTTTAACCGAAAGATCAATTTTCGATACTAAAACCATAAACAAGTGGGGGTATTATAAAGTATAATATCGAATTTGCCGACTAGTTCAAAGGGGTAGCAATTCTATGACAAAAAAAAACATTTAACTTTCTAAGGAAAACGACTTTTTTCCCTACCAATATCAATAGGCATTTATTTTGTTTAAAATCATATACTAACAGACAAAACATATATAGTGATATATATTTTACTCTTGTAATAAATTCAACGTGAAGAATAATAATAATTTTGATTAGTTTAACTAGCTAAGACGTATGATTTAGGCCTATCACATGATTGTTAAATTATTACGTCAGAAAAATTAGTCAATATGCTTGATCTACTAATCCTCCACTATTTGATTAGTCTCAAATCAGTCAACATTAAGATAGCTTTTCAAAGATTAGGGTCTCCCATCACAGTGGATACACCTATAGGTTTTGAAAAAAACATCCAGTAGATTGACGACAACTTAGAAACTATCTTATATGGAAAGTAATCGAATTACAAAAACCTGAAACTTGATAAACAAAAAAAAAACATGACAGGCAATTAGAGACCCTACCATTTGACGATTCTAATAAGTTCTTGAAGTTTTTTTTGTTGGAAAATGGTCTAAAACAAGAAGAATATGCAGCATCTATGCTAATCAATAATTCGTAATAGCTACACAAATTAGCTAAAAAATTATAAAAACTACACGAACTTATAGTTAATTGACCGGCTCAATATGATTTTAACTATGTTTGATTAATTATTTGTCCATTTTGATGATATTTTTCGGGCAAATGTCTATGATTAGTTAGCAAACTATGTAAAATTTAAAATTAACAACTATAAAAGTAGTCTTGATTCTAGAAAACGATATACAATTACTATGATTATGTTAAACATTGTCTTAAAGAAAAAAATCTCAAAACAAGTTTTAAAATTGTAATTGGTATTTGCAACTAAAAATGGTTCTAAACTAAAAACGTTGAGTTTTACAAAGTTCACTTACCAATTATCAATATTAGTGAGTTTGTGTAGTTTAGACGGGTTTCTATAAACTCGTGTAATCTGAAAATGATGATATAAGTTTGTGAAATGTTCCAAATTCATGGTTTTGAGGCCATTTTTCATTTATGAATAAATGAATTAGTGGTTGATGGAATAAATAGATAATTAGATATCAAGAACAGTAGTTGATATATTTGGAACTTAGATAGTGCGTCATGCATTATCCTCGTTTTCCTTTATTATCTCAACTTAAATATTAGGGGTGGGCAAATTATCTGAATCCGAAATCCGAATCCGAACCCGATCCGAAGTAGGCGGTATTGGTCGGTTTCGGTTCTAGTGAAATAACCGAATGATTCTCATGTTGTTTTACGTTCGGGTTCCAATTAAACCCGAAACCGAAGTCAAAACCGAAACAAACCAAACATGTATACGCCTATAACCTATCACTAAATGTTTCTCTTCTGTCTTCCCTCTTCCTTATCCGAAATCCAAAGCAAAACACTCCTAGATCTCTTTCCTCACTTAATATATAAACAAAATTTGGTTCAACAGACCTTAATATATATTTTTCTAGACATTTCAGTTGATGTTTTAAGTTCTTAATTTATTTTCTTTGGTCACACTTTTAAGTTTTTAATTATGAATACAAGAATGTACTTGTTGTGTTCATTTGTTAGTTTTGAATCTTCTTCTGATGCAATAATCACTTTAATTTATTTACATTATTATGAGGTACTTCGGATCTACCAAAACCGAACCGAATCCGAAGGGATCCGATCCGATACCATACCGAAAAATATAAACCCGAATGGTATTTCTAGGTCTAAACCAAAAATTCGAAAAAGCGAAATACCCGAACCGAATCCGAACGGAACACCGAATGCTCACCCTATTAAATATGCTTACGTTTCTCTTGAGTCGTGACCATCATTGCTTGCACACACAATATAACATAGATAAAACCAAATGCAAATAATGTGATCACATTTTAAAAATAATATTTAGCATATTCGAATGTGCATATTCATTCATGTTTATCAACGTGGATTCATTGGGATCGCATATCATTCAAGTCTTCTCTCCAATTGATCGTTTCTCTTTTTCTATTTGAACAATGTGATGATTGACTCGTCTAGTTCATGGCCATTGTCATAAAGCCATATGTATAGTAAATATTGGTATAGTCAATGTCAATATTTATATTAAAATAAAAAAGGAGAAAAGAGGCTAAACTTTATCTTGTTGAAGGTTTTGGAGATTGTCACTACCAAAAGGCGCAACAAGAGATCATCCCATGGCTAACCCTTTTGGACCGACAAGTCCAAGACTAGAACCGATTAGCTTAGAGCCAATGTTGGTGATTGTTGGCGGCTCAGAACTCTTGAGAGATAGGGGCAAAGAGTATGCATATAGAATGAAGAAGATGGGAGGAAAGAAAGTAGACTTTATTGAATTCGAAAACGAGGAACACGGTTTCTTCACCAAAAATCCATCTTCCGAGGCTTCGGAACAACTTCTTCGTAACATTGGAGATTTTATGGACAATTTCTCTACTACATTTTAGCATTTATATGTAACTAAGAGTTTACAACAATTAGGATTCCATCTCAATAAGTTTGCTTGGTCATTATATATATAGAGAACGCGTACAACGTTTCTGGTTCGTATCCTTATCCGAACGTATCCATCTGTAATGATATATTTTTCGGAAGTTTTTTTTCTTTTTTTTCGCCAATTAACTCTTTGCCATAAGAAGTATGTCCAAGTTTATCTCATTATTTATATGCTCGTCTCTGCCCCAAAATAGTATTGGTATATATTCAGGTTTATCTTACTTTTAAATAGGAAAATAGTCTAGAATACCCCATTTCAACATAATAAACTCAAACATATTTGAATTTACATACATTTATCAAGATTTCCCCAATATTTTAAATACATGAACTTGTTGTATGTAAGATATTGGGGATCACTTGGTGGAGCTAGGTTATAAGAAATCATTTTGATCTTCGTTGACGTAGAAGTGTGTAATGATTATGAATTAGTAAATTAGATTAACATTGACTGATTAGTGTATTAATTAAATAGCAAGAAACCAACCAAATCTTTAGGTATGTTCTAATATGGATCATAGTTATATATTAATTCAATTTATTTATTTGGGAGTAGATTTATCATCTAATATCTATGAGATAACTAGAGGAAATATATGCAAAAAAAACTATACTGTAAATGTCGACTTGTTAAGATTTCAATATCCACGGCCCAATACTTCCACAAGGAAACGCCAGCTTTCCACAATAACATAGAAGATCTTTATATCAGAATCATCCAATAAACGTTGAAGCTTTCCACAAAATTTTAGTATTACCAAACCAAATCTTCGTACGGTTTTAGTTTAGTCAAAGTAGTTGATTACCACTTAATCTTTTATTTTTTTATTCCGTCTTCGACAATTTTTACACGTGCATTTTCAAATTTAAATAAAATCACTATAATTTTTTTTTTTTTATCGTCTTTAGTTATCAAACTTCATTTAGAAAAGTTTTACCATATATTTATATCAAAACAAGAACGGTTCGCTAATGTGTCCAATTTAGAATTGCTTCGAAATAAAACCATATTAGTATTGCTAATGTGTCGTCAACGAATATTGTTCTCACTTAATTACTTGTGCGAAATAAATTATTTTTGTATTTCATCTGTTGAATTCTTATGTGATGTAATCTATTTTAAATTAGTTTTAGTAAAATAAAATGTTAACCAAAATTTTCACCGCACTCACTATCTTAAAACAATAAAAACTGAAATCAAGTCACATCTCTAGGCCATTCGGGTATAACCTAGCTCGCCCCGTTTCTCGCCGTAAGATACTTGACATTCGAAGAATCTATTGCCGTCTGCATCAACACACACTCTGGTGCATAGCAGTGCATGACTCATATCCTCGAAGTTTTTCGATTGGTGGATTGTAGATTTACTATATAAAAAAAAACTGAATTATAACAAACAAAATAAAATTAAACATTAGGTTGCTATAATCAGATCAACCGATTTTTTTTTTGCATATATTTACCTATATATTCCAGACTTTGTTTGTCTATACTTATCATAAAAAATATTAAAAAAAATGTGTGAGTGAGGTTATTAAACAAATGGCGATTTAACTAAGTTGATGGTAATATATGCTAATATCTTCTTTTTTTAATTTGCCAAATCAAAACGCAGAAAAAGTTACAGAATTATCTGCGCCGAAGATTGTAATATGATCAGAATACGCACGGTAGACCAACTCTAAGTGCTTCCTCCAACATCCACTTGAATAGTGCATCTCGTTCTTCAAAGTTAGATATTTTGTACTGGTAAAGATGCTCAACCACTCTAGTTCGACATGTAAACTTCTCAACATGTGGCTGTGAACAAAAAAATACAAATTACAACTAGAGATTAAGTAGCAAAATTAAAGAATGTAAAAACACATGTACAATGTTAAATCGATATGCTTAAACTCTTTGATATTTATAAGGAAATTCGTTTGACCACGACTTTCCAAACGAATAAGGTTTATAATCGAAATAAATTATCCAAAAGTCTAGCGTTCGATTGGTCAGTGCAATCGATATGCAGCAAAACATGAGTCAAAAATAGTGGAACCATTTTTCGCCAAAAAAAAAAAATACTCGAGGTCAGTCAATTTCAACCCCTCCACAAAGGACAACGCTCATCACTCTTTGCCATGTGATATCAACACCATATCCATTTAACGAATCCGTATACTCACAAAAAAATATCTATTTAACAAATATGTATACTCACAAAAAACAAGCAAAATTTATTAACCCATTATACCAATTTCTATAGAGATCTAACATATGCATAATAACCAAATAAGAAAAAAATTGATACAAAAATCACAGATTTGAGGAGAATTTGAATATTTTAAGACGACTAAGAGATGATGCATGAAGAGTAGAGGCGAAGAGATGTATTTAAGTAGCTAACACCTAGTCAAATGATATTAACACCGGATCCATTTCACAAATATGTATACTCACAAAAAACAAGTGAAATTTATTAATCCATTACATTAATTTTTTATAGAAATCTAATAAGCATAATAATCAAATAAAAAAAAAAAGGTTATAGAAGGATCATAGATATGAGGAAAAACCGAATACCTGAAAAGTGAAAACGACTGAGAGAGGCTACAAGAAGAAAAAAGACGATAAAATCACACTAATCGAAAAGATGAGATAATTGCAAAGTCGTTTAATTTACAACTTACAAAATTAGTGATTGGTTGATCCATGCGGCATCTATTTTACACTCTTATAAAAATCCAGATTAGCTGACCTGTCAGTTAAAGATCTCAACCGTTTAAATCTTAACCCTAAAAACTAATCCTCACCGTTGATTCATTTTTTTTTTCTTACCACTCGCTTTTACCAAAAATAAAAAAGCTTCACGAGACTCTCCATTGCAATCGAAAGATAAAAACAGAAGCTTTTTAGGGTTTCAAAAAAAAAAACCAGAGGGAAAAAAGAAACAATTCTCTCTCTCTCTTTCTCTTTCGTTTCCACGATTTGTTTCTGTTTCCCTTCGATTCCCAACTGGGTTTTTGTTTCTCTTTTTGTTTTCCCAGAAAATTCGAGAAGAGAGAGAAATTGTTTTCGTTTTCTGTTAATTTCCCGGAATAAAAAAGTCATAGAGGTTCATAGATAGACGAAGAAGGAGAGAATTGTTAGCTTTTTTTTGTGTGTTTTCCTTCCGATAAGCTTATTTCCCTGGGCAAATTTCCGACTTTTGCCTTTTCTTGGTGGTTGTTGAAGGTAAAGTCTCTCGATTTATGTCTCTATTTACTTTTTACTACTCTATTCCGATTGAAAAAGCTTTCCTTTTTTTGTTTTTTCGCGACGAGAAAGCTCGACCGATCGATTTAAGATTGAATCTTGTTTGTGGGAGATTGACTTTTATATGAGCTAATTTGTGGTGGTTTTCGCAGAATTCGATTCAGCTGGATTGGTGGCGATTCGAGGTCTTCCACGGCGCTAAATTCGCGGTTTTGCGCATAAGAGAAGTCTTTGGTGATATGTTTATGTGACACAACCTTGGGATTGTAAAAACTCTTTATGGATTTGGTAATTGTATCACCTCCCAGGGATGTGGTTAGATGTTGTGATTGTGGATGTGATTGCTCTTTGAATAATGCTTATTCGCCGAGTTCTTGGATTCGGTCTGTGAAGAGAAAATACGAGGAATTCGAGGATGAGAAACCATTCTACATACCTGAGCTTGAGCTGGACTTGTCTTCTAATGCTAAAGTTCAAATCGAGAACGAATGTGAACTGTTGCGTGAAACTGTTACCAGCCAACAGGAATCGATTCAGGATTTGTATGCTGAGCTTGACGAAGAGCGGAATGCTGCTTCGACAGCTGCCAGCGAGGCAATGTCTATGATATTGCGGTTGCAGAGGGAGAAGGCTGAGTTACAAATGGAATTGAGACAGTTTAAGCGTTTTGCTGAGGATAAAATGGAGCATGATCAGCAAGAGCTTGCGGCTCTTGAAGATTTGATATATAAGAGAGAGCAGACTATTCAGGCTTTGACATGTGAAGCTCAGGCTTATAGGCATAGAATGATGAGTTACGGGGTCACTGAGTCCGAGCTTGATGGTGAGAAGAACATGCTTAGCCGTAACCCGAGCATGATCGACAATGATTTCCAATATGACCTCCCTACGTATGACTACCCTCATCTCAAGTGCAGTTTGAATGAGAATCCAGATCCTTTGGAGGCTGATATTGATGTTGACGATGTTGAAAAGTACGCATTGACTGATTCACCTCATGGCCTTGGACATTTGAAGACTTTGGAACGAAGGATAAGTCAGATGGAGAGAAATCCGAGCTTTCCTCAGTCTAACAGTGATGTATCAGGAGGGAGAAATTATTTGGAGAAGGTGGTGGTTGGCCAGAGTCCTAGGCATCAGAGACATTCCAGGAGGATTTCGACTGGTAGTTCTAGTTCACTTTTGGGAACAACTAGGGAACTAAGGCCTGATTTCTCCCTTGATTCCCCAAGGTCTAGCAACGGTAGCTTCAAAAAATCTGAAGATGCCTCGTATGCAGAGGATAATTCCTTTGCAAAGGGTAAGAATGACTCATCAGAGGTAGGAGATAATGACATGAATGATAGAGTTTATACGATTGATTCTATCCATCACGGTGTTTCTCATAGTGGTGCTACTGAGCTGAAGTTTAGAGATGACACTGCAGATGATTATGTGATGTCTCCGAGAGAAAAATTGAATCAGCCGGATCTTGGTGATCCTGATGTAACGAAGCTTTATATGAGGCTTCAAGCACTAGAGGCTGACAGGGAATCAATGAGACAGGCGATTATGTCGATGAGAACCGAGAAAGCTCAAATGGTTCTTTTGAAAGAAATTGCCCAACATCTATCAAAGGATGTTATCCCAGAACGGAGATTGCCTCTGCGGAAAACATCTATTGTTGGAGCGTTCGATTTCGTATCTGTCTTTAAGGTGATTTTATTTCTCATACCAACCAGTGGTTTGTGATCTTTTTTAACACATAACATACCGATAGCAAGCAACTTGTGATAAGTTTTTTGTACTCGTTAACTGATACTTGTGATTATTCCTTCCTTTGCAGTGGATCACATCTTTTGTTTTCTGGAGAAAGAAGGCTCGTCGAAGCAAGTAAGCGAGCGAGCACACTCTCGATAGTTTTGAGTTTGTAGTAGTACAAATGGTTAATGAACAATAACAAAAGACAAAGATACTTATCCTTGTTGTGTTCCAAATGATGTAAAACGCAGGTACATGAACGGGATGCAAGGTAACAACATGGGATTGCAAATGCTGCTAGAAAAGACTCCTCGGATACGGCAATGGAGATGTCTCTCAAGCACGCAAGTGTGAGAAAAACGATCAAATTCTCCAATTCGGTGAATTTGAAGCGCATAAATGTGAATACATTGCAAGAAAGTAGGTACTAGGAGAGACTGCAAGTGCGTCTGCATACTCTCCCATCTTCATGGTTGCTTAGAAAAAAATGGTTTTCTTCCTTTTCGTTTTTACGTGTGCCATATTTTCTTCATTTGTTGTGGGGTTTCGAATGCGCAATAGCTTGAATGGGTTTTGGTTTTGATGATTTGTCTAATGAGATCAGTGAGGTTACACGAAAACAAAACAAAAAGCACGTCTCTTTTATTGTAAGCTGTGTATAATTTTTCCAGATTCTTGTTTGATTTTCACTTGAAATGAAAAGGAACAAAAAAAAAAAAAAACCGGTTACACATTGTAGACATTCGGTTATTTGGTCGGTTCGGTTCAGAAATTTTGTTAAAATCTCATCAAGTATTATCAAAATGAGTGTTAAAAAATTATGAATTAGTATACAATTAAATTTAAAAAAAAAAAAAATCAGCATAATCAGTAGTTAGTTTTTACGGTTGAACCGATTCAAACCGAAGATTCCGGTAGAGTAATAAGATAAGTCAGTTCTTAAGGAAAAAGCAAAACCCTCGTGGTTCTTAAAACCCAGAGCCCTCGCCGCCGAAGCTTGATTCTCCGACAAACATGTCAAGCCGGAAGAAACTGTTGCTGACCTCGAAGCTCCGTACTAAGCGACGTAAATCCAATTCCAAATCCAATAAACAAAGGCTCGTTCACGATGAGCCTGAGTCTCTGCTTCCAGAGAGAGCACTAGCAGAGGAAGAAGAAGGAGATGAAGAAGATTACGGAGATGGGTTCAAGCTGAAAACTTCAAATCCTTCGCGAGAGCATGGAGTCCAACCTCTCGGGAACCTCTATTTCGTCAATCCTGGTTCTGTGAATGTGCGAAACACTGGATTAGGTAATCTCCAGATTTTGACGGATGAGCTAGTTCTGGATATTCTAGGGCTTCTCGATGCGAGCCATTTGGGTGTTTTGTCTTCTGTGACTAAATCTTTTTATGTTTTTGCAAATCATGAGCCTTTATGGAGAAATCTAGTGTTAGATAAGTTAAAAGGCGAGTTTTTGTTTACTGGGTCTTGGAAATCTACCTATGTATCTGCTTGTTATCCGAAATTCCAAGTTTCTGGAGGAGCTGGTGAATCGGTTTTGAAGATTAGAGATTTCTATTCTGATTATCTGTTTCAGAGCTGGTTGTGTGCTAATCTCGAAATGAAACCGGAATGGCTTGAGAGGGATAATGTAATCCGTGTTAGAGGTATTTCTGTTGAGGATTTCATTACGAGGTTTGAGGAACCGAATAAGCCGGTTTTGTTGGAAGGTTGTTTGGATGATTGGCCTGCTATTGAGAAATGGTCAAGAGATTATCTGACTAAGGTGGTTGGGGATGTCGAATTCGCTGTCGGTCCAGTTGAAATGAAGCTCGAGAACTATTTTAGGTATTCTGATAGTGTTAGGGAAGAGAGGCCATTGTACTTGTTTGATCCCAAGTTTGCAGAGAAAGTACCGGTTTTGGATTCGGAGTATGATGTTCCTGTGTATTTCAGAGAGGACTTGTTTGGTGTTCTTGGCAAAGAGCGACCTGATTATAGATGGATCATAATTGGACCATCCGGTTCAGGATCGTCTTTCCACATTGATCCTAACTCGACATCTGCTTGGAATGGGGTGATCACAGGGTCGAAAAAATGGGTTTTGTTCCCACCCGATGTGGTTCCTCCGGGTGTGCATCCAAGCCCTGATGGAGCAGAAGTGGCATGTCCTGTTTCCATAATGGAGTGGTTCATGAACTTTTATGGTGATACTAAGAGTTGGAAGAAGAAACCTATTGAGTGTATATGCAAAGCCGGGGAGGTGATGTTTGTACCTAATGGATGGTGGCATCTGGTGATTAACTTGGAGGAATCAATTGCCATTACTCAGAACTATGTTAGCAGGTAAAGGATTATTTTTCCTACTCGCTCTTTATTTCGACAGCTTTGTCATGTCTCTCTATTGCGATTACATTGAATTCAAAAATGTTTCGACTGAATTGTGCTAGATTAAGTTCATTTTCAGACGTTACAATCTGTTGATTAACTAAAAACAAAAGTCTACAAGTAACAACGATAGCATACTGATGCAACTAGAATATCAACAGTGCACTTAAGATAGTATGGTCATTGGGGAATGTATCGATGTAACATTCATCAGGAGCTATTTTGTATATATGTTGCAGCTACCATGGAGATATTTTACTTTGATTTATCTGTTAAAGTAATGGGATCTCGTATTTGTGAATCGAGTTGGTCTAATTGGAGAAACATTACTTGTGCAGGAGGAATTTATTGAATGTATTGGAATTTATGAAGAAACCAAATGCGAAAGAACTCGTCTCCGGAACAACTGACAGAGAGAATTTGCATGACAAATTCAAGAAAGCCATCGAAAGAGTTTACCCCGGGACTATCGAGGATTTAGAGAAGAAAGCCGAAGAAGCGAAAAGAGCCGAAGAACAAAAAGTTACTTTCTGGGACTCTGCATCTGATTCCAAAGCTGGTGCTTTCAAGTTTTCTTTCTAAAGACAAAAACATCATTCTAAATTTTCCAAGATAGTTTTTTTTCATTGTGTAATCTCTTCGAAAGTAAGAATTTTGTCATGAGGAACAACAAATCTATTTGCCTTATACTTTGAAAACAGAGGAAATCGACCGTTATATGTTAAGACTCTTATAAAGTTGAGATTTTGCACGATGAGAAGGTTTATATCCATCCCTCTGCAACTTAGAGTTATAATCATCAGGCCAAGCAAGCTTCTGAGGTCAAATAATTTCTCAAATTAATAATCTTCACACCGTTTTCCTAGTGATGCTAAGAAGATTGACTGAACAAAGCCACCTGCAAATTTTCCACTTGATACCGCCTCGTTGTAGGCAGGAAGAGTACCTTGAGACTTGAGATGGCAAGTGAGTCACACACATTACTATCGCTTTTGACAAGTAGCTCAGCCATAGAACCAATGGTTGTATACAACCACTGAGGTCCATCTTCTTGATGCAAACGGTGAGCTAAAGCAGAACAAATCCATAGTGTCAACGTTGTAAAGATGTGTTGTAACAAGTTCCAAACCTTGCTTGTCAGTATTTTATGCAGCTTCCCGCTCCCCAAATCACAACTTTCTCCATGCCTACCAGTAAGATCTCTCTCTCTCTCTCTCTCAAAATTGTTCGTCTTTATCTCGATTTAGATGAATATCTGTAATTGTAAACCTCTCAGATGTCACTACATGCGTCTTCTGGGACGTGAAGGATTATCCAGTCCCCCAGGGCCTTGACCCTGGTCAATTTTTTGAGAATATCAAGTCAGCTTTTTGTTCTTCTGGTGACTTATCAATCTACGCCTATGGTGTTGCTGAAGAATTGGATTCCCTCCCGCCTAGCTATCTCCATGCCGGAATCACTTTCGTAAAAGGTGAGATTTGCCTTTACATTTTCTTTATTTTACCTATAGAGAATGTCTCTAACTGTAATCTACATATCTCTTCCCTTGATTTATATATATATATAGCTCCAGCAGACCAAGTGTCAAGAGCTACGGTGATGCTGGTGGACATTGTTTTGTGGTCAATGGACAATTCTTGGAGACCTCCTTTGGTCTCAAATATCCTGGTGATCACAAAAGACGAGATGAAATCTAACAACAGGTTCGGGGCTATCCTTGGAGGTTTGATATGTCGAGGAGGTTGCAAAGTTTTCCTGGCACTGCCTGATGATGACTCCCCACCACCACCTGGTTTCAAAAATTCTGTATTGCGTTGGGAAACTCTTTCCGCTAGAGGGAAGAAGCGGATGACCAGAGAGGAGGGAGACACTGTTTCTGCTTCTCATGACTAACTTTTGGTCACAAATAAAATACCTCTTGGTTTGACTTTTCTATTAATGTTTCATCTTTTCTTCTTCTTTTTTTCGTTCAAATGATTTGCTGTTTGTTGTTCCGTTAAATCTACCTATGTAGCTGCTTGTTATACGAAGTTCCAAGTTTATGGAGCTGTTGAATCGTTTTTGAAGATTAGTGATTTCTTTTCTGATTATCTGTTTCAGAGCTGGTTATGTTGTGCTAATCTCGAAATGAAACCGGAATGGCTTGAGAGGGATAATGTAATCCGTGTTAGAGGTATTTCTGTTGAGGATTTCATTACGAGGTTTGAGGAACCGAATAAGCCGGTTTTGTTGGAAGGTTGTTTGGATGATTGGCCTGCTATTGAGAAATGGTCAAGGGATTATCTGACTAAGGTGGTTGGGGATGTCGAATTCGCTGTCGGTCCAGTTTTAATGAAGCTCGAGAACTTATTTTAGGTATTCTGATAGTGTTAGGGAAGAGAGGCCGTTGTACTTGTTTGATCCCAAGCTTGTAGACAAAAACATCATTCTAAATTTTCCGAGATAGTTTTTTTCATTCAAAAGTAAGATTTTTGTCATGAGGGAACAACAAATCTATTTGCTTTACCGCTTCATTGTTCAAGCTAGAAACAAACTTTGAAAACAGAGGAAATCGACCGTTACATGTCAAACCTTATAAAGCTACAAACTTTTGAAGAGCTTATAAAGTTGCGAACTTTTGAGTCATTTTTCAGATAATGAGTAACATTGTGCTCAACACACTTCGTTTGAAACATCCAAAGCTTGCCTTGATCCAATCCTGCTCTTCCTTCTCTGATCTCAAGATCATCCATGGCTTTCTCATACGAACCCATCTCATCTCCGACGTGTTCGTTGCCAGTCGTCTTCTCGCTCTCTGCGTCGACAAATCCACCAATTTCCTTGGATACGCATATGGAATCTTCTCTCAGATTCAAAACCCTAATCTTTTCGTCTTCAATCTACTCATTCGTGGCTTCTCCGTTGACGCAGAACCAAGCAGGGCTTTTGGGTTTTATACCCAGATGTTGAAATCTCGAATTCGACCAGATAACATCACGTTTCCGTTTCTGATTAAGGCGTGTGGTGAGATGGAGTGCGTGACGATTGGAGAACAAACTCATACCCATATCGTTAGATTCGGATTCCAGAATGATGTTTATGTAGAGAATTCTCTTGTTCATATGTACGCTAATTGTGGGTTGATTGCTTCTGCTGGTAGAATCTTTGGGCAAATGAGTTTTCGAAATGTGGTTTCGTGGACTTCTATGGTGGCTGGGTACTGTAAATGCGGGATGGTTGAAGATGCACGAGAGATGTTCGATGAAATGCCTCACAGAAATTTGTTTACTTGGAGTATCATGATCAATGGGTATGCGAAGAATGATTGTTTTGAGAAAGCTGTTGGATTGTTTGACCTCATGAAAAGCGAAGGAGTTGTTGCGAATGAGACGGTTATGGTGAGTGTGATTTCTTCTTGTGCTCATTTAGGTGCGCTTGAGCTTGGAGAAAGAGCACATGAGTATGTGGTTAAGAAGAACATGACTGTGAATGTAGTTCTTGGGACAACTCTTGTGGATATGTATTGGAGGTGTGGTGAAATCAAGAATGCAATTCGTGTATTTGAGGAATTGCCTGATAAGGATAGCTTGAGCTGGAGTTCGATAATCAAAGGTCTTGCGGTCCACGGACATGCTCACAAAGCAATTCATTACTTCGAGCAAATGGTTAGATTAGGGTTTATCCCAAGGGATGTTACATTCACAGCGGTTCTTTCGGCTTGCAGCCACGGTGGTTTAGTTGATAAAGGTTTGGAAATCTATGAGAACATGAAAAGGGATTATGGGATCGAGCCTAGACTCGAGCATTATGGTTGCATTGTTGACATGCTTGGCCGAGCTGGAAAATTATCCGAAGCTGAGAACTTTATCCTTGAAATGCCGGTGAAGCCAAATGCTCCTATATTGGGAGCATTGCTTGGAGCATGTAAGATATATAAGAACATGGAAATCGCAGAGAGAGTAGGAAACATGTTGATAGAGGTGAAACCAGAACATAGCGGTTACTATGTTCTGCTCTCAAATATATACGCTGTTGCAGGAAAATGGGAGAAAATCGAGAGCTTGAGAGACATGATGAAGGAGAAGCTTGTTAAGAAACCACCAGGTTGGAGTTTAATAGAGATTGATGGGAAAATAAACAAGTTCTCCATGGGAGATGATGATCAGAAGCATCCTGAAATGAGAAAGATCAAAAGGAAATGGGAAGAGATATTGAGGAAGATAAGATTGATAGGGTATAAAGGAAACACAAGCGATGCGTTCTTCGATGTAGACGAGGAAGAGAAGGAGAGCACGATTCATATGCATAGCGAGAAGCTTGCAATTGCATATGGTATGATGAAGAGTAAGCCAGGTACAACTATTAGGATAGTGAAGAACTTGAGGGTATGTGAAGATTGTCATACAGTTACAAAGCATATCTCTGAGGTTTATGGTAGAGAGTTTATTGTAAGAGACAGGAATAGATTTCATCATTTTAGAAATGGATTATGTTCATGTAGAGATTATTGGTGACATTTGCTTCACTTCTCTTGTTTTAGTATTATTTCTTGTAGAGAATTTGTGTTTTTTCTTTATTGGCACTACACAAGTTTACATAGTTACATTAGTATGTGTTTATGTGTTCCAATTGTAAACTTTATACCATTTTCATATCAAAGAATGAGTTTTTGGATGCGGATTTGTATTGAGAAATAAAAAAAAATTGTAAACATTTGTTATATGTATAATTAAGTTATAGGAGAAAAAGGTTTTGCATTGTATATATATAAATTTGATGTAATAATTTGAGGATATTTTAAACTCCAAATAAAAACGAGAAGAAGGGCGGTGCCGCCCTCGAGGAGAGGAAGACACGTGACGAAGAGGCTGTTTTTTGTTGGTCCCATCACCAAATACATTTTAACTGGATTTAGATTAAAATTCTCCAAAACCATTTTTTTTTCTAAAATCAAATTATTTTACTAATTTGAGACCGAATTTTTTTACTAATTTATTAAATTATTAATTTATCGAATATTAATTTTAGAATTTCGATTTTATCATTTATACAAAAAACTGAATGACGACCAACAATAAAAAAAGAGTGGTTAAATGAAGGTGAGGAAGTCCAAATGAACGGTGGCATATAGTGATAATTATTTTGGAAAAGTCTAAATTCGTTTTTCTTTGAATTTAATTCCCGTTCAAAACAATTTTGTAAAACAAATTGAACACCGGATTCTTTTGATTAAAATTCAGTAAACAAAATGTTTCTGATGAATATATCCATCTTTTTTTTTTTGTTACAGAATATATCTACCTTTAAAATTAGTCAAATTGGCTAATAACGCAAGATTTTTGTGTAATGCCGACCGGATCACCACATCAAATCGGTTGATAGTGGAAGATTCTTCTTTCTCCAATGTGTTTAAAGTTGTCAAATTCTTAGTAAATTCATGGAAAATAAACGCGACAAAAAGAAAGCATAGATTTATTAAAATATTATGATATGTACCTTAACAAAAAGTTTATGCCAAATGTGATTTATTTACAAACGATTAGCCAAGTCGATCGACAACTAACGTTTCAACTACCGACCAGACAGTGTGGGGAAGAATTAGAGGGCTCTTTAAGTCTTGACTCATTTTCGCACTTTGTCTTGCCACGTCGATTGATTCTTATTCATCATCTTTGTGCCTCTTTAGTTTGTCCCCACGTAGACATGTTATATTTATATCCTCAAACACCATTAATATATGCTTGCTTAATTATTATTTTTTGAAACTATATTTATATCCTCAAACACCATTAATATATGCTTGCGTTTATATTTAACAAAATAATTCAGTTTATGCTAAAAACTCTGATTTCTTTTGAAACAATGAAACACTCTATAGCAACATGTAAACGCAAAGAAACAATCGGTACTTACGTCGAGGGCGTTTTGGTGCTATCCAAGATCCAATGACACAAAGAAACAAAACGTAGGTATCAATAGAAGCCGTTTATCTCTTGAGAAGGAAGAAGAGAACAAAAGATTTGGGACCTGCTTCATTTATTGACTTTGTGAAATTAAGACATCGATCCTTGACAAAATCACAACCTGTCCGTAGCTTTCTCGCACCACTGTACGTGACTACACATTGAGACAGTACAAACACTTACACATAACGTACCAAATTATACATTCAATTATCGTCTTGACCTCACATGGAATTAATTCATTATAGTACATTTGGTAGACGTAAGTCAATTGAAAGTCCATTTTAAACATAATTGTTCTTCAAAAGTAAAATCACATGGGTCCTCTTTACATTTTAGTACTTTAAAAGAGCGCTTATAGTAATCAGATAATTAGGGTTTCTAGCTTTTTCCTTCTTTGCCATAGGTTCAGAAATTGTTAGATCCAACAGTCGATTCTTAATGATCAAATACATACAAATTTTGCTAATTAGCTTTAACTAATATTGCTTCGAGATTGTATCATAGCAATGGGAGACTTGATTAACAGTAATTGCGTCGGACGATTAGTTAGAATATCATGGTGGTAAGCTATAGATAGATTATGGACTAAGTTACTAATTTTCGTGTCTCGGATGGATGGTTCCTAGAAAAAGATGATGTGACTAGCGGATCAATGTGAATTCTCTGGCTCCAAGAAGGTACTATATAGAGAGTAGGCAAGAAATCTTAATTGGCGCTTCACCTAGAGTTCCACAGGTTGATTTGGACAGTGAAGCGTCTATTACACCGGTTATGTCTTTGCTTGTATCATAGTCAATTAGATCTTTATTTGATAATATATACTAATTAATGTTCAAATATAATCTTTAGATTAGGATAATCTTTTCGGAAAATTATTAACCTATACTAGCTAATCGAACAATACATTTTTTCAAACAAAATACTTTTCTGAGAAATCTATCGGCCGTTGTTAACCTATATAACTTTTATTTGTTTCTCCAAAAGTGTTACACATGCATGAGTTTATTAATCTTCCACATATATGTTAGATTGGATTCTATGTTTCGTAGTTATTTAAAAGATCATTTACAGTTTAAATTTAATTCAAAATTTACATATATGATTTGATCACTAGTGCACACAAGTTCAAGACACAACCTTTGTACATAAAAGAATCAAATCACCCATATTAAAAAAAGAGATGAATAATACGGTGAATTATCACATAAAATCGATATAACTTATAATAGATGTAATGAATATAAATTAAGAGTACGGTGAATTATCATCTTGATATCGATATAACCAATATAGACGTAACATTTACGAAGATGTGACGATAATGAGTACGAAAAATCAGCAACGAAAGCTAAATAATTCTCAAAACTAACCAAAAAAAGAAAAAGAAAATAAAAACTTTTGGGTACAAAACATAATTGGCAGGAAGAAAGCATCCAAAACCAACTTTTTAGGAAGTGCCCTCTCACGTAGGTAACATGAGATTCAACTCAAGCCTCACAATATTTTCGTCCATTTTCCAAAAAATACAAAATCAACATATAAAAACATAACTGTCTTTTTTATTTTATCTTCTTTTGCTGTCTTTCGTCAGGGCTAATCTGATAAGCTAATAAGGTTAAAAAATATTCAATGCTAAAAGTTTTGTAGTCAGGGAAAATGAAAACATAAATTACCCTTTGATTGATACCTCTTTTTCTGAAATGTCAACAAATTATTATATGGATTCATACATGTGTGTATATGACAATAAATTGTATAATACTTTGGAATTGGCCGGACACGGCTGCGGTTGATTATTCAATGATTTTGCATAGAAGAAATTGAACATGTCTTAGTTATTTTAAGAGAACATAGAAATTGAATTGCATAAGATTTTGCTCGTTTGTAGAGAGAAAAAGAGAGAAAAAGAAGTAAACTTTTGATTTTAATCATATAAAGTTGATGCATCTCTCACAATGAACAGCTATAAATCGTGAACGTCTTTTAGGTTTCTTTCTTTAATTTTTTTCTCATAATCATGTTTGAGATCAAAATTCTGACACCAAATCGTCCAACTCAATGATTTACCAAGTCTAAACTACTCACACATGGCAATATAATTTAAAGGAGTAAGATAGATTTAAAGTGTATCCTAGATGGAATGGTTGTAATTCGTTGAAGAAAGTTCGTCGAGTAGATGATCAAGCTTGAACTCTTGAGAAAAAATGCTATGTTTCTCTTCTAAAAATTTGAACAAACTTTTGGAAAAAAAAATGGGCATCTTCGTTTACACCTTAACAAACTGACTTATCTTCACAAAAACTAATCTTCACAAAAACTAGCATATCGTTCTATCCGCTGTTCCAATCCATCTCAAACCACCGATAAATGAATCTAAACTGATTTCTTTCTTTTACGGCCCTTTTTCAGAAAAAAAAAAAAAATCTTTTACGATGTAATACATATTTCAGATGCTTTTACATTAATTTTGTTTCAAGATGATAGTTTGCATACAAATGATGATCCTGTTTAGCATTTAGAGCATATAAAACTATAACATCAAACAAAAAAAAATGCACCCGAGATACACAACTACGTGGTGACGCAAATACATGAATAAACAATTTTCACAAAAATAAACATTTGACTGTATGTGACCCCCAAAAAAAAAGTACGAAGACTGTAATTTTAATAATTAATGTCACCAAACTTTAATAAATTTTTCGACCAAAAAAAAAAAAAATGTCACCAAACTTAAGAGAGATCTATGTTTTGAACATTAATGTCACACAAACTGAAATAATCTGAAAATGAGATGTTAGATTGTTGGCTGCATTTTTATTTTTTATAAAGATAATTGACGGAATAAACATTACTTGATGTATTTCTAGCCACGAATTATGTGTTTTGATAAGTAATGGCACGAAAATTGAGATAATCTGAAAATAATTGTTGTATTAATTCCATATGAATTGATGCATTTTTAATCATGAATTATGGACGCTGTGTCGTACTAAAAGAGGATCCGAAACGATGGTTTGATTGTTACAAGAGAAGGAGACTGCTTATATAATTATATACGAGAAAACATGTATTATAATCTATACTATTCGTTGTCCCACCACGTGTACGGTCAGGATGTTAGGAAACTTCATACTTAGCTGGAAACATCGTGTCCGCAAACTATCGCTATTACTCGTTAAGTTATTCATCGCTTCGAATATGAATGATCACCTCAATTTTGAAAAAGAAATGATACAAAAACTATATAGTGTTGTCTTGATCAGGGAGAGTAGTTAGTCGCTAATGGTTAGAATCTATAGTTTTCATGTCATCTACTCCGGATTTAAACATGCATAATGTTTTGTTTTATCTACTCCGGATTTAAACATGCATAATGTTTTGTTTAGACAAAATTCATTCCCAACCGTTTTACTCTCCATGCAAAACCTATCTCAAAGACTCAAACCATTAATATTCAATCTTTTTTTTTTTAAGATATATTATTGTAAATTTTTTAATTGGAATTAAGTGACAGTTTTGATGATTAGAAATAATAGTTTCTAAATCATTATATTAGGATTTAAAAAATGAATTTTTGTTTACACCAAAATGGTATTGGAAACACATTTTAGTACTAATACTATTTTCATTTTGTTACAAATGTTTTTTTTATAACGAGTGGATGATCCAGATTTTTTATCACCCGATTAATCCCACCAGAGTGAGTGTAGCTGTCGAGTAGTCCACTCACCAGATTTTCTAATGCACCTTAAGCGCGATACCACTTTGACTGGAATTCTAATTTTATTAAATTTAGTGACAAAATTTTGATTTAGTTAATTCGTTATTTTTTAAAACTTTATATATATATTTACTATAATTTTTTATCAGTTACTTTCATAATGTTAAAATAGCGGTGTTTAAATAAATAATGAGTACCACAATGTGTGCATAATCTTAATTTTTGTTTCTTAAACTCTTAAATAATTTTGTTTGCTAGATTTGTTTGGATTAAAAACATTCTATACAGATGTAGATTTATCAAATATCATGGTGTAAAATTATATTTTTATATGTGATATGCTATAGAGTTCATATATCATTTTCTATGTGCTTTATTGTGCAATTTATGAATAAAATTACCATTAACTTTCTAATTGTTATGTGTAGAAATTTATACCTCTTATATATTTAAAGTAATGGTATTATAATACTTTCAAAATTTTCTTTTATACTTCAATAAATTTCAAATATAACATTTTGAATAAAATGGTATGTTCCAAATTTTCACCTTATTATCTTATCTTTTACTGAGATAGTTCAATATCTTTTTAGTGAAATAATATATCTTTTCTTCTTTAGATCTCCAACCTCTTAACAATCGTTTGACATTCAAATCATTTACTCATATTTCTTTTTATATTTTTTGATGTCGTTTATCAATATTTTCATTTATTTGTTTTTATATTTATATATATTTTACATATTTACAATTTTGAAATTGAATATGTAAAAATTTATCGTAGCGTAAGCTCATAATATTTTTATTACTCTCAAATAAAATATATTTATTGTTGTGATTTGTATTTACAATATTAAAATACTCAAATAATTTTGAATGTATGACTTTGAGTTATTTATTTTTTTTGTTTAATTAAAAATTTTAATAATTATAAGTAACAATAAATATACATAAACATGAACTAAATGAATATTAAAATAAAATTTATTATAAAATACTCCCTGTGTATTACAATAGTTGATGTTTGAAGATTTATCACACAAATTAAAAAATCTTTAAATTTTTTAGTTTTTCTAATTTAAAATATTATATATCATCCAATTAAATATATTTCAACCAAATGTAAATCAAACTGCAAAATACAAATAGTCAAAATAAATAAAAATACATTTAATTTTGTTTTGAAAATTGAAAAAATCATCTAATTTGATAAAAAAAAATTATCTAGAAAACCATCTAATGTGATACAGAGAAAATAATTATTTTGCTTATGTGAACACCGTAAATTGAAAAAAAACTTTGCTCTTATATCTATATATATATATATATAGCATAATAATATATGTTAATATATATATATATATATATATTAACATATATAGATATAGCATAATTTTTTCTTTTATTGATAAGCTAAATTAGTAGGAACAAAACTGAAAATTTTAATGATAAAAATGCTTTAAGAAAATACAAAACGACATTTATGTAAAACAAAATTTAAATGCCAAAAATTTTTATAATAAGTTAAGGGACCATATAAAAAGTTGAACTTAAGGGTATTATCGTAATTGGAGCTGAGCCCACTAATAAATGCGACTATATAAAGAAGGTTGATGAAGCAGCTTAGAAAGGGTGTCACAAGTTTCAAGCTTTCTTCATCGTCTCTTCCATAAAAACAAACCTCTTTCAAACAGTGGAAACACTTTCTTTTTATCTTTTAGTTCCCGAAAGGTATCATTTCTATATCCTTACTAAACTATATCCATCTTCTTATAGTCATTCTTGGTTATTTATTTATACCTATTTATATACGTATATATGTTTATATATTATATATGATCTTGAGCGTAAATTTTGGTTAAAAGGATTATGATTTATGATTTTTGGTCGGCAGTTGCCAAAATGTCTATAGAGAAGCCACCGTTGGCCTCCGGTTTAGCTAGAACACGGTCCGAGCAACTATATGAGACTGTGGCTGCAGCCTTTAAATCACCTAATGGGTCCATGGATGCTAATGGTGTGCCTGCGACGGCTCCATCAGCCACCGGAGGGACGTTGTCGAGGAAATCAAGCCGTAGAATGACGATGGCGGCGTCGCCGGGGAGAAGTGGTGGAGCCGGAACACACATAAGGAAGTCTAGGAGTGCTCAGCTTAAGCTCGAGCTAGACGAGGTGAGTAGCGGTGCGGCCTTGAGCCGCGCTTCCAGCGCCTCGCTCGGGCTTTCGTTTTCGTTTACTGGTTTCGCTATGCCGCCGGAGGAAATCTCCGACTCAAAACCGTTCAGCGACGACGAGATGATACGTAAGTCGTCGTGTGAACCTTTTTTCTTTTTGTTATCACTCTTTTCTTTTTCTTTGTCTAAAGGTAGTTTCGTCATTTTAGTTAAGGTGTTCCCATACTTAGAGGGTAGTTTGGTCATTTAAACATGTGAATTTAATGATACAATAATAATTGATAACAACGGATACATGATTGGTGGTGTGCGTTGCTTTGCTTTTTTGCATGAGAAATCGGATAAAATTATTTAACAGAGACGCAAACAATTAGCCTTCTATTTGGTTCCACGTGTTCTCTTTCTCGTGCAACAGAAACTCCCACCACTTGTTATTTCCTTTTCACTTTTCTCTCAACTTTTCTGATTTCAATTGCAAATTCGGTGGTGCTTGCAATTAATATATTTATTTATTATATATGCAAATGTAATGAGAAAGCATTAAAGTCATACATAAATATCTTTGTAGTATAAAAGTTCAAAACTAATCATAACATTTATAATCGCCATAGAGAAACTATGTACTACTAGTATAACATTTCATTTAATATACGAGACCTAAATTGTAAATAATTATTGTTAATTATTATGCTGTTGGACCCTATTAGAAGATAATTGCTTCCAATTGCCCAATAATTTGTCTTTACAAAAGATCGTATATTAATAAATATTTCATCGAATGGACATTAATTTGCTTTAAAAAAAATACAATTTAACTGTAGAAGATGCAGCCTGCCACTCATAAAGTTTATAGTTCTTGGTTCCTTTATTTTATATCTTTTGATATCTTCTGACCACCTCTATTAAAAGAGTTGTAAAATATTAAATTTTTTAAAAAAATAATAGTTAAATATCAGAAAAAATTTCAAAAAGAAAAGAAAATGTCTAAAATATTTTATTTGAAAACCTTTTTCTTTTGTTTTGAGAACTCTTCATCATATTTTATTTATATTTTGTTTTATATAATTTTATTGAAAACTCTTCTAAAAATTTTAGATGGAGATGATCTTACCACTAGTGATTTGTCATGTGTTTATTGTTCTACTATAAATTAAATCAATAAAATGTCACGCTTTGTCTTTCTGGCTAATAATCAATTCACTTTCGCCTTTCTTTGATGTCAGTTCACTCTCTTAATAATTTAATTTTATACGTTAAGTGCACATATAGGTAGAAAGTCAATAATTAGAGAAACACTACTAACGAAAAAAGGAATAAATCAAAAAGTGAGTGAATTCGTAAACGTCACATAGTGATTGGTTCTCCAACTAAACAGCTTTGTATGACCAAGTAGGTAAAAAATAGGTAAGAAGAAGTCAATATATCTCTACTAATTAGTCAAAACTTGTGGGTCCGAATCTTGGAGTTATTAGTGTTTGATTTGTTGTTGTAATCTGTAAAATAATGTACCTAAAAGTCCAAATCTCCCAGAAAGACGGTTAGTTACACATCGTATATTTTAAACTCACTTACCATAGTGTTTAGGTGTTAACATTCACCTAATTAAAAAAGGATTAATAAATCACTGAGTCACTGATCACTTCTTTTGATATAACGAGTAACAATGAATCAACGGAATTGCCTAACTGTTGCAGCGGAAGACATTGAAGCAGGAAACAAGAAGCCTAGGTTTCATGCAGAACCAACATTGCCCATCTTTCTCAAGGTAAAATAATCATATGATTCAAACCAGACATAGAAAAGATAACAAAGATTAGGGTTTCAAATAGAAATGTTAGAAATAGGATTGAAATGTAGTGAGTGTGGGATTGATCTTTTTTGGTACTGATCTTCTCTGTTTGCACAGGCACTGAGAGGAGATCAAAAGAATATGACACATTTGTGTCTCTATCTCTGTATCTACTTTTCATCATCAGGTTCAAAGTCTTGTACTGAATCTCATCTTACATGAAATTTATGTACAAGACTTATTAGAAACCAAACCATGTATCTGTCTAAGTCTAAAAGCATAAGTGAAAATGTCTAATAAGGTTTTGTCAACCAAATATTAACTAAAATATGCCACAATAATTGGTTATCCAATTAGGCGGAAAGTTGTTCTTGTGGCAAAAATTTGTCTAATAAGATTTATGAATATAGGTTTCATTATGAATGAGCTAATCTCAACACTTAGTGGTGTTTTTTTGTGTGTGATAATGATGCAGTTTAGGGAAGTTACATACAAAGTGTTGATAAAGAAACTGACCTCATCTGAAGATAAAGAGATATTAAGTGGAATAAGTGGAAGTGTAAGTCCTGGTGAAGTTCTTGCTCTCATGGGACCTTCAGGGAGTGGCAAAACAACTCTTCTTAGCTTACTCGGCGGTCGAATCTCTCAATCATCTACCGGTGGTTCGGTTACTTACAACGACAAGCCTTACTCTAAATTCTTGAAAAGCAAGTAAGTACTTTTGGCCCTAGAAACCCAAACCTAATCTCTTGTAAGAATATACACATATGGAGATGTTAAAAATAGTTTTGTTTGTTTTTGTGGTAGGATTGGGTTTGTGACTCAAGACGATGTTCTGTTTCCTCATCTTACCGTGAAGGAAACGCTAACTTACGCTGCTCGTTTGCGTCTACCTAAGACTCTTACGAGGGAACAGAAGGAGCAACGAGCTTTTGATGTTTTGCAAGAGTTGGGGTTGGAGAGGTATGTTGCATCATCTTTTTGAGGTTCCTTCATAACATATAAAAATTTGATCTTTATGTTAATAACTTGGGATCGTTTGTTGTAGGTGTCAAGATACTATGATTGGTGGAGCATTCGTGCGAGGTGTATCAGGTGGAGAAAGGAAAAGAGTTTCTATTGGAAACGAGATCATTATTAATCCTTCTCTATTACTTCTTGATGAACCAACTTCTGGTTTAGATTCCACCACTGCTCTAAGAACCATTCAAATGCTCCACGACATCGCCGAGGTTTGTCTCTTTGTTTGTTTCATACAACTAGTTGTATCTCTACTCTATGATGTTTGTCTGAATCTTGATGTGTTTGTAACAGGCAGGGAAAACAGTGATCACAACGATACATCAGCCCTCGAGTAGACTCTTTCATAGATTTGATAAGCTGATTCTATTGGGAAGAGGAAATCTTCTCTACTTTGGGAAATCATCAGAAGCTATGGATTACTTTTCTTCCATTGGTTGCTCTCCTCTTATCACCATGAATCCTGCAGAGTTCTTGCTCGATCTCGCAAATGGTAACATCAATGATATCTCTGTGCCTTCTGAGTTAGAAGATAGAGTTCAAGTTGGAAATTCAGGCAGAGAACCCCAAACTGGGAAGCCATCTCCTGCTGCTGTTCATGAGGTAATAACAAAAGCAATAACATTTTCTAAAAAAACTAAAGATTATTTGAAACCTGATATGTATATTGGAACATTCTAAGCAGTATCTAGTGGAGGCATACGAGACTCGGGTCGCAGAACAAGAGAAGAAGAAACTAATGGATCCTGTGCCACTCGACGAAGCATCTAAGGCCAAAGTTTTGCGTTTAAAGAGACAATGGGGAGCGAGCTGGTGGGAGCAATACTGCATACTGTTCTCTAGAGGACTCAAAGAGCGGCGACACGAATACTTCAGCTGGTTGCGTGTCACGCAAGTTCTTTCCACAGCTGTCATTTTAGGTCTTCTCTGGTGGCAATCGGATATTCGGACTCCAAGAGGACTACAAGATCAGGTATACTGTTATCATTTGGATATCATTCCTCTACGTTTTACCGCAATAACGATGAAATCTTATGCTTTGCTTTTTGCAGGCCGGTTTGCTCTTCTTTATAGCGGTTTTTTGGGGATTTTTCCCTGTTTTCACAGCTATCTTTGCGTTTCCGCAAGAGAGAGCGATGCTGAATAAGGAGAGAGCAGCGGATATGTATAGATTAAGCGCGTATTTCATGGCTCGGACCACGAGTGATCTCCCTCTCGACTTTATTCTACCTTCACTCTTCCTTCTAGTCGTCTATTTCATGACAGGTCTTCGAGTCAGCCCGTATCCATTCTTCTTGACCATCCTAACCGTTTTCCTTTGCATCCTTGCTGCTCAGGTATGTTCAAATCGAAATCAAAACGACATTTTATAACGAAAAAATGTAATCAAATTGCTGATTTTGATTTTGTTTTCTCGTTGCTAGGGACTTGGACTTGCTATTGGTGCTATTTTAATGGACTTAAAGAAAGCTACGACTTTGGCTTCAGTGACTGTCATGACATTCATGCTCGCCGGAGGATTCTTCGTCAAAGTAATTCCTCTGTTTCTTAAATTCTTCTGTTTTTCTTGGCTTCCTCTGTTTCTGAGCTCCTCTGTTTGTCTCCTGCAGAAAGTACCCGTGTTCATCTCCTGGATACGTTATCTATCCTTCAATTATCACACCTACAAGCTTCTTCTTAAAGTACAGTACCAGGACTTTGCTCCTTCCATCAACGGTATGAGAATAGACAATGGACTTACTGAAGTGGTCGCACTCGTTGTCATGATATTCGGTTATCGCCTCCTCGCTTACCTGTCTCTAAGGCAAATGAAGATCGGAACATAACACATTTCCACAAGAAACAATAACAAAGAAGAAACACACTAAGACATAAAGAGTGCTTCGAGATCTTAATGAACTTAGACACGACAAATCCTTGACAACAATTAAGAGATTGGTCTTAAGATTCCTCTTGCTTAATTACAAAGGTGTTGTGAGTTTGATAATATGATTGGTATGTGAAAGAAGTCTTGATTGGAGAAGAGATATGTTTTAGTATGTACTGGTTAGATCGAAATTTAAAATGGTTCATGTCTATTAACAAGAAGAACCTTATGGTTTGATCAAATCTTATTAAGTCCCTAATCCAATTATATGTTTCAGTTGTGATTAACTACTACAACTTTGTACGTGGAGTATCTATCAAATTCATAGAGATATCTCAAATATCTTTTGTAACATAAAATTACTCTAATTAAGGACTTTGTTGATAACAAACGATAAATTTAGGGTTTTGATGAGTAAAAAAACAAAAAACACTTTTATAGGGTTTATCACACGTCTCTAAAGCTCAGGCCTCCTCTCTGTGAGGCAACTTCTCTTTTCTCTCTCTAAGTTTCTCTCTAAACATGGATACGGAAGAGTCAGAGATGGCGAAGAAGACAGTGATGTGTCTATTAACAGACCAAGAAGGAACTCCTTTAGGTTCTGCTATGTATATCCCTCAAAATGCAGGGCCTTTGCAGCTTACTCACCTCGTCAATAAGCTTCTCAACAACGTAAATCTCTTAATTTTCTCGAATCTATTATTGTTTAAAGAAATGATTTTTCGTTATTTCTGTGTTATGATTTTCACTCTGTTTTTAGTGTTTGATATATGGCATTATGTTAGGCTTTGGGATTTGAACACTGAAACTCCAATGTTTACATGCAGAGGTTTGAAAAAGTCTTCTGCTTTTTTAGTTTGTCTCTGTATATATACATGGATTGTTCTTTTCTTTATGTTCTGTAATGTTTTCAGGGCACAGGGATCATGTTCTCTCAATTGCATGGTCACCAGATGCTAAGTGTCTTGTGAGTGGTGATAAAGATGGTAAAGTATGTTGTTAGGATCCAATCAAAGGAGAATTACAAGGCAAACCACTTTCAGTAAGTTATGTTGTTGAATTTTTAATATGTTTTTGTGTTACTTATGATATTGATCTTATTAACCTTCTCTTGATTAGGGTCACAGGAAAGCGATTACTAGTATCGCGTGGGAACCAGCTCATCTTAGTTGTCCAAGCTGGAGATTCGTTACTTGTAGCCTAGATGGAGGTGCAAAGATTTGGGACTTTATATTAAGAAAACCTCTAATTTCTCTTAGTGGACACAGCAATGGTGTGACTTGTGTCAAATGGGGCGGAAATGGAACTATATACACAGGGTCCATTTCTAATCATGTTGATCTTAATTTATCGGTCTTTGATAGATATGTATCCACATATAATTCAATGTAGCTTATGGTTGAAAACTTAGATCATTGCATTGTCAGTAAACGGGTAAATCTTAGTTTGTGTTGACTCTTTAACTTGTTAACAAGTCTTTTGTTTTGGCAGTTCCAAGGATGGTACGATAATGATGTGGGAGACTACTCAAGGAAAGTTTATAAATGTATTGATGAAAGTAACGTTTTTCCGCTAACTCTGAAAAATGAAACTTTGCCTTTCTTTCAGAATCATTCCTCAAATGAACTCTGCTGCTTCAGGAGCATGGCCATTGGGTGAATTCTCTTTCATTGAGTACAGATTACGTTCTTCGGCGGGAGCTTTCGATCATACTACAACATTCCGAGGCCACGTTGGAGATGTCTATCAGATCACTTGGTCTGCTGATAGTAGGATGCTTTTGAGTTGCAGTGAAGATTCTACTCTCAAGGTAAAATCTTGTTTTACATAATTAACACAGTAGATGAAATTATTTCTTTGAAGAAAACAACCAAATAAACCTCAAAATATGTTTACTTGCACAGATATGGGATATAAGAACCAAGACGTTAAAACAAGGTCTTTAACCTGGTCATTCCCATGAGGTATCAAAAACATCTTCAAAGCTCAGTTTTTAGCGAAATCCGAAAAACTTCATTTCTCTTTTAATTTGTTGTTTTTGTGATGGAAAGGTTTTTGCTTTGGACTGGAGTCCAGATGGTGAGAAAGTAGCCTCTGGTGGTAAAGATCAAGTTTTGAAGCTATGGAAAGGTTAGAGAAAAAAAATATAATTTTGGACTTTTGTTTACTTTACCCAGTAGCCAAATCATGTGTTTCTTTTTTAGATTACACATAACAGAGTTTAACTACTTTACAACTTTTTTATATCATTTCATTTGATAAGAATAGCAATGTAAACGTTATGTAGACAAAAAGCTTTTGCAAATGATAAACATAAGACAGAAACAAGTCTTAAACTTTTGTTACATAAACCACACTAACTTCGAAATGTTCTTACAGCTTTTTCATGAACACATACACGAGATACAACATTAGCAAAACCAGGCAAACAGAGTTTTTATACCACAACACACACACACACACACACACTAGTTGGAACAAGAGGGTAGTAGCAAACCCATCCTTGTTCTTTGCTAGTTTTATTTTTGATTGTAGATATCAAAGGTTTATTCACCGGTCTTTTTCCTGCGACTCAAATCTTATGACGATGCGTAGAAGAGAGCCGACAAATAAAAAACCTTGATGAAGGATGAGCCAAAGATGATTTGCCTGCTTACAACCAAACGGATGGCGAGAAGAACCTATTAAACTCAATGTCCATTTCCAGGACACGAGTTCTCTCTCCGTTTGGCTGAAACACAAGGGACAAGACAGAAGACCGGGGCACCAAATCCTGTCTTGTCCCCATTTGCTTGATCAGGTTTTAAGATTGCAGCAGCCAATATCCATAGCTGCTGCAATCCACTTGCTAGGCATGTCCATGCCACCAAAAGAATGAACCGAGGAACTTAGAAAGTAATCCATACTTGTAACTTCTGATCCCGAGACATTTATCCCGTTTGCTTCCCTCGATGAGTTCATGGTCCTGTTTTCCGGATGAAAAACTTCAGAATTCTGAGAATTGCTCGGCTTAGACTGCTTAACCGCATCAGCTTTCTTGGTGTTCAAGAAACGCCCACCGGATCCTCTAGGACGGCGCATAGCATGGAGATGTCGCGAGTGATGCATATATGGCTTCTGCAAACATTATAACATAAGGCAACATTTTAGGAATGCATTTTGCACAAAAGAATATCAAAATAGTTTCAACTTTCAATGATAGTACCTTTCGGCATTTACTGTCTTTGTTCTTAAAAACAGCCTTGGCACGAGACTGGCGTCGCCTGATGATTCCATTGTACTGCTTTGAGTTCACAAAGATTGTAACATCTTCTTCTGTCTCCATCTTTAGAGGTAGCATTACTCGGCCTGGCGATATGTGAGATCCATAGGCTGAAACAACTCCATAATATTGTTCCACATGAGGATGCTTTGTGTAAATCTACATGACAACAAAGTACAAAACAAAAAAAATACTAAGGAAACAACATAAAGGAATTGAAAATGTTCCAATGAAAGAAAACCGCACCATTGGCTGAGCAAATCCAAACTCGAAGCAAGCTGATTGCGTTGTGAAAGCAACATTTGGCTTAGATACATCTCTTGAACTCTTTCCACCACCTAATATTACATTAGATTACAATATCAAAATCAGAATTTATGCAAAATTACCTCAGAAAAACATTATTAATTCATTCTGTAATGAGCAAGAAACATAAAAATATATTTGGAAGCAAAGTAAATGTCTTCTTGGAAGCTCTTAACATATGATGTTACGGTTATGTAAACTAAGAACTTCCACACACACACACACACACAAAACACACTTGGAGAATTTAGAACTTTTCAGAAGCTTAAAAGACCTTACCATTAGAGAAAGTGAATAGAGTTTTAGAGCTTTCTGTCTCCGGATTAGCTCCGGCGGCGAATGAGTCATAAGAAGATTTCACGGCGAGGCTCTCCGTAGTCAACGGCTGAGATCCAAAAGGATTCCACCAACAAGTCTGTGGAACCGACAAAAGTTCCTCAGTTTGCATAGCTTAAAGATCCTGTTGAACAAGACTAAAAGTCAACAACTACAACTTCTCTTAGTGAAATCTTTGTCAAAAAAGACAAAAAACTCTAAAAGTAGACCTCAACAAAAAAAACATAAAACAGACCAAATCTTGCAATAGCCAATCCAAATTGGGTTAAGAAACACCTAAGCAGAGAAAAAAACTTACTTACACAACCAAAATAGAAATGGAGTGAGACTGTGAGAGAGATTCCTATTTGTTGGGAGCTATGTCGGTTCTAAAAAAGAAACAAAGATTCACAGAGAGAGAGATGGAGAACAACAAGTGTGAAATAAATTATGGTTTTATCAACCAATCACCTTCGTTTTTTATGCGAGTCTTTGTGTATTTTTATAATGATTTTTCTTTATAAAGTGACATAAAAATAGACAAAATTATTGCTATTGTTAAATGTAGCGTTGGCTTGACGTGCTCTCTCCACAAGCTACAATGATCCCACTCCAAAATAAAAATAAAAACATCTCCATTAAAAGTAACAGTACTAAGTTGTCGTGGAGTTTGATTTTTGTTCCCATCTGAAAAAGAAAATATTTCTTAAGCTCGTGCTTATTTACAAAATAAAGCTTAGGTAAAAGAAAATTTATACAGGTGGTAATTCAATTTCTCCAACAAGTTTTGTAACTCTGCGTCGATTCGAATATATGTAATTTTGTAAATTACTGCTAAAATTGAAAAACATGCAGCGTGTGATAACATACGGAAATTTGTTTTTAGTGTTAATTTGTGAAATATCTTATGATTAAGAAATATATTTTTTTTAACAATATGGCGGATCAACCATAGGACTCTATATAAAAATAATAGAATTTTATGAAAAAAATAAGTAAAAAAATTGTCCAACTCCTTATATATTATTTGGAAAATGATTTTATAAAAAATTTTTACATGTCCATTCCACAATCACTTTTCCAAATAAATGATTACATATCATCTCTTCTATTACTTATACATTATTTGGGAAGTGTTTTTGTAAAAAAAATTTACATGTCCATTCCACAATAACTCTTCTAAATAAATGATTACATATCATCTCTTCTATTATAACATGGCAAAACACAATTAGTGTCATCTCTTCTATTATGACATTGCAAAACACAATTAATTTCTTACTTTTAAAATTTTGAATAACACAAAAATATCTTTATCAATGCTTGCTTACGGTTTCTTAAAAATTAATCCGAATCAATCCTCTCAAAAAGGAATCATTGAATAATCGAAAATATCTTTAAAATTTTGAATAACACAAACTTATCTTTACAAAATTTCTTTTGGATAACATACACAACATTTAAAATTAGGTCTACTACGTATTTGCTTTAAATTACTAAATTAAACAAAAGATTTTAGTAACAAAACAGAACAAGTTATTTTTAATTTAAAAAATTCAAAATGATGTATTATTAGGAATATTCAATATTAATTACATTAAGAACATCTCAAACAAAAATTTATTAAATATTGAATATTAAAAAAACAGTTAAACATCGAAATTAATATAGGTTAAATATATCATCATAAAAATATATAAAATTCCATATCATAATTAAAACCTATGCAATTCAAAAGAAAGAATAATATGTCTTTTAAAGTGCATAAGACTGAATATAGTTCGAACAAATTCTTGGGTTCACCCCTAGAGGTGAATACTTCTTATTCACCCCTCTCCATGAGCCAATCACAATTTAGTTAAAAAAATAGATATTAAATCATTAAAATAATTGTGGAAACCATTAATTCTCTCTCTCTTTCACATGACATATGATTTTTTTTATATAATTAGTTAATCACAATTTACCATGTATTTAAACAAAATAAATTAAAATAATTAATATAATTAACAAATACAATTAGATTAAATCATTAAATTTTAAAAATCTAAACCAAAAATACTAAACCCTAACCCCAAATACTAAACCCTAAACTCCAAATAATAAACCCTAAACCAAAAATATTAAACCCTAAACCCCAAATCTTAAATCCTAAACTCCAAATAATAAACGAATACTTAAATTCGCATAAGATCTAAACAAGTAAAATATCCTTTCCAAAACTAATTGGCAATCTTCCAAAAATAATTAAAAATCTTTCATAACTAAAATATCGAGTTTAATCCTCTGATTATAATTTTCGTAGATATTTTTGGGATCAACTAAATATTAGTTTTCTAAAAACAATAATAATTCGAGTGTAAAACCCTAGGCACCTAACATATCCTCGCTTATATATATTATCAAACAAAGCATAAAAAAACTCAAGACAATCTCTGCACCAAAAATTCGTAACCTCAATATATATTCGATAATAAAATTGTTTATTTATATATTTCAGATGATATTTCATCTTTGATTACATTTTTTTTAGTATTCTATCAAATTTTGTTACATGTTCATTACACATATTATGTTCTTCAATAATTTGGTTTGGGTTTCTCATCATATTATGTCGATTATTAAGATTATTAAGGTTTCGTAGACAACTTTTACCATATTTTAAAGAACTTTTTATCATGTTCATTAAACATGGCTATATTCTTCTATATTAATATTTTAGCTTATATGATTCGAAGTGATTTATGTATGTTCTTTCAATAGCATGTCTTTTGTTTAATGATTCGAATTGATCAATGTTCTTCAATACAAAAAGTTTCTAAATTTTGTTAAATTGCTAAAAATGATTTCAAATTTCTGTCAGTTTTGCAAAAAAAACTTAAAATTATTATAAATATTTTTTGCACCGGACCCACAAAACAATTGGACCGGACCTGATATTACGTATTGACACTTGGTGTGTCCAAAAATTGTGAAATCACTTTTGTTCGTTACCAATTACCATCACGAATCAGAAACGTTCATAGGATTTAGATATTGCCACTTCTCAACTTAGCATAAATTCTCCAACCTTATCATGTATGTCTTATTCTGCTATTCTGAGCTGGAAGTTTTTTTGTCAAACAAATTCTGAGCTGTATGTATACTAAAATATGTCTTTCCTTTTATTTATCCCAGATGTATATTGCTTTATAGAAACAAGATGTACATGCATCTAATATTCTATTACTACATTTGCTCTTTCATTCCATATATGATATCAAAATATTTAGATTTCTTTCTTTAATAACAAAAACAAAGATAAGTCCAAACAAATAAAAATAACAGGTAAAGATAATAGTTGTATTTGAAAAACAATAAAGATATGTCTAAAAAAGAGAAAATAGCAATTAAAGATATTAGTTATGTTTTGAAAAACTCCAAAAAGGAAATATATTAATCAGCATTAAAATCATTTCTGTACTCGTTTCGTTCTTACTTTGAATGCATTTTAATTAAGGTAAAAGTTTAATTTGTCAATAGTCAATAGCACGAGAATAATTTGTTACTATGAAAACAAATGAATTCGTTAGAGTAACGAAAGTTTGTGTTACGTTGAAGAGAAATCAAGACAACTAGTAAATACTAATTTTTAAATGATGTCCGATTTCAACCTTTTAAAAATCATCATGAAAGAAAACGGAAAAAAATATACGAATCTGTTGATCGAAATGAATCTCTAATTCTATATGTGCAGGCCGATATATTTTTAACTTGTTATATAATAGAAAAATCATGTCCAAGTACGAATGAGTTCTTCAAACTGCAAAGAATAGTAAAGAAGAAACATTCCATTAATTTAAGTCGACATGACAAACAAAGATACGACTCAACACATAACCAGAGACACATAGAAACTTGACCAAAACGATAAAAACTAGAAACACGAAATGAGAAAGACACAAGAATAAGAAAGACAACAACAACTTTATTTCAAAGACACATGCAGTATGCTTCTTCGACGGGTACTTCATTAGGGATCATCGTTTGTACCACCAGACTTGCTGCACTCTCCTGGATACCATTTTGTGGTCGCCACGTCTTCTTCACCTGATGGTTCGCTTAGGTTGAAGCTAGATACCATTTGGGGTAAAGGAGTCTGATCCAAGGGTAACCATCGATCCATATAATAGATAGCTCCACTTCCCATCGCGTCAGAACTAATCCCTCCCAATTGAGACTCAACATTCGAAGGCCTCGGAGTCTCATCCCTCAGAGGAAATGGCTCGTTGACACTTCTCGGGCTACAATGTTTCCTATAACCTAACTCTCTACTCAAACTCACAATCTTGTCATTTGAATAAGTTATAAGTTTATCAACCTCGGAATCAGTAAGATCATCAAGTGGACGACCTACTTGGAGTTGAAACATGAGATCATCCATCTCATACTCCATGACTACCTTCCGAGTTTCGGCTAGCTTCTTCTCAATCTTCTTGATGTTTTCATTGATGAAAGACTCTTGGTCCGAGGCCTTGGCATTCCTCTCACGTGGTGGTAATGAGAAGTATTTGTCGAAGAGAGCCTTAGCCTCCTCGTCCGACGGCCATGTCACCACCTTCTTATCATCAGGGCTGTAAAACATCAAACAAGCAGCCACATTACACAAAATGGTTAGTTCGTTGGCTTTTTTCATCAGGCCTTGCATCCTCTTCTTGTAAGCGGCTTGTCTAGCCTTTTGATTCACGATCCAGGTAATCTTCACCCTTCCTCTCGCCATGGCCTCCTTCACTTGATATTTCTCACTCTTGGATTTGTGTTTATGTTTCTTTCTGATGTGTACATCCTGCACATGTGGTCTTATATAAGAGTCGAGAGGTAAAGAGATAAGGATGTGAGAATCCAAATACTGTAAATTAAAACATTTTTAACCTCACAATATTTATATATTATCATTATAAAAACACGAGTTTAATTGACATAATTATGTATATAGTTAAATAACCTGCCACTAAAATTTCAATATATATGTAAGGTAACTAGCATATTTGACTACAATGAAACTAACCCTAAGAATATAGGTTCATATTTATTGTACAACAAAATTGTTTGAATGTGGAAGCGATTTTAGTTTAGTGGTTGATTAAAGGTTCATTAATATTTTTACAGTATGAGATTTGAAGTTCGAATCTCAGAAGATGCGATTTATTATTATATTTGCAGATTAGTGGAGAAAAACTTGCAGAAGATCTTCAGTGGGGCAAGATAAAATTGTTTGGCATGTATCAAGGTGATAGACTTGTCCGTTGTGGAATCATCGATGTAATAGTTGAAACGACTCGACCCTTTTTTTAAAAAAATATTCGGATTATTATTATCCCAAATAATAATCCTCAACAGATCAACTACAGTAATGCGGAACTCAACAATCAATTAACCCAACAACACCATTCAATAAATCTCATACTTTATTGAAATACTAAACCAAATCCAATAAATCAATTCAACAAAAATTCCAGAATTTACTAACACCCTAGTAATTCTACAGTCCAATACTCAATCAACCGAGACACTAGATCATCTCCTCTTTCCAGCCATGATTCCACGATCACACTTTGTCTTACCTGCATCACGTGGTTAAAAGAGGTGCGTGGGTATTATCACAAATACTCAGTGAGACGGTCATTCCATCTACTTGGCTATACACACATGCATAAGCAAAAGATACAATACTAGGATCAGCAAACAACAATGCACAACACGAACAATCAAACAAGAATCAACACAACAGCACGTGCGTCGATCGACACACAACCCCGGTGTCGATCAATGCACAACTCGTATGTCGATCGATGCACCGACGCAGTGTCCAGGAATCAAACCTATCCTCTCATGGATCGATTCCAGAACGCATCACATAGATCTCCTGAACAAGAATCACCAATACAAGCACGAATCCATACAAACAACACAATCAATCGCATCCTATCAATTCTTTTACCCAGATAAGCCATGGTCACGCACTCACCTTGGTTTTGGAAGGAAAAATGAATGAAAACAGCGAAGAACACGAAGAACGACTCCTCAAAATCCGAAGTGCTAATCTCGCCCACCAAAGCCTCCATATCCCGCTCCTGAGCCGAAACAACTCTCTTCCGACTCAATGCATCTACAAATAGATTCGCCTTACCCGGATGGTACCCAATCTCCAGATCGTAATCTGCTACTAACTCCATCCAACGCTTTTGTCTCTGGTTCAGCTCTGGCTGCATAAAGAAATATTTCAGGCTCTTATGGTCTGTAAACACCTGAACATTTCCGCCATAAAGATAAGATCTCCAAATCTTTAGAGGAAAAATCACCGCAGCCAACTCCAAATCATGAGTAGGGTAGTTGCACTCATGCTTCATCAACTGCCTCGAAGCATATACAATTATCTTTCCCTGCTGCATCAGCACACAACCCAGACCAACTTTTAAAGCATCCATATACACCATGTAAGGCTCACCCGGCTCAGGTAATGCCAACACCGGTGTACTAGTCAGCATCTCCTAAAGCCTTGCAAAACTCTCCTCGCAAGCTGAAGACCACACAAAAGAAACATCCTTCCCTGTCAACTTCGTCATCGATTGCGCCATACTTGCAAAACCTTTGACGAAACTCATGTAGTAACCTGCCAACCCGAGAAAACTACTGATCTCAGTGGCATTCCTCGGTCTAGGTCACTCTCTGATAGCCTCTATCTTTGCCAGGTCCACAGAAACTCCATCTGCAGAAACCACATGACCGAGAAAACTCATCTCTCGCTACCAAAAACTGCACTTGCTCAACTTCGCGTACAGCTTATGCTCCAGCAGATTCTCCAGAACCACTTTCAGATGATCCTCGTGCTCCTCAGGACTCCTCAAATACACCAAAATATCATCAATGAAGATGATCACGAACTTGTCCAAATACTCCTGTAAGACCCCGTTCATCAGCCTCATGAACGCCGCTGGTGCATTCGTCAACCCAAAAGACATCACCACGAACCCATAATGCCCATATCTCGTCCTGAAAGCAATCTACCTAACATATGTCTAATCGATAGGAATCAGATGGTAACCCAAAGCCAAATCAATCTTGCAGAACCAAGTAGCCCCTCGCAATTAATCCAACAACTCATCAATCTGCGGTAAAAGATAATTGTTCTTCACAGTGACTCGGTTAAGTCCCCAGTAATTGATGCATAACCGGAAACTCCCATCTTTCTTCTTCACAAACAACACAGGTGCTCCCCATGGTGAATTACTAGGCTGGATAAATCCTTTCTCCAAAAGATCATCTAGTTGCTTTTTTAGCTCTGTCATCTCTGCTGGAGCCATACAGTAAGGCGCCCTAGATATCAAAATCATCCCAGGCTCTAACTCAATCGTAAAAAGACCAGACCGAGACGGCGGTAATCCATGCAACAACTGGAAAACATCCTGGAAGTCATGAACAACTCGAATATCCCCAACTGCAACCTCTCCAACAGACTCTTACATCACAATCATCACCAAATATGCCTCGCAACCCTCTCAATCAACTGCTCGGTCTGAATTGCCGAAATCACGAGGCTTATGGAAATTGGCCTCACTCCCTGATAAACCAACCTCCCCACCTCTCGCTCAAACACAACTCATCCCCGATGATAATCCAAATAAACTTTTTACCGGTCCAACCAATCCATACCAAAAATGACATCGTACAGCTCCACCAGACTAATAATTAGATCAGTTGGCATAGACTCGCCCGCGACCTGAATATCCAAGCCTCGAGCCGCCCAAAAGTAGCTAGAGACTTGCCACCAGCAACCTTAACTACTCCCGGCTGCTCATCGGAATCGCTCCGGATTCCGCTGCCCTCCGCACACTCCGGAGTAATGAAGCAATTCATAACTCTAGAATCAAACAGTATATGTGACTCACAACCGCCCACTATTAAGGTCCCTGCACAAATTCCATGTGCCAAAGAACCCTAACATTCTATCACCGACTCACAAATTCCAAAACAGACCAAATTCAACAACATTAGAATTTACAAGTCAAGTTTTGAAATTTACTTGTGATCGGTCTGGCGCTAGAGCCACCCTCCTCCACCAAAGTGAACACCCGCGGTGCTGCTGCAATCTGAGCCACCGGCTGAACTGTCGCCACCGCCATCTGCTGCAACTTAGAACATCTCGGCTTGATGTGTCCCGGCTCTCTGCAGTGAAAATACACCTGAGGCCCGTTCCTCTTCAGACAGCTCACCACCTGGTGATCCATGCTCCCACACTTGAAACATCCCGAACCACTCTGACTCGGTCCCGAAGTGCTCTCCCACTTCCCATTTTGTCTTTGCGCAGGCTTTCCGCCCTTGATCGGACCCATATGTTTCTGCGCATTCTCTGCTGAACAGGTGGACTAACCACCACCAACTGCTCCCTCAGGTCATCTTCAATCACCGCAGCAATCTCAACCAACTCCACCCTCATGGCGAACCTGCTCACTCTTCAGCGAGTCCTCAAATCAAGTCAAAGTCCTCTCAAGAACCTCTTCACCTGGTCATGCTCGCCCTCCATACCTCTATCCGCATGAACCAGAAGTCGACTAAAATCCATGTCAAACTCCCTTACTGACTGGTCTCCCTGAGTCAACTCGAAAAACCTCAACTCAAGCTGATCCACCACCTCCTACGGGAAATACTTGGCATTAAACTCTACAAAAAATTCCTCCCACGCCATATGATGCTGTTGCAGAACCAAGTCGCAGAACATTGAACCGAAATCGAGCGCCAAACCAGAGGTACATGTGAGGAGTTCGTTCAGGAGATTGTTTTAATTATTTTAGTATTTGTTCGTTGTTTCAGTTGCAAATAAGAGATGACTTGGTCTTCCTCAAGATGAGGAAATCAACTTCTCCACTTTATATTATTTCTGTACTTGTATGAGCTGCGACTCCATCACTTTGATTCATGTAATCTTTTATATTTAAGTGTAATAAAGAAAACCAAAAATAGGCAATCTTGGTTGCCAACAAAAGTCACTTGTGTTCTTATTGTTCTTGCGTACTCTGTTTTCTGACTTTGACAACAATCAGAGCACTTGTGCTAGATCCATATTTCTTTTTCTTTAACCACCACAACATTTTGCCACAGAAGAAACAAACCAGAAAACCGTTAGCATCGACTCAGACACTACCAGAGTCCATGACTAACACAAAAGAGAAGATCGTTGAGATGGAGAAGGAGATGGGCTTGCTCACCGAAGATATGCACAAATTCAAAATCCAGATTGGTGACACGCTGCATAGTATGGAGGAGTCTCATAAATCAATGGGGGATATGGTGAAACGAATGATGGAGATGATGACGCAGGACCACGCCAAAAATTTGACCACTCCTTTCGTGCTTCCACGTACGGATCTCATTCCACCGCCAAGAAGGAGAGACGAGGTAGGGAACCTGTTTCCAGCTCCGGCCAACCAATACCGCCACATTAAGCTTGAGTGCCCGCGATTCAACGGAGGAGATCCCGGGGAGTGGTTGAGCAAGATTAAACAATACTTCACTTTCCACGAGATCCCAAGAGAGCAGTGTGTGAGCTTTGCTTCTTATCACCTTACTGCAGAAGCCAATGCTTGGTGGCAAGCCATTTCCAAGGCGCTACGATGGAACCCAATACCGCCCCGTGGGAAACGTTTGAACACGAGTTGTGGGTCCGGTTTGGACCATCTGAAGGAGAAAACTTCCATTAAGTTTTGTCCAAATACGCCAGATGGGATCTTTGCGCGATTACCAGAAAAAGTTCGAATGGTTGATGAAAAAGGTTGAGAATTGGTCCGAGGAGGCGCTTGTTGGGACTTACCTGGGCAGATTAAGAGAAAACATAGGAGACCACGTCCGAATGTACGCGCCGAAAATGCTACGAGAACTAATTAACTTCGTCCGATTGCGTGATGATCAACTCCAGCGGCAACGAAAATTGTTTACACCGTGCGCCCTGCCCCATCAATTGCATAGCCAGAGCATGACGGCGACATCGCCGCAATCGAGTCACGCACGCGAGTCGCCAACACTAAAGAAGCTGAGTTGGGATGAGATGAAACGCAAACGCAGTCTGGGCTTGTGCTTTAGTTGCGATGAGCGATACAATCCATGACAAAGAAACCGATGTCTTCCACCAGACAGAGGAACCAGAGATCACCTTACAAGTGCTTACGGGATGGGATATACCACAGAAGATACGCGTGGAGGTCGTAATCAATAACCAGAGACTGGTGGCATTGATCGACAGTGGGTCAACCCACAACTTCATCAGCAAGCAAGCGACAAAGCACATAAGCAACAAACGCATGACGGTGAAACCTTTCCTGGTGAAAGTGGTAGACGGACATCCACTGCACTGTCGGGGAAAATACAGTGATCTGGCAATGGAAATCCACAGTGTATATTTTCCGGTTGATCTCTTTGTTTTGTCTCTCACCGGACTCAACATCGTGTTAGAGATTCAGTGGTTGTCGCAGCTTGGTCCCACTTTGTATGATTGGAAGGCTCAATCTTTAGAATTTTCGTGGGCTGGCGAACAAAGAAAAATTGTTGGGCTTGGGTGCAAACAAATTTTACAAGCCCAACCAGACGAAATCAAAAGAGAGGCTAAGTTGGGGCAGGCCTGTTTCGCTCTATCGTTCCACAGCACAGACGACGCCGTTTCACCAATTCCATAGAAGGTCCATCACCTTCTTCACCAATTTGACGATGTGGTTCATCCACCGACGGAGCTGTCGTCGATGCATGACATTGAGCATCATATTACGCTTAAGGAAGGCTCGGATCCAGTCAATGTTTGGCCTTACCGCTATGCTCATTTTCAGAAGGAGGAGATTGAGAAATCGGTGACGACAATGCTGCACGCGGGACTGATTCGATCGAGCTCGAGTCCCTTCTCGTCACCAGTCCTGTTGGTGAAAAAGAAAGACCGTTTTTGGCGGTTCTGCATAGATTATAGAGCGCTTAACAACACTATGATCAAGGATCGATTTCCCATCCCAACCGTTGACGATATGCTCGACGAGCTCTACGGCGCCACAATTTTCACGAAGCTGGATCTGATTGCCGGATATCATCAGGTCCGAGTTCATCCTTCCGACATTCCAAAGACTGCGTTTCGCACCCACAATGGCCACTATGAATATTTGGTGATGCCTTTTGGGCTTTGCAACGCTCCCTCGACCTTTTAATCCTTGATAAATTCGATATTCCGCGAGCATCTTTATAAGTTTATCCTTGTATTCTTTGACGATATTTTGATTTATAGTCGGTCTATGGAGGAGTATCTGGAGCATGTTCGCGTGGTGTTTGAGATACTCCACAAGCACTGCCTGTTTGTTAAGCGAAAGAAGTGTGAATTTGCAAAAGAAGAGCTTGAGTACCTAGGCCATATTATCTTCGGCGAGGGCGTTAAGGTGGATCAAGAGAAGATCAAAGTGATGATTGATTGGCCTCCACCTACAACAATCATCGAATTACGAAGGTTCCTTGGTCTCACCGGCTACTACAGAAAGTTTGCTCAGGATTATGGTATCATTGCCCGGCCACTGATAAATCTACTGAAGAAGGGGAAGTTTTGTTAGGAGGAGTTGGCAAAGAAAGCTTTTGTCTCTCTCAAGACAGCAATTTCCCCACTTTGTTCTGCCTGATTTCCCCACTTTGTTCGTAATCCAAATTGACACTTTGGGTGACGGCATCGGGGCCGTTCTCTCCCAACACGGCAAACCATTGGCTTTCATGAGTCGCGCCCTGCGGGAAATGCTTGCCATGTCATTGCGGTACATACTTAGCGCCCTTATTTGCTTGGTCGTTGTTTTACTATACAAACAGATCAACGCAGCCTCCATTTTCTCCTCGAGCAACGGATCTTAACACCTGAACAGCAAAAGTGGATGGCCAAGCTTGTTGGCTATAATTACGACATTACTTACAAGCCTGGCTCCGCCAATGCCGCCGCTGACGCCTTGTCGCGAAAACCCGGTAGTTCCTACCTCAACGCTCTCTTCAAGCTTCTCACTTCCGTTTGGGACGAGCTTCGCCAACTCGCCCCCTCATACCCTTACTTGCAGCGCCTTGGCAGCCTCGCCAATGCTTCACCTGAACAGCCATATGCGTGGCGTAATGGGCTTCTCTGTTTCAACAATCGAGTGGTTATTCCACCAACCTGCTCGCTTGTTCAGACAACACACCTATTGGGGGCCATTCCGGAGTTCTACGCACATTTAAGCGGTTGTCACAACAGTTCTTTTGGCCAGGAATGCAGAAAACAGTTCGAGACTATGTCACCGCTTGTGAGATTTGTCAGCATGTGAAGTATGACAGCCTAGCACCAGCAGGGTTGTTCCAGCCATTGTCGGTTCCATGTCAAATATGGGAAGACATCTCCATGGATTTCATCACCAACTTACCTACGTCTAACCATCACACAGTCATTTGGGTTATTGTGGATCGCCTCTCCAAAGCTACTCACTTGGTACCACTCTCTCACCCTTACACATCTCGTTCTTTAGCTGCAAAATTCCTGGACTTCTATGTTAAACTCCATGGCATTCCAAAGTCCATCGTGAGTGACCGAAATCCTGTGTTCATGAGTGCCTTCTAGCAAGATTTTTGGCGCTTAACCGGTACCAAACTGAAGATGTCCTCCGCTTATCACCCTCAGACTGACGGCCAGACCGAGGTCATGAATCATTGCATCGAACTGTACCTACGGAGCTTTGTTCATGACAAGCCCAAACAGTGGAGTTTCCTTCTGCCCTGGGTGGAGTACTGGTACAACACCACCTTCCACTCTTCTACTGGTATGTCTCCGTTCAAAGCTTTGTTTGGTCGTGATCCTCTACAGTTGGTCGGCTATGAATCTGGTTCCTCCCCCATCACCGACTTAGATGAGCAACTGGTCGAGAGAAATGAGTTGTTGCGGGTTCTTAAGTCTCACATGCATATCGCTCGTAATAAAATGAAGCAAGTAGCTGATGCAAAGCGTCGTGATGTCTCTTTTCAAGTCGGTGACAGGGTGTTCTTAAAGCTACAGCCGTACAGACAGCATACTATTTTTCACCGGACGTCTCAAAAGCTGGCCACAAGATACTATGGCCCGTTTCAAATAACAGCTTGCATTGGTCAGGTGGCTTACGGTTTGCAGCTTCCGGTGGGTACCAAAATTCACAATGTTTTCCATGTGTCTCTTCTTAAACCGCGAGTGGGATCGGACATTCCCACTTCTGGCAATTTACCACCGCTGCGATCAAATGGGTTACTACGCCTGCAGCCAGAGCGGGTTTTGGAGTTTCACAACATTGTTCAGCACGGGAAGCCTGTCCAAGAAGCACGGGTCTGTTGGCAAGGTCTCCCAATTGAGGATGCAACGTGGGAGGATCTGGGCTAGTTGAAGCAGAGTTTTCCTACGTTGAATCTTGAGGTCAAGCTTTATTTGGACGAGGGGAGTAATGAAGCAGTTGCAGAACTAAGTCGCAGAACATCGAACCAAAATCGAGTGCCAAACCGGAGGTACATGTGAGGAGTTCGGTTCAGGAGATTGTTTTAATTATTTCAGTATTTGTTTCATTGTTTCAGTTGCAAATAAGAGATGACTTGGTCTTCCTCAAGATGAGGAAATCAACTTCTCCACTTTCTATTATTTCCGTACTTGTAGGAGCTACGGCTCCATCACTTTGATTCATGTAATCTTTTCTATTTAAGTAATGAAAAAAAAACCAAAAATAGGCAATCTTGATTGCCAACAAAAGTCACTTGTGTTCTTATTGTTCTTGTGTACTCTGTTTTCTGACTTTGACAACAATCAAAGTCATCACCATCCCTGCCTGCAACCTCCTGGCTTCAACACTTCTTCATCAGAGATGCGCATCCCCTTCCAGGTAATGAACCGCCAGATCAACCCGATATCCCTCTGGACATCTGATAGAGCGAAAATTACGCTCCAGTCTTAGCCGCCACTCATCGGCCTCCTCAAGCTTGGCACCTCCCGTGCCAATCCTCTGCATCTGCTCCATCATCCTAAGATAGGATGGGAGCTCTTCCACAATCGTCACACTCGGCTGCACACCAGCCATACCAGGCTGAACTCCAGCCATACCTGGCTGCACACCAACCACACCCGGTTGGAGAGGCTGAACGCGGGAGAGAGTGGGCGGCAGCTAGGGCAAACTCTCTGTTTGTAGAGAGAAGTTAGAGAGAAAACCTCTCTATATCTCTCTCTATTTATTACTTAATAACTCAACCATTAGTTTTATCGCGAAGCTAGAATAAATGTCAAGGTTTTAGTTGTTGTTTTTTCCGACACAATTTTTAATGAACAAATTCTTATGAGTTTAATCAGATTTGTTTTTTTTAAATATAAAAAATTATTCTAAATTGTTTCATAGAATAATAATTTTAGTGTTTTAATTAAAACACTTCTATTTTTAGAGATATACTAGAAAAAAAATTTCTATGATGAAGTTGTCAACGCCAACATGTAATATAAATAAAAGAAACTTTAAAAAAGGATTGCACATAAAATGAAGCAAAAAAATAGCAAACACATAAAGAGTTTTTTTTCAAAAAAAAGATTAACATTAAAATTTAAAGGCATCCCAAATTTAAATTCAGATTTAAGGATGAAATGTGTATATATTTAATTAAAAAAGGTTCGAACAAAAAAGTGTCAAAAAGGTATTGAAATGTGACTTGTCAGAAGAACAAAAATCATTGAAAGTGGTGGAAAACACTACAAGAAATATGACACCGAACTCCCATAAGCATATAATATTTGCTCACATAACACACACAAATTACAATATAATAACGTGATTGGTGATTAAAGTGGAGTAAATATAGAAGAAAAGAAAAGTCTTTTCACTAGAAAGAAAAATTCTACCGTGTATTGGAGTAGGAAAATTAAAACTCCTCTATATTAGTTAACATTTTAACACTTCTAGAAAAAAAAAATTTCTTCCATTTTTTTCTTGACTGGTACAAATGTGAGAGTATCTACCATTACACAAAAGCTAAACCAAACTGAAAAACACAAAAGGACAAGAAAGACCAAAGGGCAAAACCCTCACTATACGGATTCATGCTTTATTAGTGAAGCTGTGATGAGAGGTTTTGGCTACATAACGTGGTTGAAACCATTGACGGTGAATCCTCCATCAACAGAAATGACCTGTCCGGTAATGTAAGAGGCTGCGGGAAGGCAGAGGAAAGCAACCAGCGACGCCACTTCCTCTGGTTCTCCAACTCTCCCAAGTGGAGTCCGTGAAACTACAGCCTCCACAAAATCTTTCTTCTCAAGTACCTGCATAAGAACAACTTGTTATGATCTATATTATCTTCTGATATTTATTTTGATTCAGTCTCAGTTTAAAACATTTCGGTAGGAATTTGGTTTGGTAAGGTTTATATGCCGGTCCCTTATCTTCTACAGCTTTATATCCATTTAGGTGAAACATGTTCCATATGTGTTAATTTAGGGCATGGTAGAGTATAGGAAAAGATACCCGTTCAACAAGTGAGGTCTTGACGTACCACGGCACCACGCAATTGGTCCTGATGTTATCAACTGCCCACTCGCAAGCTAGATTCCTTGTAAGCTGATTAAGTGCTCCTGAGAAAAAACCTTAATTTTATCTACTTTCACCCTCCTTTGTTTTTGGGTCTGTCTAAACAATGAAGAACATGGACTCACCTTTAGTTGCACCATAGATAGATCCACCACGAAGATGCACCAGACCAGCTACAGAGGAGATGAACACAACGCTTCCGACCCCAGATGCTTTTAGAAGAGGATGTGCTATTTGGGATAAATGGAAAGCGGATTCTAAATTGGTCGACATGAGTTTTGCGTATTCCTCACTCGAGTACTGACTGTTGGTTTCCTTATACTAGTTCCAACGTTGTTTATCTTGGATACAAAACAAGTTGAGAAATTTTCAGAAGGGTAATCAACTAATGATTCAAACTCCTAACTTGTGCCGGTAATGTACACCATGTTATATAACAGATCTTGCGTAAAAGATGGAAACTTACATGAGATCACCAAGCATCACTATATGATTTAACACAAAACCTTAAACCTTAAATTACATGTATTGAAACAACACAAAGCTAATGTACCAATGTTTCGAGCTTATAAAGGATGCTGAGCTAATGCATTAAACGATTTCAAGATCAACGGTGATTCTAATGTGTAATAAAACAGTATTTTTACAAAGAAGATAACTTACAAGGATGTTGAGCTTGCCGCTGAATGCAGAAGACACTTCTTGAATCAACTTCTCTCTCTGATCCTTAACCGAAGCATCACAAACAGAACCAGATATCACTAAACCATGTGATTTCCAATCATCCAAGCATGCTTTTAGCTCTTCCTGGTTCCTTGAACAAGTATGAACACTCGCACCGAATCTTGCTAGTTCCTCCACTACAGCTCGCCTGAAGATTATACCCCGGAAAGAAAAAAAAACAGAGATTATGGATTCAATACTCATACAATACTTAATTTTTTCCCCTAAATTCGATTCAATTCTTGTTAGAAAAGGTCAATATAGATGCCCAGAAGTTTATCAAACAAACCCCTAATCACTATACAATAGTTTCGAAACAATCACAGGATAAACAAAAAAACAATCGCATATCATTTGTTATCGCCATTATCAAATCACGAAAAGCAGATCAGTCTTATAAATCGGAGATTTGGATATAGATTTGTGCTTTCTTTATCACCAAAAATACGAAATTTCATTGCAGAACTCAGAGGTCTTAACCGAAGAAAACTCGAAGAAAGAAAGCTAAGAGTTTAGTCGGTCATTGAAACGAATCCAAAAGAGAAGAGAGACAAACCCGATTCCACGAGTACCGCCGGTTACCAGAGCTGTTTTTCCGGCGAGAGACCATCTTTTGTCAGTCGCCATTGTTACGCACTCTTCTCCAAGAATCTCACTGTGCGTCTGGTGGTGGTGACTGGGTGAGTGAAGTGGTGGGCTCGGTGGGAAAAAAATTTATATTGGGCTAACACTTACGATGGGCCCATTTTCTTTGTTTCCATCCATTCAAATACTCAACATGCCATGATTTAATACATTTAATTAAGAAACCATACTGATATTATTATATAGGCTGATCAAAAGTTTTGAGGGAGATATCGAATATGTTGTCACGAAATGCTCATTCCATCACCGTAAACAAAATTTTGAATAAACCACGACTCCATTTTGATATATATCTAGGAATAGTTGTCATATTTCTTAGGTCCTGATTCATTTCACTTGAAGTTTTTTAGGGTTTTTAATCTATTTTTGGGTTTTTTTGAAACTTAATGCTCCGCCGAGCAATATATAGAAAATATTTTCCAATTTTTGGTATATAAAATTCAAATTTTATATAAAAAAAAATTATATCGATTTGGTGAAATTGAAAGATAAAGTATTAAAGAACTAACATCAAACCGTAGATGAATACACTGGCGGTTTAACCAAAAAAAAATATCTATGGCCCACTCAAAATCGAAATTTTCATCTATGCCAACCTGATTAATTTAGGGGCAATTACAAAAATGCTATTTTTTATGTGCATATTTGCAATAATTCCACTTAGGGGGGTTTATTTGCAAAAATGCCACTAATTATAGATTTATAAAGCCTATATATTAAAATTTTAAACCTTAAAAAATGTTTTGACCCCTAAACCCTCAAAACTAAACCTTAATAGAACATAGTTAACCCAAACATAAATAATATAAAGAAAAAATAATTTTCAAAAAGTGGCATTTTTGCAAAAATTTCAAAAGTGTGACATTTTTGTAAAGTGACATTTGAAAAGTGGCATTTTTTTAAATTTCTCATTAATTTATTGGTTTTCCTTCACTTATGTATAAACCTTTTTTTACAACATATACATATAACTAAATTTGTATTTATTTCCTTAAAGTTTTAGCTTAAAACTAACAACAACTATATATTCCATACATAAATACTTATAAAGTTTTGTGACTCAACTAAAAAACGAATTATTTTTATTACCAAATTGAAAACTTTTAATTATTATTTTTTCTTGCATAATAAAATTTGATTAAAAAAATTTCAAATGAGATTACAAAAAAAAACCAAAAGATGAAGACAGTAAAAAATAAAAAACATAGAAAATGAAGAAAAAAAAATGAAAATCTATATCAAATATTTTTTTTTTCGAATTCTAAGATACAAAGTATGTTATGTTATAAATTTTATTTATAATTAGGTATAATGTGAAAGAAATATTTTAATACCCCATTTGTAGCACTTTAGATAATGTTTAATTAACGATGATGTACACACTAAAAACAATATAAATAATCAATTTTAATTGGTAAATTGACTGTAGTTTAGTGGCATTTGTACAAAGTAATTTAAATTCAAATGGTCACAAAATATTAAATAATTTTTTAAAATATCAAATAATTTGATACAAAAGAGTATGAGATAATACACATGTACCTAATATATCAAAATTATTTATATCATCTTAGGCACAATATCAAATTGTTTTAAAACACAATTTAAAAAAAAAAATATTGAAAAATGATTAATACCATCTTACGCACAATAACAAATTATTTAAAAAAAATTAAATCATTATCCCTGCATATAACGTGAAGTCAGAACTTAACCAACGTTTAGACATTAAGCGTACTCCAAATGATTGATGAACGTCTTACAAAAAAAAAATTAATATTGTAAAAGTTATTAATACCACTTGTACATTATAGTATTTGTTATCATATGTAAAACCACCAAAAGTGTACATGACATTATCACTCAAATCTAACGTTGACTCTGGGAACTTCATCATCGTGATGACCAAAAACAAACATTCCCCAACCAAAACATTCATTCATTTTCTCGTATACCTATCATTTTCCTTCAAACAAAAAAGTCAAAATCTTATTTAAAATCGCACCGTCGCAATGAATGCGACGGAAGTGCCACCTGACTCTGGCCGGTGGCTAACAGCCTCCGAAAGGATCGGTGGATTCGCTTACGGAATCGGAGTCTCCATTGGTATACTCCTCTTAATTACCACAATAACCATCACTTCTTACTATTGCACTCGAAGCCATATCTCTGCCTCTCCCACGACCACTCCAAGAACAAGACGCCAGCAAAGACAAACCAATGGAACGTTGCCACCTGGCAGCCAACATGATGATCAAAACGACACCGTGGTGGTGGAAGTCTTGGGGCTAAACGAAGAAGTCATCAAGAGTTTTCCTAAGCTTCTTTACGAAGAGGCTCGTGTGAGTTATAGCTTGCAAAGAGAATCCACTACGACGTCGTGTTGCTCGATATGTCTTGCGGATTACAAGAAGACCGATATGATTAGGGTTTTGCCCGATTGTAACCATTTGTTCCACGACAAATGCGTTGACCCTTGGCTTAGGCTTCATCCTACGTGTCCGCTATGTCGTACGTCTCCGTTACCGTCTCCGGCAATGACACCTGTCACCGACGTTGTTCCCTTTTCCCTCCGAGTGATGGATATTTGACTTTTAATTTTGTCCCGGTTTTTATTTATTTATTCTTGTATTTTTAATTCTTGTTGACATTTTTTGTAGAGTATATTATCTCCAAGCTGTAAAGTTTCACAATTTTTTATTTGGTTACAACTATATGTATATGTAGTTGTTATTTATCCTTGAGACAATTTGTAATGTTAGTCTGTTTGAGATTATATAAGATGCCATGCTTTCTCGGAAGCTGAGAGAGATCACCATCCATATACTAAATAAGCTGTCAAAAACAAAAATGAGATCCAACCATAACAACTTCCTTTCATACGCCACAGTCTCAAACCACCAAATACGTTAATAAGTATATTGAAATAAAGTTTAGCCTTTGTATGAATATTGACATGAGAATGAAAAGCAAGAGGAAGAAAGCCATGATAATCAGATAAGAAAGCAGTTTTGAGGGATATAAGTAAGTACTCACTATTAAGGACTATTTAATAAGAACAGTAAGTAAGTAGCAAATGAGACTCACTTATCAGTCACAACGACCTTCCTCTTCATTTTGCAAGTTGATCGTCTGTCCAAATAATTATAGACGACATGTCATGAAACAAACCATACCTTGCATTATCAACATCAAAGAAAGCTGTAACTTTGGAAGGCAAGAAAGAAACGTAACATTGCTAGGTTCATCGTGAAGCCATTTCTGAAATGTGGGTATCGAGACCTCGACCGAAGATCCCATTGACGCATAACACCTCGTACTCATCTACTCTGTTACCTCTGTTTTTCACAATTTCTTCTTCCTTTTGCATAGACATACAAATGGGTCTCAAAGAACGGAGAAGTTTCCGGGATTCAAGCACATTCACTGCTTCTTCCACACATTTATCCCACGAATTATTCACCATTTCTACTATTTTTCAGAAGATAAAGGAAATTGTGCTTCCAAGCGAAATTAAAGATGGTTCGGTGGCTGGTGAAAGCAGACGACTTCAAGCTTCCCTTACTGCAATGGCGTCAATAAACTCTTACTTGTACATATTTGTAGAAACCTGCTTCTGTTCAAGAATCCATAGACAAGGAAATGAGAGATTCATGTATATATTTAGCTCCATCTAGAGGGTACACCTAAGGAAAGCAACTACTTGAAATGTTGACCAAAAGAAGACTATTTGAAATGTTTATTTAATCTGTGTTTATTTCATTTGATTGTAGTTTTATACATAATAACAATTGAAAAGTTAATGTCATGACAATGATAATATATATATACATATACATTAGTTTAATAAGAATGAAATGAAGTTATAATAAACTTGATATAATTAGGATATTTGCATTGGATAACAATAAATTATTGGTATTTGGCAAACTAACATAGAGAAATTCTTAACACTATTTGAATAGTTTTTAGGACCTCTCTCTCTCTCTCTCTCTCTCTCTCTCTCTCTCTCTCTCTCTCTCTCTCTCTCTCTCTCTCTCTCTCTCTCTCTCTCTCAAATATAAGAAAGGAGATCGAACAGCATAAATAGTAGAATATATTTAAAGAGTAATTTTAATTGTTAGCCGGATACTAATTACAAATAGGACAACCTACTAGATTTCATATCGATTCTCCAAAACTTTACATACACGAGAACTGGAGAGATAAATTGTAATAAACCTCAAACCATACTACTTTCTTATTGTTATTTGGTTGAGTTTTTTTTTTTTTGAATTACCAGGAGGTTCGGGGTCGAAACTCGTTATCCTCCACACTCGAAATCACAGCATGTAATATTAGCTTTGTTCAAAGAGTCACCCGAACCAGCAACCTCTAAATTTTACATCATATCTTTACCAGTTGAGATATTGACTTTTCACGGTTATTTGCTAACTATATTATTTTCTATGGTTTATCACTTAACTGATGACCCTATTATTAATCTCCCACGTTATGTGACCCTAAAAAGATGTTTTTCTAAAAAAAGATTGAGAGAAATCAAACCAAATTAAAATAGACAAATTACAGTCAGTTAAGGGTGTATATATATATATATATATATATATATGTAAAACCCCTTTTTTATCTGTTGGACACAACACAAAAGGGAGAAAACAACATAGTACAATGATGCAAATCAGTCAAGAGATGAAACTCGTTTAGAGAATTGACAACATATTTTCATCCAACAACTTGAGAGACGACGATGGTGGAATGGAATCGAAAGTGATGCACATAATTGCGGCTCCAGCGCTACCAATTCTTACGTGAGTAGTGAGGTTCATCTGCAAAGGAAAAAAAACAAACAGAAAATAAAAAATATCAAAAAGACCAACCAAAATGGTGTTTTTGACATAAAATAAGACAATAGTTAATCAAAAGGTAGTGTTGATATGAATAAATATTTACCAGCATATTTTAGAATTAAAGCACAATTACAATCAAAATGTATTTATCTTTTTTTTCCAGTTAGTAGTGAGATGTTCGGACGATCTGAATACTCGATAGAGTTTTATGTTCTTTAATTTCATGGATTACTAACTCAAAATTAGTTACCAATTCATATGGAACCGAGAAAATAAAATTGTAAGAGAAATTTACCGATGCACGGAGATCAAAAATCTTGTCAAAAGAAAACACGAAGAGGCCTGGAGCAACATGGCATGCCGTTTGTTCACAAAGGTTGAACCTTCTTTTATAGAGTGGAATTTATCGAAAATAAAGATCCACCCACACTATTGCTTCGGTAAGTGGTACATCTGTTCACACGCAAATAATTTATCATGGGAAACTAAAACAAGAGTGGAAAAAACTTGGAAATTAAGCAAAAGAGAATAAAAATAGGTTACTTGTAGTAGCGGTTATATTAAAGCCTGTAAATAACTCTTTTTGAATTATTATATCCACACTGGTAACAGTAACCAGAGAAGCTTGTCCAAATTCCCAATCTTCTGTATGGTCATAAAGTTAAAGAGTAAATTGTACAAGTTTAGTAATTAACAAGAAAAACACACACAACAAAAAAACAAAGATAACACATGACAGATTATGATTAGAACAAGAAGCACCTCTCTTGTCTCTATATCTAGCTAGGGATTAATTCTAGAAAAACTCCTGGATTTTGAATCCCCAAAACCAACCAATTATTGTCCAATCCATTATACTATAACCTTCATACACATATCTTCGTTTCTTGCATCGAATGACCAAAATTTAAGGTAAGCTACATCGAAGTCAAACTTAATGAGACTGTTGAAAAGTTGTACGAAGCTTTCAAAGTAACAATACAAAGAACGAGAAATAGGAGCAACCCGCATTGTTTGAAAGGGACTCCGCAATAAGCAGGTAAGAAGAAGAGTGATGCAAGTAGAAGAAGAAGGGGTTGGACATGAGATATCGCCATAGACCAGCTCGTCTATCTTCAAAGAGGTATAGATGATTTTGTTTTCAGTTTTGTTTGACAAACAAGTCTGTGGTACGCTTCTTCTACGATCATCCATACATTTATATATTGTTCTATATATACTATAATATATCGGATCATATCAATAACTAGATTAGCATCCGTCCATACATTTATATATTGTTCTATATATACTATAATATATCAGATCATATAAATAACTATATTATGATCTGCGTTGATACGCGGATAAACACATTAAATATTATTGATATAAGTATTTAAGTTTTAATTAGGCTCCCGTTGAATTACTAAAATATTTTAGAAATATTATTTAAACAAAAATCTTAAATCATTAGATATCAATTTTATATCTTAATTTTAATATCATAATTGATATCATGCGGATCCTAAAATATATATAAATAGAATTCAATTCATATCTTATTATATAAAGGGACAATTACAAAAATACCACTTTTTGTGTGCACATTTGCAATAATGCCATTTAGGGGTGTTCATTTGCAAAAATGCCACTAATTATAGATTTATAAAACTTATATCTTAAAATTTTAAACCAACAAATATTTTGACTCCTAAACCCTCAAAACTAAACCCTAATAGAACATAATTAACCCAAACATAAATAATATAAAAAAAAATAATTTTCAAAAAATGGCATTTTTACAAGATTTCAAAAATGTGGCATTTTCATAAAGTGATATTTGAAAAATAGCATTTTTTGAAATTTCTCTTATATAAATCCACGTTATTTGTGAGTCTATAGATTATATATCTTGCTAAATTCGTTAATTAAATCCGCGTTATATGTGAGAAATCACAGACTCTTTTTTTTTGTCACGACGAGAAACTATAGACTATAATATTTTGCTACATAGTGGATCGAATCACCCCTATATATTTAATCTCCCAAGCTATATGCGAAAGTCTATGGATTATAATATTTTTGCTACATTATTGGATTGAATCGTAAGTGATATATATATATTAATAAATATCCCATGTTATATGCGAGAATTTTAAAATATGAGTGTAATGATGCGTGAAATGTCAACCAACTAATGATGGTATAGTGATTGAGGATTCACTAGGTTTGAGTCCTCACAATATGATTTCAATCCCGATTGGTCCTTATTGTGAATGCTAAGTGAGGCAAAATATAGTGCAGAAAATAAATAAGACAAATTTTTTTTAATTAGAGTTCGTTTTCTACTCCCTGGAACCAAGTTCATAAATCCACTAGAACTAGAAAGCAAATACAATTTATTTGCAAACGCGTAAATAAAGTACAACTTCTTAATTTACCGCTTTGTAAGATAACATGGATTCTTCAGGATAATCTAATCCTGAGCTAAACTCTCCATGAACCTAGACTTAAGTTTAATTTTGTGGAATCTCCACACACCAATACGCACGGTTGGCAACACCACACATCCACTAGCACATAGCCACAAGAAACCAACTCACTTGATCAGTTCAAGCAACACGAACTGTTACAGCAACAATAGCACCAACTGCTACAACAACCAACAAAGATGCCTTCTTCTCTCAATCAATTTCTCTCTATTTTTCTTCTAAGAGGCATAAAAAAGACTCCATCCACATGGCTCTCTCTATATATACCTATAGAGAGTACTCCTTAACCCTAAGCAACTTTCCTTTTGTCGATAAGGACAAATTTTTTTTTTAAATTATCTTCTTTTTATCTGTCTCTTGAATATATTCTTGAAAAACTTTTTCCTTTCATTCACACAAAGATATTCTTTCTTTTCCTAGCTTAACCCACGCTTGTGCATCTCCAAATTCAAACTTCTCTTCACAAATCGCACAGCTCAGCTTTTCTATCACTTCTTGTATTACTCTTTGTAGTACTTTCGACTGGTACAGAAAAACCTCCCAAACAACTTCTCTTCAGTTATGAAATGCTTTAAAGTGGCAACAAAGTCATGAATTTTGTCTAGACAATCCTAGAATTTCAACAGAGAGAAATCGATCTCGGTTAAGAATTTTCTTTTATTTGTTGCACAACACATAAAAAAGGGAGCTGAAGTAGTAGGTCAATATCGCATATTTTCTTGACTAATTAAGTAGAGACCATTGTGGGAGCTGAAGTAGGTAAATTGAATTCGACACACAATCTTACTGTTGGCTCTTTGGATTCTCCGACATTTCATCAAGCAAAGGTACGACGACATACTTGTAGTCCCTCGTCACTTGTTTAAGAAGAAAAAAGACATTCAGAGAGGCAAACTAATTAGAGGTTTAAAAATATGAGGAATATGATTTATTCGGTTCTAGAAAACAGATTGAAACCAAAAATGGTTAGACTGGATATATAGAGACAGTAATTATTCACAAGCTAATGTTAATGAAAACCAACAAGTTCCTACGATGATGATTATTAATGAAAACCACCAACGATTTGTAATCTTAGTCTGTTTGAGATTATAGAATGATGATTATTAATGTTAGACTTTATTTGTTTATATTTTAGCTCGAATATAACAATGATATACTCTCAACCGGAGGAAGAAAAATGTTTAAAACATTGCTATGGACATAATTAGACCGTTGCCAACTTACACTAAAGATTTGCAACAATTTCAAAATTGAAAGAAAATTTTTGTTGACAAAGATTAGTGTTGTTCTAATCTATAAAATTGTATTTGTTGATTTAAAATATTTCAATATTTCAGCTTACCTATATTTTAGTTTATTTTATTTTCCTTTTTGGTAGTTTTTTCACAATATATACTTTTCACACTACCTTAAAAACGAAAAAAATCCATTAAACGAAATTCGTTAGGAGGTGGCAATCCTGTGTGATCATTCACACCAAAACAAATCTGTCTTAACAAAATCTAACCGTCCGTTTCGAGAAACAATGACCTAGCTAAAACAACGGTCCAGATCTCGCATAGATTCCTTGTGAAGAATATAAAAGAATCCAACAAGATTCCGCATTCCACTCTGCTTTCGTGATCATCATCATCATCATCATCTAAAGTTCGCTTCTTTTTTCACCTTCCTAGATTCTCTATCAATGGTGTCGCGAATCATGCTTCTTCCTCTCACTATTTCTCTTCTTCTCCTTGTTTCAACGATTGTTCAAGCCACCATCGATGTCCATTACTGTGGTACGTTTAAACCCTCGAACAAAAAATCATCACTTTGGGTTCTTCGTTATTGTTACAATTCGATTCGATTTTGACTCATAGTTCGATTTTTTAATTCTGGGTATTGTTAATTTTTCTCTTCCTTGTCTCGATTGTGTCTGATTTTGGTGATGTTTTTGTAGAGGAGAACACAGAGTATGAAGTAAAAGTGAAAGAAGTTGATATATCTCCTAATCCTATGGCTCGTGGCGAGCCAGCTACTTTCACCATCTCTGCAAACACAGGTTACTACTTCACTTCACTTTTAATAGTGTGATCTTGAGACTTGTGTATGTAGTTGATGATCTAGTCTTTGTTCTGATAGAATCACAATGTGATTGTTTGCTGAGGAATGTAGTAATGTGTATTGCTTCTTAGTGGATCTTCAAAGAGTCTGAACAATCTGTTTTTCGATATGATGGTTTTTGTTTCGGTTTTGGTAAAGGTCGTGGGATTTCGAGTGGGAAGTTGGTGGTTGAAGTTTCATACTTTGGATGGCATGTTCACTCTGAGACACATGATCTCTGCACTGAGACAACTTGTCCTGTTGAAACCGGAGATTTCTTGGTTGCACACTCTCAAGTTCTTCCTGGTTATACTCCTTCTGTAAGTTCGATTCGCTCTTGTTTCGTTCTTTTGCTTTTCGAATCGAAGAACTTGTTGGAATCATAATGAATAAGCTTATTCAGTATAGATATATAGCAAACAAACGCTTAGCTTGGTATCGAGAAACACGTGGAGACATACAATGACCTCAGTTTGAATGTTGCATATTACTGTCGAAAATATGGTTTTGAAGGTCCAAAAACCGGAAGATCGATGACAGATTCTACTCTTTGTCTTTGTTCCAGGGTTCGTACTCGCTGAAAATGAAGATGCTTGATGCGCAGAACAAGGAGTTAACGTGCATCAAATTCTCGTTCTACGTTGGATCTGGACCATCTGTGGCTGACATTTAGAACAAATTTACCCGCGAGTTCTGTCGATATCATTACTTGCCATTGTACAAATAGTTTCAAAACTTTCTAGCTTTTTTCTTTTCTTTTTTGATAGCAATTTGTTAGACCTGGATTTGATGATCTTCATCAAAGATATATAAACTATATGTTTTAGTGTTTACTGCTTCAATCAATGAACATATCACCAGGTCTCATGGCTTAGGTCAAATGCTTGGAAAGGTATAATATAATTGACGATTTCTTAACCATCCATAATGTAATGGGAGAAGTAATCAGAGTATGTACTAAGTAAATGATTTGACTAATTCGAATTTGCTAGCTAAAGCTGAGCTACTTTACCAATCTTACATCATTGCACGTTTTTATGGAATTGTAAAAGACAAGACAAGACAGGCATTATCATTCTAACCGGACTAAAAAGAAACAACAAAACTTCTAATATCAATCGATTACTCTTACCAGAAAGAAAGAATTATATTTTCTTAAAGATCCATTATATGATCTTTCTCCTTTTGTTTCGCTTTATTAATCCTCTGGCAAATTGGGATTTGATTGAGTAAAATCATTACTCATGAGTCTCTTTTATCTCTGTGATTGTGGTGTGAGTTTTATCATCTAACATTATTGTACCAATGACCCATCAAAAAAAAAACAATCTTTTTCTTTCTTTCTTTTGTTCTGAATAAAACCCATCAAGAAAGACTTTTGAAAGCTAACCCAGAAAGTAGCATTTGAAACTTTTTTCTTTTCTTTTAGTTTGATCTTCATCGAAATTCTTCTCCCTTACCCACTTTTCAGATTCTTGAATTGGGTTTTTCTTTTCTCAAGAAAAGATCCAATTTTTCTTTTTAAGCAATGAAGGGAATGAAGGAAAGATTGGCGAAGAAAATCAAACTCATCACCATTGTTGCAACCTTGAAGCAAGGCTTAGCTATTCATAAGAGTAACATTGATCGCACAATCCATCATCTAAGAGATGAAATAGTCCTCGAATCTGGTCAAATCAAAGGTTGTGTTACACCAACACTACTAGAGCTTGAAGATGTGGAAGAACAAGAACAAAAAGACAATCTTGAAGAAGAAAAAGGAATTTTCTTGGAGTTTGAAGAGATTTGTCCTCCTGGAGGAGAAGATTCAGTCGTGTTATACACGACGGGTTTGCGAGGAGTGAGGAAAACATTCGAAGCATGTAGAAGAGTAAGATTCTTGTTGGAGAATCATAAAGTGATGTACAGAGAGAGAGATGTTTCGATGGATTCAGAGTTTAGAGAAGAGATGTGGAGTTTGCTTGGAAGGAAAGTTACCTCTCCGAGGCTGTTCATTAGAGGTAGGTACATTGGAGGAGCAGAAGAAGTTGTGGCATTAAACGAAAACGGAAAACTCAAGAAGCTTCTACAAGGGATCTCGCTAGTTCATTCGCCTTGTGAATGTTGCGAAAACGAACGGTTTTTGATTTGTTCTAGTTGCCATGGAAGCTCAAGGTTGATTATTGAAGATCATCATGATGAAGAGATGTGGACAAGATGCAGAGAATGTAATGAGAATGGGCTTGTGAAATGTCCTCTTTGTAGTTGATCAAGTTATAATAACTATTGAGTTTTAATTAACTTTGTAATAATGTGTGAAGATTTTCATGCTTCAAAACATTTTCTGTATGCATTTTTGGTTCTTGGTCTAATCAGCTTTAGAATAAGTTGCAAATTTGAAGAACTTAACTAATTCTTACATCAAAACTCTCTCTACCTCTTAAACCCAAACTTCAACTAGCAGAAGAAGAATACAGTAATTATTACTTTTGGGATCTTTGTAATCAATCAGGCATAGTAGACTGATACGAGAGGAATATCAACGTCATTGTCATCGTCGTCTTCACAAGCCACCACAACATCCAAGTGACGTCGATAAGCCGGCAATTCAACCTTAGCCACTTCTCTTGCAAGATCGACCACTTTTTTATCCATCCTCTCTTTATGCCTCGGGAACATACTGTTGAACAGTAGACAGCTTCCGCACGAGATGCTGTATGCGTTTAGTCCTTTCTCTTCTAACCATTTTAGCAACTCCTTTAGTGTCGGGTTTCCTTTGATGACCCATCGGTCCCAAACTGTCCAGCTTTGGTCTTGGTGTTTCACTACTTTTGGTGGAACCGGCTCAGCCATGGAGAAGAGAGGTAACGCTAAGTTGGCAAATGTGTTTCTGTAGTCTTCCACTTTGTGTGATCCATCTAAGACCTTGTACAGCTCGAGGCAAACAAAACCAGTTGCCATAGCCGTTGATGTTGCAATCGCGGGTATGATTCTTCCGGCGATGAATTTGGCTTTGAGTTTGTCCACCTCGGGAACGCTGTAGTTTCTTGCTCTCATGTTGGCCAGTCCAGCGATCATATCCATGTGGTAGTTGGTATCATCGTCCTAAAAACAGTATCATGTTAGTTGCTCTTTGTAATGCGAATACAGAAAAATTGAACACAGTTGGATACAATTATGATTTACCTTTTCAAACTGGATTGGTTTCATCCTGAAATCTGGCTGCAAGCTCAGCCTGCACCGCTCTATTTTAGCGATTAGTTCATCGATTACTGCTGCATCATCGACTGAAGCTGTAGACAAACTTGTAGCCTTCTCATCTGTCACAATCTTTGCATCTTTCCTCGGCTCAAAGTCGGGGACTATCACTCTTTCCACAGCCTCGGCTAGTCCTGTTGGAGTTTTAGCCCACTCAGGAGTAGGGATTCCAAATGTTTCTGCACGCAAGATAGCTCCAGCCATGATGAAATTGATGTGGCTCAGGTCGGTTGAGGAGAACTTGAGTGGACGAGGGAATCTTTTTGGGGCAGACCAGAATGGAGCTCCAGTACTAGTATTAGCATCCTCGGGAAATGTGTAAATCAACTGCTTAACACGGTTGACAAAGTAATCCTCAAACCTGCAAACAAGAACTTACGCTAAGAGAAGAAAATCGTTTATATACAGTCTCGATGAAGGGTCTGTACAAAGAGAGAGAGAGAGTACCTCAGACGAGCCCAGGTTATGCAATCCTGGAATGAATTGCACTTTTCTTTCTCGAGGCACTCAACAACGCGTCCCAAAGTATCTCTAGCTTGAGCATCACCAGCAGTCCTCATTGCATTCATGTATTCAACGGGATTTGAGAGGTATGCATTAACTTCAGCTGGTGTTTTCTCAAGTAGACCCTCGAATTCAGAGCGAGCCCATGTTAAGCAATGGTCAATGTTGTGAGGAAATGAGTGCACGGTGCACATCGGAGCCTGTTTCTCTGGTGGGTCTCTTGAGGCACCATAGTTCTCAGTGAGATGAGGGATAACCATCTGTGTGTTGCACTTTGCACCTAGGGTTCCTGACTCGAGGAGAGGCTTCTGGAAATACACACACCTTGAATCAACATAAAGCCTTGCAGTGACATTGTCCAGCGCGTTAACAACAACTGTCAAATTCTCCCAGAAGCTGTCGTCAAAGACATTCTCAGTCTCAGGTCCAACACGATTTTGCAGAGCATCAATGTTGAAGCGAGAATTTATTCCTGCTGCTGCTGTAGCGGCAACTGTGGATTTAGCCTGTCCTATGTTCCAATCACGAAAAAGAAACTGACGACTCAGGTTGCTCTTCTCAATTACATCATCATCGGTGACAGTAAGCTTCCCTTGAGTGCCACATGACACACCCATCAAAGCCAAATTCTTTAGGAACTCACATCCAAGAGCACCAGCCCCTACAACAAAAACTCTGGCATCCTCGAGTTTCTTCTGAAGAGTCGACCCAAATACAGAGATCTGTGCATCGTAACGGCTATTTTGTGGTCTAAACTCTGATGCATCAAGGGGTTCCTTGGGGAGTGACTCCAAGGAATCAAAGTAAAAGAACTGCATAAAGAATGCAAACTCATTACAAGATTACCAAGTACAAAAGATAAACCACTAAAAAGGGAACAAGAACTTGTAGTCGATGCCTATCTAACATAGATGAGTAACATTGCTCAGCAAGTGGAAGCTTTACATTAACAGATGTGCTACCTGAAAATTCAAACAGAAAAGTTTTTACCTGAAAGAGAGGATGGAATTTCCCAGAGCATGCCTTGACAACCTCCTGTCCAACAATGCCACCAAACATAGCGGCCATGGGATTCAGAACAGCCCTGGATCCAAAGGCCAAATGCCGCAATAGTTTAGAGTTGACATCTTCCAACCTTGCATCACCCAAACTCTCATTAATGCCAGTTGCAATTTCCACTAGTGTCTGAGCATCTTCTTCTGAACCAGCAACCGGAAACCGGCCTGCTTGAGACGAAAACCTATCAAGTGCCTGGAATGCTAAGTGGAGAAGAGGTGGGCGGTCAAACTTTGAAAAGTCACTTAGAAGAAAGTCGCCTGGATCTTTAATTGCTTCTCTGAGTGGTTTAAAATTCAGCACCTTTGGTTGTTTCACCTGAGTGACAATCCCACCCTTCATATATGCCCCATAGCTAGTGGTGTCTTCCTCAAGGACAAATGAATAAGGCTTCACATTTTTTATCTTCCTCGGTTTTCCATCATTTAACTCTTTCATCCCCTCAACTTCAGAGAAAACTACAAGATCTCCGTCCTCAAACTCGAGCCTCTCATCATCGACACACGAAACAAATGCAGGATTTTCATTGCTAACGGAAGCAATGATGCCAGAGTGTGGTTCCTCCCCATCAACATCAAGAACAGTAAACTGAGGTCCAAAATCACAAAACAATGACCCAAACAGACCCCTGACGTCAGCCTTGATGAATGCAATAGGAGGCTGATGATTATGGCAATAATCATCAAACTCTGTCGCTTTCTCGAAAGAGATATCCACAAATACCACGGCCTGAATCAAAGAAATATAAAAGAAATCAGACAGGAGAAAAATGATCACGTTTACTCACTTCTCATCTTTTGTACAGAAAATTGTATCCATATCAACAAGATGACAACTAGAACGAGAAAAAATAAAATAAACCAAATAAACAAATGGTTTGGAATACCTGAAAACCAGAAAGCTGCTCTTTGGTTAACTTATCAGTCAAAGTTGAGACAGCCACGGCATTGTTGAGTTCTTGCAACTTCTGAACAGACGCAAGTGCCCTATTCTTACCAACATCCTCCTCCGTGAAAACAAAGTTACTAGACAAGTCCCATAGCTCAACCACATTTTCATCGTGAAGAGTCACCGACTTCACACCAGCGAGGATAATATTCTTGGCTACATAAGAAAACAAAAACCATCCATCAGAAAGAAGAGAATATAGAGAAATACCATTAGAAATTTAGCTAATGTACATTAAAAAGCAAGACAACAAACTATAAACCTTCCACCAGATAATAATGCCACAGTAACTCATCAGTGAAACAGGCTTAACAAGTTAAGATACCAGTATTACAGATTCAACTTTCAAGAATGCTCAAATGTACAGGTAAAGATGGCACTCAAATCAAGCAGCTTAATCAAGTAACACGTTTACTCAAGCTTGAAGCTCTTTAAACAACCAGCAAGACAAGCACAGAAGTGACATGCAAAAGGAAATTAACATCGAAATGAACAAATCAGAAACTATAGCGTTACCAATCTCGACACCAAGTCCTTGCATCCCAGAAATGAGAACATTAGAAGCGAAAAGCCTCCTCATAGTCTCACGACCATAAACCGCAAGCTGTCTACTATGAAGATCTTCATCGATCTCATGATTATTCGAGTTATCACCAAACGCATCCATGTTCATCCGCGTCTCATCACCACCAGCACCGTCGATGTTGTAGTTAGAGTCTAAAACCGCAGAACCATCAGCTTTAGCCTGAGTATGATCGATCCGTCGTTTCTTCAACGGAGACGAAGCAGATGCGAGACTGTTCTCCTTAACAACGAATGGCTCCATATAGAGTAACTGAAGAGAAATATATATAGAGTGTATCTATTACCAAGTGTAAACAGAAGATGAGAAACGAAACAATCCTAAAAACCTAATCCATGGATTCAAAAATCTGAGGAAGAAAACGAGAATCGAAGAAGAAGAAGAAAACGAAACCGTACCTGAGAAGGAAGATCGGAGGCGATAAGCGGCGAATTTGTTGAAGGAAAAGGTAGAGAGAGAGAGAGAGAGAGTAAGGCTGCTTTGGCTTTGTAGGTTGTGTGCAGAAGCGGCGGTATAATGGGCTTAAGAAAACAGTCCTGAATCAGAGCCTTTGTGTTGATAAAAATTGAAATTGGACAATTTTTTGGTTTTGTTATGGCTAAACCTAAACCGATTTAAGTTTTGTGAGATTTGAATTTGAAATTGAAATTTTTGTTAGATCAATCAAGTAGTTGTTTTGTTAATTGAGAAAGAGAATAGTTGTTGAATATTTTCAATGCGATTTGTGTACTTTGTAACAACTAAAAGTTTAATGGAGACATTGAAAGTAGTAGTATAGTAGTGTAACTCTACAAAGACTGAAACTTGAGCATTATTGTGTTGAAATGTACCTCATGAACTCAATCATTTTGGTGCCATTGATATTGTGTGGGATACTACTCTCATCACTTCTTAATTATCAACTCCCAACAAACATAATCTTATCTTTATTCCGTTGTAAAACCGAATATGGAATTTTTCGAACAACTCGATCTAGAGAATTCGACAAACATTGCTAGAAATCGACTAAGTTCCTCACGGTATGATCAAGGTCGCCTTGAGATTAAGCAAGAAAAGTTTGGGCTTAGGGACCTAAGTCTGTTTTTGCCACTTAGTGAAGTTTGGTGTAGTTCCGGTTCATTCAATTGTCACTTACAAGTTCGATTCATGATTTCTGTTTTTTTTTCTTTTCTTTGATAACTTCATTTCTGTTTATGGGCCTCTGCTTTTGACCTTTGAGGCCTTTCCAAATTTGTAGAAGAATTTCGTTTTTAGGTCCCAATCGGTTTCATTTGGTTTAAACCGGTTTGGTAATCTTAAATTACAAACACACGGTTAAGCCAACTTGAGAAGAGCTCAGAATTTTTCTACAGTAATCTCCATTTCGTAATTTCCCCTGTCGCGTGGATTTGTTCTTTCTCTTTTCCGGCAAAAACCCAGAAAACAGTTCCTCTCTCCGTTTACTACAACATCTAGCCTGAAGCGATTCAAGGTTAATCATACTCTTGTCTCTATTTTGTGGAATTCGATTCGTATGTTTCCGATTTCAGATGAAAAATCAGTGGATCTTTTCTCTTGGATCGACCGTTTTGGGTTACAAGAATTGAGATTTGATAAATGTGTCTGAATCTATTAAATTCGATGGATTTTGTTTCTGCTTCAGTTAATTAGTCTAAGAGATGTAGCAAAGGAAGAATTTTTCGCTTTGTTTCTTGATTTTATCTTTTGTTGCACAGAACAGTAATCAAACTTATTTACTTCTACTTTGATTCAATTCATTGTTTGTTACACTCAAATTGTTATTCAATCTTCTACTTGAATATGTGTTTGTATTCTTTTATAATCGAATCTAATCTTTCTGCATCTGTGATTTGATTTGTGAATTCTTTAGCAGTGTTTCCTTGATCACATGGCTTCCTTTAATGGGCCAAAGTTCAAGATGACTGATGGCTCTTATGTTCAGACAAAAGCCATTGATGTTGGATCATCAACAGATATATCTCCATACCTTTCTCTATTAAGAGAAGATTCGATCTTGAATGGAAACCGAGCCGTGATCTTCGATGTGTATTGGGATGTCGGATTTCTTAAACCAGAAACCAAAAAATCAGGGTGGACTCTATCATCTGTGAAGCTGAGCACAAAAAACTTATGTCTCTTCCTTGGACTTCCTAACCCTTTTCACGATAACCTCAAGGACCTATACCGTTTCTTTGCTTCAAAGTTTGTCACTTTCGTTGGAGTCCAGATCGAGGAAGACCTGACATTGCTCGAAGAAAACCACGGTCTTGTCATAAGAAACGCGATTGAGATCGGGAAACTGGCTGCGAAAGCCGAAGGAACTCTGCTGCTTGAGTATCTTGGGACAAGAGAGTTAGCGCACAGAGTGTTGTGGTCCGATTTGAGTCAGCTTGATTCGATAGAGTCGAAATGGGAGGAGAAAGGGTCTGAAGAACATCTTGAAGCAGCAGCCATTGAAGGATGGCTAATCTACAATGTCTGGGATAAATTATCCGACGAGTAAATCTCCCTTCTTACTCTTTTGTCTTTGCTCCTTTCGATGAAAATGAGTTGTGATTTTTGTGCTTGAATCTAGTGTTCAATCACTCTGTTATGTTTGTTTGCTATGAAAACATCAACAATCACTAAATCAAAAAGTAGACAACTTGAGATTCGAAACATTCGTCCATTCGTATAAATACTCTATCCGTTTCACAAAGAATATCATTTTTGAGTCTATCTTCCCAAAAATAATGTACTTTTTTAGGCCAAATTTAGAATGACTAAAACACATAGGTTCCATAAATTGCAGACATTGTAATAGTATCCAATGCGTTTAAACATGTATCAGTTGGAAGTGGGGATAGAATTTTATTGGTGGTGGCTTTACCATATTTGTAGCTGACAAAAAAAGAGATTAATATATTCAGGAGATATGTGCCAAATTTAAGACAAGACCCACCCAAAAATACTCAGTTTCATCAACTGTATTATCATCATCTCTAATTATGACTATTTTTGTCCTCTGTATTTTTTTTTTTTAAAGTGAAGATTTTGTGATTAAGAGGCAGAGAACTTCCCACCTATCTTCACCATTCTGACACCGACACTTATCTGTTTCCCTTAAACCTTATCTCACGACACTTAATGGTTAATCTCTACATTAGTCTTTGTCATAATTAATCAAAGCTCCATCCTTTATTGGAAACTCCGACTTTTCCTGGAATGTAACCAAGGATTTGGTATTTTCTCGAGAAAAATCTTACAAAACTTCTCATCTTGTCGGTCACGTTTTTGTCCTCGAAGCTAAAAATAATCTCTTTTCTAGAACCCCTTACGTTTCCTGCTAATCCTTCTTCTTCTTCTTCTTCTACTTTCTCTTTTAAATTGTGTTGATTCAGATCATAAAACTTGAGGGTTTATGCAATTGATTTGAGAAGCTTTTTGATTCTTGTAGAGTCTGATTTGTTGTGAATTGGTGTTTTGTTTTAGTGAGAGATTATGGTGAAGAAACGAGAGATCTGTGAGTATAGAGACAAACTAGACAAAACCTTGTCTTCTCCTGAGCTAACAAATCAAGAAACTCTTAAATCTCTTCTCAGAAATCAGCTTTGTTCCTCTCAAGGTTTTGATTCTAACAATCCAATTTTGTTTTTTTTTTTGCTTTTACTGTTTATGAATTAGCCACTCTGAGATTTTTGCTTTATGTTGGTGTGATGATTTTGTAGAGTGTAATGAGGAAATATTGGAGAAAAGAACAGCTGATGCTTCGAAGCTACTTAGCAAGCTTAGGAGTGTATCAATGGCGGAACATCAAGTATCTAAATCAACCAATGATGATGCATCATCATATGGTGATTGGAAAGTATGTTTTTTTTTTCCTGATATTATTTGGACGCAAGTGATCTTGGATTGTAATGATGTAGCAAAAAAATTGTGTTTGTTTTTACAGTTGAAACATGATTATGAAGATTGCCGTGTTATGTACCGTGAAGGGCTTGAAGGAAGTCCTTTTCACACTATGCTTGTTGAAGGTTACATGGATGGGCCTATCCATGACTGTAAGTTTTTAATTAGTAATTGGACCGTAGAATCGAAGTTTTATAAAACATGATTGTGCAGCTGATGTTAATTGAGCTTGTGATGATGCAGGTTTGTGTGTTTCGTGGGAAGCAACTCTCTACAAGAAATGGTAAGAGTCTCAAAGATTTTGGATTGTGAACAACTGAAAATCATGTCTTGTTGGACAAATGTCTATTTTACGCGATGTTTATGTGTATGTTATGTACATTTCAGGTGGCCACAGTTTACATTTCCGCCATTCAGGATCTTACAAAGCAAATGCTTGCAAAAGGTCGGAACCGGTGAACAGATATGTTTAGCGAGGTAGGTTCACTTTAAAAAAGAAGAAGAAGTATGTTTTTCGGTTTCATTGTTACAAATTTAATCTTATGAACCTAATCTTGAAAAATTTATATTGTGGGAAGAAAGGATGAAGGTACCGTGGCCATTATCGGACAGAGAGATTATCGTGCACTATTTCTTTTTTGAGTACTTTAAAGATGACTTAGTCGTCATTCTTCTGAACACGGTAGAGCAAACTCCTTTGTGTGTGTGTTTTCATCTTATCATTGGTGTTAATGTGACATTATTCTGAAATCTTGCAACTTTTAGATCTCTGATGTAGATAGCATCGGAGTTTCCTCTAATGACATCACCAAGAATGTTATACCTGAATCATCGGATGCAGTGAGGATCGATCTTGTAGGTGGATTTGTCTTACAAAAGGTCACTCCACAGAGGAGTTACTTCAGGTTAGTGATCATTGTCGTATCGCAGCATTTTAATTGTCTTTGGTTCTGAACTTATAATCTTTGCTTTTTCTCGAAATTTTGTAGGGTTATAGGGGATCTTGATATAAAGCTAGACTTTGTCCCTCCATCTCTTATTAATTTTATATCTAGGCAGCTCATCGGTAACGGTTTCAGACTCTATAAAAAGGTCAGAAAACTTGGTTTTGGTTTAGCTTTGTTGAATGTTTCAGTGCAGTGCCAGATAGGTAACTCTTGTGATACCGTCTTGTTGCTTGAATGTAACAGTCTGTTGCTTCGGTAGCTAAATTTGATGAAGACTACACCAGAGCTTTAGCTGATCCTTTGTACACTAAAATACGCCAAGCTCTGTATTCAACTGATAAAGCAACCGAGGAAGAACCAAAGTTGGAAATCGATGAAGTCAATGTCAAATCTCTGCCGAAGAACAACGGAGTTGCGAATGAAACTGAACCTGTCCATTGCAGAAAAGCTGCTCCTGAGATTGAGGAAGAAGAAATAGAAGAAGATTTTCAAGAAAGTGTTTCTTCAGAGGATGGAAATGTAATTTCCAAGACTCATGTCGAGATGAGAAGACGGTTTTGCGTCAGTCCAGAGGTAGAACAAGCTTTAGGGACGCTAGAGAGAGTAATATACATGGTTAGAAATATAACACCAGTCCAAGAAACCGAGGAAATGTCGCCAAACAGAGCAGAGGATCATGCAAAGCAAGTAAGTTTGTTAGAGAACTTTGTAAGTGTTCGTCAAAGATCACAGAGGCAAGATTTTTCAACCTCAATGGTCACTCGAGAGACGAGCGATTGTAGTCAAGAAGAAAATATAGAGAAGGAGACAGGACAAAAGCATGGTAAGAACTCGAGCTTGCGGAGAAAACGTAATAAGCCACGCTGCTTTGCTTTCAGGTCTTGGCTTTGAAGGAAGAAGCCTTAAGTTCCATTTTCTTGCAAGAGTTTTTTTTTTGTTAGCACCACCACACAGGAAAAATATTTGATTGTTTTTATTTTATTTGGAAGTCTCTCTGCTTGTAAAAGTTTGGATGATTTTATGTAAAAGTTTGTGGATTATTTTTGTAAACTTTGTTTCTTTTGAGAAAATATCATATACAAATTTAGCAAAAAGCTACTTCCAAATTAGTAAGAAAAAAACTAAACCTTATTGCTTTCAAGCTTTTCAACTTTCAACCATAGAAAATAAAAAAGTTAAACCGAATCTTTGAGTTACGGTTTGGTTTGGTTTGGTTTGGTCAATTTGGTAAGAAAAGTTTCAATTCTGTTTTGGTTTTGTAAAACCAAAGATAAAATCCCTAATTCTTGATCTCACCGTCAGTCTTGATTCTTCTAATCGCCTTGTAATCTTCGTTCTCTGTGAATCTATAATCTCTTGTTCGTCACTAGATGGAATCAAAGATTACGAGTGCTTCTGCTTCAAAAGATCCTTCCTTTTGCTTGAAATGGCCATGGGATTCAAACAAAAACCCCAAATCTTCAAGCGTATGCGAGTTTCAAGTCCCGTGGTTGTTCAGATCGATGCAAAGTGTTGGCTCAATTGCTCTCACTTCCTTGACTTCATCACTCAGGTTTGGTCATGGAGTAATGGTCACTGGACCAAAGAAGAAGCCTTTAAGTAGTTATGAGCAAGGAGAAGCTGAGCAAAGAGCTTTTGCAACTGCTTTAGCTAGTGAGAAAGATGCTACAGTTCTTGAGTTTTACTCACCTAAATGCAGACTCTGCAATTCTTTGCTTAACTTTGTTTTAGAGGTAGAGAAAAGGAATTCGAATTGGCTTAACATTACAATGGCAGATGCAGAGAATGAGAAATGGTTTCCTGAGGTAATCAAAATAAGCTCTTTTTTATTTGTATGGTACAAAAGTACATAGCTTGTTGATGATTGGTATCTGTTTTGTATGAAATGCAGCTTCTTCATTATGATATAAAGTATGTTCCTTGCTTTGTTTTGTTGGACAAGAATGGACAAGCTTTGGCTAAGACTGGTGTTCCAAGTAGTCGTGCTCATGTCATTGCAGGTATCTCTCATCTTCTCAAGATGAAACGTCCACCGTTGGAGTAGTGTGAGAGACTATGGTTTGATGCAAACAAGTAATTGACAAAAGGTTACATGTTTCTGAGTAGTGTGAGGCCCCAAAAATCTTTACTTTGGTTAATGCCGTGGAAGATTGTGATGAGAGATGATAATAGATGTTTTTGTTGTATAGATTGTTTCAATTACTCTTAGTTCGTGGTTACGTTTCCTACGACCATACCTTGTGATCAAGCTGAAAAAAATGTAACTTTAGTTTGATAATTTCAAACAGAGAAAAAAAGAAAATGTTTGGGATCCTTGTTGTTTTCTGCCAAAGGAAAAACAGTCGAGGATATATTTTACAACAAAGTTTTCGTTTGGATTATTAATATTTATACTAGTTTATTATGTGAAAAAGGATAATCATGGTTCAATGTGCTGAACATAGGGAAAATCACGCCATTTTCATTTAATATTTAGGCAGAATATATACTTCACATAATGTTATTGGAAGATGATGTATCCATAATCACAATGCAAAAAGGATTTGTCATTAATTAGGAAAATAAACTCGTATAAAAACCAGAAATAATAAAATGCTAAAGCCTACATATTGATAAAAGTCACACCAAACCATTAAATGAATTTGGTTAGCTAATGATTCCTAAGAGCAGCTCCAATGGTAAAACTCCATTTGGGATTCTACTTTAATTTTATATTTTTTTTTTTAAAGAATTCATAGTTTCTAAATAAAATTTAGGGTTCTAATAGTACAATCTCATTAGAGATTCTTAAAAAAAAAATATATATATATATATATATATTATTGTAAACATAATATATTTAATAAAAACATCATATATTTTAAAAAAAACACATATAATTTTACATAAAAAGAAATTAGAAACATAGATGACATAAAAACATTGAAAATAGAAATTATATGTGATTTCTTCTTCTTCGTCTCCGAATGTGATTTCTTCTTCTTCGATATAACCTGAACAGTCTTCTTCTTCGTCTCTGAATGTGATTTCTTCTTATTCGATAGAACCTGAACAATCATCTTCTTCGTCTCCAGTGATTTCTTCGTCTCGGCAGGTATATTTCACCTTTTCTCTAATAAAATTTCTTCCTTTTATTGATTCTTGTCTAATTTCGTTATGGATGATGGATAAACAGAACTTGGAGAAGGATGATGACATGAAAGATGTACTTTGTTTCTTGATTAAAGCAAAGTGGAAGAAGATAGATCATCTTGATGCACCCTTTGAGTAGCTCTCATTCTTCTCAAGATGAAACGCCCACCCTTTGAGTAATGTGAGAGATTATGGTTGATTCCACAATTTGAATGCAAACAACTTTAATTAGAATTAGAATTACTAAAACTTAAGTTTCTTATGTTTTTTTTTGGGTACGTTTGAACCTCTTGTCAAATATTTTTAGTTGAAATCTTCTACAAATTTTGGATTTTGTTTGGGTTGGTTTAAGTTAAACCAACTTTTCTTGATTAAAGCAAAGTGGAAGAAGATAGATCATCTTGATGCGATTTGATTTCTCGACGTTGTGACTGTAGCACACGATTTGTTTAGGAAGAAAGACCCTAATGCTCCTTCTTCGTCTTCTTCTTCGTCTCCGAAGATAGAACCTGAATAGTCTTCTTCTTTATCTCCGAATATGATTTCTTCTTCTTCGATAGAACCTGAACAATCATCTTCTTCTTTGTCTCTAGTGATTTCTTCGTCTGGGCAGGTATAATTTCACAAAAGTAACAACTCTGTGAATATATTTTACAACAAAGTTTTCGTTTGGATTATTAATATTTATACTAGTTTATTATGTGAAAAAGGATAATCATGGTTCTATCAATGTGCTGAACAGAGGGAAAATCACGCCATTTTCATTTAATATTTAGGCAGAATATATAGTTCACATAATGTGATTCGTAGATGATGTATCCATAATCACAATGCAAAAAGGATTTGTCATTAATTAGGAAAATAAACTCGTATAAAAACCAGAAATAATAAAAGGGTAATTAGCATGTATATTACTCTTTACACTAATAATTAAATATCTAACATACCTTAAATTATAATTAGGTAACTAACATTGACCATACCTAGAATGACTATTTTGCCCTTAATCTATTGTTAAGTTTTTATCTTTAAAAATAAAATAGAAATAAAAACACAAAATAGAAAACTCTAATTCATATCCTCTTTTTCTTTCAACGCTTCCTCTTTTTTTTTAACGCTTCTTCTTCTTTCTTCTTCCATCGTTTCTAAATCTTCCATTCTTCTTCTTTTTCCATCGTTTCTACATCTTCTTCTTCTTCTTCTTTTTCTATCGTTTCTAAATCTTTTTCTTCTTCTTTCTTCTTCCATCGTTTCTAAATCTTCTTCTTCTTTTTTCTTCTTCCATCGTTTCTAAATATTCCATTCTTCTTCTTCTTCTTTTTCTTCTTTCCTCCTCTCAGCCAGCCAGCCGACCACGACCAGTTCTTCTTGTTCTTGTTCTTCTTCTTTTTCTTTAATTGACGACGTCGTCAACAAGCGGTGGCCGCTTCTTCTTCTTTATTCAATTTTGAAATTACGTTGTTCTTAACTCATTGCCATAGATCGTAATCACCAATAATGAATTAAGATGGTATTTGATGGAGATCGACATAGTTGACTATAATCGAAAATCATAATACGTATTTATGGTTTGAAAATAGTTAACTACTTAGGTGTCTATGGTTCGGAAATAGTTAACTATTTAATTTGCTGGCTATGGTTCAAAAATAGCGAACTATGGAGCAACATCACTATAATCACTATTGTTCTAAAATAGTTAACTACTTGCTGCCTATGGTTCGAAAATAGTTAACAATTAACTATTTACTGGTCATGGTTTGAAAATAGTTAACTATTTACTACCATGGTTCAAAATTAATGAACTATGGAGCGACATCACTATGGTTCTAAAATAGTTAACTATTTGCTGCATATGGTTCGAAAATAGTTAACTATTTACTGGCCATAGTCCGAAAATAGTGAACTATGAAACGACATCACTATGATTATAAAATAGTTAACTATTTGTCGGTAGTTACAACATTATGTTGAGTTACAACTTCTGGTAGTAGACACCTATGATTGATGAACAAGATATGTAGTGTATTAAAGCGAAGAAATATTCTAGAGATTTTTTTTTCCTAATACTTTCCTTATTTGATTACTCTTTTATTTTTTATTTTTTGAAATTCCTTAGCAAATTTAATAGGGGCAATTTCGTCCAAAAATCTTACCTCTCTGCTAGTCACTTAATTTCTCTTAACCCTATGTTACTCTCCTAATTATGTCCTTCAAAAGTAATATTAAGCTAATTCACCCATAATAAAATGTTAAAGCCTACATATTGATAAAAGTCACACCAAACCATTAAATGTGTAACGCCTCGACCGCCGTCGAGCTATCAGTATGTAGGGGAAATCCTCATCCCCTCGAGAGAAATCTTTATCTCTCAATAACATACAGGGGAAATCCTCATCCCCTCAGGAGAAATCATCATCTCCTAGTGGGCCCACGTCCACTTTCCACCCTTGGGCCCACCCCTCTCCGACGGTCGGTGCGTTAGTTCGAGAGGCTCGAAAGACTTGTTTACTAACCCTGCAAATCACCACGTGATCTTTCCCCGTGTTTTGTCCTCACTCACACGGTACTGGAAATAACTTTCCAGTAGGTCACCCATCCTTAAATTACTCCAGTCCAAGCACGCTTAACTCTGGAGTTCTCTCTGGATGTGTGACGGAAAAGATAAGTGCACTTTAGTGATATAGGTAGTCAAATCAATTCTCTTAACCCTCTCCGGATGCACCACATATTTCAGAAACTAGGATGTTACAAAATGAATTTGGTTAGCTAATGATTCCTAATGAAACCTATTATGCAGTGTTCTAAAAACCGTTATAGGAAGCGCTTAGGCGCTAGGCCTCTATAGACCGTGGCGATTACCGTTTTTGCCGCATAAAATATTATAGTATTATAATAATAAAATAATATAAATTTTTTTATATATAAATCGTAAAATTTTATATATTTGGCAATAAAATGATGAAAATAAATACAATATAAATTTGTTAGTTATAAATTATGGTTTTTTATATATTTTACTATATATATTTAATATATTATGTATTTTTGTAAAACGCTTAAGCTCCGATTAAACGTTCTATGCACTAGATATTGGATCACCGTCCGCTTAGCGCTTTTTTGAACATTGCTATTATGTCACACTCGCAGCAAAAACAAGATAGTCTCTAATCCATGAATTTGGCTTCGTCTCCAAGATCAGTTCATGAAGATTGTCGGCTGCACTGAACAGAATCACGTTGGTGCGGTTTTAGCCATTTTCTAATCATATTTAGGTCTTTGCTTGACTTGAGTAGCTTTGCATCGTTAACATTTAGATCCTCCACATGGTCTACAAAAGCGTAAACTCTATCACGATTCTCATCAAGCCCTTGTATTTCAACACGTTGGAGAGTGTCCCTCTCGGGGTTGTAGTAGAAAACATAAACATAAATTCGGAATGGGCCCGTCAAGAAAACAATTTCTCCGGTAGCAGTCACTCCAACGATGGAAATTCTGCGGAGATTAGCGGTCTTTGGCAAAGTGTAGACATATTTCGACCATTCATGTTTCTCGGCATCTTCTAGAACCAACATATGCAATTCAATGTCATCATAATACTTATGACATAATAAGCTTCATAATACTTTTTTTGCCAAGTATTTGAATTTCATATTAATGATACTGGTTTGTAAAAGATTACAAAAGTTTTAGTCAAGCTAGGATTTGCCCTTGCAAAAAAAAAGTAAAAAAAGGGTAAGCCTAGATGATGTGAATGTTGAAGAAGCACTCCTAATCATTAGGTCAGCCACAGCTGCAGGACGTTGTGATATTTCGGAGTGTTTCTTTTGCCAAGGATTGCGTCACAGATGCAACGATCAATGGTTTTGAAAATCTGAGCAGGTGAGGATGAGCTTCATAATACTTGTTTGAAATGCAGCTTCTTCATTATGACATAAAGTATGTTCCTTGCTTTGTTTTGTTGGACAAAAATGGACAAGCTTTGGCTAAGACTGGTGTTCCAAGTAGTCGTGCTCATGTCATTGCAGGTAGCTCTCATTCTTCTCAAGATGAAACGCCCACTCTTTGAGTAGTGTGAGAGACTATGGTTGATTCCACAATTTGAATGCAAACAACTTTAATCAGAATCAGAATTGCTGTTCTAGTATGTGAGCAAATTGCCTTTCTACTGTTACTAAAACTTTAAGTTTCTTATGTTTTTATGTATTTGAACCTCTTGTCAAATTTTTTTAGTTGAAATCTTCTACAAATTTTGGATTTTGTTTGGGTTGGTTTAAGTTAAACCAACTTTTCTTCTTCACACCTATTCAGGTTAACTCGAATAATCCTAAATCCTAACCAGAGAAACCCAACTTTTGAGGGTTTAAACCCTAACCAAATTAGAGACCGGTTTGGTTCAAATAGATACAATCGAACCAAGCCTCTCTGTGTTTTGTCGCTGAAACTCTCTCTATCTCTCTCCCTACCGTCGTAGAGAATGAACAAAGCGACGAAGCTGGTTGCTTCAATCTCCACACTTTTCAGACAAACACGTTCTTCAACTTTCCGGTTCAATCCAATCCCAACGATTGCGATTATTAATTCACAAACCCACTTGCGTCGTCGCGAATCTCTCGAACCTAATGGATTCCGATTAGCCGGAAGAGTGTTTTGCTCGGAATCTGACGTGAAGAGAAGCTTATTCAAGTGCTGGAACTGTGGTTTCTCTTCGGAAAAAGTTGCGTTTTTGTTCTGTGATTCATGCCAGAGTATTCAACCTGTTGATGATTCCGTCGATTATTTTCAGATTTTTGGACTGTAAGTATATAATTTTGCAACTAATCATTGATTACATTAGAAACTTCTAGATTAAGTGATAATGTGGAATTGGGTTTAGGGAAAACGATGAAAAGGTTTAAACTTTAAGTTGTATTTTCAAAATAGCTGATCATGCTAAAGATGAGACCTTTGAATTGTTTTTTTATAGGGAGAAGAAGTATGAGATAGATGATGGAAGTGTTGAAGGGAAGTACAAAGATTGGCAAAAGAAGTTACATCCAGATTTAGTTCACAACAAATCCAAGGTCTCTGTTTCTAGAGATTCTTTTATGCAAATGGGAATATGTTATTACCTTGTAGTTCTCAGATTTTGCTTACAGTTAGCTCTGTTTTTTGAGTTGTTAACAGAAAGAAAGAGATTACGCAGCTGAACAATCAGCTAAGGTGACTGAAGCTTGTCGGACATTAACTAAACGTCTGTCGAGAGCTATGTATATCGTAAGCTCTTCACTTTTCTCATTACCTTTACCGGTTCTTCCCTTATCATATTCTTGCAAATCGTTCAAAGTGTATCTCGAGTGTTATTCTTTTTGAGTGTGATTGTTATGAAAGATATTGGTTCTGTGTTGTAGATGAAGCTGAATGGCATAAATGTCAATGAGGAAGACACAATAACTGATCCAACATTGTTAATGGAGGTAAGTGGATATATACTTATAAAAGATTTTGCTCGATTCGTTTGTGCGACTTTTTCTGCTACCACAAAGGTGCAAAAACTTAACTGTTACAAATAAACACATTCACTTACTTTTATTGACTGAAAATGATGCCAGATTATGGAACTCAGAGAGGCCATAGCAGAAGCAGATGATTCAAAAGAGTTAAACCAGATCCGATCCCAGGTACCCTGAAATGTCTCGGTCGATCCAGCTTCCTTCAGTCTTTTCTTAACTTCTTTAGTTTTTTCTGAAACTGAAGTTTCAAACACCTTAAACACTGCAGCTTTGGGCCCTGTTTGAATAAACTGAACTGATCTACTCAATGTGATTTTGTTGTTCTTCTCAAGGTACAAGAGAAACTGAAGCAGTGGTCTGACTCTTTTGTCGAAGCGTTTGAAAGCCAGAGGTTTGATGAAGCTGTTAAATGCATACAGAGAATGACTTATTATGAGCGAGCCTGTGAAGAAATTGTGAAGAAGCTATGAGGCAAGTAGAAGCCTTCCTAAAAATGAACACGTTTTAATTTTTTGCCTAAAAGCCTTACCGGTTTGTAGGGGAACACATCATAGCTCATAACTAAAGTATCTTAGCTTTATGTTTTAGTTTACTTATATAGAAATGAGGACTTCGTAATAAGAGCATTGACAGATTCATTGCTAAGAAAAATATTTGATTTGGTCCATTTGTATAAGGTTCTACTCATGTATACAGTGTCTGCCTTGATTAGTCAGAGAGATGGGTCATGTAGATACCTTTCGCTGTGCTACTAAAGCCGACTTCTTCTGTAAAACGCTCCGAGCAAGATCTTGCTTGCCTTCTCTGTTTAACCCGTAGAATACTGTTCGGAAATTGATGGTGCTTGGAGCAATACCTTTTTCCAGCATCTCAGACAGAAGATTCAGGGCATCTTCAGATTTACCTGCTTGGCACAAACAGTTTATGAACTTACTGTATGTTTTAAAATCTGGTGAAACTCCCTTCTCTTTCATATTGTGGAATGCTTTCCAAGCCTCTTCCGCTTTTCCGAGGCTCATGTACCCGCATATCATTGCCGTATATGTAACAACCGAAGGTTCGCAGCTTTCCTCTTCCATTTTCTGACATGTCTCTAGAACCTTCTCGAGCTGTTTCTCCTTGAAGAAATGTACAATCAGAGATGTGTAGACATGGACTCCGGGTTTTATTCCCATTTCCTTCATGGAATTCACTTTATCCAATGCTTCTTGTAACTGTCCCTTCAGCAATAAACCATGAACAATGCTTCCGTAAGTATACTGCTCTAATAAAGATCTATCTCCTTTGAAACTGGCTAATTCTGCTTGAGCTTCCTCTAGTTTTCCAATTCGACAAAGAGCTCTGATGTAAATAGAGTAGGCCACAGGGACTGGGAAACCTATCTTGCCGAGAGAATCCAAACACCGTCTCGCCTCCTTTTTGTTACCAACTTCACATAAGCATCCTAAGTAATCTTGGACTAATTCTCTATCTGGGACATAACCTGAGCGAATCATCTCGCGGAATGTTCTGGTGGCTTCTTCAACGTTCCTGCCTTTCTTCTGGCATAGAACTGTGATCAAACACTTGAAGGTTGAAGAGCTCGGGATCAGACCCATATCTTTCATTTCCTTGAACGTTTTAATAGCAATGTTGGTAAGACCGGTTCTACCATACTGCATAATCATGATTGCCCATGTATCTTGCGTAATCAAACAACCTTGTCTTCTCATCTCGTAAAACAGATTTCTCATCTGCTTGAAATCTTTCCCACATCCCGCAACTTTGATGCTCATGTTGTATGCCTCTGCACTATGATTATAGCCATCTCTCTTTCCCACCCATGAAAAGAAACGTAAAACAGCGTTGCCTTGTATCTTGCCACGACGAAGAACCTCAACTACTAGTTCTGGTGTGAACTCTACTGTCGATTTTTCAAGAGATTCTCGGGTTCTCTCCCAATCTCGTGAGGATGATAACATGCGACAAATTTCTTGCACATCCATTTTATCAATAGCAGATGAAGCTGGTGGAGGAGCTGACAGCTGCACTACCTGTGGATGGTTATAGTCATCAACAAGCTCCTCTTCTTGCCTTAATTCTGTTTTGTTAGATACGCTTAGTTCTTGGGGGTAGGATTTGCATTTTTTCTGGATTTTTTTTATATGTTCAATCTTCTCCTGTACACCATTTTTCTCCATACAAGAGATAACCCAAGAAAACATATCATCCCTGATAGCTATCTTGGAGGCGTGCATCTGATTAAGTACATTTAAGATTTCATCATACTTAGCTGATCGACACAGCTCCTTCACAAAGATCGAATAAGATTTCCTTGTCGGTTTGATGCCCTTTTCCTCCATGCTGCTAAACACCTTCCAAGCCTCTGCTACTTGGTTTTCGCCTAAATGACCAGCAACCACGGCTGTGATAGCGACACTGTCAGGCTCAATTCCGTTCTCTATCATCTCACTAAATAAGTTGCAACCCTTCTGGAACTGTTTCATCTTGAATAGGTGTTGCATAATCTCAGTGTATGTTGAAACTCTAGGTGAATGCCCAGCATTTTTTATAACCTCGAGCTGTTCAAGTGCTTTAGAAACATCGTTCTGCCTTAGATACCCGCTGATAATGATCCCGTAGACATTTGAGTCATCTAGTTTCTTCTTCTTCATTATATCAACAATCTCTAGAGCATCTACCATTCTATTGGCTCTGCAAAGTCCTTTAACCAAAATCTCAAAATATTTAGTGTCAAGGCACACTTCCTTGTTTTTTAACTCGCATATCAGCTCCAGCGCTTCTTTTATCTTGCCAGAAATACAAAAACTCTTGAGCAAATAACCAAACGCATCATGTTCTGAAATCTCACATATCCTAACCATGTCATCTGCAACGAACTGGACTACATCAACTTTCTCTGATTTCGCTATACAATCCAGTAACATCTTGTACGTTCTCAATCCAAAAGTAATACCCTTTTCAATCATCTCTTTATAGAACTCAAGCGCAAGATCACCTCTACCGGCAATGCATAGAGACCTAATCATGATATTGTAAGCCGCAGCATCGGGTTCAAAGCCACTCTTCCTCATCTTCTCAAAAACAAGCAACCCTTTCCCAATCTTTTTTGCTTTCCCGTACACTGAGATAAGAATCGTCCAAGTCCTAATATCCTTATCACAATTGTTCCTCTCCATTTCTTTCACTAATTCGTCTACCATATCGAGATCCCTCGCTTCCCCAGCTATGCTAAGCATGGTATTGTAAACTCCGACTTTATGCGAAAAACCATCCTTATCTTTCACCCAATTAAAGAACCTCAGAGCCAAATGAGGAACCTTAAAGCACCTCTTGAGTACTTTCTCCACGATTTCGGGTTCAAACCGAAAACTCAATTTCTCTAACTTATCCTCCATTGACACCAAAATATCGTCATCTGCTCTGACTACACTCGTGATCTCATGAACCACAGGACTGACGTCGAATTCTTCAAGAGCCTCTCCATCTTCACCTGAAAATCCCACTCTGGCATTTTCACGAACATCTTGAGTGCAAGAGACTAAGGCTCCATCACCACCTGTCACGTGAGTTTCTCCTGACACAGGAAACCTCAACCGCTTAGTTTCATCTGATTCGACAACATCTGATCCTAAAATTTCAGTAATCTCGTTAAAGAGTGAGGTTATAGCAACAGATTCTGGTTGGATCTTCGATGGGGTCTTATGGGTTTTGGATTTCGATGACTTTGAGAAACGTGAGAAAGAAACGAGTGTGTTCCTTCGAGCTGGATCAAAAACAAAAGATTTGAATCGAAACAAAGCTCTCATTGTTGTTTTTTTTTTTTCCAATCGTAAGAAAAGTCAATTCCTACATCAACTGGAACAAGGGAGGGAAAATAACGGTCAAAATCGAGCGGTTAGAATGTGTCTTAAGCATTTTAAGCTAAAAATCATTCATTTGTAAACGTAAACGCTAAACACAAATGAAATGAAAACTTTCTTTCGTTTGCTTTTAATTTTCGCGATTGCAATTTGTGAAAATATTAAATATTTTACCTCAAAAACATGTGAATATTTTCTTTTAAATGTATACATAAATTATGTTTCAACTAATCGAAGCATAACTCCTTTTTTAAACCGTGTTTATCCTCGTTTGTTTCCGTCATTTTGGTGTAGTTTCCAGGAATTTAGCATTTTTCCGCAAGCTTAATTATGAGGTTAGGCTCGGCTTTGTATTCCATCTTGTATTCTACTTTCTTTAATAAAATATTCTAGGTGTTAAAAAAAAAGTGTATATAGATGTGTTTATTATCCCCTTTGGAAACAGAAAAACACAATTTTAGTAATGAAATCTCCTAATAATCTTAAAATTATGAAATTCACACCAATAAGTCGTATGTATAAATGATGCTAATCAGATTTTATGTGTTTGTAGATGATGCATTATGCATAGCCAAAGTGGTATATAGATGTGAAGTTTAGGTGTTTACACATTCTTTTCTTTAGATAGACACAAATTGGTCCTGACTTACTAATGACACTACAAACTTTTCTTACATTACATTCTGTGAAATATTCTCTGTAATTGGCATGTTGCACAAAAGAATCGTCTTGAAAAAAAAAACAGCAAATAATAGAGGAAGCATCAATGACCACATGGAAACAAAAGAAATTTAGACAACTTCACTATTAAGACTTGAGACTTCTCATAAGACATGAATCCAAAGACAGCTAAGTTTGTATTTGTCCTCCAATCAATCAACTACATAGCCATGAGCCAACTCATTTCCCATGTCCATGTAAATTACTAATTCTACAAAACATTTCATATTCATATAAAATAATAAAAGTCAGAGATACCTAATCATAGTGATTATGATTATAATTTAATTATTCTCTTACCATACCAAGTGGAAATATACTTTTCTCATAGTAAAAGCCAAGGGGTCCCAAAAACAACAAATCCTTAAGATGAAAGAAAAGGTTTTGTTCTCTCTTTTTGGTTTTCCCTTTTATTAATTGTACTCACATTCTCATACACCACCAAATTAATTAAAAAATGATTGATATATCTAATTACAGTATTGATAATCCAAGAACACATATCAAACACCCCCCAAAAATATATATATATATATTTAAGAGAAAAACAAAAAACCATCCTTCTCATTCCATGGAAGATTGGCTTTTGAAACATTGTTGTCCTCTCTTCCTTTTCTATTCACCCAAAGCCAAATCTTCAATCAGCTGTGTAAAGAGAAAAACACGAATTCCCGTTACCATCGCTAATCGCTTGAGCAGATCAATGAACAATCGAAACAAAGATCGCAAAAATCCTAACCTTTTTTAATGTGTTTACATTGGTGGGATGCGAATTCACCGGCATTTGCTGAGATAAGTGTCCTTGCTAAAAGCACCAAGCATGCTACAGGCTACTTCCAACAATTTCCCTGTTTGTTTCAATGACAACAATAACACCTTTCTTAGTCCAAGTCCATCACAATCACACACTCTAATCTCTCCATAATTGTCACCTTAGTTATAATAATATTATTTGTACTTTACAAAAAGCTATAACATAATACCCAATTATTTAACTAACAAACCATCTTGAAGGTAGGAAACATGACAAGACCTTAGCTAATGGCTATGACCAAACACACAAAAGAACATAACACTTCTTTGATTCTTGCTTGTGTTTAGTATCATCAAATATTCTCACAAATCTCTACATTTCTAACAAACTTTTAATCTCTAACACTTGCTCGTGGTTGCAGCATCCGAAATTACCGAGCCATTGACAAAAAAAAAGGCGGCTCCTACATTCTACCGCACGAGATTGAACTACTAGACCCTTTACAAGACCTATCTGACATTCTCGGAATCCTAATCTTGTTCTTACTCAGACATTCACAAAACTACCATTCTCAAGATCACATTACGCCTAGGCTATTAACCAAAACCAGGAAACCAATTTTATTTAACCATGACTCAACATCAGATCGATTTACCAAACTATTGGTTCTTAATCATCTAAACTTGCCAATTGATACTATACGAACAATTTGAGGAACACACATGAAAAGATCAATATTCAAATCAATGCAACAAGAACAGAAAACATACCTCTTCTCGGCTGAACAACTTTCTTAACCGGTATCTTAACCGATTCAACAATCTCCTCCACTTCAGGGAACAAAACACCATCAATCCCCTGAACCGAAATCCGACCATCCGTATAAATATCAGGATCAAACAAATACGCCGACCTCTCACCGTCACCAAACTTAACCGAACCATCAGCTTCCTTAGCAGCAACCTTATGAGGAAAACGTAACGTATCAAACTTCACTTTCCCAAATCTCCTCACAGAATTATACATACTCTCCTCCGTCTGATACTCCGGTATAATATGATAATACACAATCTGCTCCGGAGCTCCTGGCTCACTCAACTGATCAGTCGTCAGTTTCCCCATTGCTTCATCATTAGGAGCAAGAACCGTTAACACATAACCTTCCGACACTAACCGACCCATCTCTGTCGCAAGTGACGTCAGATTCACAAGAATATCTGCCATTTCGTTATAACCACCGTAATGCAACAACGTGTGGATAAAGTCTTTAACTTGAGCTTCACCGTCGAAGTGATGATGCTTACCTCCCGGTCCCGGAGCCGGCGCCGGAGCTAACGACGGACCAGGAGCCATTGCGGATTGGATCGGTAGAGCCGGTGGAGATCCGGCTGGTACCGGAACCACCTTCTTCTTGAGACGGTTTGTTCTCGGGTCAACCTCCGGAGCTCCTTCCGGTAACACGGCGGAGATTGATTGTAGACTACGACGACGGTTGAAATCTTCTTGGACAGAACGAGGAATGAGAAGCCGTTCAATCCCATGGATCAACCCATCGGGTCGGGTCAAATCATCGGGTCGAATAATCTCAGCTAAATCTACCATTTTTTTACCGTCTTCTTGATTCTTGCTCAAATGGACATGATCATTACCTAACGTTAAGTGCTTGACCCGACCCGATTCATCAGACGGCCATTGATCCGATCCGACCCGGTTAGGTATAATGTGGAACATGAGAAGTGTTTGTAGAGATTTGAGATTACCTGGTTCGAGCAAGAACCGTTTAAACTCTGGGTCAAGGTCACGTTCGAGAGCTTCATTGCGAGGGGCAAAAATGGTAATATTGTGACGACCAACTGCATCTTCGAGTGTCTGAAGGAGAAGAGCTTTCTCGACGAGCTCGGAGAGTTCTGTGTAACGAGAGTCGAGGAGAGCTACGAGGACGGAGTTTGAGTTGATCTGACCCGACCCGGGTAAAGGAATCGGGTTCTTGGGTAATGCAGATGCGGTGGAGGAGATAAGGAAGAAGAAGAGGAAGAGATTAGTGAAGACGGTGGAGCTGCCATAGATACGGCGATCCATGGGAGCTCTGTTAGATCGGATAATCAAGAAAGATGGAACAATAAAAAATAAAAATAAAACTTTTTTTGGTGAAAGAAAGAAAGGGTTTACTTTTTTTGTTCTCGAAGTGTCGGCGATGGCAAGTGGAAGTGAGAGAGAGAAAGAGAGATGAGTTTGGTTGTGTGTCTGTGTTGTGTAGTTTTGGGTTCTTTGAGTTTTCGGACCAGGCTGGTGTAGGGGACCCACACACGTTTAAGCTTTCTTCTTCCGGCTCAGCTCGGCTTGACTCGGCTTAAATTTCCTCTTAATTTACTTTTTTTAAGCCAAAAACCTTACGAGTTATGAATGGGGATAGTCGATAAAAATTAAAAATTATGTAATTTGGTGTAGGAAAATGATTGTGAATATGTGTTGTTGATACTTGACTTGAAAGTGAAATTAAAGAGAAGGAAAAAAGAGAGAGAGGGATGCATGTGATGTGTGAGTGGTGGGGAAAGAGGAAGCCGAGGAACGCGTGGCTTGGAATGGAAGCTGTCGGTTTGGGACGTAAACATCCCATCTGCAATAGTAATTACACTTTTTTGGTTTTGTGAATGTAATGAACCCATCTGATTTTTTACTCCCACGCGCCCTCTCTGCGCGTGAACGTCACACGCTACAAACTTTATAAGTACATAGTATCAGAAAAGTGAGTATCTTGTTCCCATCACAAGGAAGAAAAGTCTTTTGGGTTCAATTTAGGCCGATTGGGCCGATTAGTTATTATAGCTCTTAGTGGACTCAAATTGCATTTTTTTCTTTCTTGTGAATGAAAAAGAAGAAAACGACACGAACAAATATGGATCAGATGGTTTCACATTTTCCACGACAATGGAAATCAGGAAATATCTCTGACAAATTGCTAGTTCCATACTGAATATAGATGTTTCCAGTGTGCTTTTTACATCCATCGAACTCTCTATGTATTTCATACATTTTCCACTTTAATAATTAGAGCTCGTAATTAGGTCGTGTTCTATCCTCAGGCCATCTCCAACGTAACATTAAAACACTAAATTTCGTGTAGGATAAACTCCAATGGAACACTAAAACATTAAATTTAGTGTGTCGTGAACAGTGTTACACCAAATTTGGTGTGACACTGTTCACAACACTAAATTTTAAAATATTATTTTTTTTTTCATCTAATAATTAATAATTTATGTATAAATAAATCTGCAGTAGACTTCATAGAGAAGTCTGCCAGTAGACTTCATAGAGAAGTATGCCAATAGACTTCATAGAGAAGTCTACCAGTAGATTTTATAGAGAAGTGAAGTCTACCAGTAGATTTCATAGAAAAGTCTACCAGAAGTCTGCCAGTAGACTTTATAGAAAACTCTACCAACAACACTATAAATTTAATAATATAATAATGAAGAATATTTTTTTAGTGTAAAATTTGGTGTTGTGATTGGAGATGAAAAATAAAGTTCAACACTAAAACACTAAATTTGGTGTGATTTTAACAGCAAATTTAGTGTTGTGGTTGGAGTTGCCCTCAACCCGACCAAGAACTCAACCTTTTTCATTGTCGATCTCTCTCTTTATATCCCATTCTATGACTTGTCATGGTGGATGACTTCAACGGCAGAATCTTTAGGATGACACCGCATTGTCATCTTAAAAACATCTTGAGTTTATCTTAATATCGCAGGTTGCGCATTTTCGCGGCTTTAAATTTAAAATTTTGGACTAATTTCTCGGCACAATGTGTTTAAAAATCAATCTATGGCATGAACAATTTGTTTACAGACATTAATGGAGATGTAAGAACCAAACTACTCTATTCATTAAATTCCAAATTGTAATATTAAATTAATGATATACAACAACGACAAATTTCTACTGGGTTAGGTATGCTTATGTGATTTGAGGTAGGAGTGAACAAAATAAATGTATGAATTGAGGAAAAATTGAAATACAAATTTTCGTATAAATGTTTTATAGGAGTATTGTTATAGAAAAAAACATGTAAAGACATATTTGCATGGGATTCAACGCATGCTAAAACTCATGAAGAATTGTCGCATCACAACTACATTTCATTTGCAAGACAATTCAAACTAAACAAATTTGTATTTATAAATAGAGACAAAAGAGGAAATACGAGTCAATAAATATAGAGAAGAAAGTAGTGGTGACTGGTGTGGTAGAGAAAAGCTCAATAAATCAATCAATGTAAATGAAAAAGAAAAAAAATCAAAAGTCCCCACAAAGATAAAAGGGTAAAGAAAGAAAAGGACAGTTTACACGAAGAGTTACACTGTACTCTCCACTCACATGAAACCCTAGTTACTTAACTTTATTCACTCTTTTTTCACTCAACCTTCTTTATTATTTTACCACCTGACTCTGACTCTCTCTCTCTCTTAGCCCTAAAGACCTAAACTGTCACCTATATAGCTAAAGGCATATATATTCCATATCCCACGCTTCTTCGGAATCTTTTGCTGGATCCTTCTCTTTATATATCCCAACTAAAACCCACGTCTTTTGATCCAAAAAAAAAAAAAACCATGTCTTAATTAATAGTACCATTTCTAAATGCTAAACCAAACGACTCAAATAGTTCTGTTTTGTGTAATTTTTAATGTGGTTTGTCATTCACTCTATTCACTATTGTCTTCTTCGCAGTCTTTGATCCCTACTTAGACTATTCATTATGGCATGTTAGGCCACGTTCCAAACTCACACATATGTCTTTTTTGTGCATTATTTATGTAAATTCATAGATTATTGTGTTAACCTAGCTATATTACACACACACATAACTACATTACCAAAATTTTTGACTTATTATTCCATTAAATCTACACAACCATATAATAATATTAACTTAGCTTTTTGAGTTGATTTGACTTCTAATTTTTTTTTTTGTAACTCAAATGGTCTACTAGTGTTGTTAGTGTGAAGATCTTCACCTAGTGGTCTACTTGTACGACTAAAACATTTAACCTCGTCCATGTAAACGACTCCTCCAACAAAGTTTGGTCTTTGAACTTTTGATTTAGACATATACATAATTCGATCTCGAATCTATTGAAGGGAACATTTATTAATAAAACTATGAACAAGAAGAGCATAGTTATTTTGATCTACACATTTCACACTGTTTTACACTTCAAGAATCTCTCTCTCTAATCGGTTTTAGAAGACGGCGTCGTTTCAGCTTGTGAAAGGCTTCTCCAGAAACCACCACCGTAAAATCTGTTCCACATCTCTTTCTCTAACGCAATCACTTCTTCGTCTTCTTCCTCCTCAGTCACTAAATCGTCTTTGCTCTCTAATGGATGAACAGCGAATTGTGAACTCCCTACTTTACTCAGCTTCCTATCATTTTCCGTAAGCCCTTTCTTCGCTAATCGTCTCCGTCGCACACGGCGGCAGAGTCCGCGAGGTAGTTTGAAGACGGCGAGGACTACGAGATTCACAACGCTACAAGGACCGCAACACCATAAAGCGGCGCAACTCGCTGTCGTACCACCGCAGCATTCCGCCGCCGTGAATCCTCCTCCGCCGCATAACGTCGGCGTTGAGAGACTTCGACGGAGACTCGGTTGTTTCCGGCTCAGAGACGAACAAGAACTCGACGGATTCATTATTCACAAACCAAATCTGAGAATTTCGATCTCCGAATCACAATCGATCCTCTTCTTTCGTTTTTTGCTCAATCTGCTTTCACCAATTTCTGAACAAAATAAAAATCGGAATTTTCCCGAGAAAAATCGCCAAGAAAATTAGTTACTGAATCTTAGATTCCTAAATAGAGAAAGACCCAGAAAGAAGAATCGAACATGAAAGAAAGCAAAAGAGAAAAAAGCACACTTTGGCATGAAAAATTTTCCCAGTGAGAAAGTATTTTCTTGAGAATCTTTAAGGTTTGGTTTTGAGTGATCGTACGTAGGAAGATGGTTTTAGGCTTTTAGCCTTTTGGTCTTCTTCACTACTTCTTAAGATTAATAAAAGCAAATGCTTTAAAGGCAGAAAATGATTTAGATTTGGGTTTGCTATTTCGGTTATGTTGCTACCATAGAAAAAGACGACCATGAATCAACCAATCATATGTATATGTTTATATATATATATATATATATATAAATATAATAGTAGTGGATAAACTTTTATCATAATCTGTTATAAGTTAGAAGTGTGATAATTATCTACAAAAGATTAGAGTTCAAAGATTTTTTTTCTTATATCAGTTGTTTAAATAAACTTAAAACTGAATTTACATTCATTAAATATCTTCTTATCTCTAAAGTTTTGACTAATTATTAAAAGTTTATATATGTAAGTAAATATCATAACCACTAGTAGATAATTATCACACCAGCATTCTTACTAGCAATAAAAAGATCACTCTATAATACTTAAATATATGTTGACAAATAAAATAATGGTAACAAAAACATTATGAAAAAATGATCTAGTTTGTTGGTTTTCTTATTTGATTAACCAATGCAACGATCTTATTAAAATTCTTGGAAAATTTTCATAAAATTACACAGATATATTACAAAATCTCATAAATATTTAAAAATACAGACTATATTAGAAAAAAAAAATTATTAACCAATGCAAACTATCTTATTAAAATTCTTGGAAAATTTTCATAAAATTACACATATATATTACAAAATCTCATAAATATTTAAAAATACAGACTATATTAAAAAAAAATTACAAACAATTTCAATAATGTAGATTTCGAAGCTGACCTTTCCCGTAAAATTAAAGGCCCATTTCACTCTATCTCTCTATTTAAACCGGCCCAGTTTCTTAATACCAGGAAACGGTGCCACGTGTAAACCACACTATTCACACCTGTCTCTGTCTCTGTCTCTCTCTCTTTTAATGTTTTCCTTAACGACGAAGGAAATATGGAGAAATCAGAAGCCCATTTAACATCACAATACGTTTTTTGAAATCATTCCTTGAAGATAACTTTCACACAAAGAAGAAGATCAGCTTCGTCTCTTCTTCTACGACGTTACAGAGATTCCAGAAGATCATAGATGGGTCTTCTCTCCAACAGGTTTTCGTCTTCTTCCTCTCTTCAATTTTCCCGAGAAATTTTCTGCTTCGTGTAAGCATCTATCTGCGTTTTTTTTCTCACGAAAATTTGTATGTGTTTGAATAGAATCGATAGATCGAGTTTGAAACCTGGAGATCATATCTACTCGTGGAGAACTGCTTACATCTATGCTCATCACGGTATGTATTACTCTTCGATTTCGCCTCTTTGAAACCAATTTTTGTTATGTACTAGTGCTAAATCGGTTCGAGGTAATGTTCGATTTGAGAAAATTTAGGGTTTGTGTGAGGATTTAGCCGATGAATTTAGGGTTAATGTGTAGGCATCTATGTTGGAGATGATAGAGTTATCCATTTCACAAGACGAGGTCAAGAAGTTGGAACTGGGACTGTTCTAGATCTCATACTGGTGAGCTCAGGTCCATCGCGAGGCCACACGCACTGTCCAACATGCGTTCCGCCAAATGAAGGTCATGGTGTTGTTTCCTCATGCCTAAACTGTTTCCTAGCCGGTGGTGTCTTGTACCGGTTTGAGTACTCTGTCAACACCGCTCACTTCCTCGCTAAAGCGCGAGGAGGAACCTGTACACTCGCTGTCTCTGACCCTAATGAAATAGTTGTCCACCGTGCTAAACACCTCCTTCAGAACGGATTTGGATGCTATGACGTTTTCAAGAACAACTGTGAGGATTTCGCGATATATTGCAAAACCGGACTGCTGATTCTTGAAGGAAGGACAATGGGACAGAGCGGTCAAGCAGTGTCGATTATAGGCGGGCCGATTGCTGCGGTTTTGTCAACGCCGATGCGGCTTGTGACAACAAACGTTTATGGAATGGCGGCTACAGCGGTTGGTGTGTATTGCGCGAGTAGATACGCTACCGATATCGGTATGAGAGCTGACGTGGCGAAAGTCGCAGTAGAAGATCTAACGAGAAGGCTGTCTTCAGGGCTGTTCCAAGTAATTGATCCTCCATTGGCAGCCATAGCTTTACCAAGCACAACCTGATGCATAAGCTTAAGCTTCAACTGTTTCTTCTTTTCTTACTGTTGTATTTGTATTTCCAGTTGCCATCTAAAAGTGTTTTAATAAGTACACACTGCTTATACACTTGAATGTTTCTGACGTTCACTATTGTGTGATACTGTGATGAGTCTAGGTGAACAACAATCTCTTGGTTTTATTGAAATTAAAATCAAATATGAACCATTTCTTATTCAGTTTGGTTTTAATATATTGGAGTTCGGATACAGTTTGATTTGGTATATATGCGCTTGAGATAAACCATTTGTTAAGTCTCACTCATTGCTGAGTCACAAAATTAGGATTCTTCAGGCAATTAAGTACCCCTAGCAAGGGAAAAGAGAGTATGCAAAGCATCGTATGTAATAATATGAATCCTTAAAAAGCCACAACGATACATAAAGATGTTGATCACGCAAAATTGTTTCAGTAAAGAACAAAAAAACAAGTAAACGCCATGATTCTTGCCTTGCTCTAGTCTCTCCATTCAGATTTCTCGGAACTTGCAGGAGATTTTGATTACACAAGCAAAACTGCATTTATACATCCGTCAAGCTCTGGATTGTTCGTCACTTGAGCGTATTTCCCTGAAGTCAAAACGAAAAGAGTTAAATCACGACATCACGTTTACGGTTTGCTTCAAGGTTTGTCACTTACCCCAGACAACTTTTCCAGCTGGTGTAACAAGACCGAGCTCGCTCACATTGACCTGACAATCCACTCATATATATGAGAAATTCAAGAGATATTTGCCACTTGAGAATAAGGTGAAAAGAGAGAACAGGTGTGTAAGATCTCCGAACTAACCTCAATGATTGTTCCTCTGGTCATGACACCAAGTGATGTATACATTGGACCGTTTGGATTCTTCTTAATACCGATGATCTCAAGACAGAAAGTACATTTAAGTTCAGGGTGAGTCACATGAGCCTTGGTGAACCGAAGTCCTGATGGGCGGATGAACCGCTCGTACTTTGGTGGCTTCCTCGTGAAACCAGGTCCAACAAATGTAGCTTTTGTAACCATTCGCTTCCACTGTTTTGCTGTAGTTGAAGCATAAATGAAAAGCATTTCAAGAGTTGTAAGTAACAACTGTCTAGCTACTAAAAAATCAATCCACAATTTAATCTACAATTCCTATATCATAGCATATAGGATGAAGGGTGAATACATACTTTTCCTCTTTCCTGATCGGATCACTCTGAACATTTCATCTTCGGCCACAGGACGGACCTGTAAAAGGAAAGGACTATTAGCTGCCAAGAGGGGAAAGTTTCACTAAACGAATACAAAAGCAGGAACGAAATAAAATCCCAAGTTGTATAAAATCATGAAGAGAGTTTTGATACCTTTGGAAGAGGAACCTCCCATTTCCCAGCTTTCTCTTTCCTCTTTTGTTTGATTGTGTTGCTAAGAACCTACACTCAAACAACACTTGTCATGTATTTGGCTTCACCAATTTTCAGAATGATTCGATATCGAATAGAAAACAGAACTAACCTTGGCCCGAGAGGTATTCTCACGATCAAGAAGATAAGCAGGAACAGCTCCCTCCTGAACATCCTCATCAGTCCTACGCCTTGATGATGACTCCTCATGCATTTTCAATCTGTTACAAAAATTCAAAAACATATGAAGATTCAGTTTTATCTTATCGGTAAAACACAAAGGCATAACAAGAACTCTTGACTAAAAGTCTTCTCAAGCGTATTTTGATCAAATGATAACATTCTCGTTGATGAAACATAGGAATCAAAGCCTTAAGCTATAAAAAACAAGTCGAAAAAAGCTTACGTTTTCTTCATGAGAGCTTTCTCTGAATAGTTTTTCTTCGAAATCATCTTACCTTTGAGACCTAGAGACTACACTCCACCAAACAAAAAAAGACGAATCAGAACATGGAAGCCAAAATAATTTGAAAAATCAGAACCAAATGGAAGAAGAAGAAGAAGAAGAAGAAGAAGAAATCAGAACCTTCTGAGCTCTTTTGGAGTGATTGTGAGCTTCACGCGCCTTCCTCTTGCGCTGACGCTCCTGGTGGTCGAGGCGCTGTCCATTCCTCTTCCTGTGTAAATCCATATAATCATTCTGAGCCTGTTTTTCATCAAGAAAATCACAGAAAAATTGTCAGAGATCAAACATCTTCAAAATCTCCGTATCCGAAGAACCGGAAAGCTATAAGAGAAAAGGATACTCCGGCGGAGAAGAACGAACCATGGTTACTTCGAATCGATCAGAGAGACGGTGAAGAGAAAGATGGAGACGGTGAGAGAGAAGATAGTCAGAGAGTGCGAATTAGGGTTTTATCAACGGGTCGGATTTTTGGATCTTACAATTCTAATGGGCTTTGTTGCAAAATATTAATGGGCTTCATAATTGGTGAAACCTACCACACCACCTTAAATGGTAGAGATTAACGATATTTTAAAAAGTGGAAGGTTTTCTAAGTTCTTTCATAAATTTTTCATTTATATTTGCAACTGTTGTGTTTAAAAACAAACAAAATTTTATTGATTTGTTTCATGATCACAGACAACAACAAAATTTTAAGTAGCGGCATAACATTTTTAAAATTTTAATTTGGATTTAGTCGGGAAAAATTACATATTAAAAAAAAAAATCAGGTTTGGGAGAAATTTTATTTTCCCAACATTTTAAATTTATAAATTTTGTATGTAAACCAACTAAATTTTTGAAAATTAAATATATGTTTTCTTGATAAATTAAATCAAATTAAGTTGTAGTAGTATCATTTATTTATTTATTTACAGTCTTTAGACCAATTAAACCCTTTTCTTCATTTATTTACAAAAAATTACAAAACCTAAAAGTAAAAAGCAAATCTACGAACTGAAAGAAGAAGCAAACATCAGATCTGTGTTCCTTCTCTCTCCTACTTTTGTCCGAGATGGCTACGAAACAGACCGATATGATCGAGAACCCTCCTATGCCCTCCTCGAGTGGAGAAGAAGAAGAATCTGCTTCTTCCGGTGAAGAATCCGAGTCTTCTGGTGCAAATTCAAAGTCTGATTCAGATCCAGATCAGGCCAAGACCAAGATTGCTCACAACAACACTCTTGTCACAAAGCCAAAACCAGAGAGCTCTGGATCGATGACGACAACAACGAAACCGAGTGTCGTGGTAGCTGTGCCGGAGAGCTCGAAGCGTCCATTGAAGCAAGCAGAGGAAGATGAGGTTAAGAAGAAGATGAAGACTGTGAAGAATCAAGAAACGCAAGAAGAAGAAGAAGAAGAAGAAGAAGAAGAAGTTAAGAAGATTTCTTCTGGTGATGAAACGAAGAAGCAGCTAATGTTTCAGAGATTATTCAGCGAGAACGACGAAATTGCGTTGCTTCAAGGTATTCTTGATTTCACTTCTACCAGAGGAGACCCTTATGAGAAAATGGATGCTTTTTGTGATTATGTCAAGAAACTGATCAATTTCGATGCTAATAAAAGCCAATTAGTAACCAAGATTAGGAGATTGAAGAAAAAGTTTGGGAATACGATCAAGAATTCGCTTAAAAAGGGAAAGAGCGAAGACGAGATTGTGTTTTCGAAAGATCTTGATCAGAAAGCTTTCGAATTGTCGAGAAAAGTTTGGGGAAGTAACGGTGTTTTGGCTTCTAAATCGAGGAAGAAGCTTGGAGGAAACTCGAAAGAGATCGTCAAGTTATCGAAGAAAGAAGTGGAAAAGCCAAAGCAAAATGTTGTAAGCACTAGTAGAGGAGGAGGAGAGGTTGCATCTTTCTTCAAGGCGGAGAATGCGAGTGCTTTAGGTTTGGATGAATCAACCGTGAGTGCGGGTTGGGAGATGGTTTCGGATGGACAAAAGAAGAAAGAAATGGAGGAGATATTGAAGAAGCTCAAGGCAACAGAAGAGGAGTTGTGTTTGCAGAGGACTGGACTTGTGGCCGAGACCGCAAAGTTGATATTCAATGAAAATGCATCTTCTTCTTGTAAGTAGATGAAAAGATTGGTGATCCAACATGTTATATGACTATGAGATGATGCAAAATGTTGAGCTATATCGGTACTAGTATGCAATTTGAGTCTTTTAGTTTATGCTGCATTGTAGTTTGTTGGATGCTTGGTTTGTGTATAAGAAACCTTTCTTTACGAGTATTATTATCTGTAGTCTTTACCAATGTTTTAGCAGAAGAGCAAAACCAACACAATATTTCACAACTATAAAACAGTCTTGGAGATAAAAAGGTGTTTTTTAATTCCTATAATGATTTTGTTCTACATAATTGCCATCAAAATTGCTGCTTTCTCAAACAAGCAAAAGCAAATACATCATCTTGTAGCATTCTTTGTGAAGAAAGCACACAGATCATTTTATGTTACATTTGTGAAACAACTTATCAAAGTGTGTACTAGCTTGAAAACTTCACTGTAACTGTAAGCTATTGGATGCAATCTCAAGTCGCTTTTCCTTCATTTTCATCATATGCTTTCCTTCTACTGTCAAGCTCGTGCTTTCCGAGGACTGCGCAATTAAGAAGGCAAAACTCATCAGTCACTCAACAAATGGTTTTGCAGTTTGCATAAGGATAAAGAGACTAGAAATGATACCTGCAACGAGATAACGTCCTGCAGGATTAAATCCATCTCTGACTTGGATGACGATATTATCATCTTAACATCAACATAGTTGTGCATCAGCAGGATCACAGAGACAATGCAGTGTATTAAGTTCAACGAGTTTTGACCGATCTCCCTGTCTTGGACCGATTCCAGCACTTTAGTGTTTTCACTAACCATCAATCGCATTGTTTTCAGAACCTGTTCCGTGAGTTTGGGGCTCCGGTCGAACAAGTAAAAGCAAGGTGCTAAATAGTAGAGACATGTTTGCATGTAAAGGTAAGAGTTCTCCTTATCTTCTGGTATACACTGCAAGAAGAGGGTAGAGTGATGTTCAATCCCAAGATGAAAATGAACATTTAGGACTCAGCAAATTTAAAAAAAAAAGAAGTACTCACATTGATTATGTCGATCAGATATCCCGGTAAGAATTCACTTAGAGTGGTTACACTGCTTTCAGAAAGTCTGGTAGGTTTAGAGTCCAACTCGCATATCATCCTGAGTATGGCACACCCATTGTCCAACGCAGGCTTCAAAGCCTACACCAATAAGAACCCCTCATTAGGTATTTGCGGTGTTATTATATGAGAAGGTTGCAAAGCTTTTAGATATACGTATTATTAAAAACAAACTTACTATCTGTTCGAGTAAAACTTTCTCTAGAATCTGAAGGACAATAGAGCCATCACCCATTTCCGACAAACATCTACACACAAGCTTTGTAAGTGCTTTAAATGTGCCACGATATGCTTCCGGCTCATTACACGTTATCACTAACTGCCCTCTCTCTGCATGAACATAACGCCATAAGGTAATGCTATCACCAAAAATTAAAAACATGATCATCTCTCAAACTAGCACAAACCCAAGCTCTCATGTCATTAAATTTCCAAAAATTCAAAAGTATTTTCTTTAGCATCTCACAGCCCAAAAGAACAAAAGCTTGCGTATTCGGGACAGTACCTGGGGAAACTTTGAAACGTGCAATTAAGCTGATGATGAAGCTTAAATGATCTGTAATCTGGATATATCCAGCTCTATAGGCAGTGTGAAGAATTTCCACTGTCCTATACAACACAGCTGGTTCAAGTTGTGGATCTGCGATATACATTGAGTTTCGTCAAATACTTTTTCTTGCCATTCCATCATCAACAAAAAGACACTTTAAACGTTGGATAAAAAAAGTATCTGTTCTAATTGTGATACTCACATAGACAGCATGAAACTATTGATTTCAGCAAAGAAGAACTGAAATGGTCTATGGTGAAGTAGTAAAGAAAACAGAGAGCCAGTTCTTGGGCTTCCCTAGGGAGAGTTGCAAAAGGTCCACCAGGCACATCACCTGTACAATTTAAGAAGCCAAAAAGTCCAGTTTCAGTTTAGTGATATTTATAAACACAGAATACGCAAGATTTTGTTTTTATATTTGCAGAAACAATTGCACCTTCTCCCTGAAAAGGGCTGAAGAAGTTTATGATGTCTTCTTCAAATGTGGGGGAAGCATTCAGACACCCAACTCGCCCAAGGTCGAGCAAAAGTTGCAAAACAGCCTGAAGAACATACAAAATCGGTACCGAACAAAAGATAAATGAGAAAAGGGGAAGTGATCTTAGTTCATCAAAAAGAGGTCCATGTGCTAAGGAATTTTGCCTTGAATAATCGAAGATAAATAAATTGTATGAGTCATGTGTTAGCACCTGGGTAGTTAACGGATGTTTATCACCTAACTGATTTAGCAGTGACGGAAGTTTGTTGACCCAAGTAGTCTGGTAGTAATTTACTGTTAGATCACTTGCATTAGGATAAAGGATATCTCCATTCTGCAGGTTTTACAAGAAACATATGTAGAATGCAATGTGACTGGAAAGTTAGACTCGGGTTGAAACAGTCGGCCAACATATAGACTGGACATATATAAGAAAATTTACTTACAGGGATAATCATGTCTCTAACAATTGAAATGCAGGCTAATATAAGTGGAGACTCCGGTTTGCAATTGCTGAAGGTAATAGTAAATGCCTGAAAAAAATAAACGTAATACCAAGTTATCAAACGCTAGCTATCAAATGAACTGATAAACTATATTCTCCTGCCTAGCTCAAACTGCCCTGAGAATTTTAGATGAACCTGCAGAAGTTTATCTCTCTGATCACGGTCCACTCTTAAAATAAGTTTTGGAACAGAGGGCAAGAGTGCAAGTAAAGCCTTTTCGTGATCAGATTTATTTAGCCTGGTGATCTGCAAAAAATAGATGTTCGCAAATCTCGGTGAAATTAGCAGTTTATCAGATACAATGCAGACAGGGGGACGGGCATTTTAAATATTCGTAAACAACTAATTAGGTTGGATGTAAAGTAATGAGAGCTAACCTTGCCTACAAGTGTATTCTCAATAAATTCCAGAAATCTATTCCAAAGATCAATAGGAACGTGGCTCCATTCACTTACTTCCAAAAAGATTTCTGTCAATAAACTGTTGAGAATAAAGTACTTTTCATCATCCTGTCAACAAACAATCAACTAGTGTTAGGCAGGTTTATATAATGATAAGCAACGCATAACATATAATCATATGGAGAATACAAACAATGGCAGGGAGGGAACTCTTGATAACATAAAGATAACCACAAAAGTTCTACAATGTCAAATTAAGTATTTAACATAGGTTATTATTACTTATCATCTACTATCTAGCGAGGTGATGAATACCTTTCCAGAAGGATTGTTTTCTGGATTAAGTGGAAAAGAACCAAGTAACTTTTTTGATAACATTGATGCAATATCCTGATCTAAAATCATCAGGGTAACTTCTTCAGATGCAGGTAGCCATGTAGTCTGTCTTTGAGTGTACCTACGGATGGAAAACTTGATTGCATAACCTATGCTGCAAAGTATACCGCGTATACAATTATATGATTCTGGATCAAATACTCGGGAAGCATGAATCAATGGGATGAAATCTTGGAAACAATTGATTAAGACTCCAACAATCTCTTTCAATCTCCCGGAAACATGGGCAAAGCCTGTAAGAACCCATAGGAAAATGGTCAGACCACTTTAAGCACATGCAAACTCATAGAGAAAGGAACTATATTTTAATGCCACACGAGACAATTCAATTGAATATCCAGAAGATCAGAATTAAGTGGCGACATTTTTACATTCAAACCAGGTTTATAAGAACTGTGGGGAGAGACAACAAAATAAAACATGAACTACGTAAATTTAAATATGCAACATCTACTTATTTCTCCAAAGCTTTGCAGAGACAATCTAGAGGTCATACTAGAAAGGAAGAGGGCAAAGGATAATGGACTAGTTGCACAGTTGCAAAGTGCATGGATTCAAGAAAACATGATTCCAGCAGTATATAAATAACCTTCCTTTCTCTATGAGTTTGCATGTGCTTAAAGTGAAGATAAAAGAAGACAGAAGGTACATACGAACATATTCTTTTGCAGCATCTTGCTCATAGGCAAGAAGCGTTTCATTCTCTAAAGGTCCCTGCAAAAGAAAAGAAGGGCACAAAATGTGTTAAAAGAAACACTTAGAATAGGGAAAATAGAGCACATTCTTGAATGTTAAAAATTTAGCTTAATTATACAAAAAAAAATCTCTGAAGTAATTTCAACAACAGTGGACAAAGAAAACTTGATGTAAAATGTCATCTTTCTTTTAAATATTGAAGTCTACCAATTTATCTCCATATGGTTCCCTCAAATTTAAGGATATGGCTCCATTCTATATATTCGTTCTTCTAACAAGCTAACGACTAAAACAACACAAAAACCATTGTACCTTTTTCTGTGCTTCGGTGTCGCTCTCATCACATGGCAACAGCGACAGGCAACGTGCCAATCCAGAAAGAGCTACCTTTAGCTTGCTTTTATTTTGCACATAAAAATGGTTTTTCTGAATAATATCCTTGTAATTTTCGAGAATCTGCAAGAAGTAGCAGACGGAAATTTCAGGGAACGTCTTGCAAAAACAACGGTATGCAAAGAAATACTAAAGGCAAAAGTTGGAAATGTAATAGTCTGAATCATTATCCAGGAAATCAAAGTAGACACCTTTTCAGCATCCAAGGAAAAGGTAGGCGCGTAGTACTCCACAACAAGGTCCAAAAATTTGAAAGCCATCAAACGAACATCGATAGCTGAATCAGCCATAGCGATATACATGTATGGCATCAAAAGTGACACAATACGTCCCTGGTTTTCCTGAATATATTTACACATAGAATCGGCTGTTAGATACAACGGTTAACGACATGAAAATCCCAATATACAAAAAAATTGAAGGGGTTGTAAGTTGTATAAGCAAGTTTGAAAAGAGGATACAAAAGCAACAGACTAGAAACCATAATAAATTTCCAAATCTACATCTTGCAGCTTATAATATTAAAGGAGACTAACACAACAAAGTAAGAGAAATCAATGTAAGCCGAACCAGTAAGAACAATGACGAAAATAACAAGTGGAAGAGAAAGATAAAAACCGATACCTCTTTACAAGCAGGAAAGATCTTAGTCTGAAATAGTGAATATAAAATATCTCTCACTGAACTATCATCATCACTAACGCGCTCCCTAAGTTTCTCTACGATAGCATATTTATGCGACTGCAGCTCATCTGGATGATTCTTGAACAGGTTTTCGAAGCCCTCTAACGCTTCTACACAGCCAAAAAACAAAACAAAAAAATGATCCAAGGGAACAAAGTAGCAGGCATCATAAAATTTCCTCAAACATGAGAAAGAAAGAAAGAAAGCAAGTACTTTTGCGAACTTTGGCATTAGTATGAGCAACTTGTCTCATAAGCTCCTCTAAGGTCAAGCCTCTGTTACTTGTAGCGAAGCCACTCTTTTCTGCTCCCAAACTTTGCTCACGAAGTGTAATTGCTGCAAATATAAAACAAACCCCAATTTCAACCATTAAGCAGAGAGCTTCAAAGGAGCTTAAAACGTAAGAAAAAAAGTTTGAATTTTGAAGAAGAAAGGAGATACCTTTGGATTTAATTTCTGTGTTAGTTGCATTCTTTGGTGGAGGTAATTTTCTCCCAAGCTTTCTCTTGATTTTCTGCTCAAAACGAAAACAAACCCATCACAGACAATTCATCAAACACTTTGAAGATTCATCCAACGAAACTCAGAAGAAAAGAGAAAAAAACTTAATAAAGCACCTTAAAATCAATTCCTTTCTTCTGCTGCTTCTTTGCAGGAGCTTTGGATCGAACCATTTGTAATCTTCTTCTTCAGCTACGTAATATTATCACAAGTTAGCTTCTTTGTCCAGAAACTGAATGATAAGAATCACACAGAACCAAAATCACAAATACCTAATAACGACACAGAGGTGGTGTCGGAAGTGCGGCGAGAGAACTATGTTACCGGTTAGGCGGTTAAGGTTATTTTGATTAGACCGGTTTAGACGAATTAGACCGAATCCGGTTAAACGACGCCGATTTGCGGCGGTGCTGACGAAACTACGGCGAACTAATTGCTGAGTTTTAAAGAGTTTGAGACCATCTCATAGGGTTTTAGATTATTCTCATTTTTCCCAATTTAAGATTAATTTTATTACAAAAAATGTTAAATTTTAACAATTTATAACCAAAGATCAACAGAACTACAAGAGAGAAATAAGAAATGTTTTTATACAATAAAAATATATTAACATAGCATCAAACTACAAGATTAATGTCAAATGTATCTGTAAAAATTTCCAACACTAGAATAGTAGTAGTAGTTTGCATTTCATAAATACACTTTTTTGCAATGTCTGAACATGAACAGATTCAAGCATTTTTTCATCTAGAGAACTTGTATAAATGATTGATTGATTGATTCCTTCCTTCCTAATCCTTTGATGAATCTTGTGCACATTCAATCGTTACACGAGTTCATCGGAATCCTTCTCTTCATCCACAAAATAAGGATTGAATTGCTTTATGACATGCTCGTAGACAGGTCTCTTGAAATATACAGCCTAACAGAGAAAGAACGAGTGATCAGGCCGACAAATTTCAAGCACGATAGTGTACTCCTGAGACAAAGAAACTCACATGTTCGATCACTTGTTCAGGTAGCATCCACGACCACACCTTAAACTCTGGTTTTGCAGTACCGTCTCCAAGGAGATTTATCTCTTCCTCCTTGCCAGTGAACTTGAAGAGAAACCTGCATTAGTCAATCATCAAGACATTCTTTAGTTCCACAATGGGGTAGTGTCTGTATTTGAATATGAGACAGTATGCGGAGTTACCATTTCTGAGCTTGGCCTTTGTAACTTGTTCGCCATTTCCGGTTCAGTTTATCCTTCACTTCTCGGGGGAAATCATACGTCAGCCAGTTTGGTATCTATAGATGTTTAAACAAATAGTCAAAACCTTAGTTTGGTGATATACACAGAGCAATTCCAACTCTATCCATAAAAGTATAGCTTTGTTGAAAATGGATTTTAACAATTTACTATGAGAGAGAGATGTCAAAAGCGTGCCTCCGCAATGAATTCCGCAGAGGTAACCCCTGTTTCTTCTCTCAGCTCTCTGAATGCAGCGTTTCTCAGGTCTTCTCCTTCATCAGCACCACCCTGTAAAAGCCGAATCGATAAACATCTTGCAGATAAATCGATACAACAAACATCATAAACTAGTGATTCTCCAGCCTAACCTACTTCTCAATTTCACTTTCTCATATCAACACTGCAGTTTTTAGCACAAGAGATCCATGGTCTCAAAGAACCTAAATGTCATTGCATTTGGTTCCACAACTCTGTAGTTTCGAAACCTCTTTACCAACCAAGACAGGAAATTTCTCAATGAACTACAAAGAGTTGTTGTTTGGTGAGAACTAAGCTATCCAAAGCAATCAAACTACTCAGAAATCAAAGGACTATACAATAGAGCTATAGAGGAATCACCTGAGGCATTTGCCATGTATCCGGAACATGAATCTTTGATGCAGTAAAAATCTGCAAAACCATTAATATCATTTCAATCTCAATCACTTAAACTCTAAACCCAATTCAACAAAGAAACAACAAATATCCAAAATTAGGAGACAAATTGTTCCGAATCAGATAGAGCGATAAAAAGAGAAAAGAAGGAAATTTACCTTTCTACATGGACTAACGAGACAAATCCCAACGTTTTTCCGATAACCTACCGGAGGAGAATCAACAGTTCTCGCCGGCGGCGATAAGGCGACGGAGAGTTTTGAAGCAGAGACCGGAAGTTTCAAGCATGAGAATTTGAAAGGAACATAGGAGAAGTCTAGGTGAACGGAGATTGCTGATTTTCTGATGAATCCAGACGCCGCAACGGCCATAACGACGGGAACTTTCTTCAGCTTCCTCGCTCGTCGGCTAAGGAGAATCGGTGATTGATTTTCATTTTCTCCGAAGTGATAAAAGAAGATACTATTACGACATTACCCTTGCCACATAAACGCCGTCGTTTTAAACAATGACAATTTTTTCTCATACAAATGAAAAGTTTCTACCAAGAGAGTTGTGGTTTTTAGTGGAATTCTAAAAGATTAAAAACAATTAAATAATATATAAAATAAACCATTTTCATCGGAGGATGTTAACATAAAATGATGGGGTTCTTATCATTAAAAAAAATGAAAAAAAACAGATTTTGTAATAATAAGTTAACAACCGGTTCTTATTGAGGGAGCTTAAGAAATCTTAACAACTCCATACGTGTCGGGCGCATATTGGTTGTCAGTAAAAAAAAAAAAAGTAAAAAAAATCACTGGAAAACTTTTCCTCTATCTCTCTTGCGATCTCAACGACGACAATGTTCTTCGTAACCTCTGATCCAAATCCTTCGAAGAACCGACCAAATCGGAGATTCAACATCGTGACGGTGGTTATTAATGGAGATATCATCGGCGAATGGGTGAAAAAGTTTGTTGTTGGATCGGGAAGAGAGTGGTTTGCCGTTTGTCTCTCTTCCGATATCACCGGCGAAAATTCCCATCCGGCGTCGATGAATCCCGCGTTTGTAATCAAGGTATTTGCATTAGCTTCTCTGGGTTTGTTCAATTTTGCATCTTATTGTGTGAGAAATTATGTTCGATTGAAACTTTAGGTTTTGTTTGTTGGTTTTGGGGAAATATTGTTAGATTGATGGTTGAATTGTAAGATTTGGGTTGATTAATGGTAGATATGACTGTGTGGAATCAAGGTAGAATAGATTTGTTGATGATGTCTTGTGATTTGTTGATACTCTTTCTATTTTTTTTTGTTGCTTCAATTTGTTGATACTCTTTCTATTGTTCTTCGTTTGTTCCTTCTTCATCTCTTTTAGGTTGATCTTTCTTTACATATATCTCTTTGATTCATCTAGTGAAAAAGGCAAGTGATTTGGGTTTTGTGTACGTATTATATTGAAATAGAGAATTATGATTTTCTTGTTCTTGACTAGGATATGTCTGTTTGTTTGGTGATAGTATTGCTTTTGATTTTTGTTGTGCGATAGCGCGCATTTCTTCTGGAAGAAGATACCTTCAGCTATCAAGGAGAGCAAGCCTGAAGTTGTTGCAGCTTGGAGGATTGGTCAGAAACTGTGGACACGTGACTATCCTGGTGAAGGGGAAGAACTCTTTTTGGTATCCATATTTGGTGCATTTACCCCGTGACTATGATCTCTTGGCTACATTCGGAGAATTCGAGAAGCAAGCATTACAAGTTCTGTGTCTACTACACTTTTTGTGTTATTATTTTGGTTTTGAATAGGTTAGATTGAGATCCAAGTCTCTTTCTCTCTTTCTTTCCTCTGGTGATTTCAATTCTAAAGTTGGAATTTTGTGATTCATTGTGCAGATTTAGATGTTATACATCCTTTTTGCTATACTTCATTGTTTAAAATGTGGTGCAGATTGTATGAATCTCTCTATGGACGTTGAAGGGAAGAGGATTTCATCTGGCTATGCTAAGCTTCCATGGATATTCAAAGGAAGGCAAGAAACCAAAAAAAAAACTTTTTGTTTTGTAGCTTTTCAAGTCTTCTGCTTTACTGAACTTTGTTCTTTGTTTTGGTTTCAGTGCATTGTACCATATTCATCTTGTGGAAGCTGAGACTGCTCGAGCATTCATCCCCAAGGAGTTTCGACTAGTTGAAGCTTTTGGGTATATAGAATGTATAAAATGTAGTATATTTATAAGTTTAAACAAAATAAAATAATTTAAAAAATATAATTTTTTTTATTTTTAAGAACCCCTAATGAGAATATACCGATGGAGGAGACAAAAATTAAAATTTTATAATGGAGTTGTTAACTAAAGATGATAGAAAATTTATATTAAAACAATTGTTAAGAAACCTATTAGGGGTTGCTCCAATGGACATGCTCTTAGAATCCCAATAAAAAATTCTAATTTTAGAGATTTACAACTCCCAATTTTTAGAGATTTAGAACCCCAAAAATAATTTATAATAAAAAAATTCCTTAGCACCCCAAATTAACAAACTACCATTGATTATGGTTTAAGAGTCCAGCAAAAAAATAAAAAGAAGGGAGATTAGAGTTCTATATATTTACCACCAAACAATGTTTTAAATAAGTTTAAGATATTCGCTTAGACACACTAGAAAAATTGTTTTCAACACAAAAAAAAAAATAAAAACTCACTAATTACCTATGGCTGGAGAAGTATTTATTGGAAATGTTGTTATTCATAGATCCATATAATTATTTACATAGTAAGTGTATTTAATTAATATATTTCATAAAGATCAGATCTTGGACATAAATACAACAAGAACAACTGTCGAATGCTAGTCTTTCAAATGTAAGAAATATATCTCCTTAGTTTGTTCTTTTGTTTTTCATGGTTGTCGTCCATATTACCCTGCAAGAAGAACTAATAATTAGCAAACATTAAAATCACAAAATTACTGTAACAAGTAGTTTAAATTTAGCACATTTCGACAATATTGGGAGTTTCTTTGTATGAACAAAATGTCATTCCAAGAATTTTGAATACTAGTTTGTATTGACAACGTCTTTGGTAGCGATTGCAGATGGGACGAATGAGATGATTGTTTGGAACAATATCAACCTTTGATCCAACATAATCGGATACTTGTCCTGGCTTCATATTGGGATCTTTACCTAGTATGCATTGAATATGAAATGTGGTTCCACATTCACCGCATTCATAATATCCTTTTTTGGGATCCATCTTTTCCTCGCAAACTTCGCACCAATATGGGCAAATTGCATTTCTTACATAAGCTAGGGTTAGCCAATGTTCATCAACCTCGTGCTTAACCTTGTATGGTAGAGTGGCACAACGAAAACACAAAGCAAATACACATTCTACACAGTTTAAAAGTATAGAGTATAATGCTCCACATATCGAACAACTTTTGCCAAAGACTATTCTGGTATAGAGTAGGAACAAAGGATGTGGATGAGATTGATGATGGAACGGTTCAGATAGAGAGGCACACCTTACGTCCAAAGTGATGTTGCACCCTTCAAAACAATTATATCTGAAACCCGACAAGAGACGACCACAATATTTACAAGAGAAATAACTTCCGATATCACCCGATTGTAGAATAAACGGGTTGGCATGCAACATGTTTTGTTTTATGCGTGGAAGATTTGCGCATGCTTCATGTAAAACAAAATCACATTGTATACATCTATAAATACTACCATCGTAAAGAGGAAACAAGCACGCCTCACACTGCTTATTTTCATAATACGCTTTGTCGATATGTTCATCAAATCCCATGTTGTGATGCGGATGACTAAAATGTTGTATAACTCCATCGCCTATCTCTTTCCACGGTATAATGTTATCGTATACCTTTTCTGGTTGGTCTTCCAGTTCTTTACCATCCCATACATCACGTCGCGTTGCACATTTACAATGCATTGCATAAGCACAATCCTTTGAGCAAGAGTATTCTCCATAGATTCCATCAATCTTCTGATGGCAAACTCCGCATGACCATATTCCAGAAGAAAGAGAAGAAGTAAAGGAGAGACGATGAATGTGACGAGATGTTTGTATGACACGTGGTAAGTCGATACACGTTTTATGGACAGCAAAATCACATTGGTGACAAATGTAGAAGCAAATGTTGTCATCATCCATACCGCAAACATCACAAGCAAGTGAGGCTTTTCTAGGGAAATAGTAGAGGGTATGCTCATGTCTCTTCAGATAGTTTATAGCAGGAAATTTCTGTTTCCTAGCACAAACAGGATCTAAAATAAGATCATTAATAGAAGAATAGTAAACTAAAGCTTCAATTTGTTTGCCGCAAGAATGACAATATTGGTTTTTCTTCACATTAAAGGGCAAAAAACTGAATTGAAGAAGCTGGAGAGGATATTTGGGATGATATGGGGATGTGAAGACAGCGGGAGACTCGACACACTCTTTATGGTAATTAGACTTACATCCATTACAATAATAATAGATTGTACCGATTGTATTTTGCCCACAACCCTTGCAGTAGAAGTCATTCTCTTTCTCTTCTTTGTTGTTGCACCAGAAGGTTAAGATGGTGGAGATGTAAAGACTTTTTGTCTTCCTCTTGTGCATCATAGATGTAATAAGAATTGTCGATTATGCGATAAGATGTCCCATCAAGTTCTGTTTTACGGAATCGATTCATGTGTCGGATTTGTATAATAGGGCACATGAGTTGAGAAGGAGGAGGAGAGTAGTCTATGAAATCCATAGTTGCTGCCTGCTACTCTTGTTGTTTTGATAGATTTTGAATTTATGGTTTACTTTTATCTATATAGGTTGTGTAACCTATTTATTTAGACGACCACCATTTGAGATCGTTTATTTTAACGTTAATTTTGTTTTTATCACGCAAAGTAAAGAACTAATACTGTGCTTATCTTTCTTCTAGCTACATTTTAAATTTTATACTTAACTTTTTTGTTGTCACTTATAAAAAGGGAAGTATGGTTTAGGAAACATAGATTCTTCTCTTAGATATCTCACTCTCTAACTTTCACGGTTCAATAACTTCAAGTCTTGGATATAACCAAAGGGATTGTGGCATAATGGTAACACAAGAAAGTTAGTCTCCTTTGAAACAGAAAGTTATTTTAATAGGAATATTCAAAAACTATCTCTAGATATCAAAGAGATTATGAGTCAAAGTTTCGGAACTTTCACGATTTATAAAAAAAAATATCTTGGATGTAAACGCACCAACAAAATATTATTGCACAGATCCTAAGTAATATTATTTGATTAGAAATTTTTTGTTACTAAACATAACGACAAAAAAAAAACTAAACATAAAATTTAACGTATATAGTCAATGTTCTTGGGAGTGTTTGAAGTATATATATTCGTTCTTACTAAACATTAAAAAAAAAAAACAATGTGATGAGTGTTTTTATTTATTTATTTTGGCCTTTGCCATGTGCTTGTGTGTATATTTTTTTTTTCCCCCAGCACCAACTCACATGTACATGCATATACGGACATCAATGTTCGAGAAGATATGCCAAATAATGATTCCAACGAATGCTTAAAATCCAATCCTTTTAGTTGTCCATTTCAAGACGTACCGGACTGAATCCATACTTAAATTTGTCGGAAGAATTATTTATTTAGGACAATTTAATTTGATAGAAAAATGGTACATAAATTGATCCATACTTTTAAAAAATTATCCAAATTATCATAAGTACCCTAAAGAACAAAATATCCGATCCCGAATTAATGAAATCTTGATCGTAATTTTTAGGTACTCGATCTATTACAATCCTGCGATCCAACGGTCCTAAATCCCATCGTTTTTTTTTTGTACATATGAATCGTGATTTGTAGTGTAGGTGAAATTAGATTACATATACCTCATATTTAAGCATTAGAAATTAGAATGAGTAGAATTGATATTCCACTAATACTCCCATCTTTTTCTCTCTCTCTTTGTCGTTTTCAAGTTATAACCTAACACGTAAAAATACCAACTTCTTGAAGTCAGCTAAGGGTGTTTTTTGTCTCTTTCGCCATGTTACACTGAAAATCATGATACCAAACGAGGTAATGACAGAGGACGACGACTTTCTTTCATCTTGTATTTTGTTCGTAGTTATTAATTTATTAATCGGGTAAGTTTTTATTCAATTCCTAATAGAAGTTTTGGCAAAATTGACAAAACTGACAAGGCTGGACCGGAGATTAGGTACATTTCATTAACATGTGTTGAACAAACTAATAACTCTGTGTTTATTAAGTACATTCTTTCTTTCTTTTTTTAAAAGGGTTTAGGGTGTATATAATAATATTAGTGCATTCGATGTTAACCAAATCAAATTATATTGTTTTGGATGCCAAGAAAAATGATCTTGTAGTGAGAATAATGATTTTGTATTAGATGGTCCAGTGCCGACCATTACAAAAAGATTACATAAAGTTACAAAAGGAAAATTTCCAAAATGGCTAATTAAAAGAGAAACTAAATATACAAATTCCATTCTTTTATTTTCATATAATGAATAATGTTTAATTTACTTTTTTGAATCAAATGAATAATGTAAAATCTATTTTCTATTTTCTTGTCTGTCCATTCTTTTTTTTTATGAAGATATATATTACTTTTTCTTGCAGGGATATGAATTCATCTTCTATTTTAGCATTATTTTCCATTTTTTCTATTGCGTTCATTAATTTTCCTTTTCTATTGCATAATATCAGTTTCATAACCGTACATACATATGTTAGTATCCATTCGTAATATTTCATTACCAAAATCATCGTATACTTTACATTACCACACTTTCTATAACTTTATATTTATTAAAATAATCTCTCTATAAGAGACTATACTTTTTATATATAATAAAACCCACCACGAGTCCATCACGAGTACTATAAAGATAAACTAACTTTCTCACCTTCTCTACTACCAACCACCGTTTCCTCCACCGGAGCTCTGATATGACTTCAAAAGACTGTGGCTCCCACCACAGCGACTCATCTCGCCGCCGTAAAATCTGCCGACGTATAATCTACCCTATAATAGCCCTCCTCGTAATAATCCTCGTCTTGATTTTCATAATATGGGCAATTCTTCAACCTTCGAAGCCACGTTTCATCCTCCAAGACGCCACCGTCTTCTCCTTCAACGTCACCGGCGATCCACCGAATCTCCTCACTTCAAATTTTCAAGTAACCATCTCTTCTCGTAACCCTAACGACAAGATCGGAATCTACTACGACCGTCTCGACGTCTACGCTTCTTACAAGAGCCAACAGATCACTTTTCCGACGTCGATTCCACCGACTTATCAAGGACACAAAGAAGTCAACGTTTGGTCACCTTTTGTCGGTGGAAACTCTGTTCCGGTGGCTCCGTACAACGCTTTGTCTCTTGAACAAGACCATACACAAGGCGGTGTTATGTTGCTTGTTCGAATCGACGGTCGAGTTCGTTTTAAAGTCGGAGCTTTTATCACCGGAAAATATCATCTTTACGTTAGGTGTCCGGCGTATATCAACTTCGGGAATAGTGCAGCCGGAGTTGTCGTCGGAGAAAACGCCGTTAAGTATACGCTCATCACCACTTGCAGTGTTAGTGTCTGATGACGATTTAACGGTGACGGTCACGGATTTTTTTTTTTATTACGTAATTATCTATCGTATTTATGATTTTCGTAGTTGTTTTAAGTTTTTTTATGCTTTTTTTTTTTAACAAGAATTTTACAATCGGTTGCGTTATTGTTATGACGAGCTGTAAAGATTGAAAAAAGGAATACAATATAGTAAGATAAAAAAGTTGATTTTTATTTTAATTAGTGGCAATTTGATGATCGATGATTTAATTGAATATTGCATTTTTTTCTATAATGATGATGCATCTTCTCTTGTTTCATTGACTTTAGTTTTGAGGTGATTCAATGTGACGACAATTGAGTTATTAAAAAAGGTGAAATATTTAGTTGGAAAAGATAACGATTCGTTACAAATTTACGGTGTCATTGTCTAATATTTGTCCAGACTCTATTTATGTCTTATCTGTTCTATTTGACTTTCCCTTAAGTTTTTCTTAGGACTCGTTCTCATATTTCTTCGATTTCCACACTAAATTAAAAATATATTCTAAAGCTTAAAATCTCTAAGTTCTTCTTTTGCACTCTAATAATACATTCAAAGGAAAATCTAGATAAAAAAAAGTTAGTGGGTAAGATATTGGTTAGATTGTCTTCTATATAGTCATGGATTTTTTTTAAAGAAAATATTCTTGGATCTTGAAATGAGAAGAAGCGAATCATATTGCTTATTTTACAAGAACTTATCAATTCTGTTTTTCTTTTATCACGTACGAATATCATGAATATTCTATAATATAGTCAGTTTTGGGTTAATAATGTATGTAGCAATCTTATCTTTCACTTTTCTAGCCACTTTATAACCAACCGCTTGAAACTATTTACCCGAGAAAAAAATGTACTAGGGATTATATGTGTTAGGCTTTATATCTCCAGCTGGAATTCACTTTCTCCAAGAAAAGAAAATTACGAGAATGAATCATGCTCAATATATATAGCAAAAAGGTTGAATATATGTATAAGAAGATGACAAATATTGCGTAAGAGTGAGGTCCAATTCTCGCATGGTGCAACGGATCGGTAGCAGCTATAATATTTGGTGTGTTCGGAAACGACTTTTTTTGTTTGTTATCAGGAAATTGGCAAAACTAGCACACAAAAAAATTATAATTCACTAGATAGCATAATTTACTGTGCAATTCAAACAAAAGGATGTAATATGTATTTTGGACGATTATCCCCTTAGTGACACTATAATGAAGTATTCTATTCTATTTATTTTTATATAGTATAGTACATAGTAAGTTTTTTCAAAACTTTTTTTTGTTATTTTCTCCCTTTTTCCATATTATTTATTTAGAAATCTTTTACATTAAATTATTCAAGTTTATAATCTAAATTAAATAATATGATTTCTTCATGTATATACCATTATTTAAATTTTTTTAAAGAACACATATTTCTCAAAAGAATTAATAAATAAATATAATTAAGAAGATGTATTTCTATACAGAATAGAATAATGTTCTATTCTATTATTTCTAACCAGAATTGTACATATTTGCATAAACTTATTTGGCATTTATGAAAAATATTGTGTCCGGTTTTTAAATCATTGCATATACGAGTATTTATATTTATATTTTGGTTTAAAGTTTGAAAAAGGGGCACAACTTTTTAAAAATAATCTATATAAATATCTGAGGAATTCTTTAAAATACAACACGTTAAATTTTTGTTTCCATAAAATACCATACTTCCAAAATACCATTTAGTTTTAGTTATCCAAAAATACCACAAACCGTATAAATAATTTTCAATGGTTTATAATTAATTTTTTTGGGTTTGGGTTAACTATCTTATATTTAAGATTTAGTTTTAGAATTTAGATTTAGTTTTTAAGGTTTATGGTTTAAAATTTCACTAAATAAAATTCATTTTATATTAATCAAAATAGCATTTTATTCTACATAGAACATGTAGCATATCATATAGTTATTACATTGTTAGTATACAAATTATAAATCACTCTCATTTGACACATGTTTTCTCTATTTTCACATATAGAGGATAAAACGGTAAATAGACTTATGTCATTTGCTATTCCCTACATTATATTTATTATATGGTTAGTACACAAATTATAAATCAAAACTTTGCTATTACACTAATTAACCCTTGTTATCATGTCTTATTCGTCATTCAATTTTTTTTTTTTAATGTTCTCTTTGTTTACTAACTCTCCCACGTGTTTGGTTTCCTTTGTGATATACACGCTGCCGAAATCCAATTTGTCATCTATCCTTTTTTTGGTCACAACCTAATTTGTCATCTATCAAAATTAATTTATAACAGATGATTTGGTGATCCGTCGGCTTAGCTTCCAAGGCTTTCTTTATTTGTCATCGACATTTGTAGTTCTTGTTTGGTTTTATCATTAATATATATTTCAGATGACAAGAAAAAGCAGATGAATTTTGGATCAAACTTCGTAATCTTCTTCTCAAACTAGTAATTAACCATTCTATGTTAACGTGTTTCATCTCCATTGTCGGATGCTTGAACTCAAAACCTCCAAAACTTATCCTTTTCGATGGCTAGAGGTTTATCGGTTGGGCTACCGATATCGGGAACACACGGGTTTTATTTTGTTTCGTATAATTTTTGTTAATGATTTTGAGATCTTGTATCAATTTAATTCAAACTTTCATACCACGTAAAACACATGAGTACTCTATTAATAATATTTATTTAACACATTAGTTGTATAAACATTTTAATTTAATTGACAATATTTAACGCATCAAATTCAATTTTGCTAAATTTAATCTAGGTACGTCATCACCATGAGGAAAAGCTTTACGCCCATGATTCCATCTCCATGGATAGACAATTCTCTTTTAGGATTAAAGCATATTAAACACACGAATTCTTTTGCCATTTTCAATGATGTTAATACATTTTTATTAAGTGTGTAACTAAAAAGACTTGGATACATGCATATAACAACTAAGATTAGTAAAAGTTTATATTTTTCATCAATAGAGAAATATGCAACTTAGTTTTGTATGTTTATGATTGATATACTTCCATATGAAACTTTTGCAAGTTTTTTTCTTCATATCTCTTTCATGTGTGTGTTATTAATTTTATTAGAGACGATTTTGAATCCTACATTAGATACAAAAAAAATTATAAAAAAAAAGAGCAAGTATCAGTTACAACAAGTATCTATCTACAACAAGTATCTATCTGATAAATTTCATTGATTTTCAATTTTAAACCAATCAGTAATAAGTGAGAAATTTTATATTTTCTATATATTAGTATTGTTGAATTTTAATTCTAACTAGATTTTGACCTACGCCAAGCGTGGATTAAATATGTTTTCTAATCGATTTTAATATTTAGATGGATATTTCAATATTTATAAACGTACAAAAATGATATTTATTGTACATAAATGTCATAAAGTTAAATTTTGATCAAGAATACTTTGATGTTATATGTTTTGATCAATTTTGCATAAAGTATTAAAACTAATGCAAATGTTATTTATTTTAATTTATTTGAAGTGTAAAATTAATTTTTATTATTTGTGTAAATTATAGCATACGATAAATCAAATAAATTTTAGATTTATATGAATTTCTCGGACATAACAAACAAAAAAATATATGTTTTTCAATAATGAAAAATAAAAATATTTGTAAATGTATTTGTCGTTTACAAATAAATAATATTGTTACAAATATAATAATGAAAGCTTCTTAATATATCAATTTTTTTAAAAAAATAGATCATATGGTAAGTTTAAATATTACATTTAGTTAAACTTAAATATGCAAAATGTGTATTACTGAGTTTATATTATAAAATAATAAAAAAATATAGAGATTTCCACCATAACATATGATTTGAATTAAAATATTTTCATTGATTAATTTAAATGACATGTTTCTTAAAATCTCCATTGAATGACATATATGATTTTTTCACTAAATATCTACTCAATTAATACATAGAGGATTGGTGATATTTTTGAAAACGTTTCAAAATTATGGCATTTTTGAAAAGTGGTATCTTAAAAGTGATATTTTAAAAAAATTCTCTACATTTAATATAAGTGTCATGTAAATTAAGTTTTGTTAGATAAAAATATATTTATTTCTATGGGAAATATATATTTGACATATACATAAATATGTTTTATCTTTTTTATTTTTAGTTTCGCATATTTTAATTTCGCGTTTGATTTGGATAAAAAATTTAATAGTTATTAAAAAGAAAATACTACATATTTTCTATATTATTTAAATAAAATCATCTATATTAATTATCACATATTTTTTGTTTCCATATATTTATCATTAAGAATTTTTAATAGTCTTTATTAGCAATTCTTAAAAATCTTTTTAGATGATACCTAATTTTTTTTATCTAATGTTTCTTTTATTAATATATAGAGAATATAAGACATATTACCAATACGGCTTCCAACATTTTCCATTTTCTACACACATCCAAAGTCTTCATCTGATCTTAGTCGAATTCCATTGAACTACTTCGTCCAAACAAACCCACAATAAAATTAGTCAAATACAAAAAAAAATCTGACAAATAACTTTCTTCTTCTCTCCAGAATATCTAACTAATTTATAAAAAAGAGTTTTTAATAAAAAATTTCATCAACTATCGTCGAATTTTGAAAAATTCCTTCAACTATATAATAAAAAAAAATCCTCAACTATGCTTTTTAGTGAAATCAACCATCCGTTTATAATAACGTTTAATCACAATAAAAATTGTTGTCTTTTGTTACAAAAACGACAAAACGTCTTAAATATCAACAAAAACATCAAATTGTTTACAAGAAAAAGTTATTGTAGACTGAGAGTTGATTTCATTAACGAATTATAGTTGAAGGGTTTTTTTATTAAAAAATAGTTGAGGAGATTTTTCATGATCTGAAGATAGTTGAAGGAATTTTTTTTATTAAAAACCCAATAAAAAAACGTTTTTTATCATAATTTTCTTTTAAATAACTTATTAATTATTAAAAATACAATGAAGTATACCATGAATCTTGTTAATTTATCCAAATATCAATTTAATATTTATGAGAGACAACTTTCTTAGCCTTTTAAAATAATACACTAATAAAAAACTTTGCATCTCATATTATAAGAAGATTTTGAGATAATGATATTTATTTACAAATTTTAGCAAGTTGTTTAAAATTTAATATATTATCATTCTATGTAAATTTTGCTTGACTTTTCTCATTTAAGAAAGATGTAACATTTGAAACCATGTCTTCACTAATCTTCGTTTACAATTTACAGGTCACACCACCAACCTCCCTTGGTTTTCTTGCTTTTAGCATTAAACCATTACAACTTACAAGTCTTTGCAATGTTTTTATTTTCTTTGAACTTGAGAAATCTTTCACATTAAACATTTTCATTATTTCAAATAAAATAAAATTTTCTGTAGACTTTTGCGACATCTTGTTTGATAGCCTTTTTTTGTTTTGTTTCTCATATTAATAAGATAATTATCATTTGGAAAATCCACCTTAGTTGCAACTTATAGATCAAAGTTATTTTATGCTAATATAATTTTTAATTTCAGTTTCAATTTTTTTGACCGGGACTGGTTTGTAACTTTGTATAGAATTATTGATATTCTTCTTTGCTCATTTTATAAATTTTCCTCAAAAGTTTTTTCTCAAGCTTCGAACAAATGGTTATCTTAGAGCAGTCGCTTTTAAGGAAGTTTCTTCGAAGCTTATATTACATTCCGTAACCAACTACCACACTAATGATCATCACATTCCCAATCTCTCAATTTTTCATTTATATATAAATTGTTCACATATAGATATTTTTGTATACGAAAATATCAAATCTCATTAATCACTAAGTAATCTAAATTCAATAAAATAATCATATTAAGTGCTCAACAAAAGTTTAGTCAAATCGTAGCGGGAAGACTAAAAAAATTATCTAAACACACACATAAAGCAAAACTTAAGAAACAATCTTAAATGTTAATTAAACTGTTATTCTCTTAAATATCTAAGTATACATATATGTCACAAGTAACCTACTTAATTAATCAAATCATCTTACAAATACTTAAACGGCCGCGTCACCTTTGACTTTGAAAAAACAAAACCGCGTCAAATTAATCGTTTTATCTAATACACGTTATCTCTAGAGTATATATATATACACACACACCTTCTTCTCCATTGAATAATAATAATCTCATTTTTACTTTCTAAACAAAAAGTCTTTCTCTTAAAAATCCATTTCTCTCTGAGGCATTTCATCGAACACATGGGGGACAGACACCAACCACAACCGCACTTAAGCGGTGCGTATTACGGACCATCGATTCCTCCACCAACAAAAACCTCCCATAGCCACGGCAGACGCGGCGGTTGCGGTTGTTGCAGTTGTTTAGGCGACTGTCTCGGTTGTTGCGGTTGCTGCATCTTAAGCGTCATCTTCAACATCCTCATAACCTTAGCAGTCGTCGCCGGCATAGCGGCTCTAATCATCTGGCTAATCTTCCGACCAAACGCCATCAAATTCCACGTCACAGACGCTAAACTCACCACGTTCACACTCGATTCAACCAACAACAACGTCCGTTACAATCTCGACCTCAATTTCACGATCCGTAACCCTAATCGACGAATCGGCGTTTACTATGATCAGATCGAAGTCAGAGGATATTACGGCGACCAGAGATTCGGAAACGGTAACGTATCGCCGTTTTACCAAGGGCATAAAAACACGACGGAGGTTGGAAGTAAGCTTCAGGGACAGAGTTTGTTGGTGCTTAGCGGCGGAGAGAGGAAAGATCTCGACGAGGATTTGAAATCTGGGATTTATAGGATCGATGCGAAGCTGAGACTTAGGGTTAGGTTTAAGTTTGGGTTGATTAAGACGTGGAGGTTTAAGCCTAAGATTAGGTGTGAGCTTAAGGTTCCGATTAGTAATCCTAATACAACGAGCGGGTTTCAGTTTCAGAGGACCAAGTGTGACGTTGACATTTGGTGATTTCTCGAGTCAGTCAATGCTATGTTTTATTTTATTTGTTTTTTCTATGGGTTTTATTTAGTATATTGTTTGCTTCATTATTTTTCTTTGATATTGGAGAGAGATATTTATGTTTTATGATTTATGTATGTAATCTTCTATCGTATTGTTTCCATGTGAATAAATAATTTATTATTGAGATTTTACATTTTCAATTTTTCAGACATGGCCAAACCGACAATTAAATGGCTAATGCCAATAAATTTCTGGTGTTAAATCAGCATTATTATTACCACACATTTAATGTTAATAATAGTAACTATTTTACCACAATTAACATTATGATTTGTAAATGATTAAATGTGACTTACGAAGCATTGATCCATGTATCGAAAATCCGGAATCTTCTGCTTCCCCATGGATCCATTTTGTTTCTGTAAAATGAGAACAAGCAACATTGCACCCATGGTGGATTTCTTGGCACTTGGTCCATTTCCTCACCTCCCAATAATCTATTCAGTTTCTTCACCAGAGCTTCTTCTTCATCAGATTGGTCACACCCTAAAAACTTCTCCTGTAAATGAAATTGCAGATATAAATTTTGGAACAGTCCCATGTAGGTGTTCTATGAACAAAGCAATGATTAGTATTTTACCCCTTCATCAGCATATAGAGAAGCGCAGATTCTGGCGGTTGCATCTTCTAGTATCGCTAGCAGTTTGAATTTTCCGTTGGAATCGTGGAATTTTCTTACATCTTGGGGATACACTTGTATGAACCGAACAACACACTTGAATTTAGCAGTCACCTGCAAAAAGCATAACTAAACATCAACTCGAGAAAGTCTTCATTATAACTTTTGTTCTACAACTCAAGGATGTATCCAGAGGTTTTGGGGTATAGTACATTGTGATAAGTCAGGATGTCCATCAGAGTAACAAAAGGAGCGTCCTCGTGAGCAACCCCTAAAGAAGGATTAAGCCAAAACAATATTATCAAATCGTTTTCAACATTATGTCAAATATCTAAAACTCAAAACTCTGATTTAACCTGTCAATCCTGAGTGCAAAGGACTAATACAACGTGCGACAGGGTTCCATCTCGATGACACTTTCTCTCCGCACATCCTGAATTCGTAAGAAAAAAAAACTTCTATTTATAAGCTGACAATGCATAACATCAAATCACATGATAAGAAAAAGCGTTAGAAGAAACCTTTGAGGTCTAAAGGCTTGAATTTCTGTGCTCATTGTGTACTGCATCTTTGTAGAGAGAGTAAAAGTGGCGTTCCATAATCCCATATTTACTTGAAAGAAAAGGTTCAGAAACTTCACGTGTTGACCAGGTTGAAGACAGTGAATGGCCTGCTTTTCACTGACTTTCTCTACTATGATCCTCAAAACGGAACCACAAGTAGGAAACTTACGTAACACGTGAATAGGTAACATCTCGGGTTTGACACATAAACAAAACCTTTCAGACCTGTTATGGTGCCCATTTGAAAGAAAAAACAGAGCTTTCAAGAGCCAATGACAAAATGATCAGCAGCTATAGACTAATCTCAGAGGAATTTTTATCATACGAATAAAAGAGACTAGGAGAAGTTGACTTTCCACAATCCATATATACAGAGATACTTTTTCCATTGTAGAAAGTTTTATTAATCAAGGAAATAAGTAGCTGTACAAGAGCAAATAGTAGTAACACAAAAGAGTACAAAAAAGGGGGTTTTCAAACCAAACTTTAATCGAAAAAACAATAGAGCTGAATCGGGTGAAGCATACAGACTTACTTTACCACGATATTGCACGGTGGCATCTCAGTTCCATCCCAAACAAAGATGTACCACCTATCTTTATCGTCCTTCGAAATGTGAACAATCTTCAGGGGCAACAAAGAATAATGATACAATGTCAAAGACTCAAAGACAAAGCAGACCATAATCTTTAAGACACTTCCAGTTCCATATATAGAAATTAACACGAAATATTGAACCAAAATAAACTTTTCAAAAAAAAAAAATTAAGAAGATCAATTTACCTGACAAAATAGGTTTGAACATTCACCTTCTTTGATATCTTTCAGAGATGTGAAACAGCATGACCCTATCATCAAACAAAACAGATCTTTAACCTTACCAAGACACACAACTTATTCGAGTTCAAACAAGAAGAAAACCATTTTGCATATGGATATTTTCAATGAACAATACTATTGAGAAATTGCATTGTAATCTTGAGAAATGAAAACACTGTTGTTATTGTGTATCATAATTACCATCTTCGAAACTGTGAGTTATCATCCATTCTCTCAGATTTGATAACAAGTTCTTATCTTGTTCTCTCATCTGAAATTTAGGTGAAGATTGGTACGGTACACAATCTTCATCATATTTCCCACTGAACAAAGCAAACGAAGAAGAAGATGTTTCATTGCATAGAGCAGTAATATTCCGGTTAATTAGCACAATCTGCGACATAGATTCCAAAAGAAAGAGAGAAAATGACACAAACCCATAAACAATAGTGTGGAGAAACGAAGATAGGAATGGTGTTATCGGACCTTTACACGTGAAATCGAGATTATATCCCCAATCGATTCAACACGAGGAAGAGCTTGCACAGTACGAGCGATGAATTTAACAGAAAGTCCAGATCCCGAGTGCCATGGATCGACGATTTTCATAGTACATGAACAATCTGGAACAAATTATCACATCAATCGGAAGAATCGAAACGAAGCTATGAATTGGAAATCAAAAGGTTTTTTCGAAAAGAGATCAACGATTACCTGAGCCATTGGGGAAACCTAACTCGACGATGATTCCAATGAGGTTAACATGAAGATGCAATGCCTTGAAAGCGTCTTGAATTCTCAGGAATTTGTAGTCATCTCTAATCTCCATGGTTGTGATCGTTGAGGTTTTTGCAGAGGTTTTCGGAGTTCGACGATGACTCGGTGCCACTCCGAAGAAACTCATTTAGATGTTTTTGTAACTCAAAATGGGTCATAATGGGCCGAGAGGTTGATGGGCCCCCACCACCAAGTTGCTCTTTTTTATTTTTAGAAGATGTTTCTCACAAGTCATAAAGGACCACTTTTGAGTCTTTATCATCTTCTTGTTAAAGAGTTTTTACTATATTGCAAATGAAAATGTGATTCATATATTACAAAGCTGAAACTCTGACTATACATTTTTAACACCATGCATCAATATCTTCATTCTTGCATATGTTTCTTGATGAACTAATTGGATGGTCACAATTCTTCATGATTTTGCTTACATCACCATCAAATTTCGGTATAGATTTTGAAAATAAGATACAGAGAATGAGAAAAATAACTAGAAACAATGAAGTTTATTTGTTATAACAATGAAGTATCTTCTCTATTTTAAATTAATTCTAAGTGACCAAAGATGCTATGAGTTTTCTTTCTAATTTTATATTTATGCATCTCCCAGCTCATACAATCTTCTTGATCATGGTGATATCTTAACGAAAACGACTTCAATATACTTAATTTAAGTTCTTTAATTTTTCTTTATTAAATTATTAATAGTAATATATAAATATCGACATTATTTGTAATCTTAAAATCCAACATAAGTTCGACAATTATACAAAACCATAAGTTTAGATACTTGATGTTGACAAAATCAAAATACAAGCTTAGATACTCGATTTTTCATATCCTATCTTTAATTTTTTTTTTTAAAGGAAATAGTTGCATTATCATTTTGTAATTATGATTTGAGTTACGATGGTAACGTGAAATTTAGTAGGATTTGAGTAAACATGTATCGATTTTCCAGATATATATTTTAACAACCTCAGTTTATTGTTAACAAAAGTTTCGATTTTTCCTTCAAAGACCGTCCTACTCTTAAAAGGTCCCCAACACTATCAAAAATTTGAATTCCATTACACAAAGTAGGCTTGGGCATTGAGTTTAGCCTATCACAAAGCTTCAAAATTTACACTGAGAGCAATAAACTATTGATATGATGGAAAAAAAAAAGATTCATTAGTAATCTTGTAGTCCTACATTTTACCATCCTATTCAATTCTGTTTCTTCATTTCCATTATTCAATTATAGGGAGGTTTAGTAAAACAATTTTGGAAAGTTGGTTTTTGATCAAAATGATGTTCATCTTTGAATATTATTCAAACAACATTTTGTATCTGTTTTATTCTTATTTGTTTTGAAAACAAAAAACGTATTTACGAAACTGTCATTAATGAGGCAGGACATGTAGACAAAGATTTTCCGGCCAAAAGGAAATAAGTCTACCGTTCATGCGATGGTAGATTTATTTTATGATCGGTAGATTTATTTTATGATCAGTAGATTTATTAAGTGGTTGGTAGACTTAAGTCAAGTTCGTAGACTTAATCGACGAATGGTAGAGTTAATATTTGAATGGTAGACCATTGTGTAGACTTATTTTTATTTAGTAGTAGAGATATTTTGGAGTGGTAGAGTTAACACCAACAGTGTTTGATTTGTTTTAAAATGATAAACTTAGTAGTCGAATGGTAGATTTATCTCGGTAGACTTATTATTGAGTGGTAGATTTATTTGTATGTGATGGTAGACTAGTTACTCGTGGTAGATTTAAATACCTCGATGGTAGACTTAAATTCTTGGTTGGTAGACTTAATTTTGTGATCGGTAGACTTATTGAGGGTTCGCCTTCGTAGATTTATTTATAGTAGTGGTAGATTTATAATATGTGGTAGACTTATTTATAGTAGTGGTTGAGTTAAATTCTTGGTTGGTAGACTTAATTTTGTGATCGGTAGAATTATTGATGGTTCGCTATCGTAGACTTATTTATAGTAGTGGTAGATTTATAATACGTGGTAGACTTATTAATAGTAGTAGTTGAGTTATTCAATATTTTTTAGCTTTTTACTAAAACAACCTTCAGTTGGTAGACTTGTTGACATAGGTAGACTTGTTGTATTTTCGATAAATTTGGTAGACTTGTTCAGTTGGTAGACTTGTTGACATTGGTAGACTTGTTGCATTTTCGATAAATTTGGTAGACTTGTTCACATTGGTAGACTTATTGCGTCTTCGATGAATTTGGTAAACTTGTTTGGATATATTGAGTTACGATAGACTTTATGTTATGATGAAAGACTTTTTTTTTTATTGGATGACGATAGATTTCTTTTGATTTGGATGGTAGATTTGTTTGGCCAACCGAATGATGATACACTTTATGTTCTGAAGATAGACTTGTTTCTTTTTCGATGTTTATGGTAGACTTCTTTGGCTATATGATGATAGACTTGTATTCTTGTATACAATAATGGTAGACTTGTTTAGTGACAGTGAGATTTTCGCAAGAAGCGTTATGGCAGACTTGTTACTATTCATAAACATGTCAAATAGTATTTGCAATGTCACCTAATTTTTTTCATAATTATCCTAAACAAGTTTTCCATTATGGCTGATCATATTAAAAACAAGTATACCACAACAATGCCATAACACCACTTTTTATAACACAATTCATTATCTTTCAAACAAGTCTACTATAATACAACTGTTTATCTTTCAAACAAGTCTACCATAACACATCTGTTTATCTTGCAAACAAGACTACCATAACACATTTGTTTATCTTTCAAACAAGTTTACCATAAAAGAGTTAAATGAAGGGTAAAACGATAATTCACCGCTCATCTATCAATTTTGTTTAGTAAAAATGAAGGGTTTGTTTTATAAAACGGTAAAACAAACCCTAATACAAACAAATTTTTTTTTAGTTTATACACATCTATCTTCTTTTTTTGTCTAGTTTGCACATAAATAATGTAGATCCATGATAAAAGACCTCGATCCATACTTACAACGCAAAAAAAAAAAAATCAGTTCTTCGAATTTCTCCCATTTTTGTCTAAATATGGTGGAATTGTGGAGACTCCACACCGCCAAGCGATTTTTCGGCGAGAAATCGGTGTACGCGTTTGCGTTTTAGAACACTAATTTTATCTAAACCTAAATATTTTTTTTTATAATCAAAGTTGTTTAGTAATTATCTCTTCAATTATAGCATTTCTTAAGGATTTCTTAATTATAGTATAGTCCAAAACCTTATTGAGAAACTAGGATAGAAAGGTAACAAGAACTCTTATTTCTCCTATTAAATCTATACTACTCTAATGGTTTGTGTTGCTTAGGTCTTCATGTCTAAGAAGACTATAAAGATATGGTTTAGATTATAAAATTCTCAACATGTATGTATCATAAAGGGAAGAAATAGGTTTAGTCAAAGGATGCGATGTAAGGAATGATCATCCAAATTTGTTGGATGATTGCATCAGCTTACAGCTGTTATATATTCAACATTTCATAAACATATATGCCAAACTTTTATTAAAAAAAAAAACATATATGCGCCAAACTAATTAGTAACTATATTTGTATTTTATATAAATTATGAAACTTTTCTTGCTTTATTCATTAAAGAAAGAGGAGGATATTCTTTAGTTTACTCGTACATATAGAAAGGCTTCGGATGATGTACATGACTCGTGAATTAGCTGGATTGATGTAATTACTTTATAAGATTTATATGTTTGGTATTAAAATCTATAAATAACTTGCTTCTGCGTGAATTGGTCTAACACTCGAGTAATTGACACGAAATAATCAATTTGTAGAAAATGTTTATCTGATATAACATTTTCTTCGAAATTTTAGCTGAGGATATTAATACTATGCTACCAACACTACTAGAAAATGTATACTATATTCGACTTTTTTTTACATATAATTCGGTATATCATAATCCGTTGGAACATCATTTGTCCAAAATCAACTATATTTTTTTCTACTTTGGTTTTTGACCTCTCTCTTTTTAACATCAGTTTTATAGTTTGGTAAGAAGTAAAGTTATGTACTTTTAAAGAGTAAAAATATTTTACAATTTGATTGGTAACAAATTTAACATCATTATTTTTAACTTTCTTTACTATATACAGGTTTTATAGTCTCCACTTTTAATATATTTAACCTTAATGGTTAATTAATTCAACCTGTTACAAACTGGTGATTGATGCTTTGTAGATTGGCTACAAGAAAAGCATGTTTGGCACATTGACGTCACTTTGAATAACAATGGTACATTGACACTTTCTTGGACCCAAAGCTTCTTGTTAATTCCATTTTTATGCTAAGTTAGCATATTTTAAGGGATCATTTATTTTTGACAAAAAAAAATATTTACGTTTTAATCAGTATAATATTATATTTTTCGTTGGTTTACGTGTATAAGTGTTTTTTTTCTTTTTCTAAACTTTACGCGTATAAGTTTAAGAACATAAAGGGAGATATTTCAAATCAAAATATTTGTATAATATTTCTTCATATAAACGGTAAGACATATAATTATACTTTACTTTACACACAACTTATAAAGAATCGATCACATAATGTCAATAAATAAATACTTTAAAACAAAATATTTATATTTAACGGCCGTGAATCTAAATAAAAATATTTAAATTTTATACTTCTTCCGTTTCAAAATATTTGTCATTCTTTGTTTCGTATTACTTGTCATTCTGTAATTTTAATGCACATTTATGACTAATTTTTCCATTTTTATCTCTACCTTTCAGCTTATTAATTACTCATATCAAATATTTCCTCCGTTTCAAAATATAAATTGTTTTGACAATCCTAGGTACTTTTTAATTTTATTGAATATTGTGTGACCACTGGTATTTTGCAGTCTTTTGTGTGATTGGTCAAATTATTTTTATTAAATATATTAAATGATATTTTTTAGTAGAAAAGTAGTTTCTTAATATACGTATTTTTAGCTAAAACAACTTATATTTTGAAACAGAGGGAGTAAAAAATTATATTAATTAGTGGCAAAATAGATTTTTAATATGTTTTCTTAATTTGTGCGAAAAACTCCAGAATGACAATTATTTTGAAACGGAAGGGGTAATCAATATACTCGAATCTAGATATGATTCTCAATGATTATGAAACTATATGAATCCAAAGATTGGTGTTCAAATTTGTAGAACACATCGGAGCTGATATTGAGATTAACAAATGCAAAAGTGGTCGATAACACTATGTATTTTAGATGAATCTTATTTTTGTAGATCCTGGACTTGCATTATATATATATATGTATTTTAGATGGATCTTTATTTTGTACATCTTGGACCTCGATCTTTTTTATACACCTAAGCATTAAACATTGAAGAGACTAAGATTAAAAGTAACATGCCGGCCTTTTGCTTTTTTCTTCAACGCTAAAACGATCGACACACTTAAGTATATCTAATTTCTTAGCTGGGTGTTTGTAAATAATGTTGGTTTACTATTTTCATATTCGTTTTATGCATCGTCCATTCAAATACCTAAGTATTAAATATGTTTAATATTTTAAATGCAGGTGTGAAATGTGAATACGGGAACTCCGGAAGGGACTATTGCTTTAGCGGGTGGAATTTTGGATAACGACGTGAAGAACCAAATAAGTGATTACGAGACACCTCGTGGGCTTTAATTAATGAATCCATTATAAAAACAAAGTTAACTTATGAGGTTTCGATTGCGAGTACTCTAATTTAGATTAATCAAAGAATGTTTTTATTTAAACGGCCGATTAATCCTCTGACGTGGATCAAAGCAGAAAATTTGTCCATTGTATAATCGTCGATTTCATAATTTGTAATAGAATAATAATAAATCTAGACGATTAAAAAACCGGCCGATTAATGATTTGATGATAATAAAATACTAGATGATAAAAAGAAAAAAAGAGATTAAGACACATCGAGGTGTCTCTCGAGATTTTTCAGGATATAAAATTATAAACATATCGAAGATGTATTTTGCTCAAAGGTCTCGAAGAAAGAAAAAACACATCAAACCATTCCAAAAAATCTAAGAAATGCAATGAACTACCGTCCATGAACGCAAAAAACGTGCTCGTGGTGGTCAGGATGGTCGTTGAACATATAAATAGAGATCTAAAGCGAGATATCTTCTCTTACTTTTCATTCCTACCACTTAATATATCATTAAAAGTTAGCAATTGTATGCTTAGGCATCTCACTCTCAAACTACTCCCTTAAACTCTATCATCATTAAAAGCATAATTATATTATTTTCCTTGCAACATCAATAGAATACTTTCATGAAAAAGAAAGAGAGTAAAAAAGTGTTTTCTTTGAAGCAAATGAAAGAATTTCATACAATTTTTCGATACCAAAAGTGTGATGCTCTAATGGTAACACAAAAGGATTGGTTTCTTTGTACCCGGATTCAAACCTTTTTGATATGAAGGGTTAATCTTTAAATTGGATTATCTAAATGCTGACTTGAGATTCTAAAAAAATTACGAAGCAAAGGCTGAAACTATCACGGTTTATAAAAAAATAAATTGTCGATGTTACCAAAATTGAGGACAGTAGAGGAAACAAAATTTTCTATCAATGCCAAAAGGACGGTAGAGGAAACAAAATATCTATCAATCCAGACAAAAAATTCGAATGGCGACGAAATCTTATTAAATTCAAAATGATAAATTTCTTCATTTCTTGTAACAATGTTTATATGATCTGGATTAATTATGGGATCCATTAAATTATCTATTTAATATATACTTTACGTACGCTTTTGATAGCTATGGATAACTTATATTAAAATTATTAATCTAATAGACTGATTTGACAAAATTAATCCATAATACAAGTTGTAGTCGAGATTATTCGCTGGGTCATTTAGAGCTTGCAGTTCCGGAAAGTCTTGCGACTTTAGTTGATGATCATGCTTCTCTATCATTCCAAGTTTTCCTAACATTTTTTCGTAAATTTGCTTTTGAGTGCAAATCTATATTTTCATTTCAAATGCAAGCGTCAAAACCGTAAACGAAAGGAATTGAAAATCAACACAATTTATATTTACGTATTTAATTATTTATTATTCTTTTTTTTTACGTCTATTATTCTCTACACCAATGGTTAAAAAATAAAGGAAATCGAAACCAAATCATATATACCACTGATCAGACAACTAACAATATCTTAAATATATATATATATATATATTGTTTTTAAATATCTTAAATATATTTCTGAACTTATATTATAATACTAACCTCTTTCGTCTTCATGTGGTTGTGAAATCTACAACGTGTAGATTATATTTAATGAGCGATTTAATGAGCGATTTGCATTATTTTCCAATGGTAAATGAAACTTCAAAATATTTTGTATTTTACATTATAATCTTTAACATTGCTTATAATTAATTAAAATCATAATTTTTTTACAAATAACTATAAATCTATGTAAAATGAAATATTACAAATTATATTAATTAATAAAAATTTACATTATAATGAAAAAAATACAAATCAAATTACAAATTATAAAAAAACTATCAAATTACTCTCTAAAATTATTTTTGTAATATTCTCATATATATGATCAATCGATACATTTCGAATTAATAAATGAATTTTTTTACTTTTTAATTTGTAGATTAGGAGATAAAAAGAATTGTTGAAACTTGGTTATATATAAAAATATTTAAAAAATATAAAATTTATGGACTAAGATTATAAACAATAAAATAAATAAGATTATTTATATGATACATAGAAACACGAGGACTTAAATGGAATCTCACTATTCAAAACTTTAAATTTGAAGTTTTAGTGTATAACAAAGGAATTTTAAGACGAGTTAATAGCTTTTACTACAAACGAAAATAGAAGACAAACACGGAGTAGATTTGTAAAAATGGATCAGACTGATCTTATCAAGTATAGTCCAACAGAGATATGTTTTTGGTGAGATGGACATAACTTGTCTATTTACAATCTTAACGAAAGTCGTTAACGAAAATATAAAACCTGATCCATGATTCTGGTTCTATTGAACTAACTAGATACAAAATCTGTACAGATCTTCCAACCTGTGATGGATCTAATCTAATCCTTCCACACACAAAATAAATAAAATAAAATTAGATCAGCTCATATTATATAAATCACGGCCGTATACAGACATAAAATGGCTTTTCAAATAAATACACTAGTCTCATTAAATATAACAAAGAAATAAATTTGTATACTTTATACTTAAAACATTATTATAATTAATGTTCGATTACACAGTTGCTTGATATATCCATACATAAATGTTTGATTTTAACCGTGTTTTAGCGTTTCCATGGAATATTCAAACTACAAATTAAATATATTAATTATTTGCAGAGAAGTGAACACAAAACAAAATAAAATATATAAACAAAAGAAGAATAATAATAATTAATACAAGGGAGAAGGGCATGGGAATCGCATTTGCATTTATATTCTCCTCCTTCTCCTCTCTATATATATAAATACTAATACAATTTCCAAAGTGTGGTCTCATTCATCATAATCATCCTAAATCTTCACTTTTAAGCGAGAGAGAGAGAGAGACAGAGAAAGAAATGGAGAGAGAGATGGAAGAGACAAAATCTAGATTCAAGAGGATCTGTGTCTTCTGTGGAAGCAGTTCTGGCAAAAAACCTTCTTACCAAGAAGCTGCTATTCAATTGGGTAACGAGTTGGTACGTTTACTCTCCTCAAATCTCTCTCTCTCTACACACACATATATATAGAGTTTAATACATACATATTCACAACTTAACACAAATATAAATTCTTTATCATCTTGTTGTGTCATTTGTAAGTTCAGAGCTTTTTAAGAATTTGTGTTTTTGTACGATTTCCTTGCTACAAGGCTGTTTTGTTTTAAAAAGGTTTATGATAGTGTTTTAAAATGAAGATTTGATATGAGATATGAACTCAGAATCTTCTTTGAAACATTGAGTTATTATGGGTTTTGATTGTGTGTTGCAACGAACAATGATGAATCTACCAAACGTGTGGATGCTGATTTTTAATTTTTGTTTCGTGAAATCAAATTTTGTGCTAAGGTTTATTGTTAGTTTGGCATGAAAGAGAGATGAGAAAATAGTAACTTCTACTATGCTTAGCTGTAACCCGTCTGTCACTCGAGCAGCACTCTTGCATGATCTATTTTTATTTGTTTTTCTTGTTATTTATTTTTCAGGAATTTACATTATTACACACACATATATCTTGTTGTTTTTCCATTACTTCCTATGATTTTTTCTTAAACCTAAACTTGAGTTTACTAAAACCAATGATTTTGTTTACGGGAAAGATAAATAATAATGACAGTTATTTATTGCCTCGAGGGGCCAAAAAACCCAAAAAAATGTTCGTTGGAAGAATGATGACTCTCTATGTACAAAGCGTGTGTTGTGGGGTGTACTACTTCGTCAACAACACAAAATATTTAAATACATAAACAAAAATAATTAGAACCACCTTGTAATAAATATTTGTGATTGATCTATAGGTAATAATAATAGTATTACTAGGATAGTGACCATTGCAATTAGGATTGATGATGAGCTACTATATTTTTGCCTCTTTTCTTAATTGAGATTTGATATTTGATGTGGTTGCTTCTTTTTGGGGGTCGATTGTGGATTTGGGTTTGCGACACGTGTTTATTATCATCATGAAAACTCTGTTATCATAAATAAATGCAATATAAACATTATTTAATAATTTAAGTAAAGAAATTGATGGTGGGAATGTGGTTGAAGGTGGAGAGAAGGATTGATTTGGTATACGGAGGTGGAAGCGTGGGGCTTATGGGTCTCGTCTCTCAAGCTGTTCATCATGGTGGTCGCCATGTTCTAGGGTTTGCTCTCTCTCTCTCCTCTCTCTCCCTCTCTCTCTAAGATTCACACATCTCTATGTATGATACATTTGCTAGTTCCAAGTACCCCATTCTCATCATTGTGTTTCTAAACATTGGACTGTTGATGATGACTATCTACATGATGCCTAGTAGTTGCTAACTTAACCTACTATTTGTTACATTGAATTTGATAATTTATTTGGTTTATAAGAAGAGAATGGTTGAATCTAATAAGAGATGTAAACATAACAACGACAAAAAAGGATCTGTGCATGTTTCCTTTGTCCAAAAATGTCTCTTTGCTTTTTTCAATTACAACTAGTTTTCTTATGTGTGGTGTGGTATGTCTCTATGAGAGAATCCCGTTTCAGTTATCTATAACCAAAATGGTCAACTTTTTTTGTTTTTTGTTTTAAGTAATGTCTAAACCGGTTTGTTTTGGTTTTGTGATTAATTCATCAATAACCGGTGTCTTCTCTTATCTATTGTAGGGTCATCCCAAAAACCTTGATGCCAAGAGAGGTATGCAACCAAATAAAGCTCTATTTAACGAAACCTTTATTTTTGGGACTTAGTATTATTGAGATAGAAATTGCCTTGTAATGATCTACATAAAATAGTGGTAGGACCAAACAAGGAATGATTGAGACTAGGAGCGTTTTTTGGTTTCCTTCACGATACATCTCCTTGACCAACTAATATATTTATATATGTAAAAACCACGATAAAAAAGACCATTTGATATATAATAATATATAAGATATTTTTTTGCTGTGTCACATTTTAGAGGCAATAACAAAGAAAAATAATTTAAAAATGGTACAAAATTACTAATTAATTGATAATTTGCAGATAACCGGTGAGACCGTTGGAGAAGTGAAAGCAGTGGCTGATATGCATCAAAGGAAAGCTGAAATGGCTCGTCGAGCCGATGCCTTTATTGCCCTTCCTGGTTCGTAATCCAATTTATTAGATTTTAAACTTAATTCCATTTAGAAAAACATTGTTTAAAATCTAAAATATATCGAATAATTTTTTTGGTAAATTGTTAGGTGGGTATGGTACGTTGGAAGAATTGCTGGAAGTCATTACATGGGCTCAACTCGGAATCCACCGTAAGCCGGTACGTAATCAAGGAACTTAACTTTTGTTTTTGGGATTATATAACTAAAGTTTAAAATAATATAAGCATGCATTATTGTTATGAGATACGACCGGAATATGCGTGTTGAATATTTGTTCTCTTATTTAAAACTTTCAGTGTTTTTATTTATTTATAAAGTGTGGTTTAATTTGACTGAATGAAGATACAAATGGTTGCATATGGTACGTTGTTATAATCACATGGAACAAGATTCCTTTTAGGATTCTTTATTCCTCCTTAACTTTTTCTGTACTATTCCAATTTATAATTTTAATCTAATTGTGTACACATTCTAAGAGCATGTAACGTTATATAATTAAATGATAATATTTGCATGAATATAAAAAACGATGTGTTGTCACGACGTACGACTACATAACCCTGATTGTGAGACCGGAAGCTTCCCTTGTCGTAATCTTTTATATTACTAATTAAGATATTTGGTTTCTAACATTATTTTTGGTCAATAATGTTTGACAGGTGGGTCTTCTTAACGTGGATGGTTACTACAACTCGCTATTAACATTTATCGATAAGGCCGTAGACGAAGGATTCATATCCCCAATGGCTCGTAGAATCATTGTCTCTGCACCAAACGCTAAAGAGTTGGTTCGACAACTCGAGGTATACATTTATATATAACGATCATGAACCAAAACTTAGACAAATTCTCTGAAAAACCGTATATTCCGGCCATTTAAGGCATCACTGCATCACTACATAAGGATTATTGATTGAACTTGAAAATGTTGCTGTAGGAATATGAACCGGAATTTGATGAGATCACGTCGAAATTGGTTTGGGATGAAGTGGACCGGCTTAGTTATGTACCGGGTTCGGAGGTTGCTACGTAAGGATTTAAGGATCAAATATATTTTGGGGGTGTTTTTTTTGGGGTAAAAGCAGTGTACAGCGGCATTGAAGTTTTTAACATCAGAAGAAAAGGTCGGAAAGAGGACAAAAAAAAAGTACGGGGTCGTTTTGATGACTTATTTTGTATGGGGTTTAAATGTGAAAACGTGGGTAAACCACGTGGGTAACTGCTAACCGTGAATATACCAAACCCTACCAATCCCCACTTGTCTTTGTACATTTTGGTTAATGGTTAAGAAAAACAGAAAGGGTAGGGCTATTTAAAGAAATGACAAAACGATCCTTTTCTTTTGGGTATTTCATTAGTTTTTTTTATTTTGTATAACCATCTTCTAGTTTTTCTGGTGGTCCAAATAACTTAAAAAAAATTCAGTTAATTATTTCTTAAAAAAGAAGAAGATCGATTGATTGCTTTATTCAGGATCTGTATTAGAGAATATTCAGAGTAAACGTATCCGTATATACATATAATATAGTTGTCGGCTAAAAACGGAGATTAGCTTAACACAGTTTAATAAGAAAATGAGATAAATCCAGAGACTTGATCTCACCTGATGTGACGTAATGAATTATTATTATGTATTCAATTTCAGGAGAATCCTATAGTAGAAACAGGAGAAATGAGGACAGAGTAAAAAAAAATCAAACAAATATTATTTGGCAGAATAATAAACTCAGCTCCAACACAAGAAAATGCCTCAGCATTTCACCAAACATTTGTTCTATTTAACCTCTAAGAGCTGGGTTTTCTTGAACATACAGTAATGCTTGCAAAACAAATTTGCAAAGAAAAACACAACATTATGCATATAATCCCTAAACTCGAAACAATGTCTCTCTCTCTCCAATGACTTTGTCTTCTTATTGACCTGGAGGGTTCTCATTGTCTCATCAACACTTCGACCAATACCAAGGTTTGTTGATGGTGAAATGCTGAATGACTCTTTCCTTGTCCGATCATGAAAAACCCTCTCAGTGCAATGCCATGTATATATAGTAATACTTCAATTTACATTGGCTAAAAAGTTCTTGTCTTTAAAATCCCAAATACTATTAAAGAACACGAGTGGATCGGACTCGAATGTCAGCATAATACTACTGTTTAAGATCAATCTGATTATCAGACTTCCACTAACCAATGTTCTGAGTACAGCTATGCCATTTTAAATTTCAAATCATGTACCTCAAATAGTTAAAACCATTTTTTTATTAAGACCACAAGGTTTTTTTTCATGCTTCAAAGGGAGAAAATAAAAATATGGCAAGAGCGAAATCAAAGAAGGGATGGGAAAAACGCTAAAACGACAACAACTCTAGCCAAGATGATCGATAAGAATGTCACGAGTCGCATCAATTCCATCCGAGCTACATGTAACCATATTTAGGCAGAAATTGTGGCTTTCGACTCGATAGCAGATTAGTGCACAAATGTCTCGACATTATTCAAATTCTAGTTCTGGAATTTATGTTGTTGCTTCCTAATTTTCTTTTGAACACAAAGATACATTTATTGTAAAGATGATTGATTTGAATACAATTTCACATTCAATTAAAAAAAAAAAACTTACCACACTATCGACTTCATGCCCTTAAATAGAATTCAGTGTTTTGAGGCTAGAGTTTCAGTTTTGATCTACTTCCTAAGCAAAATACTAATCTGTTGAGTAGACAAAAGTGAATACTAATGTGTAGAAAAAGAGAATCACATATTTTCCTAATGTACGCAGAGAGCTTCACTTGAAACCATACTACGTCATTACCTTAGCTTATGGTTTTTTTTTTGTTTTTTTTTTATTTTTCAACTTAGGGTAAATCCCAAATTTATGGAGGGCAGACTAATTCGTGGGTGAGGTGCAGTCCATAGATAGACCCTCTCTTCGGGTATGCAAATGGGCCAAAAGCAAGGGCCCATATCCATATGGGTGTCTAAAGCAATGTGTTTTAGTTTCGCGTAGCTGGTGGATTTGAGGCTAGAGTTTCAGTTTCGATCTACTTCCTAAGCAAAATACTAATCTGTTGAGTAGACAAAAGTGAATACCAATGTGTAGAAAAAGAGAATCGCATATTTTCCTAATGTACGCAGAGAGCTTCACTTGAAACCATACTACGTCATTACCTTAGCTTATGGTTTTTATTTTTTGTTTTATTTTTATTTTTTAACTTAGGGTAAATCCCAAATTTATGGAGGGCAGATTAATTCGTGGTGGAGGTGCAGTCCATAGATAGATCCTCTCTTCGGGTATGCAAATGGGCCAAAAGGAAGGGTCCATATCCATGTGGGTGTCTAAAGCAATGTGTTTTAGTTTTGCGTAGCTGGTGGATCGAACTCGTAATGTGTTGGCGTCACAAGCCCGTCTCTTTACCTTAGCTTATGAGTTATGACACTAACGAACTACAAATTCAACCATCTATGGCTCTAACTGGTGACATTTAAAAGAACAACAAAAATGACGAAGAAAAAGAATGAATGGAATGAAAAGGAACAAAAATTTTAGGAATAAGGAGGAATTGTAAAAAAAATTGGTTCCTTTTGTTCTTTATCAAATTTGATTAGGAACAATTTTGTTCTTTAAATTTTCTGCAGAAGAAAGAATGAAAGAGTAATCATAAATACCAAAATTCTTTATAAATAATATAGTTTTTAAGGAATGGAGAGAAATTCATTGTTTCTCTGAATTTTTTTCCTTTTTATTGGTTAAATTTTTTTTCTTTTTATTGTTTACCATTTAAAGTCTATGTAACATTTTACTAATGCAATGATTAATTTTTTTTTTTTTTTTTTTTTTTGGTCGGCTAAAATTTTATTAGATGAAAAGCCCACAACTAAAGCATTACAATACAGCAAATGTTTGAAGAAACCATTCTTACCCTAGTAGAAATAATAAATTTAAGCCCATAACAAGCCCATTTGGTACAATGGTGTCGTTTGATCCACAAATCCCACAACGCCGCCGGCTTCAACAAACAATACTGTAACTGCCTGATCTCAGATCCGCTCCTTGTCTTCACCGAAACCTACTGAAGATTACTTAGACCGTTTCAAATTCCTCTGATAAGCACCATGTTTGAGTTGCTCCACCACCGACTACACCGAACTTGATGTAGTTCCGAATTCCGATTATGCTCAAGCATCGTGAGCAGGAAAAGCGATAGAGATATTACATCCTCAAACAAAAGTAGAAATCAGAGAAATTTGAGTAGAAGAACTGAGGAAACGATGAGAATAAGCATAGACGGACAAGAGATCGTATCTCTCTAAAATCGAGAGAGGAAACCGGACTTAGCCGGAACAACCAACCGAACAAAGTCGGAGTTACATCCGATATATACAGAAACAAAATTCAGACTAGATTCGAATAGCTCAGAAAACAGATCCAACAAAGATCAAGCCAAGAGCGAATTCGGATCTAATCTGAAAAACCGAAAATCACAAAGCTAAAACCATAAAACAGAAAAGCTAAAGGCTATGAACATTTGTACAAGCCGGACCGGCGGGAACACCGGCCGGAAAAATCTTATAACAGGATAGCTTTCAGAAGAAGAAGAACTCGAGCGACTTCTAGAGAGAGAGAAAATCTCTTTTGACTGCAATGATTAATTATTTACTTATTTGTAATCTTCATATATTCCATTTTGTAATTTGTCTCTCGAAATAATTTAGAAAAAAATAAAGTAAACGTCTCATAATTTACTTATTTAATATTTATTTATATACACAAAGACAGTGACAAATGTCCATATTATATTGATCAATAATTGGACCTCATATTTACACTTAAGCCCAATCAGCCACAAACTTTCACAGATAACAACAAAAACAGAGCAAAAAAAGAAAACTATGGAGATTCCGCCATCACAATCTCCGACGACTCCGCTCCGCCGTAGAAACTCCATAGCCACTCTTCTCACCTCCGATAAACCTTTTCCGATCGATCCCTCACCTCCTTCATCTTTCGATTTCGAGCTCATCACTCTAAAACCATCTTCCTTCGTAGCTTACACATCTCTCAGAGACATCCTCACATCATCATCTTCTCCGAGTAACTCCTCCGTCAACTTACCGGCGATCAACGGAAGTAACTCTCCGGTCTTATCAAACGTCGGAGATATCTCGATTCGTAACCGTCTCGTTAAACAAGCCGCTTGGTCTTATCTTCAACCAACGGCTCAAGCTTCATCGGAAAACTCGCCGGGATCTCAATTCCTCCGACGTATATGGATTCACTTCTCCGCCGGAATTCAGTTCCTGAAACGTATGATTGATTGGATTTTTCAGTCAATTCGTATTCCTCAGATTGTTAAATAGCCTCTGATTTGGGGATAAAATTATCGAAGAAATAAAAAAGTTTGCATTTTTAAACACAAATGTTTGTATACAATAAAGTGTTTACGAAAAAAAAAAAATCAAATGATATTCAAAGGAAACAAATTTCGATTTCTCAATTCTTCAAAAATCTCTTTTTTCTTCTGTTACATTAGTCTGTGTGCAACTCCGGTCCGGTCTGGCTCTAATTCCGGTGAACCGGCAGTTAAAACCGGTTATTGTGGGATTGAAGTGGCTGCACAATGGTTCTGTTCTTAATGGAGAAACATGAAGGAAGTTCTTGTTTGTTGACTATCTTTAGACTTTGATCGGTTCTTTTTCTGCAGAACAAAGAAGTGGATGGATTTTGAGTACAGTAAAAAGCTTCTTGATTTCTGAAAATGAGAGTGAGATTTATTATACCTTATCAATGGAGAATTGTTGTTGCAGATGCTTGAAGATTTGGAGAGTCCAGTGATAGCAACATTGCAATAGTTGAATGATTACAGAATGTCCTCTAATCTTTAAAACCGAAATCCGATTATCGATATCCGATTGGTGCCTTGACATGTAAGGACGTAGTAGCGTCTCGTAGAGATAGATGATTCCCTGCATTGTGAATCAATGAATCAAATGTTCATGAAAATTTTATTGCATTGTGGTACTAGTACCTGTGATTTCGGGTACCATAAATAGACAAGAAGGGCGATTTTGATCTCTCCGTATAATGGTAACCTTAAAGTTTTGTAACAGAAACAACCAATTTAGAATTCTTTTTGATGGAAGATTTAATGTTACTACTATTTTATACTAACCATGATACAATGATATCTCCTATCCTTTCGAGAACTGTAAGAAGACTAACCAAGATCCTGCAAAATCGAATCGGATTTTTATATATATAAAATGGTTATGAGAGAATAAGATTCCTTATCTATAAAACAGGAATCTACTTTAATTTAACAAGTGGTAAACTTTACCAATATTTGCACCAGTATCTAAGTTCTTGAATCTCAAGCTTTTTCTTTTCAACGCTTTTGTAGCATCCATATGCTGGGTATGCGTAACCTACAAGCAATCTTCAAATTTTCCAAAATATCTCTAAGAGAAAGAGAAGAAGAAGAAGATGCTAAAATGTTATTACAAGATGAAGGAAGAGAAGATCTCACATTATGATTCTTGTAATGAAATCTCCCAGCATCTTCGACTGAAATCGAAAACCCGAATTATTGAACCGGTTCGTCCAGAGAAAAATATGAAGAAGTAAACCGAAAATTGGTTTATGGGATTTACGAAAAAATGCAAATGAGAGAGAAGAGAGATTGAGATTGAATGAAGAAACAAAGAAGGAGAGTGAAGATAAATTGAAATGATTAAAGATAAGAGAAGAAAAGAAGCAAAGGAAAGTGTTTTGAGATTACTTGAAAAAGACGCATCTTTTTGTTTTTTTAGTGAAGAGAAATTCTGAAGGAACGTTTCATTTCTTGGGATCCAAACCGTTGATAACCGTTTCGGATTAAATTCAACCAAAATTATTCTCCATTTTTCACTTGTGCCCTCAGGGGCTGGACACCTCGGGCATATCTAATTGGGCCGGTCTATATATCATATTTAATTCGTTTTCTCTTATGAGATACTCCATTCATATTATTTTGTTTTGAAAAATAACATACAACTCTTTTCATCTATTTAACAAGATTTTTGTTTTCATTTTTTGTTTTTAGTATTTTACTAATGTATTAGAATAGGATCCGCGTTAATACGTGGATAAATACTATAAAAATTAATAAAATAAATATTTAAATTCTATTAGTAATCCGTTAATTTTTAAAATACTATTTAACGTTGATCCTAAAACCAATAGAAATCAATTTCTATCATAATTCTCATATTCTAATATATATCATGCAAATCAAAAATATATATTATCAGAATTTAAATCATATTTTTAATAACAGAGAAAATATATATTTTAACCCATTATAAATATTTATGATTATGTGATAGAAAATAAAAACAACTAAAATACTATATAGTTTATTAAAAAAAGAGTAAATTTTATGTTAGTAACCTCATAAAAACTATAAATAATGTTGTGAACCATCACATAAGTACATGAATGATAATTGTATTTTATTAATGTCATTGTTTTATTTCTCATAGAGATTTATACTCGCTAAACTTTATACAATATTAACTTAATAGTAAATATAATATTATTATTTTTTAACTTATATAATTTTCATTATATACACTTGAAGAATATCAATGGCGTCATATGTCAAAAATTTCTATTTTCTTTGTGATATTCTGTAACTCTATATTGATAAAATAAGTGTTCTTATAGATTTTATTTTACTTTATTTTTGCATGATTGTGTATATTTTTAAACTTTTAAATTGAGATTTCTATAACCTTTCTAACTTTTGTTTTCCCAATTTATATACTTTTTTTCATCATTCGTCTTTTTTATTTATTTTAATTGAGATTTTTATTCTATATGTATTATATGTTTATTTTATGGCTTATGTCATGTCTATATTTCATCTTAAACTTTATTTTTTAATTATTATCGATAATATTAAAAATTTTACTTTTTATTATTTGATTAGTAACTTGACAATCACTTTTCATTTTAAATTTTATTTTTAATTAATTTTAAGTTTTAACACATTTTTCATCTCATCAATATTATATACATGTCGCGATCTCGTGAGTTATAATTTTGCTTACGAATTATGCAGATATAAAAACGCATTGCGGTAAATATTTTTTATTTTAAATTTATAATGCCTATAACTTGACAATATAATTAGATTCTAAATTTTGACTCGCACAACTATTTAATATTTATTTGATTATTATATTTTATTAAATAGTCAATTTATTATATTTATTTCATACTTATATTAGCAAAATCACACTTATAAATATGATATTTTCTTTTATCTTTAAATATTTACATAATTTATATTGGAAAAAATGTATTTTGTATTATAAAAATTTAGAAATACTACATATTTTAGTAGAACGGTTTTTTTTAATTAATCCATAATCCTTTTTTAAAATATATTCCATATTTTCTCTTTAACTTTTTTTTATTAATATTAAAAATATTATATATTTTAGTAGAACGGTTTTTCTTATTAGTCCATAATCTTTGTTTAGAATATATTCTTTATTTTTTTAATATTTTTTTGTTAATATTAACATATGTCATAATCTAAATTAACAATTACACGTGTTGTGATCTCGTGAATAAGAATTTTGACTACATATCGCGTTTCCATCGTGCACATTTTTTTTTATATAATAAGATGGATAGTCAAGAAATAATATCACTACATATTTAAGTCCATTTAAAATCTTGGTGAATAGATTATTCGGCGTCGACCATATCTTCTCGGGGAATTCGTTGGGTTTTAGCTTGGATTACCCTTGATTTATTAAGATATAAAGGCTCCAAGACATAACATTACTTATGAGTTATGAAGTACGTGTTTGACGATCTTTATATTTTCTTCGTAAAATTCAACTTTTAAACAATTTTCAAGGTTGTTTTTTTAATGTCAGTATGATAACATGTCATGACTTATTCTATTTTCTTAGCTTACCTATCAAAGATATTGAACATTCTAAATTGATTTTTTAATATCATGAAACTCAATGTTTTCTTTTTCCAAAAAGAGCGTCTTCCTTGTCTATTGAAATAAGTAGTTCCTTAACAGAGACATTTTATCTCGTTTACCAAAAAAAAAAAAACAGAGCATGTTAAGCAGTGGAACAATCAGAGGAACGAAGGGAGAGCTTATTTTTTGAAGCATATTAACTAAACGATTTTTCATTTTTTATGTTTTAGTGTAATGATCATGATTTTTTTTTTCTTTTTTATTCGGTTAGTATTTTCATTTACTATAATTTGTTTTTTTTCTTGTAACAAAAAGTTTTGGGATTTTCAATCTATTCGAGCCTAAAACAAGAATATGTTAATTTAACCCCTTCTCTGCAACATGTGAGATACTGAGATTAATTGCCTTCTAGAATCTATATATAGATTCATTTTCATAATTGATGATAATTCAAGAAATTAATAACAACAATTCAAGTTTAATTTTCTGACAGTACATGCTCCCCATATAAATTGATATGAAAGATGGCAGTGAGACTTGAGAAAATAAAATAAGAAGATACAAAGAAACTATTGAAGCTTAAATGTGTACTGCACTCACAATAAAGAATAGCATCATAAGATTTCAACTACTCAAGATTAAATGCATTTATAGAAGCAATAACTAAATACTTAAGTATAAAAAACAAAATATAAAAATTAAAACTATGACATACCCTCTTTAAAGCTTGGTCAAATCTCTTATGGGGGATTTTGTGTGTGTGTGTGGTGTTAGTGGGGAAGACGTTAATGATCATCTTAAAGAACAATACTTGAGAGCGAAAGCTTAATTAGGCACCGTCAAATTCAGTGTAGCTAAACCAAGTGGTAGTGACCTAGTGGTACAACGATTTAGGGGAAAGAGGTAAACTTTTCCAACTTGAATTCGATTTTTTCCTGAAAAATTTTCACCTCCATTTGGTCAGTTGAAATAGTGTCGCGCTTTAGACCCATTAGAAAACTCGGTGAGTGGACTATTCGACGGCTACACTCATCGTGGGGGCTTAGTCAAGTGGTAAAAATCCGGACACTCCGGTTATAAAAAAATAAAAAATAAATCAAATTCAATGTAGCTAGTATAAAAATGCATAGCTTCTGCATGTTTACCACTAAATGTGATATTAATTTCCATGGATAATATGTTTTAAATTGTCTATAAGTGGATCCGGATTACCTAAATTTGCTTAGATATACGACTGTGACAATTCCTAATATGTCAGGATCGTGGAGACGATATTGTGTGGGCTAAGAGTTTCGTACGTGGACTGACCGTCGAGATACATATCTAAATAATACATATATATGTAATTAATTATATTCTTATGAAGAGCCAAAGAAACTAATTAAGCTAAATATAGACATTTATCCTTCAAGAAAAAAATCATCACAACTTCACAAGACATGTTTGTCAAATTAAAAAGTAGGGATGGATTTTGCATGCTTTCTTCGTTTTGGTGGACGTGCAATTGCATGCGCGAATAAGTACGTTTCTAAATAGTTTTGCTTTGTGTATTTGTTGATCATATATCTCTTGGTCCTCAAATATCTTTTGTGGGCCTCTTATATGCGAATGGGCCCACACCAAATCTACTATTCTCCTCTGGCTCTGTCCCTCCCTCCAAACACCAATCTAATCTACTCGATCGTCTTTTCATCACTCATATGTCTCCTCCTCATCATGAAATTCACATATACACTTCTCTAATCTCCGACATGAATGTGATTATTTAGATGAGCTATTAGACTAGATGGAACTAGTAGTTTTAATAAGAACCGTTCTCTATCTCTTAAAGCTAAACCGTTGTCTAGTATTGTTGATTCCTAATCGTCTAAGAATTGTAAAAAATTTCTTGGACCGAAAACCAGAACATGTTAATATTTTTGCGAGTAGTCTCTTCCCTAGCGGTTGAGCGCTCTTTAATAATTCTATACAAAAGTTACACGTAAAGAAATAAATAAATCATTGCACTTTGGTTGATGTCAATTCCAATAACCTAAATGATGTTAATACCATCGAACTAGTTTGGTTGTATGTGGGGTTATAAATTATAAACTCTATGAAGATAGAATGTTAATCAAAGGATCGGCATAATTGAGAGAAAATGAGAGGTAGGACGTAGGAATTGAATAAGGGAACATGGAGCTTTGAAAGATGCGATTGCTAAAATTGGAAAGCGGCAACAGAAAGGTGGCATTTAGTGAATGATAAGAAGAGAAATGGAGTTCTTTTAAAGACATGGCAAGTAGTGTAATGAAGAAAAAACGAAAAATGAAAAATACGACGAGAAAATAAAAATAAAAATAAAAATTCGTAACATCATCATGATCATGATAATAATTATTATTTCTTTCTTTGAAGAGGTGAGCGAGAAGAGAGCAATGAAGGTGGAATTAAATTCGTATTTATAATCTGACGTAACGCTCATTACAATTCTCAACTGTCTCAATTACTATTGCATTTATATTTTGGTTTTAATGATCTCTAAATCTTAACATTTTGAACAGCTGTTATAAACAAATATATATAAATTGAAGCACCTTCTTCTGTTTATTTTATTTTATTTAAATGCTCTGAACTACTTTCCTTTTTCGATTTTTAACCAATTTTTTTCATCTTTTCACTCTTGTTGTACTTCTTCGTCGGCAGAATTTTTTTTTTTTTTTTAAGTATACTCTACAATTTTACCATTCTTCTGTTTCATGTTTAGAAGCACCTAATCTAACTATATATGTTTATCTAACCCAAAACTAAAATAAAAAGATTATAAACTTTTTAACACTTCTTACTCTGATTTGTTTCTGCCATTAGCAAACCCATGTTCTAGATTTGTCTGCTTTTGTCTTTAACCAACCATGCAATTGCTCAGGACAAAATCTTGTTATGGATTCTTTGGCAGGAAAGGAAAATTCAGTTTCTTTTAGACCTATGATTAGCTACAAACTCTGAAAGACTTTTTGAATGAACAGAGATCTATCTCGAGTTAACATAAAAAAAGAAACATTTCTAAATAAAAAAAAAAAAAAACAGGGGAATTTTCGAGTTTGTGGGGTCAAAGTAACAATGTGGGACCAATAAGATGTTCTTGTCTTTTTTTTTAACTAGTATTTTTTTTCTCTCTTCGAAACTGCTTTTTCAACCAGTACAAGGAATCTATATAGTAATTTTCTTCTCTTCAGCTGTTTCTGGGGATCTACACATCTTTCACAAGTCAATTCTTGATCTTCCTTTTCGTGATATCTAAGCAATCTCTCTGTTACCCTAAGAATGTCTACTTTTGTTATATCCCTTGCACACAAAACATATACACTCAAGAAACAGAGTATCAGAAACAGAGCATTTTAAAAGAATCGAAATCTAAGTTAGATCATCATTCGGTTATAAAGGTTACCAGAAATAAGATGATATATAAAGATTAAAGACAATGACACATTTTCACATATTATATATAGAAATTCTTCTTCCATTAGAGAACTCAAATGGTAGAAAAATGTTAAGAAACAAGAAAAGAAAAGTTAGTGCTATTCGCGCTCCACTCTTTTAGTTTTTGAAATGTTGAGCAATGAAACCCTAATCTCATCTATTACCTTTTTTCTCTAGGTTTTTAAAGTGGAGCGTGATTAGCACTACTCTCATAAACAACAACTACATTCGCACAAAAGAGAAAAATAAATAAATAAAACTCAACATTTTAAAAAAAAAGACAGGATTTTTGGATGGGGTTTTACTGATATTTCAGTTCCTTCGAGTCTTGCGACCAGAGGAAGCAGCGGGTGGAGCGTTTGCGTTTGCGTTTGAAGCGTTTTCATGGTTGAAATCAAGAAGAACGGTGCTTTTGCATTTTGGACATTTAGGGTCGTCTTCTGAGAGCATAACGTACATGAGACAACGAGGACATCCGACAAGAACCATCGAGGTTGTCTCTGGACTTGTTGAGTATCTCACAGATGGCTCGTCTTGGTTCATCTCCGACGAAACGCACGAGCTTATTGGTGAGATTGGTGAAGTCGTTGCAGACCGGCTTGGAGATCGAACCATCCTCCTCTGGCTTGTCGTAGGCGGCGAAAGATTCAGCTTCAGCTCGAGCTTTGGACTCCTTCGACTCATCTGAAGTTGGTTTTGTTTTCAGACAAGAAGAGATTTGATAAGTGACAGTGAGTTTGATCGGAGAGAAAAAAATACCTTAAAACCTGTGGATTGAGAAGGAGAGTTTCTGTGATCTTCAAAGAGTTTCTTACTTCAACCACAGAGAGTTTGTCTCTTGTTATTACTGGTGGTTGGATTGCTTGAGCTTAGGTCTTTATATACAAGAAAGAACACAGAGAGAAAATTAAAGAGAGATAGATAGATTTTTCATTAAGGCTTAATTTAATTATGAGTGAGAAAGAGAGAGAGAAAGAGAATCATAGATTGAATTGAAGTATACTACTAGATGATGTATATCAGATGGTTAAGAGCTTTAATTTTTGCCTCAAGAGTATCGAATGTTAATTACTTTCTTTCAACTTCAAACCAGTAATTTTTAAACTTAATAAATACACAAGAAAATCTGTAGATATTTGCAGGAATCCAATTCATTGCTTATTAAATAGAGGAGAGGAAACGAACAAGAGAGGTGTTTAATGGCTAATACACAGAAATCAAATTAAATACTCAACAGAACAACCATTATTTTTTTATTTTTTTCTTCATAGGAGTTAATATATGGAACCAAGAAATTAAATGGCAACCAACTTGAATTAGATGTTTATAATAAAAATTGAAATAAACAGAGAAAAATTCATAATTTCGAAGTAAAAAATGTACAGTCAAAGAAATTTAATTGAAATTAAAGAAACACAAACAAAATTAAATGGCAACACACCAGAATTGGTACAGAGAACCCAAATACAATGAAAATATATAAAGTGAACCACCTCCTGGCCTTAGTTTTATTAAAAGTTTTATGAGAGGGGGACAAAAGTATAAATTTTTCAATTCCAAAACTACCCATGAGTGTTCTCTAAAATCTCAAAATTGCTTTTTTCTATTTATATATATTGACTTGTTGAAAATTTGGGGACAAGGAAGAATTGAGGATGATATGAGAGTTGAGTGTAACTGTAAGTGATAAACCCATGAAGTATTTCAAGTGGGTCCAATGTTTGGTAGTCAAATTTCGTAGTTGTTTATGAATAACCAGTTATGTGGGTAAATCTTAAGCTCTCAGTTATGTCTACTTGTTATATATCAAATCATTTGATTGATTATAGGAGTTTCAGCACTATTCAACTACAATATAAACCAATATGTTTGAGAAATTCAAGAGTTCTGAATGAATTTGTAAAGTGTGTAGTGCTACTCTCAGTGTCTATATATATGTTTTAGTCGATATTATCACCAAAGTATATTTTTCATATTTTGTCTACACTCGCACAATACTAAAAATTGCTTTCGAGTAGATCATCCAATATATTTCAACCGCTATAACTATTTTCAAATGTTGTATTTTTTTTTGGTTTTACCACGTATCTTTATCATCTATCGACACTTAGACAAGAAGCAAAGCGACTACATAGCAATTACTCAAAGTCAAAATCAGAAGATTGTATATTACTTATATTCCGTACGTGCATAGATGTCTTTATCGAAGAAGAAAGAGGATGGGATTAGATCGGGTATTATATTTATGTTAATCACATGATTACAAAATAAAATTACAAGATAAAAATAGCGATGTCAAAGTTAGTAGTAATGGCTACACTACAAAACTACTTAGCTTCACACCGAAAGCAAACTAATAGTAATATTTTTAGTGCGACTTAATTTCCCATGTGAAGTTATTTAATGAAATTTGGAAGAACGTTTCTTATTTTACCTTTTTAAAATAGTGTACTAGTATAAATTAGGATCTATTTTTCACAATTGTAAAATAACACATTTATAATCGTGATAATACGGAAGTATCTCCAACTGGTATTATGAAAGTTGACAACATTACAATTAATTCCATTTTAAAAAATTTAATACCATGTTTGGCTGGATTTACAATTAATGTTAGGCCATATCTATGAATACTTTAAACAAATTAACAAGAATTAACAAGATATATATCAGCACCTTCGTTAATAAAAAAACCATTGTCATGCATGACATATAAAATATAAAGCAATACTGCGATTGACTTTTAAAAACAATACTCAAATACTCTGTTTTCCCAATAACAGGACAACTATAAGATTTTTTTCTTCTCATTTTCACTTAAAACGAAACTATAAAATCTACTCTCATGAGTTACCAATGGAAACATTTCTCTAAATAATCCATAAACTCAAATGAAAAATTAGAAGGTGATTTTTAACCTAACTAGTTTATAAGGACTAAATGGTCCAATACTATGTAGAATATATATTTTGGATCGATTACAAAGAAAACTTCAATATGGGAATCATCTCAAGTGTGTGATCTCTGTTTGAAACTTGGGTGGGACCAATCCATTTTTTGGTAGTCTTAGCTTACTTTCTTCCTCGTAAATCTATTTCTCCTTTCTTTGGTCCCATTTTTCATATCTTTATACTTTTCCACGAAACAATCTTACAATGAAAAGAAGCTTCGAATCCATTACTTATAATGCTATGTATAGATTTTAGATGAGTATAGCAGCAAGTCTTAAACTGCCAAATAGATGGTAGATATGTAATAGATTATAAATAGAATCGTTGGATGTGTAAACTGCAAAATGGAAAGTATTGATTTAATTTTCTACTCATATTTTTTTTATACATCTTTTTATTTTGGTTATCTATCTACAGCTTACTACACACTTGCGAGTTTTAATAAGTTTTGACTTTTACAAAGCGGTTGGAATAACACAAACCATTAAATTACAAGTTCAAATCTTTTTCAAAATTTTGTTGCTTTTTTGGATAATAGAAATGTTTTTGCAAAGTATAATTCAAAGAAAATAAGCAAAGCGCATTAACAATTCGGCTCCGTTCAATAAATTGGCTGCCCTTAATTGCACCAATCAATGTCCAACTTGATATCACATGCATCAAAGATCATACTATACCATTGTGAAGATCGTATCTGTCAACACAATGAAAAAATAAATCTTTCTAACAAAATCGACAAGAACGCGACACGAACTATACAAAAAGCAGTTCCACCAAAAGAACTGGAAAAAACAAAATTGCATGATCAGGCTCTTGCTCGGTCAAGTAAAGGTATTGTTATTAGGCTGCTGCTTCAAGTTTGTGTTTATCTCCGAGGGTAATCGCCGTATCTTCGTCTCCACCTCCTCTCCTCTGGCAGCGGTTCGATCTAGTGTTGACCGTTTGATGAGGGATCGTCTTCTGTCTTTCCCCTCTGCAAGTGTAAGTTCTCTTTGGAGCTAAAAACTTCGGTATGGAACGATTCCGTTAACTCAAACTTGTGGTGACTTGGTGTGGAATAGAGGCGGCGAGACTGTTTTGGTAACTATTAATTGTATTTATGTGGGAGATGTTTTTTGTAGTTTTGCACACTTAAAAAAGGTAGTCAAAGCGGCTTCTTTGACTATCCGTAGAAGTTTCCGTGCCGCGCGGTTGTATCGTGGTTTGCTGAAACAATTTTGTTATTGTGTTAGTATTCAGAGAAGCTGTAGGCGCCGTTACTTTTGAGGTTTTGAGGTTTGCCTCTGGTAGTGGTTGCTCGTGGTAACAACGATGAAGACTCCAGTTCTAATGGACTGTGGCAACAACATAATTGTCTAAGCTTTGTGTTTGGAATCAATGTTTTTACATCAAGGATCTTCTGGGATTGTTTTTGGCGTGCGTTTACCATATCGTTTTTTCTTATTTGTTAATTTGTTATTGTTGTTGTTTTGCCAATGTTTATAGTTTTCGATTTTTCTGTCTTCTTTGTTTTCAGTCAAACATTTTTAAAAATGATAATAATCTTAACATTTTACCAAAAAAAAAAAAAACTGGAAAAACAAACTTTATAAGAAAATATTCTTCTATTATTTGTCTGAAAAATAAATGGAATGAAGTTATTTTTCTGTTTTTTTTACTCTTTTCAACCATTTTCCATTCATGTTTATTCTATATTTTGATTTACCATTTAGTCCAATGCACTATTGAAGACAAATAAAGTTTAAACTTAACTTAAAACTTGATGTTCATGAAATTTGTATTTTAATTTGTTTTTGGTTCAAATTTCTGTGTTCTCTGATTAAGTAAATGATGGTGTCCATATTTATAATGAAATTCAACATAAGATTTTGGACATACTTGTGGTGTCCCGCGTAAATAAATATTAACAGGGAAAATCGACGAGGTCTAGGTGTCCAAACCATACAATTTGATCTGGAAAACAGTAACACTTCAATCGTCTATTTATCATATTGTGTCACATTTATTTCATTTCTCTATCGATTCATGATTTCTACTTACGTCGTCGTATGGTCGGTTCCTACCATAAGATTTGACAATTGATTTTGTCGATCACCGGATTTTTTTTCTTTCTTATAACGATTTGCCATTGTTTACCGGCGAGAAAAACTGTTTTTTTTAAGAAAAAAAACATATGATAAATTGATAAAGAAAGTAATTAGTTTACGATTGTGTCGTCGGCCATTATGCAAATAACATGCTAAATTTTTGTTATTTAGTGCATATTCTCTTAACTGTTTTCGTATATGAGCTGCTGTGTTAAATGAAAGATGGATCCTGCTTGCAAATTATTACTTTCAAACATGTACATGTTTACAGACGCAGAAAATAATTCCAATTTTAACAAAAAAATACAATATATTTTTACTGCCATAAAATTATAATTATGTTTATACATTATAATTTTTTTAAGATACAAAACTAAGAAGACGTTGTGTCATTTATTTATTTTTTAGTTGTATTTTGTGATATAGATTTACGTGTTCTCTCTAATTTGTTTTTACTGTGTATCAGAATTCATTTAGTAAAACTTAAGCTATGTTCACTCATATTTTTTAGTGGCTCAAGATATTTATAAAAAAAAACACTTAAGCTACTCAACTGGTTGAAGTTGAACCATTGTTACTGAACTTTAGTATGTTATGTTCACTCATAATGAGATCTCGTTCATTAGACATTACATATGTAAAAATATATATATTAAGTTGACTTCTGGAGTTATTAGCATTCGTGAACGTGGGCACACTAACAAACACTAATGCTGAATTTTTTTTATTTGATACTCCATCCGTTTCAAAATATAAGTTATTTTAGTTAAAAAGCGGATGTTAAGAAATTATTTTTCTATTAAAAAGTATAATTTAATATATTTAATAAAAACGATTTGACTAGTTATACAAAAGACTACAAAATACTAGTTGTTACACAATATTCAATAAAATTAAAAAAATATCTAGGATTATCAAAACAACTTGCATTTTAAAACAAAAAAACCTCCAAAATAACTTACATTTTAAAACGGATTGAGTATAATAAATGATTACTAATGCTGACTTTGTGGTTTAGTGATTTAGTTAGTCCTCGCTTGACAAAGAACGAAGGAAAAAAATCTCACCCAAATAAACACAAATATAAAAGTTATAATTCGAACCGAACTCTGATTTGGTTTTTCCATGTGATAAATAACGAAACATCATGAGTTTTGTCATTTTCATTTGGTTTTACCAATATTTTAATATAGCAATATACGTTTGGAATTTACGCTCATACGTACATACACTCAAATAAATATTTAGTTAACCCTCCAAATTATTTTCTTCCTTTTACAATTCGTGCACACTTCCAAATTTGAAATCAAATTAAAAAACAGAAAATACGCTAATACAAACTATTATGCTTCAAGTCTTGGTCGATACTTTTGTTACGTTCTTTATTTTGCCATCATTAAGACCAAAAGAAATAAATATGACTGATCAATGCTTTATCTTTATATTGAACCATATAATGACAATTCATGCAAGTACATAAATAACGAGGCGTGGAAAATGGGTCAGCGAGGATCATAAAGATAGAAACGATAACAACGGATCTAATTCATACGGTGTAAAACACTAAAAACTCATAAATAATTCAAAAGTCAAAAAGATGTGATGAAGATTGAGAAAATAATTTACATTGTATACTATATGATCATATCTACTAATATGATTTTTTTTTGGGGTCAAACTACTAATATGATTATACTTTGATCCACTTCACTTTCGATATTTGAGTAGTTATATCTTTCTCAGATTTTGTGATTTGCCAAACCTCATAGAGTTGCATAAAATTTTGATTTGGCTAACGATCCAAACCTAATCTATATATTATTAACTGAAACAGTCTTTAATTGGTTAACAAATTACATCTCATGCCATTAACATTTATGACTAAATCTCTACATATCTTCTACTATATATTAATTATTATTTTGAATATTATACAAATATTAGTTCCAGTAGTTGAAGATACATTTGATAATATTTTCGTTGATTTAAATATTCCTCTATATGAAAAGTTAAATTGATGGTTTGTCATTTAATTAACACAAGACAATTGGATTTCTTAAACACTTTACCATAAAGCATATTACTACTGTATAATGAAAATATCACAAATTCGAAGTGTTTCATTTTCACTTGACCATTATAGGAACTGAATTCAGTATTTGGGTTTAGGCACAAAGTACTCAGTAAGTAAAAGTTCCATGAGTTTTGGCTTCTTTTCTTTTTTAGTGTGTCCTATATTTTGCAGACTTTGGTCTTCCCATAAATGTCCAAGTTATTGAGTCCATCCATTAGTCCTACACTATGAGTGTAAGAGCATCCTTGGTGATACCATTAAAAGTTCTTAACTCATTTTTAATACCAAATTTAATATTAATTTAGTGTTTGAGACTGAATTAATTTCTTCTAATATTTATGTGTTCAATGGTGAGATTCGAATCGGGTTCTAAAAAATTTTAATTTTTTTAAAATTTTTTTAAAAATATTTGCAAAATGAAAGAAAATCAAATTACTATATATAAATATTAAAGATTATATAAAAAAAAGTAATATAAAAGGTTGCATAAAATTTTGGACGTATATTACAATCCGTAAAAATGTAGAATCAAATTACTATATCACATCTCCTACAACTACCTAAGAGCGAGACACAGTAAATATGTCAAGAAGCCAATCAGATTGAGAAAGTAATCAGCAACTTCACTATGAAGAACTTTCCGGACGTAGCGACATGGTAATTTGTAGCAAAGAATAACTTGATTCAATCTGGGGGCCAAACAGATAAAAAAAATACCAAATGCCGAGAAGTCAAACAACTAACCTTTTCCTTAATCAAGGCATCATAAAATAGTGGGATCCAACTTGAGTTGTTTGGTTCCTTTGTCTGAATTAAGTTCAATGATAACATATTTTTGATGGTTTACATGGTTTTCATGTTGTCGAAACGAGAGCAGATTGGTCAAGTTTTGTTGATTATTGTAGGTGTGAACCTTGTTCTTCTGGTTTCTTTTATTTTACTTATTTGCATCAGTGCTTACATTCCTTCAGTACTGTAATATCAGCAGCCTCTGTTTGTTATTTTCCATATGTGAATATTATTAAGTTCTTGAAGTAGCTCTTTGTTTTTCCACATGAAGACTTTTCCCTATGCATTTAGACTGAATGAATCTGTTATTGATGCAAGTTCCACGTTGAGTGAGTCTTATGTAGTTTATTACTTTTCTTGTTTGTATAGTATTTTCAGTGAAATAAGGAAAACTAAGGAAATCGTACCTTGATAACAATGTTTTAAGCTATAACGCTTTAAACTCGATTTCCATATTCTTTTCTTGTTTTCGACTTTACAAATTTTGAAATTGGGGTAAATTGCCTATGTATTCTTTTGTTGTAACTCTGATTTTTGTAAATATAGTTATCTGTTAGATTTGTTGTATTATGCAAACATAGTTACAAAATATAAGAAAAGAAAGGTTGCGTTTAAACATTTACAGCAAATTATATATATAAGGTTTTAGTAAGTAAGGTTGTAGATTTAAACCATCATTGGTTTACAAATTTTATCACCGGACAATTTTGGTACATTTCAACAAATTCTTATATAACGGCTCTCTATGCAACTAATTCTCTAATTCTATCCTAGAGTGCAGGGTTCTCTAATTCTCTTAGCTATGTCGCTATGGTCTCACCTTGATTTTTTTTATCATAGTCATTACACTTGGCTCTGGAAGAATCTAAGAGTGGGAAGAGGACCAACTTATCAGTATGAAGATTTTGTGAAGGTAGGTCGATAAGCGTCTTATTAAGTATGATAATCTAGTGTTATCTTGAAATCAGCATCTGCATAAATCAGAAGAGTTATACCTGAACCGCCAACCACAGTCTTCTCCATGAGAAGCTCTTGTAGAGTTATAAATAACTCGGGACTTGTTTTAATCTTGTCTTCTTCTGTTTCACACTTCCAGCATATAGACTTTCTTTCTGGACAAGGTACAAATTTAATCCCTAAGGAAGAAAGGGAGGATGGAGAAAGTTGGTTTATGAGAATGAGATCTTCCGGATAACCAGCTGCGAAGATAGTGTCTTCAGCCTCCAAATTCTTGTCTAAAATCCTAAGACCCTGGTTGATGAGATTCCGAAACTGGTTGAAATCATAGTGCTCTTCATTGTCAGTGCCCAGTAGTCGACATGTACGAGTGTCCCAGATGACCCGCACCTTCTTCTTCTCTAGTTGAGACGCCATTTGAGGGTATGCACCTTCTTCTTCTCTAGTTCACAATAAAAATTGTTTTTCAAAACAAATTGTATAATACTTCGACGATATAATAGTGAGGGATACAAGAAAATATAAACATTTTAATGATATAGATATATATAGTCAAATTAATAAATAAATAAAAAGTTACATGCACTATTATATCATCGAAGTACTATACAATTTGTTTTGAAAAACAATCTTTATGTTTACAGGTTACCTAAATAAATTTTCTTAAACAAACTTCTACGATAATACCAATAAATATAATTACTCAAAGAAAAAGTACTTCTTTGTAACCCTTCCATGTAATGAAAATGCGTTGATGAAATTGTCTACGAATTCAGTTTTTCTAAATTACTTGTAGTTTAATTTGGTTATGCAGACATCACATCTTTTAAAGTGTATAGATTTGTTATAATCATATTTAGGTGAGAAAGTAACTAATGGTTGATATTGCCCGGACGATTCTTAGTTTGGTGGTGGTAGATTAGAAATTGATTAAGAAACCTGAGCATTTGTTAATTGTTATTAAATTGAAAGTGGACGTTTCAAGAATCAGTATATAAGAAAAATTGTAAATCCCACGACAGATTTGTGCGTAGAAGAAAAATAGTTAGAATATTTAATATTAGCCTTTGTTCTTCAAATTCTTTTTGTTGTTGCTTGTCATTCTCCAACTCGGCTGAATTTCAGAGAAAGGATGATTGATAGAAAACCATTTCTGTGTACTCGAACAACAGTTTCACAGAAGATTAGTTAAGGGATAAAAACCACTCACAATGCATCAAGCCATAATATATATATGGTTATTGCGATGATCCTCGTAACAAAGAAGTGAATAGGACTAAGCTTTGAACATGACTAACTTTGGAAGAGACCATGTAAATTTTCATTACATGTTTCATTGCTATTTGAAAAGCTAGCTTCCCACTCTTTTCATGGATTCTAGCAACATACATTGTGATTCATTTCCATCATTTACAAACAGAAGAATGAGAGACCATGGCTTCTGGACCAAAGTAAGAGATTTCGCTGTCTGCAACCCTCCATAATATGTGAACAGCTATTAAGCCGACAAAAGGCCATCAACTCTTTGGGATGTTTTTAGTTTGTGGACCCGTTTGATGAGGAGCAATGTGAGACGAAATTGACCATGCGGGATTCCTCTATCATTCACCTCCTTCAAGTCAAAAGGGTCTGGTTTGAAGGACATCTCTTTAAGCGTACCAGAACTCCCTGAAACCGCCTATGTGTTACGGGGAAATAATGTACCTGTAAAATGGACTAATCGCCTCTTAATGGCAGCTGATCAAGCTCGGTCACTAGCTCCGTCAACTCAACCTGATTTTCATTTCTGCATTGCAACAACTGCCTCTTTAGATCTCGTACCAGCTCATTAAGCTTCTGAATATTCTTCTCTTGAGAGAGAATTTTCTGCCACAAAGTAGATAATCATCAGATCATCATACTATGAAACATATCCTTTTTTTGCAATTATCTCTTTCCGGAGACTATACCAACAATGATACAGGAGAAAAAAGTTCTTGACGATAAAGAGACTAAGCGTTAACACTGAAACGGAATGTTTCATAGACTCACAGAGAAAGCATTGGACAAGTTAAGTAATCAGTTTAGTAACCCATCTCCTTTCTTAAGATCAACATATATACATAACTTTAATCCCATCAAAGAGCAAGAAAACAACACCTTTTCTTGCAGAGAATCTTTGACTTGTGGTATATGTTGCTCTTTATCTGAAAGAACCAGAGGACTACTAGTCTCATCAGTTTCACTCTCAAGTTGCTCCTTCCACTCGAATTGAGAAGTCAACACAATGAACATAAGAACAAACAAAAGCACCCACGATCTCGTCATCTTGCAGACAATAATAGTCCTTTATTATTGTCTTGGCTTTAGCCTGTGCTACATAACAAACACCAAACACCACTACTCAAAATGACAAAACTAACAACTTTAGACAAAAGATTCAAACTTCAACATTTCCAAAAATCTCTTGAATCACATCAAAAAAGATTCCTGGAGATTTCTAACTTTTATGGTTCTAAATCCACATAAAAAAAAGTCAAAACAGACCAAACAAAATCCAGACTAGATAGAGAGCAAGAATACTTCAAGAACAAAGACGAATTGCAATACAGCTTTGTTTATACAAATACATATAACTGATTAGACTCACCAATCGAAATCCGAAAGCATGAATCTAACTTCTCATAAATTTCTTCTGTGTTCTTTTTTCAACGAATGCATCTCACACAACTCATAAGTCAACTTTATATTTTACTTCGAGATGGATCTGATTGTAACAGATTGAAATTAATTGGGTCAATTCAAGAATATCTTGATTTTAAAGGGACTGAAGTTGTAAAAAAGAAGAAGCAAAATGAGTAAATAAATGATTGAAGAACAGAGTCGAGACCTGCCGGAGAAGAGAAGAGAGCCGGCGAAAAATGGGAAATTCGAATTCGTCATCTGTGAATCATCGATTCACTTCTGCTTCCAGGTATCTTCATCGGAATCACTCTCGTTCTCAATTGGAAATCGAAACTTATCATAATTGGGTTTTTGTTTTTGTTTTGTGTTGCAGAGCTTTTACTCAGAAGAAGCTGGAAGATCTCAAATCTCTCTTCGCTTCCCTCGCTTCCAAATCCCAGAGCAATGACCAATACGTATCGTACTCCGTTTTCCAGGTTTTGACGATTTCTGTGTCCTAAATCGGTTTTCTTATGTCGGATCATTTGAATTTAGTCTCTCTCTCACGATGTGTGTTTGGATTTCGATTTCACAGGATTATTTTGGTCTGAGTGGTTCTTTAGGAGAAAGAATGTTCGATATGGTTACTCAACACAGGAAAGATGGTAAAATGACTTATGAAGATCTTGTAATTGCAAAGGTACTTGTCTTTTTGTTGTGTGAATCATTGGTTTCGTCTTCTTTGAGGGATTGTTGTGTTGAAACTTAAGTCTTGTTGCTTTTTTCCAGGCAACATACGAGAAAGGAACTGATGATGACATTGCTGAGTTTATTTACCAGACTTTGGATGTTAATGGCAATGGGGTCTTGACTAGGTATTGATCAAGGCTCATTTACATACTTTCTTGTGGATTTGAGTTGCTTTGTGTGATCAAGTTTCATTGCATGAGTGTTATATGTCCCTTACTGGGTCTTCTCTTGATAGAAATTGAACCAAGATTCTCAAGTTAGATGATTATTCTGCTGTCTGACATACTTGGTGTGCTTCAGGTCGGATTTAGAGCCGGTCCTGGTCGTGATTTTCAAGAGTGTGTTCTCCGCTGAGAGCTCTGATGCGGAATCAAGTGATTACAAGGAGATGGTGGATGCATTTCTCAATGCCGCTGCATTCTCGAAAGCCGATGATGGTTCTGAAAAAGGAATGTCTATCGAGGATTTTAGAAGCTGGTGCTCGCTCGTTCCAACTATCAGAAAGTTCCTTGGAAGCTTGCTTATGCCTCCGAGTCCAGGTTATTCTTGATTTTCTCTTGATTTACACATTTTGTTGTTGACAAAATTTGTGACATTTCTTGATTTTTTTCACTTTGTATAGCGAGACCGGGGTATCAAGTCCCGAATCTGATTTATCAAGATAGTGTTGATGCAAAGATGCTTTTGTTAAAGAAGGAATACGCTTGGCATATCGGAGGAGCTCTTTCTCACCACGAGCTTGAAGAGTGGAAACTGCTGTATCACAGTTCCTTACACGGTCAAAGCTTTAACACATTCCTCGGACACACATCGTGAGTGTTTTACAACTGTACCATAACATCATTTACCTTGCATTTTCTTGCTTTTGCAACTAGACTAAGTAGAATCAAGACAGAACTTTTTCGGGATTCCTAATGTAATTATCTTGCAGAAATACAGGTATGTCTTCGTCGGTGTTAATCATCAAAGACAAAGAAGGCTGTGTGTACGGAGGATACGCTTCTCAACCTTGGGAGAGGCACAGCGATTTCTATGGAGACATGAAGTCTTTTCTTTTCGAGTTAAACCCAAAAGCATCCCTTTACCGACCAACTGGAGCAAACACCAACATTCAATGGGTATTATTCTATAGACATCTCTGTTACTGCTATACCTAAGAATGTGATTATACGTATATTCTAACATATGTAAACATGCGCAGTGTGCTACTAATTTCACATCGGAGAACATTCCAAACGGTATAGGATTTGGAGGAAAGATCCATCACTTTGGTCTGTTTATATCCGCAAACTTCGACCAAGGCCATACGTTTTCCTGCACGACATTCGGTAGCCCGAGTCTTTCCAGTACAAGCAGAATGCAGCCAGACGTAATAGAATGCTGGGGAATCGCTCAAGCCTCAAACGAACTAGACACACAACACAACGCCATGAAAGGTACTGTTCTAGAGAGGTTTAAGGAAGACCGCAACATGCTCAAACTAGTCGGCATGGCAGGCAATTCAAATGATTAAGAGAACAAACAAAACAAAAGGATTTTGGTTCTGAGATTCAATAATAGAGCTCTACACTGAAATGTTCTTCTACAATGCGTGTGTGTGTGTGTGGAACCAAATACATTATGTATCATAAATACTGTTGTACAATTCACATATCAGAATCAGTTTCAACGAATCAGGGCTTAATCTACCAATTTCATTTGAGTTCTCTAACGAAGCATCAAGAACAATATATAAGAAATTCAACAACTGCAAAAATTATCCAGATTGACATTAAAGCTTATAGAGCAATGAAGTTTAGCTTATAACGATTCATAAAAACAAAAACAAAAACAAAAATTTGCAGACAAAAAGACCCTAACAAACTCACACATATGAGAAATGAGGATCGATTCTCTAGTACTTCCTTCCACGGCCAAATGCAAAGCCAGCAACCGGAGCTGCAGAAGCTGGTTCGACCTTAACAACACCAGGCAACTCAGACATTCCCAAAGAAGCAAGCATGTCGAGAGTCTCTTTATCGACCTCGATGTGATCGGTTTTAATGGCGGATTCATCAGGAACAAAGTCCATACGACGCTCACGCTCTTCTTCCTGAAGCTTGAGTGAGATTCCACGAACAGGTCCTTTCTGGATTCTCTTCATGAGATGAGTGGAGAATCCAGCGATCTTGTTACGGAGCCTCTTCGAAGGGATGATTGCGACTTCTTCGAGAATCTTCTTGTTGGTGTGGAAATCGAGTGTCATGCGTGAGTAATACTTCTCGATTACTTGACGAGAGGATTTCTTCACCGTCTTCGTGCGAACGCGACCCATCTGCGACTGTGATTTTAGGGTTACGAAGCTTCTCTGAGTATCTCTACTTGTGCTTCTGAATTCGGCTGAGAGATTAGGGTTAGGGTTTTTGGAATTGGGGATCAGAAAAATATTTAAATGTGGGAAATGGTAGTGGAAGGGTAAAATAGTAATAATAGCGTAATAATTTGTGATAAAGCCCAATCTTAAAGGGAAGAGCCCGTTTTGTGTTTGAAGATTCAGAAATGGGCCCATTAAGTAAACAGTTTATAGAGAACCCAATTTTTTGGTTATCGTTTCGTACATTTGAAATTTTGAATTTCAACCCTTAACTACATTACATAGCTTAATTATAACTTTATAATCTTTTAGCATTACAGAAGGTAAATATATTGTAATACTGAAACTTTATAATCGTAACAAAATGTTAAATCCTTTTTGAAGTTCATCGACATGAAATAGAGTTAACTAAAGTGACTTAAAAAATCTCTGTGTACAACAAAATATCCTTTTTATGTGAGTAAAGTAATGTCATCGCCGCCGAAAAATCTGAAGATGATGGTACAATTTTTTTTTGTCAAAGTGGAGTTTGTTATGCTAAAATGAATGTGTACAACAAAAAATTACCCAAGACAATGTAGCATAAGAATTCATTTTCCTAGTTGTATGGAATTGTTGGGCTTATTTAGAGAGATCATAAGAGTATGTAAGTGATTATTGAGACAATCAATAAAAACATTAGACCAACGAGGTATTCGCTCCAATCGCACTTTTCTCTTATTTCCGATTCCTATAGGCCAAACTCACAACCAAAAGAATAAGTATAAATGTTTTTTAAAAAGGACATTTACCAGTTATGTGGTTCGTGTTAAAGAGAAAACATGCAAGAACACTAATTAAGATTATCGAAAATGAAACTTGTGAATGTCAAGAGTCTATAATTCTTTTAGAAAAGAATTGTTAGAAATCTTGTATTTGAGGTTTTCAGTTTGCCTTAGTTCTTTTATCATTTATTCATGGAAATCTTGAATCGGTTCTTTTATTGTTAACTTTATAGTATATGTTACGAAAAATAATCTAATTTTTTTTTCTATACAATAGTTTTGTTATATTTTTCATTATAAATTAGGTGGGTAATATGATATGTTTCCAGATATCGGAATTTGTTGCCATCTAAAGTTCATTAAAATAAAATATGAATTTAAAAATCAGTATGGTTGGGTCTAACTGCTTTAAGTCTAAGATATCGGCTGCATAAAACTTCAGTGTGTGGACAGTGCAGATGAAGATTAATTTTATCCAAATAAGAAGATTTTATTTTATCAGTTAGATAAAAGAAAACTTGTGTGGTCTGGTCCCCTCACTCCTCCAGGCCATCTAGTTTTGCTTAGAACTTAGGAAAATACAGCAAGAGCTTTGGTCCCCTACTAAGAAGATATCATCAATATGTTATTTTTATTACTATACTTTTAACCGAAATTTTTATGTTAAATTAGTTTTTTTCATCGCTAATGTTCGAATTCGTAATTTTGAAGAAAATCAAATTAGAATGACAATTTATCAATTGGGCAAGTTACCAATAAATGATTTCAATATGTTTTTACATATATAATATAGTGATCTGGGTTGGAACTCGACTAATCCATAAGTAGAGAAATTCGTTAGGTACAATCATAGATACATTACATATCCATATACAAAAATCATATATCTTATATAGATAATAAGTGGCTGGATACAAACTCGTTGAATACAAGCACACCATTTCATAGTGTTGTCTCTTGATTCATACTATGCACTTTAACTCTTCTCTTGTGAATATTTTCATACAATTTTTTTGGTAAGTAAATTTGGTATGTCTTCAAACTAAAGTAATTGTTACTTCAGATAAATTTGCAGTGCATGTTGCCATAGTTCCATCCTTGTTCCAACATATCTTTATATTCCAACACTTACGAACTTCGTCAAAACCTAAGAAAATAGAATCTTAAAATATTGCACTACACATATTATTAATTACCTCGATTCATGTCGACGTAGCTATAACCTAATTATATAATGCAAGATATACACTATTGGTCTCAACTTGAATGAGGTTAATTAACAAATGAATCTGCTATTAATACTTTTAAATTACTAGGAGTAGTACAACTACAAAGTACTCACTCATTACGAGAACACGAACAACTAAAGGGGAACAATATTGTGGACAAAAAAAATCAAAGAAAGAGAGGGTGGTATTTACTAGGGAACTGAGAAAATGTCATAGATAAAGGAATATTTTGAATAGAAAAATAGCAACTTACTCGAAGCTCAGTGAAGCTTCTCGCACCACTTTCCAAAAATAACAAAGAAAGGTTGTCGTTTAGGGATATTTAAATAAAGAAACTTGCAGATTATAGAAACCCCTCCACGATTTACAATGCAGATTCCCCCTCTTTCTCTTCGAGGGATCATTATATATTACATTACATGTGTTTGTGTGTAACAATTTGATCATATAGTAACATATGTGTGTGTAACAATTTGCTCATAAAATATAACATAATATATTCGACTACAATTCACGTACCACCAAGAAAATTTTACTGCTCGGAAAAACTCTATATATGGGAAGTGTAAGCTACTTAGCCCATTGTATGTAATATAGCCGTAAAACATTTTCTTAATCTTTTATGAAATGGTGAATTCGAATTCTCCGCAGAGAAAATAGTATATATACATACTGTTTTCTTGTAGTGTATAGGTTAATTCTCTGCATTCTTTTTTAAACCGTAATTTTATATATTATGCATATTTATATAGGTATATATATGTTATCTTAGTTAATAAACAAAATAATGCTCTATAACCATATAGTAAAAGGGCAAAAAGACAGTACATACAAACAAGAGCCCAACAACAAATTGTGTCTATGATAATGAAAAGTGGAAAGAACTTCTTAGATACAATAGTATTTAAAATTACTTATAGAAAGGGACATAAATAAAATAACAAATTGTGTTAATTGATGCAGACGTACATGCAAAAAGGTGCCCAGAAATCGACCTGGAAATGATGTCGCCCTTTGTCCATTACTCAATTCTTTTGCAACACGAATTCAATCACTATTTGCTGAAGAAGACATGTCTTAGATATAAAACAAATTCCGAAACCATGATGTTTTTTACATATATGCATAATTACAACCCCGGTGATGAAATACCAAAATGAGCATCCGTACTTGGTTTTTGGGATTGGGATCAGAGCGGCACATCAGAATATACAGGAAAAAAACTGGTTTTGCATTTTAATTACAAACTATATGTTTTATTTATTTGTTTTATTTAGTCAAATGTTATAAAACAAAATCCTTGAAATTGGATTTTCTAGGGCCTTATATACCAAACTTCTTTTGATACAGTTATCGCATTGATATTATATGCATAATTGTTTGGAAAGGTTATCTACAAGTCAACAAATATTTACTCATTTTTCTACGTAAACCTCAAATTCGTAGTCTTTAGGCTTACAAGTTGCATAAGAAAATTCTAAAAATTGAACTTTGGAAGCTTCAGACTAATAAAATTCCAAAAATACATCTTGAAAAAAACTAATTACTCTATGAATTTAAACTGAATCACTTATCTAGGTCACTTTTTCTTATAATGCAGTTAAAAAATAAATTATATAGTATCAAGATATATAGTTTTTGTATGTCATATTTAACTTCGAGTTGTTTATTATAAAATTAGAAATGGTGTATATAAAAAAAAGGTTAATAGTCTGTTAGAATATCAAATACGATAAAAGTAGAAATCGTGTATTCTAAAGGGAAAGAAAACTAGGTATACTATTCTAAAATTCCAAAACACTATGTATTTTTGCTGATATAGTTAACGACAGAGATCTGAGTGTGAGGAGAGGATTGAAACACGAAAAGAGGAGGAGAAAAATCCAATGGGACAAATCTTATCGCATATTTGTTGTTTTCTTCTTCTAATTATAATGGAAAAAATTAAAAAACCCAAACTTTCTATTTATATTTTATCATTTGCTATTTTATTAGTTTATATATCCAACCTCTCCTCTTTACTTGAAGTGCAGCTACCCCACTGTGAGCGATAAATTTTCATTTTATTCTTTGTATATGATAATTATATACAAAGAACAGACACATGAATGGATATACTTTCTTTTTTTTGGTTGTTGAAGGGTTTCCAACTTAAAACTAAAGCGGATTACAAAGCTATATGACTCTTAAGTCAGTCATACAGTGTTTTACGAAAAGTTTAAACATACATTATCAAACAAGATTATGAGAAAACATTAGAGGATGTACTGTTAACGGATAAATGTGAGCAGAGTCATCAAAGGATGTCAGTGTAAATGTTTTTGGAATCCATAATCATTGATTCATATCTTAAAAGTCTTCTGGTGAAATTAAGAAAAGTATAAACGTCTAAACACCAATAATGGTGTCCAACGAGCACGTGACAGATATTTCATAATTTGTTAGAAATGAAAAAATAAATGATTAGATTTTTTTTTACTATAAAAGAAAAACATTTGGGAAAAAAGGTCGTCAAATAAAACAAGAATACAAAACAGACAAGGACCACGTAGGTGCCCATTTGCACGTCTTTTGGATTTTTCAGGTAGCCCTCATGGTTAAGATTTGGGTCCAAAACTATATTGTAGTTCATTTCTACTATGAGAGCTACGCTCATCTTTTACTGTTGTAGATTTTAGAATAAACTTTTCTTTATATATATAACGACATAAGAAACGGTGACAAAAAAATTTAGTGGTAAGTCTTTTGATCAAATGGTTGACTAAATGTATGTCAATGTTCCTACAGCATGTATGAAGTTTGATTCATAAAAAATGTGAATTTTGCAGATAAATAAAAACAAGTCTATAGAAATGAATGTTATACAAGGTTTATTTGTTGTGACCTTGTATGTTAATTAAGGATAAAGATGTAGATTCAAAGTTCCATCCCATCAAAATTAGTTTTGAATATTTAAATATACAAAAATCTGTTTCTCTTCGACATTGTCCTCCGTTTGGTTACAAAACTCTGTAAAACTACTTTTATTTTAAATAGATAAACCTTTTCACAAAATAAAAATGTGGATTCATGTCCATCGTGAACACGATGCATATAAAATTGTAGTATATCATAAATTCTTTATGGAACAGATAAATTTATATGTTATGAAATCGTTTGTGAATTGTTCATTGAGTTTCCCATTACTCCAATAGTTTATATCTGATCACCGTAAATGAACCATCATCTGTAAATATATAAGATAAGATACAAAATTCAGTGTATACGGTAAACAACATTTAAACACGGTAGTTCGGTAAATAGCGACGGTAAACTCATTTAACCACATGAGTTTTAAGTTTAACCATTGTGGAATTGCATGCAAGTAACTTTTTACGAAAAAACATCTTCATTTTTGAAATTAGTCGGATCTTTTGACAAACCCCGATACGAAATCTAAAAGAAACTTCGACCAAAGAAAATAAAGATGTTTAGAAATTACTCTAAATCAGTCTCAAGGGAATAAAGAGAAAATTGGAGAAAGTGAGAGTAAAGAAGTAGGAATTGAAGATGCATGAAATGGTGTGTGGGAAAGGCAAAGCACATGACTCCACAAGTTGCGTGAGAGAAAAGCATCTCTCTCTCTCTCTCTCTCTTTAGTCTTTACTTTTGGGGTGAAAATTCCATTACGCTCTCTCAGCCGTTGGATCTCTTTCTACCTCATCATGCTTGCGTCATCTATCTTTGGTCCCACCCTCACGCTATCTTATACATATTCAATTACTAACAAAAAAATCAAACTGTTACTACTTATTGTAGATTTGCTTCCATATTAGTATTGTTTCGTTTTTAACAATTTGCTTCCTATTTATTTTTTACTTTTGCGTTCTCTGAATATCTTTGAATCTTCTTCCAAAATAATTCGAAGTTGAGTAATTCATAGTTGTAAGATTTTCAAAATTAACAAAAACACATTAGATTGAACGTATACGGTATACTGTATTAATGTGTCAATTATTAAAAGGAAAAGCACTATAGATACGTAAACTACATTTTTCAAAAAGTAAAAAAGTTATATGCTTCATATTTTGTTTTTCAATATAAACCAAGAATGAATGGAGATTGGTTTGTTTTCGTCCAAAACTATAAATGTCAGGCAGAATATATTTTAAATCAGTATTGTTAATAAATGTTAGAGTCATGTTTGATTTAATATTTTGTTTTGTGCAGGGGGTTAGGTTAGATGGATGGTATAAATATATGTAGAAACATAAATATATGAATTAAGTTATCGTTTCTTTCTCAGAAGAGCTCAAGATCAAACATGCTCGTCCTAATTCAGTAGTTTTTTATAATATTTTCTGCAGCTATAGTGCTAGTCTTTTACGCCTACGTACATATTACTTTCTCATTTTTTATTTGCCTAAAATAGACCCAATAAACAAATATAGTATACCCAACTTTAAAAAACAAAACAAATATAGTACGTTTGAGAAAATGTATTATTAATTAACATGACCAAAGATTTTTTAGAAAAAGATCTTTGTAGATGGTGAATGTGTGCTCGGTTTAAATCACAATTCTTCGTGGATTTAAATCCTTGTGAAGTAGTATGAATACGACTAGTCCATGTTATTGAAATATAGATCCCCACACATTGAAACTAGCTAGTATTCCCACATACTTTATGAGAATATTTAGGAGTTTGAATAGGTAATATTCTAATTTTCTCAAGAAAATATTCTAAATATGTTGGAATACTAGCTAGTTTCAATGTGTCAAAATATGTTATCTACAATTTTTGCAACTAAATGCCAAGCTTAGACTATACAATGCATATACTTAACATGTAATTGATTTTGCTTAGGCTAATCTTATTTAATGTTTTCTTATACCACATATAGAAAATACGTTGGACTGTATTTGTTTTGGACTCCAAATCATCGCACCTTCCACTTCTATATGAACTGCCTTTGTGTATGCAAATTTGTGAAAGCAAAGAAGTGGCGATATATATATATATAAACAATCAATTGATAACAACATCTTTTTGAACAATATATTATAATTTTTTTCGATGTAGAATTTATAACAATTTTCATAACATTAATAATTTATAACAATAAGTGTAATGCCAATGCTTTCGTCAACGCCGAAAATAGATAGAACTTACCTATCAAAGGCATTTTAAAAACCTATAATAAAACCTTTTAAAAACCTGAAACTAACACTGATGACGAATGCTAACCTTAGTGCATCGAACGTCGAACACGGCCTAAATATACGTATCATTTATCACACACAATTGACTGTGTGAATTACGTCTAATTCATTTTACTGATAATTTGCGTATTTATATTCTGTCTATTGATTGCGTCAAAATAACAAGGACCATATCTTTGTTTTCTTCTTTTGGTAACATTTCGAGAAGCACGCAAAGAACATATTATACAGTTTTTTTTCAGGATGTTATTTATCAATAAGTGACATCATAGAATTTTGATCATTTTTCTTTGTTTTCCAATAATTGCTTTTTATTTTCAAATGGTCAGATCCTTCTAACTCTAAACGGGTTGATTCTTTGGGTTTTCGTGTACCCTAACTTTTTTTTAAAAACCTTTTTAGTTCTTTCTTTCTTGTCTAGAACTTCCTCCTAATCACCTAGCTCACCTGAGGATAACTTTCATATCCCCTGATTCTGGTCAAATTATATACATAATTAAGTAATTAACATATCTTATTAATTAAATATTCAATTGTAAATCCAATGTATTTAAGATAAATTACCGAACGGGGAAAATGTATACTATACACGACATAGATATTATGATATATACTTCATAAAATATATATATATATTGTGATATATGTGTATCAGTGTATGTGTATAAATATCTAGACAAATGGAATAAAAAAAGGAAATAGTAAAAACCCATAAAAATACGGACTGCAAGAAGAAGAAAAAAAAGTAATAATGATGGAAAAAGATAAAACCTCACGCAAAACCTTAAAAGAAAGTCTTCTGGTTGTCGTGTGTTACATCTCTCCTCAAATAGTTTTTGCCAATGTTTTCACGTCAATTTTTTTTAACCCTCAAAAACTTTCATCTCTCTCTACTCTCTCTCCTTCGAATCATACTATATTAGTACTACTAGTACCCACCTCTCTCTTTCACCTAACCATCTCTACTCTCTCTCTCTCTTTCGCTTTCTATCTCTAAAAGAAAAATGTCAGTCAACCATTACTCCACAGACCACCACCACCACACTCTCTTGTGGCAGCAGCACCGTCACACCACCGACACATCGGAGACAACAACCACCGCAACCCCCACGTGGCTCAACGACGACCTTAAAGAGTCACTCTTCGAGAAATCTCTCACACCAAGCGACGTGGGAAAACTCAACCGCCTCGTGATACCAAAACAACACGCAGAGAAATACTTCCCTCTCAACACAATCATCTCCAATGCCGACACATCATCTTCGTCGGAGAAAGGTATGCTTCTTAGCTTCGAAGACGAATCAGGCAAGTCTTGGAGATTCAGATATTCTTACTGGAACAGTAGTCAAAGCTATGTCTTGACTAAAGGTTGGAGCAGATTCGTTAAAGACAAACATCTTGATCCTGGCGACGTCGTTTTCTTCCAACGTCACCGTTCTGATTCCCGGAGACTCTTCATTGGCTGGCGAAGACGCGGCCAAACCTCCTCCTCGGCCCCGGTTAATACGTCGTCGTATTCTACTTCTATGGCTTCTCCTCCTTATCGTCATCAAATCCATTCCTCTAATACTAATTACTCTAATCCTCCTTCTCACTCAGAGTATTCACACTACGGTATGTTATAAGTATATTATTTCTCTTTTTATAATCTAACCAAATTATAATCTTCTCATTCTTAATGTATATCATCTTTAATCGTGTCCAAGAGTATTATCGAATACTTCTAGTTCTATCTATAATGTTGTCGGGGAGGATTAAAACATTTAAACACTCATATTTAGTAGCATTGATTTTTCTAATAGTGAATTATGATTATTTTTAGTTCTATATATACTGCTTATTACGTGCGTATTTAACAACCTGAGATAAGTAACATTCCATTATACAGCTACGATATTTTCTATTTCTCTTAATAAAAAAATAAAAAATAAAAAATAATGGCCCCGACAATTTCTTTTACTTATTTCTCCAAGTTGTAATTAAGATTAGCTACACACGCGCTTATTACAGCGCGTAATTAAGACCGTCCAATCCCCTGGGACAAACGTGCTTTTTGTTCAGTTGTGTGTACTTTTGTGTTTTGTTTCCTTCAATTAAACTAATGACGCGCACGTGTCGTGATTACAGGCGCCGCCGTAGCAACAGCGGCGGAGACTCACTCCATACCGTCGCCATCCTCCGTCGTAGGGAGCTCGAGGACGGTGAGGCTTTTCGGTGTGAATTTGGAATGTCAAATGGATGAAGACGACGGAGATGTCGCCGCGGCAGCCGCGGTCGAGTCACCGTGTACTGACGGTTACTACGGCCAAAACATGTACTACTATTACTCTCCTCATCCTCATAACATGGTAATTTGACTGTTTTACCCTTGTGCAAGAAGTTGTTATTATCTGATTTTTATTTTGGGTACATTACATCAGCAAATGTAGTATTATAGACTTATAGTATTATTTTTAGTTAAGATCAAATAATTTAAAACAGATGGATGACGCTGTTTCTCGAGACGAGACAGTTGAAATAATAATAAAATAAACGAGATTGATTAGGAGAGATTTTTTTTGTTAATTAATAATTAGTATTATGAAGAAGAATCTGGAATCTGATAAGAGACTATAGACTTTTGAGTAGTCGCACATGGCCACTTTGTTAGTGACTTTTAAACCCTGTTTTGATTTTGTTTTTATTTACCTGAGCCACTTCCATTCATTTTATACTAATTTAAATAATTAACTAATCTCCCTAATCACTGTTGCTTTATTTTATTTTTTCTACTGGCGCCGCAATGTTAAGAAGTTTAAATGGTTAGAAAAGAAAGATATGAGCATGAATAATGAAATGTGTATAAAATTGATTTTTTTTTTGTATTCCAAATTGGGTATTATTATGTTTATGAAATATTGATAATATTTGGAATTTTCTTTTTCTTTTATAAAAACAGAATATAGCTTTCACGGGGGATACGATGAAGCAGCTAGGAGAAAGACGAGGATGAGATCCAAAGAAGTGACAAGTTTTTTTTTTCTTTCTCTGAATTGACTTAAAGCTTTTATGGGCCCAGAGTTTGTGCATTTCTCTGTAATAAATATCTGGAAATTGTATGCAATTTTAATAATTATCTCTTTAGTTTCCGTACTGTATGTAACTAATTTGGAAAAAACAAATTGGAAATGAGATAAAAAAATCTCTGAATTTGAGGAAAAGTTTTTTTTTTCCTTTACTTCCAAAGTCAGAAAAGAGCAAAATGGAACATCAAAAATACCTCTCATGATGATGATGAATGATGAATGATGAATGTACTCACGCACATGCATCATGCATAGTTGTACTTGTCTGATGATGATGATTTTTTTGTTTTAAACTTTTGGTGAAAGATGAAAATGGGAATTTGTTGAGATTATTATAGAAACTTGAAAACAAAAATGGGACCAACCAAATGAAGTTTATGGTTGTGAAGTTTTTTACTATATAGTGTTATTCTTTTTACCCTTTTTACTAGTTTCTTGATAATTTCACTTTTTGATGTGAACAATTGGCATAGCAAAACAACAAAACCAAAAAAATGTAAGGCTTGGTTTAGTAAAATATGGTAACCAAAGATCAAATCAATCAAATCAAATGTATATAATGGTATATTTTATATGTGAGAACTGAGAGTCTACAATATTTGTTTTGGACAAAAAGTGAAAAAAGAAGACTTTGAGAGATTGTTACAAGAACCTTTTACTTTCATGTACTAAGGTCAGATAAACAGTGAATCATCTGTTGAAAGCGATTGTCTATTCATGTACTGCTTCTTTTAGTGCTCTTCAACATTTATCTTTTCTCATGTATAAGAAGAAAAAAAAATCAATCATTGGATCAGTTATCCACCTCCATGTGCTTCCAAAAAGAGATTGTAGTATGCTCCAATAACATCTCTAATTTAACCTACATTGTTTCTTCATCATTTCATTTCTCATGTAACCATTAAACATGGGTTTAACTAAACCATAAACTCATGATTTTATTGCAAGGCTTGTGTTACAACTCTTCTATATTACTGCGATCAAATCCAACCTAAATCCAAGGAATTGTTCCAACGAATCCCCAACTCTCTAATACTCGAAAAAAATATTCTCAATTCTCTGTATCCGCTGCTTACTTTAATCGTCGACTCTAGATAGCTTTCTAATCAGCTGTTACTTATGTGGACGTGGCGAATGGCGATATGCATTGGCTTTACTCTTATGCCTCTTATCTATTTCCTTTACAGAATAAAGTCTAGTCAGACAAGGGACTCTAAGGCCTAATCACAAGGCAGCTTCAGATTAAGAGAATCTATTGGTCAGAAACTATAGGTAGTGAGGTAGCTATAGCTTGGTTATGACTTATGAATAAAAGAAAAGAAGATTGCCATTTTCAACAATCCTTTTCAGTGGATGCTTTGTCAAAAAGAAGCTTGTCCAAAACTATCTGCGTATGGCACCAAAGCTAAATCATGATTAGACAGAAAGTTTCCCATAACAGAGATAGAAACAATGCAAACTTATCATGACCACTCACTACTTACAAATGCTCAGGTTGTATGCGCACATGTTCAAACTTTGAGTGCAGTAACAAGTGCTAATCTTTAAAGGAAGACGCATTTGTTGACTTGACACCATAGGTTGATAAATCAACAGGTAATGCAAAATATGTTTTCAAGCTACTTTCGTTTCAATCTTTACTCAGCCACAGGTGATTTTTTTTCCAAAAGGGCCCATGAAGATTCAGGAAAAGATACTTACTTGTTGACTTGAAGGCTAATTGATCTCCGCCTAATGGTTTAGTGGCTCTTGCAAGTGGAAGAGGGACCCTCTACCATGTGCCATTATCACTAGTCTTTGAAACTTTTGGCTGTAGTTAAGAGGCTCAGTGGCCTCTTCCTGCAGTAAGGGTTCGTCCTGCAAATAAAGTTATGATCATAACAAGACTTAAAGTTAAGACAGTTATGAAACGACTACTCAACTTTTCCCCTGAAATCTATCTGATATCTAATGCCTTTTAACAACTTTCTATGGTCCAGCCAACTTTTTCTGCAACAGCATTATGGGAGACTATTACAGATAGCAGGTTAAGGTCAATAGTTTAAAAGCACTATAACTCTTACATTAGAATAGAGTCTGGTCTCTTACATTAGAATAGAGTCCTAACCTGACTCCTGCAATGGCCAGCTTGTGCTCAGCAAAAGTCCTAGAGAAATGAAATCTGAATAAGCTGTAAAAGGATTCAAAACCATGACCATATATCATTAGGTTCATCACAAAATTTCTTGTAACTTATCCTCCTTGATGCAGTTTCACAGAGGCTGTGAAAAATGGAATTAAGACCTATGAAGGACATGCGTCAAGCTAAATGTTTTTGTTTTCTAAGGGTTGCTTCACAAACAGGCTACATTGTGTGTAAAAGAGTAGGTCCTCGATTGAAATCTCTGGATTCTTGTGGTACAATCAAAGAAACCAAGCTCTAGCTAAGTACATATTCGCTCTGATTCACATAATGAATCCTGATTTTGGAGCAAACTAAAGGTCAGGTAGTCTTTTTCGAGTTGTCAGCTTCATCTGTAGGGGCTTCAGGCTCTTCTTTCTTCTGCATAACTTGCTGCAGCCCCTCGTGGTAACCTTGTATAAAGCTTGTGAGAGCATCTTTATATTGAGAAGCTCGTGTCATGTACAAACGATGTAAAGCAGGCCTTAAAGTCTCCATGCCACCTCTTGCAGCTACCGCTGTATAGAAGTGCAACATAAAAAAAGTGAAAAACAAGCGATAATCAATGAAAGGACAACAATACATTATCGATGAAGTCAATAAACTAACGAATGACACCAAAGGTGAAGTATTCCACTCTTGTACATAGCATAACATATTGTTCAATGGGAAAAAAAGCAACATTACTTGTAATATGCATTGTTAACAGTTAGAATAAGATATGCTCGCCGGATTCCAATTTGGAATAACCGCCATCACGAACTCCGATAACTTTCATTTGAATATTAGTCAGATACAATTAAAACAGGAAATAGCATAAGAGCAGTTCTTACCAAGATCTTCCAAAACAGAGGGCTCTTTCTCTGTCTCTTGGACCTTCTTTTTAGGTTCTTCATCACCGTGCTTCTTGTAATCATTTGGACGAAGCTCGGGACCTATATCTCGTACCCAGCTCGCAGCATAAAGCCTTGAAGCTTCTTTCAACACCTAAATTGCAAACCATGAAATGATTCACCCAGTAGATAAGCACTAGATTAGTTTCATCTACAGGAGAAAACAACAATTACTCTGAAAGCATCTTAGTTATATATCAGAAAAGGAAGAACCTTTTTGCTCAAAACAAGAGAAAACTCACATTTCGTCTCCAGATTTTCCACAAATATACATAACGAAAACAAAACTGGGGCCGATTAAAAAGACCTAATTGAAGGATTCATTCACTACAAAATCATACAGAAAACCAAACAGCGTTCGAGAAGATTAAGCACGACAAAAATGCTAAACCTGGTCCTTGGAAGAAGAGTAAAATCTATCAAATTTGAAGAAAATTGCGAAGGCCCAGAACCCAAAAAATAGAGAATTACAAGAAAAATGAGGAAGGAGAGTGACGAAGAATCTCACGAGAAATCGTTCGTGCCAAGTCAATTTGCGGCGTTTGACGACGTGAGGAGGATCGGGAAGTGATGAAGGTAAGACGATTTCTTTGAGATCGTAACGGATGTAATCGGAGACTTTACGATAAACAACGTTCAGCTTCATGTTTTCACTTTCTTCCCGGAGAAGAAGAGAAAGCCGTTTACAGTCGCCGATCGGAGCTCCGTACTCTGCTACTTGAGTTTTTTACCGTCGCGAGTTTCTCAAATTTGAGATGGGCTTGATTCAATGTGTTTGGTTTAGGTTTCGGTTCCGGTTCCGGTTCCGGTTCTTGTTCAGTCTAATATTGATTTATTTTTCCGGTTTAGCCGATGATATTATCTACTATTCATCGAATTCCCCAAATTACATCAAATAATCATTTTTTTGTTGTTGCTAAACTTATTTTTTTGTTTTGTTTTAGCGAACATCAATATTACTACAAAGTAAAAGTCGATAGTGATTAAATCTATAACTATAGAGTTCAGCGACAATTGGTTTTTAAATAATGACTATATTTTCTTCGAATCATTGTCCAAATGAACTGAGTACCAAACTAATAGTGTATTTGTAGCCAATTATAATTCTAGACATCGAATTTTCCCAAATTACATCAATAATCCTTTTTTTTTAAGCGAACATCAATGTTACTTACAAAATAAAACAAGATAGTAATTCAGTCTATAGTTTTAAATATTACTACTATATATTTTCTTCGAATCATTGTCACTCTATCAAATGAATTGAGTACCAAACTAAAAGTATATTCGTAGCCAATTATGATCTATAACATAACACACTTGGAACAAAAGGATGGAGCATCTTGGTGACACGTTTTTATAAAACAGAAATTTACGTCCATTTCACAAAACAGAAAAGGACATTGATTGCCGCAGCACACACATACACAAAACTTAAGGATATTCAAACCATTTTTGTTTTAAACAAGAAATTTAGGTATAGGTCCATAATCTCTTCGAAATAAAGACAAGAACACGTGAATTGCATCTGGAATATTTTTTACTTCTTTTCTTAAAACATTTAATTGATTCAACTACTAATGCCGAATCGTTAAAAAAAACAAAACAGATCAAGAATAATTAAAAAAAACCGCATGTTGTATGAATGAAACGAATTCTTCCAATTAGCAGATGACAACTTTCCTCTCATTACTTAAAAAAAAAAAACTTCAAAGTACCCTTTATATTCGCTCATTCGCAATTTACACTTTCCACTTGTTTTTTTTTGTTGTTGTTGAGAAAAGCACTTTCCACTTGTTTCCTGATTACTTCCAATTCAATATGTACATCTGCTAATTTAATAAATTCAAAGAAAAAACTACCTAAGTTTTGTTTCTAAAATTGTTGTCGTTGGAAATCCTTTCTCTGGTCAAAAGTAGTGAGAAAAAAAATTACCATCTAAAGCTTATAATCTTTATCTATATATAATAGGAAACCAGTATTTTGCATATGATGCATCACCATTTTTTTATAGGAAAAAAAAAACTGATCCGATGGTTGATATCACCTCCTTTTATTTATTGGATGGTCAAGATCTAATTTAAAAACAATCAGTTTATTGCTGATGACGTAGTTAGTCATGTCTATTCGAAATATTTTTCTAAAAAAACAGAATGGTTGGTAAAACTATTTTGTAAAGACACAACCTAACAACACTCAAAACTTTCTCCCAGATTCATTGTCTTTCAGTTTCTGTTTCGATTTCCTCTCGAGGAAGAAGGCCAACGAGAATCGGAAAAATCTGTAAACGATTAAGATCAATTAGGGTTATAAGGCATGTTTTATATAAGGAAACCCAAATTCAGTTTATAATAAATTAACAAACTTAACACCGTTCTTCCTATTCTTCTACTTCATGGCTTCATTAGTCTCTCTCTAATCGATCAATCAATTTCAAATTCATCAGGTTTGTGTTTACGAATCGATTTCAATGTTATCAATTGGGGATCAAAAATATTGTGAACGGAACCAGTTATATAAAACCTTAATCTCGCTTGCTCGATTGATTGATTAATGATTATAGTTTCATTAATTATGGAGTCCATATTTTAAATCCAGAAGATCTTTTTTAAAATCCTAGACGAAGATCTAAATATTGAACTCTAAGAATTGTTAAGATGAAAAAGTGTTATTTGGTTATTGTGATTTATTAAAGAGTCTATATGTTAAGATGCGAGAAGAATAATCTAGCCGTTTTGAAATTTGTTTATTTATTCTTGTGCCAAAATAACATGTTATGATTGTAGAGAAACATGTCTGTTGAATGATATTCCTTCTCATATGATTCTAAAGTCAGTAGGTGGAGATTGATGTCTATTGTAGCTTTTTATTCTGATGATCAAGTACGTGCACCATGTTATAATATGATTACGGTGATTTCATGAGACTGGAGTTTAAACTTGATTTTTCTTGTCAAACTATGATTTTGTAAAAGTTGCGGATTTTTGTAGTCCATTTAACCCATTTAATTATCTCTGTTTTGTTCTTAATGCTCTAGTAGTTGACTTAGATTATGAGTACAATGCCAGGCCTGTTCCTGTAATCACAGAAGAGGTGACTGACAACCACATTTGAAGATTTGATCAACAACCAAATCATAGAGGTAACTACTTATGGCAGTAATTAGTGACAAACAACCACATTCTGATTTTTCGTAACATTCTCTATATGTCTAACTTGTGAGACTCTTTTTGATGATGTTCAGCGAGCACCTAGAATAGAAGATAAGCCAATCCCTAATTTGGTTAATAATAAATATTGTATCCCTACTAAATTGTTTGGTTTTGAAAAATTAGGGAATGAACCAGTTATTTTTAGTCACATATACAATCGTTGAACAAAAGCATTACGTAAATGCATAACCGAACCAAATCAATTCCTTTGTTTTCTTGCATATTCCTTATGTTTAAGAGTCACATTATAGATCAATTCTAGCAATTATATCGCATCATTATCTGAGAAAACTGTATATTGAGTAAAAAATTGTACAAGTTAGTTAGCATCTAACCTCATTTTAGTTGAAAATAATGTTCAAATTTCTTATTATTGTTTAAATAAATTATAACTGATATTCAATGTTACATTTTTTTTGCTTGTTTTTATTCAAAGAACAAGTTTTGCCTCACTCTATTTTACTCTTATTATGTTTGAGTGAATGAACTTTTGTTTAGTAACAGTTTAATCTGAATCTAATAGGTTTAATAGAGATTAGTCTTCTTTTCTCAAATTGGCCGAAGGTTCCAAGATGGCTTGACTCGGGTTTTGAAAGGGAAAACAATGCAGGCTGTGTTGAAAATGATATTGAAAATACTCTCGAAACCTATGGGTATCAAAGAGTGTTGGGATTGACGGATGTGATTAAGTGGAAAGGCAAGGGAGACAAGTTAAGTCACATTTCATAACCAGAGAAACATGGAATCATATCCGGACAACAACGTCTGAAGTTACTTGGTATATATAAGGGGGTTTGGTTCACTCATGCGATACCAAAATACTCCTTTTGTACTTGGCTAGCGATGCATAATCGTATGAGTGTGTGGAATGCTAAAGCTAATTCGACTTGTGTTCTAGGCTCAGATCTCACGGAGACAAGAGATCATTTGTTTTTCTCTTGTAGGTACTCTTCTGAAATCTGGTCCAACTTAGCAAGGAAGCTACTTTACACTCGATACTCAACGGATTGGGAGACAATTGTCAGTACCTAATTGACAAGAGTCTTTCCCATATTCAAAGTTTTTTAGCTCGGTGTGCCTTTCAATTCATTTCTTTCAATTAATTTAACATATAATAAATAAAAAAAAACAATGCAGGCTGAATTTGCAGAGATGTGCTCTGTTTTGGTATTTGGATTTGTCACTGTTTTTATGGTGTCATTTTAGTCAAGGAACAAAGAATCGTTAGATTGTATTTGAAAATATTAGGCATGGGAATGGTTTTGTTTGCTACATACCTGTTGATTTGTTCCTTCTTCTTCCGGGATAATCTGTGGATTTATATATTTTCCACTTCGCTTTCCGTTCTCTTCGTTTACTCGCTGCTCGCACCGTCCACCACCGCTAAATTTTAATATTAATATTTGTTCCAACAGTTGAGATTTATTTTGAAAGGATAGTAGTTTATCGTTTCTTTTGAGTTTTGACGAATAAGCACCTTCAAACAGATGCGTCCTTTCTCTTTACATCTTTTCGTGTGATTTACATATTGCAATTGTAGAAGAATACTTTTCATCTCTCATATTTTGAATACGCCACAATATGTTCTTAAAATTGTGCAGTATCTTTCGTATTCACTGCTAATAATACAAAATCATGTAAATATTTTCGGTTCATGTGTAACATATGTTTATATTTTTACGTTCTCAGAACAAATGTTCGAGTTACAAACATCGTTGACATCTTCTTCTTATATTCTCTCGTAGGATTTCTTCATCATTCCCGATTTCAGTTACTTTTTCCATCTCTTTTTAAAACTGATAGAATATTTTTCGAATTTGGTGAACATTTTTCTGCTTACAATCCAAGCAATTAAAGGTACCCATTTTTAAATGACCGGACATAGATGAAGCGGAAAACGGTGCCAGTGACAAGCGACTTATAAAGTATCCAATTAATAGATTTAATACGTGATGTATTCAATTTTTTCCAAATTACTTTGTTCCGCGTTATAGTATCCAATCTGTGTGTTGTCAAGGCCATCACATTTTACGTGGTTTATGTCCGTTTAATAGATTTCTTCCTCGCTAGTCTTTATATTATTTTTTAACAATGTGAAGAGAAAGTTTTTATATATTGATCTCTACTATCTTTCTCCTCACTCTGTGTATTGTGTTTACTGATGGATCATTCTCTTTCTCTATTTTCACATGATTTTGATGGATGTTCTCGTGTAATTAATTTGAAGAGCCTTTATCAAAAAAAAAAAAAATTTGTTTAGAATCGTCCATTATTAACACTTTTCTAAGGTAAATATTTTTGTGAATTTAGTATGCACTTAAGGAAAATGAATGATTTTGTTTAACACTAAAACAGTAAAATCTCTATTCATTCACAATCCACGTAATAGAAGAGAATTGGCGACAACTAAGTTGGAAAAAAAGATATATGGAGACAGAAATGCAGTTTCCTCAAATCAAAAAGATGGAGTCAATCAACAGGTTTGTAAAAATTAGATAGAAAAACGTAAAGATGGGAAGAATATGGACAAGAGTCGCATGTTGGATTAGAAGCGTCGGTTTCTTCAGTAAAACACAACCTTCAAATTTAAAAGCCTATTTTTTTCATTCGCAAACGTTCCTTGAATTTAAAAAGTGTTGTGATAGAGATTAATTCAGACTCCTTTTATATTGTAAACATTTGGGGCCCAAATAAGAGATATAATAATAATTTTAATTTGACATCTTTAACCATCTTTTATATTCTATTTTTTTTCTTTTTTTAGATTGATCACTAACCACATCTTTACAAATGATTTAGTTTTTTATTTTTTTTACGGATTATCAACTTATGTTTGAACTTAAGCATTGACATTTGAATATATGGTCCCGTAAACATTAGTATAAAATAATTATATTTATAGTAAATATTTTTATTATCCGCCCACGGATTTGTTTCCATAGTATTTCATAAAAGAAAGTCAAAGTTAGTTCCGACGTCGCCCTAACCACGATCTGCCAAATGTAAAGACGAACGTGTGGCCAAATAAGCATCCATCATGATAAAATGGATACATAAAAATAAAACTAATTCTTTATTTTATTCCTTTCCAAAAGATATGATTCATTTTATATTAAAAAATAAAAATAATAGTCACATAGTATATTTATATATATTCGCATAGTTTGACGTCTCTCGTTCAAAGAGAGAAAGAAAGAGATTCATCATCGCAACATGGATCATCATCAACATTTCTTCTCTCTCTGGTCATGTCCGTACGTTCTCAAGGTCAAGAAACATTACTTGGTCAGCCTTATCTTTCTACTTAGCCTCGTCATATTCTCCAGCCTCGTCACCCTAAATATCTCCTCCTTATCCTTCGAGCCTTTTCTTCGTTTCGGATTGTTCTCGTCTTCTTCGTCGCAAACCCTAACAAAAGATTGCGATTACTCCATAGGAAGATGGGCTCGTCGAACATCATCGTCACATGGATTACTATACGGAGAAGATTGTCGGTTTCTTGATTCTGGTTTTCGTTGTCGTAAGAATGGAAGAAAAGATTCTGGTTATCTCCAATGGCAATGGCAACCACATGGATGCGATCTTCCAAGGTAAAACATTATGCCACGTCATGATCACTATACGTTATCTTTTTAAAACTGATCTACGTAAAACGGAATATTTGTATATGTCTTCTTGCTTAGACCTCAAGTTATGTTGACTCCCTTGCAAAGGCTTTAGGGTTACAACGACTAAGGGTTTAGGAGTTAGACACTAGATATTTATATGGTTTTGATTCAAATTCCTACCACAAAAAAAAACTTTTGTCTCGTATATTACACAATTCACAACAAATTTTTCTTCGTTTCTTGCAGTAGGGTCAACGATTCATAACACAAAAAAAAAGACTTGAAATCTTAGTATATGTAACCAACTAAATGATTTTTTTTTTGGTTGGCTATTGAATGATTAGATTTAACGCCAGTGATTTTCTGGAGAGGAGTCGGAACGGGAGGATAGTGTTCGTGGGAGATTCCATTGGAAGGAACCAGTGGGAATCTCTCATGTGCATGCTTTCACAAGCAATACCTAATAAATCTGAAATCTATGAACTACATGGGAACCCCATAACTAAACACAAAGGCTTTCTCGCGATGCGATTCCCTCAGCAAAACCTCACGGTTGAGTACCACAGGATCCCATTCCTTGTCGTGCTTGGCCGGCCACCAGAAAAATCGCCGGAAGAGGTCAAAACCACACTGAGAGTCGACGAACTCAACTGGGAATCGAAACGATGGGTCGGGGCAGATGTTCTGGTCTTCAACTCAGGGCACTGGTGGAACAATGGAAAAACCATCTTAGTGTATACGAAATCCCTCAGCTTCTATCAGAATTAGACATTCTCCTCCTTATTAATTGGGTTTGTTTTTCTTTGTGCAGAGGAAGCTATTTCGAGGAGGGAAGGAAAGTGAACAAGACGATGGGAGTAATGGAGGCATTTGGGAAGGCTTTAAAGACATGGAAGTCATGGGTTTTAAAGAGACTTGATCCTGACAAGAGTTATGTCTTCTTCAGAAGCTACTCTCCAGTGCACTACAGGTCAGAAAAAAAAATCAGACAAAAATTCATACAATATTATGGTGAGAGACCAAGTGTTTTAAATTAAAGAAGAATCCTTAATTGGTTGTTGCAGAAATGGGACATGGGATTTGGGTGGTATATGTGATGCAGAGATGGAGCCTGAGACCAATAAAACAAAGATGGAACCTGATGCAATTCACAATAGATATATCTATCAAGTAATTGAAGAATTGAGACGTCAACATAGTAAGGTCAAGTTTCTCAACATTACATATCTGACGGAGTTTAGGAAAGATGGTCATCCTTCGCAGTATCACGGGTCGAGCACTCCTATCGATGCTCCTCAAGACTGCAGCCACTGGTGCTTACCTGGCGTACCTGACACATGGAATGAGATCCTCTATGCGCAACTCTCGTCTATGAAGTACAGAATAAAGTGAATTTTTGAGGTATAGACTGATTTTTTTTGCTTCTTGATCTATTCATGGTTCTGTTTCATCGATGCCTTCCTCAGGCTCTGTTTCATTTTGAATCTCTGTTGATCTTCTCGAGCTGTCTTAAGAGGTTCAACCTTTCGGGTCCATATGTCAGCTTAATTGAAGAGAAGGAAGAAATATACAGAGAGCAGAAGCAAGTACAAAAAGAAGCATTGCCAAGCCGCATGACCAACTGCTGTGACCTGTTTGAGATAAGTGTACCCATTAGATTAGTTCGAACAAAGAGGAACCCTACATTTATAACTCAAACACACAAGAAATGATTAACTAACACAACTTGATCTACAGAATTCTTTGTGCCTTTTCCTTTTAGATTCTGCTTTTGTTCCTCACTGTCATCACCTCCCTGAGTGAACCATGTGACGTTTTAGTCTTCCAAAAGGACCAAAACATGTTTAAGATAACCAAAGGCACTCTTGTATTCTTTATTTCTCATATTATAAGCACCAATTGAATTACAAACCTTCAATACCTAAATTACAAACAATGAATGTTTCACCCACTTGTTACCAAAAATAAAATCCTCATTTTCGTTTTGTCTCTCTCTCGTCCCTCTCTGTTGCCGGAATCGCGATTCTCGTAAAGTCGTGCAAAAAGCACAACTCAGAAGATGAAGAGATCGTCATATTCGTTGTAGGCTTTTGTTTTTTTTTCTCTTGGCCCATTTGTTTAACTACTAGGCCCGTTTTGTTTTAAAACAAATACAATAAATTATAAATAATTATAATAAATCAAGAACGTGAGAAATTCCAAAAAAACCTGTTGACTTTCTTCTAGCCATGATCCGTTTTATAGAAGCCCAAACTCGTAACGATAACAATATAAATAGCCTCCTGTCATCATTCAAGATGTAACCCTAATTTGCTTTTTCTTTTTTTCTTTTGGTGTATTCCTCTCAAGTGGAAACCATGCCCTTTCCCAGAAGACTACCACTACCTCGTAAGATCCCTTGTCAATCGTTTGTTTGTTTGTTTTCAGACTTTGTCATGATCGAAGAATCGTTTAAATATGTTATTTTTTTTATTTATGGATGCGTTGTCGCAGGGATTGGGACGGCAACCGTCTTCTGGCTCGCCGACAGTTGGCTCCCCTCTGAGTATAAGAAAGCTGGTTTTGTTGTTCAAGCTATGAGGTATGCTTTATCTAAGCAGGGTCTTCGTTGTGACCGGATTATGGCTTCTTTTAATCCGACTTTGTTCCCGGATGATTTGCTGGAGCGATATCATTATACTGGAGTCTACACTGTTTACGCAAGGGATGGTGAACGTGAAAATCTTAAGGAAATGTTAGCGAAACTTGTTTCAGAGGCACGGCGTGGAGGCCGTTTTGTGGTAGTCACGAAGTTGTCACAACACACTGAAATGGTCACTAGGGTTATTGGTTCTTTGATACATAGAGGTTTCAATGTGTTACTTGTAGTGCCTGTGGTGGATGAACCAAACAATTTTGGAATATACAGAGCTTCCAATGTTTCCACCTTAGAAGAGCCAGAGCCAGAACGAGGGAGTAAATCATTACCAGTATGGGTTTGTCCACTCCTGTTTGATGAGGCATTACCAGTATATCCAAAGACTGCTGAAGAGGGATATGAGCTAGACTTAGAGCGACAGCGGCGAAAGGCAGCGGGTGAGCAAGATGAAGATGAAGATGACAAGTATTTTATGCAGCTTCCCGCTCCCCAAATCACAACTTTCTCCATGCCCACCAGTAAGATATCTCTCTCTCGCTCAAAATTGTTTGTCTTTATCTCGATTAGATGAATAGTCATCCATCTGTTGTTACTGTAAACCTCTCAGGTGTCACTACATCCGTCTTCTGGGACGTGAAGGATTTTCCAATCCCCCAGGGCCTTGACCCTGTTAAATTTTTTGAGAATATCAAGTCAGCTGTTTGTTCTTCTGGTGACTTATCAATCTACGCCTATGGTGTTGCTGAGGAATTGGATTCCCTCCCGCCTAGCTATCTCCATGCCGGAATCACTTTCGTTAAAGGTGAGATTTGCCTTCACATTTTCTTTCTTTTACTTATAGAGAATGTCTCTAACTGTAATCTACATATCTCTTCCCTTGATATATATATATGTAGCTCCAGCAGACCAAGTGTCAAGAGCTACGGTGATGCTGGTGGACATTGTTTTGTGGTCAATGGACAATTCTTGGAGAAGACCTCCTTTGGTCTCAAATATCCTGGTGATCTCAAAAGACGACGTGAGATCTCCTGGCATGTTCGGGGCTGTCCTTGGAGGTTTGCAATTTCGACGATGTTGCAAAGTTTTCCTGGCACTGCCTCATGATGACCTCCAACCACCATCTAGTTATGAAAATTCTGTATTGCCTTGGGAAACTCTATCCGCTAGAGACTAACTTTTGGTCACAACTACCCCGTTGGTTCGACTCATTAATTTTAACCATTTTGACATGACTTTTCTTTTTCTTTTTCTTACATTGTTATTATCAACTATAGCTTAAGTCCAAATGTGGCAATATATACCATCTTACTATAATTGCAAACGAAGAACTAAGATGCTTTATGGCTAGCATAGAGTTTCGCCTTACAAAATCAGTACCTCTTTCTGGAGCTTAATCGATAACAGTTCGGATTTAGTTCCAAGATCGGAAAATGCTTTTCCTGTAGGTTTACCCTCACAATCTCCAAGAAAATGCTTTTTTTGAAAATATTTTACATGGTCAGGAAAATTATGCTTACCCTAAACATTTGCATTAGATCACGAAGAAGCATAAGACCATGTTCAATGGTGGTTCTTAATGCAAGTTCTTAAGGCAAAATAGATTAAAATTAAATAAAAATTGGTTATATTATTAAGAACCTTAATTAAAAGATTTAAGAAGTGGTTCTTAGATAGTTCTTAGGTGACACGTGTCACCCATTGATTCGGCGATGATTTTTTTGATAAGGAAAAAAATAATAAACACGCGTATAACGTTTATAAATTTTACCATTGGAGGAAATAATTTTTTGACTATGTTCGAATTCGAACAAGGAGAAACAAACAAAAGTTCTCATGTGGATTTCACGTAGTCTATAGATATGCCTACAAATATCGCCAATATGATGGGCATTCGAACTCGACTTTGTGATAGAACAATGCATTAACAATTGAAAGATGATCTGGTTGAGCTTATATGAAAAAAATTTGGACCACGTCAAGATTAGAAATAAGCGTTTCTTTCCGTTTATGATTTGGAAATCTATATTTTAAATGTTTTTATGTCATGTATGTTTGAAATTTTATTAAATGCAATATATTTTCACTTTTTCAATGTACTATGTTTACAAATTTTGAGAAAATAAATTCAACTTAAAATAAAATATTAATTTTTTTTATTAAGACTCCCTAATGGGTTCTACCATTGGAATTACATTTACATTAAAACTTATTAAAAAAGTTCTTAAACTATTTGATCTAAAATATATAATAAAAAATGGTTTAGAACCCCATGAGAGGTTATCCTATTGAACATGCTCTAACAACACCAATGGGAACAACTGATGCTAAGTCAGTCATGGTTCAATGCAGGGCTTTCTTTTCTTTCGCTGTTAATTCATCTCCTATTAAGGACCTCCATAGCAGCAGCGGAATCAAACGCTCGAGACCTATATCTCGCAGAGCTTGCAGCATAAAACCTTGAAGCTTCCTTCAACACCTAAACTACAAACAATGAAATGATTTACCCAGTAGTTAAGCACTAGATTAGTTTCCTCTACAGGAGAAAACAACAATTACTCTGGAAATAGTGACAAGTGTTTTTTTTGATAAAGAATAGTGAAGTGTTGACGTACAATAATCAAGCATCTTATATCAGAAAAGGAAGAACCTTTATGCTAAATAGGGGTAGGCACGGAGGGGATATCCGAAAAATATCCGGTATCCGTGATCCGCTCCGTGAATAACAGATAGTTGTTTTTCCGATCCGATCCGATTCGTGAATTTTCAGATATCTAAAAATTCGGATATCCGATTTTTTAAAAAATATCTGCGAATATCCGATCCGATCCGATATATATCAAATATTCGAATTTTTTTTTAAATATCCGCGGATATCCGATCGGATCCGTTATAATTTTAATTATTATTTAATTATTTAATTATTTAATCATAATAAATATTAAATACTTAACAAAAAAACAAATAAATCTAATACAATTATTTCCATTTGTACATCTATAATAATAAAAAGTAATAATTAATCGTATACATTAGATATAAATTTTATATTATAATATATGTAACAGATCGGATCAGATATTCGGTTTTTCTAAAATGATATTTGCGATTTGCTTTGTTTTTTTAGGGATAGTTAAATTTAGTATTTGCTTTGCTTTGAAATTTTACGGATATCCGTATTTTTCAGTTCGGATCAGAATGGATATCGAATGGAATCGGATCTAATGGATTTTTTGCCCAGCCCTAATGCTAAAAACAAGAGAGATAAGATGTGAGCTTAAAAGTCTTCTTCTTACCTGCTCTATTATTGCGAAAAGTGCGACTCTTTTGGCGATAAAGTAACCTCGTTTTTACACCTGATCCGGCGCCGGTCCCTGGGCTCCGTCGCCGTGAAGCCCAATGGCTAAGAAAAAGCTACCCCCCAAGCCTCTCCTTCCTCCATCTCAAACCCCTGCTCAAAATTGCCTTGGTAACGAACCTCTCTCAAAACTCCAAACCTCCACCTCTACCGTTGTTACCTTGGGCCCTAACCCAATGCTGCATGTTCCGGCTATGACTGGTAGCCCGATTAAGGATCTGCCTCCGGGTCTCCCTGCTTCTGCTCCGTCACTGCCCTCGCTGCTCAACCCTGAAACAGAGCCTCTCTTTCCTGTTGAAACAGAGCATGGAGATCCAAAGCTCCCCTCTCAGACACCGCGATCTTCATCCCCCTTGGCAGCTCTGGTTAAGCAAGGTTCTTGGAGTGAGATTGTCACAGGTTCAAATCAGAAGATGAGAAGGAAAGGTGAATCTTTCCAACTCGAATCAGGTGAAAAGTGTGTGACCATACCGAATTCGGTCATTGAGAGCAACCGACACCGATGGACTGAATTTATTATAGCCCAATTCCATGGGAAACCTCCTTCCCCAGGAGCTCTTCACGCTATCGCAAATGGTATTTGGAGCAGTAAGTTGAGGAACATAACCGTTTCCAAGTTATCGGCTAAAGCGTTCTTTTTACGAATTCCTTGCCCTGAGACATGCAAGAGAGTTCTTTCCCAAGGTATGTGGCATATTGAGAAGCAGTCTATATTTGTTGCGAAGTGGGAACCAGGACTACAACCTGAGGTACCAGCTCTTACCTCGGCTCCGGTCTGGTTAGAGTTTCGTCATGTGCCTCTGCAGTTTTACTCTGAGGAAGGACTGGAGCACATTGCTGGTTTAGTGGGAGATCCACTATTTCTTCATCCGAACACTGCTAGCATGACGAACTTGGAAGTGGCCCGGGTATTTACAATTGTCGATCCTTCAAAAGTGCTGCCCGAGGCAGTGAATGTGAGATTCGAATCAGGGCACGTCCAACGCGTTGAGGTCTCGAGTCCCTGGCTTCAGCCAACATGCGATTTCTGTAAGGAGGTGGGTCATAGCATAAAGCGATGCCCTACTGCTCCAATCTCTTGCACACTTTGTAACTCAACTGGACATGGAAAGAGCGATGTTCTCGAAACAAGACAACCGGAAAAGTTCAAAAAAAAAAGAAGTCGCTGTGATCATCGCTTCAGAGAAGGAAAAGGAAGTGGTTGTATCACCTACTCAAATCGTTTGCAATCAGTCCAGTGGTAAAATTGTGGTTGACATAGGTTTGGACAAGTTGAAACAGAATACGGTCATCATTACCCCTAACTCAGACTCGCCATATCAAGCGTAACCACAAGGCCCCTCTTCGCCTACTCAAGTTCAAAGCGACTCATCGGATGAGGATGTTGCTGCCCGGATTTCTGGCTCACCAGAGGAGGAGGACGATACCTCTTCCATTAAGACTTCCTCGGATAAGGAAGGGAAACAGGGCAGTGAGGAGGATTCAGAGGATTCCGCTAGCTTCTCCACAGCTGAGTCTAAGAGGAGTAAAAAGAAGCGTCAAGCTGAATTGAAGTTGATTGCTGAGACAAGTACTCGCAAGCTTTCTACTCTTAACCGGGGCAAAGTCCCCAAAAAACTCCATCTCTAATGATAGACACCTTTTGCTGGAATGTGAGAGGATTTAATAATTCTGTTCGGCGAAGAAATTTTAGAAAGTGGTTCAAGCTTTCAAAGGTGCTTTTTAGTAGTATTGTAGAGACTCGGGTGAAAAAACATAGGGCTAACAAAATAATTCATTCTTCCTTTTCGGGATGGAACGCGGTTACCAACTACGAATATACTGTACATGGGCGAATTTGGGTTGTGTGGAATCAAGCTGTCTCAGTTGTGGTCATATTCAAGTCGGCTCAAATGATCACTTGCATGGTAAAGCTCCCTCACATTGTGGATGGGATTGTGGTAACTTTTGTTTATGCAGTGAATTGCAAGTATGGGCGTAGAACTTTGTGGCAGGAGATAGATCAGATGGCAAATGCTTCTATGGTCCTTGACAAGCCTTGGATTGTTCTAGGGGATTTCAACCAATCTCTTGATCCAAGTGATGCTTCAACAGGGGGTTCTCGCATAACCAGTGGAATGCAAGAGCTGAGAGACTGTTTACTCTATGCAAATCTCTTTGATCTCACTTTCAGGGGCCAACATTTCACTTGGTGGAACAACCAAGAAGATAACCCAATTGCCAAAAAGATTGACCGTATCCTCATCAACGATAAGTGGATTCTCACCTTCCCTTTCTCTTTTGGCCACTTTGGTGCGATGGAGTTTTCGGATCACAGCCCAAGCTGTGTAACTTTTGGTGCCCAAAATGGAGGGAAGAAAAAGCCATTCAAGGTGGCAAATTTTCTCATGTATCACCCAAAGTTTGTGGTGACGGTTACCTCCACTTGGGAGCGACTTGCTTCTGCAACTAGAGAGAAGAATGCCCACAAAGTTTGGTTTGAGCTAGCATTAGCAGAGGAGCGCTACTTGTGTCAGCGATCTCGGGTCTCTTGGCTTGCGTGCGGTGACTCCAACACCTCATTCTTTCATAAGATGGTGGCGGCGCGAAGGTCCATGAACCAAATCCATTACCTTATGGACAACTCTGGTCGCAGAATTGAGAATATTGATGAGCTCCAAAGCCATTGCATCGCCTACTACACCGCTTTGCTTGGGAATACGGCCGCTCCTCTTAACCAGGAAAACAGAGATTTAATACACTCCTTCGCTAAGTTCAAATGTAATCTCCAAATGCAGGAAATGTTGGCCAAACAGATCACACATGAGGAGATTAAAGAAGAGTTCTTTGGCTTGCCGTCAAACAAGTCACCGGGTCCTGATAGTTATACAGCTGAGTTCTTTAAGAAGATGTGGACAGCCATTGGAATGGAGTTCACTAATGCTGTTAGCGAATTATTTTCATCTGGAAGAATCCTTACGCAATGGAACAGCACCGCCATCTCTCTGGTTCCTAAGAAGCCGAATGCAGATACAATCTCTGATATTCGCCCTATATCATGCTGCAATGTTCTATATAAAGTGATATCCAAGTTGCTAGCCCATAGATTGGAGCGAATTCTTCCTCAATGGATCTCCCCTTCTCAATCGGCTTTTGTTAAGGAAAGGCTCCTTATGGAAAACGTTATATTGGCTACTGAACTTGTGCAGGGATTTGGGCAACAACATGTTTCCAAGAGGGGGGGTTTAAAAGTGGACTTACGCAAGGCTTTTGATACGATGGGGTGGGAATACATTTTGGAGGTTCTTGCAGCGGCTGAGGTTCCCAATAATTATGTGAACTGGGTCAAACAATGTCTGACTACTACTAGCTTCTCAGTAAACGTGAATGACAGTTTGTGTGGTTACTTTAAGGGAACAAGAGGTTTGCGACATGGTGATCCTCTATCGCCATCTCTCTTTGTGATTGCAATGGAAGCCCTCTCGCGTCTTCTGGAGGATAAGTTTACCGATGGTTCTATTGGCTACCATCCTAAGGCCAAGGATATGGGAATTTCAAGACTTGCCTTTGCTGACGACCTTATGATCTTCTATGATGGTAAGCCATCATCTCTATCTCAGATAATTGATGTTCTCTCTAAGTTTAAACTGTTTTCAGGACTTGAGATGAATAGGGAGAAGTCGGCGGTCTATACTGCAGGGCTTGAAGATATTGAGTCAGAAGAAACTGAGGCCTTTGGATTTGCTAATGATACCTTTCCATTCAGATACTTGGGGCTACCACTACAGCACCGGAAGCTACGCAAATAGGACTATACTCCGCTTCTGGACCAAATCAAATCAAGGTTTAATCATTGGGCTACGAAAAACCTATCTTTTGTTGGAAGGTTGCAATTGATTTCTTCGGTCATCTATAGCACCCTGAACTTTTGGTTCTCTGCGTTTCTGATACCGACAAACTGTCTCAAGGTCGTTAAGGAGTTGTGCAATAGATTTCTCTAGTCTAGGGATATTGGAAAAAAGAGAGGGGTAAAAGTCTCTTGGAAACAAATTTGTCTGCCAAAAACAGTGGGTGGTTTAGGTCTCCCTAACCTACGAATATGGAACATAACAATGCACCTCCGGCTTATTTGGCTTCTTTTTGATATGAGAGACTCTCTTTGGGTTGCTTGGATCCACCGCAATAGGATGAGACACGCTAATTTCTGGAATGTTCGGCAGCTCCTCAACTCTCCTGGATTTGGAAGACTTTACTTACACTAAGGCCACTGGCTAAGCGTTTCATTCATTGTAGGATTGGAAATGGGAGAACAGCAAGCTACTGGTTTGACCACTGGAGCAGGTTAGGCCCTCTTCTGGATTACATTGGACAATCGGGACCTCAACTTACAGGTATCCATGAGGATGCTTGCGTCGCTGACGGGTATGTAACTGGTTCTTAGATCGTGACAAGTTCTATTGGTACATCGAAGGTTCCCTATCAACGAAATTCTCCACCAAAACAACATGGGAGGAGATCAGGCCAAAAGAACCTTTCAAACCTTGGGCTAAAATGGTTCGGTATAAAGGATGCTCTCCTAAGCACGCCTACACCTTCTGGGTTTCACACTTAGACAGGCTCCCAGTTATGGCAAGACTTGCAACATGGGGAAACAATATTCAACCAACCTGTATTGTCTGTTGCAGATCACCGGAAACGAGAAACCACCTTCTACTTCATTGTGCCCTCAGTGACCGCCTTTGGAGAAAAGTTCTATCACGTTTGGGAATGCCGCAACAACGGTTCACAGCTTGGTCAGATCTTATGGAATGGCTTTCTACAAGAGGAGGCCCTTCAAACACAACGTTCAAGCGATTTGTCGCCCGGTCCGTGGTCTACCACATATGGAAGGAGAAAAATAGTAGGCTTCATGATATATCATGGTTTTTACCCATTTTTTACCATGATATAGGTCTGTTTTTATCAAGTCTTTTTGGTGTTTTCCTATTGTTTTAGAGTCTTTGTAGGTCAATGATCGATTGGAGCATAATGAGAGCTTTTGGGAGATTTTGGAGCATTGTGAAAAGAGAAGCCAAAGCGATGAACTCGGATTTAACATATTTTGCCTTGTGTCGATCGACACAATAGACTGTGTCGATCGACACACACATGTTTGACGAGAAGAAGACTGCAGAAAGGTCAGAAGTTCGGCACTCGTTGGAGAACTTTCAACCAATGGATCGACCTGGAAATTTTACACAAGATAGAGAATCAAGTTAGATTCTGTTACGAAGTTATTTGAGGTTATTCCAACGGTTAGATCGAAAGTTATGCAAGTTTTAATGACGACATATCAGCATGCCCTTAACCGATCGGTTCGCTGAAAAAAAAAGAAAATTGCAGTTTTTCCTATTTTGATTTGGTTTTGTCATAGAGATTGAACCAAAAACGTGATAGACCTATTTATTCTAGTTTTTAGCCATTGTTTACGAAGATCTAGTTTTTATTTTGAGACTTGAGAGAGAAGAGATTTGCAGAGCTTGTAGGAGATTTCAGACTTCCAGATTTCATCTTTTTCGAATCTCTGTATCACTTACTCTATCTCTTTTAAGCAATTTATTTCATTCATAATGTTTACTGCATCTATGTCTGAGTAGTTTGCTTGTTAGGTTTAGGGTTATTCAAAAGTTTGATGAGAAATTGTTAGGATTGAAACCCTGTTAGGATTTATCTTTATGTTCTTCATCTAGATTAGATTCTCTGTGGATTCGATCCCTAAGTACTACTACGATCTCTTAATTTGAAAGAGTAGCTCAGGGCAAATTTGAGCATATTACTTCACAACGCAACATCGACCTTACACGAGACCATATTCAAGCAAGTAGATCGAAACATCCGCTACTCGATTCTTGCTAGGATTAACCGGAAGTCATTCTGGAACCTACTCTCTCTGGTTCAGCTACGAGTAGTTGCTTATTTGGTTAGATTCTAATCTTTCACCCGGTTTCAACTAAGATTTTTTTTTTTGGGGCCTTTTGAGTTAATTGCTTCGCCGAGCACATTGTAACATGCCTTATTCCAGCTTTGGTATATCAAATTCACCTTTTATCAAAAAAAAAAAAACAAGAGAGACCTAATGTAAAAGTGTTTTTTATTCCAGATTTTCCACAGTATACATAACGAAATCAAAACTTGGGCCGATTAAACAGACCTAATTGAAAAACCTTTATGATATATCGTGTACCCACCTTTTAAAAAAAAAAAAACTTGTTTCCAAACTCTTCAATAATCTTAATTTGACCTATAATACAATAATAGCTCAAGAATATGAATGGTATGTTTTAATTATTTTTATGTGATATATGTTTAATATTTCATGAAATGTAATATATTATGAGATTTTATAAAATATAGAATGTTTATAAATTTTAACAAAATAAATTATATTTAAAATAAAATAATTTCAAATTTTTTTATTTTTTATTTTATTTTTAAAAAATCCCTTTTAAGAATCCAACAATGGAGGATAAAATTTGGTTTCAATTTATTTTAATGTTATATTTATTAATTAAAAATTGATGGAGGTGGTTTTACTTTTTGCTCAAAACACAACGCCATTTTATTAAGGGTAATTAGCATGTATAATACTTTATGTATTAATAATTAGGAATCTAACACTCCTAAATTAATAATTAGGTATCTAACATAACATGACAATTCTACCCTTATTCCAATTAACTTCCTTTCTCTAAGTTTTACCTTTTATTAATTGTAAAGCTTTTTACATTAAAAGAAAATTAAAACCCTAATCTCTAATCTATAATTTTCTCTCTGCCGTCATCTTCCTCCTTCTCCTCCCCCACGTGTCTTTCTTCTTCTTCTTTTTTCTTCATACCTTCTTCTTGTTGTTAAATCGATCTCATCATCATAATAATCATCATCTTCTTCTTCTTTATCTTTTTCTTATTCTTTCTTTTTTTCTTCTCTTCAACTCATCATCATCATCTTCTTCTTCTCCTCTTTTCTTATTTTCAATTTTTTCATTACCTGCTTCGTCGATCTCTAATGGTTTAGGGTTTCTTCGTCGGTCCAATTTTTTCATTAGGGATAGTTAGCTATAAGATCTACGTAGTTAACTATATCTACACAATACCCAATAATAGTCAACTATACTCAACACAAATATAGTTAGCTATAAGACCTACATATTTAACTATATCTATACAATACCCAGCAATAGTCAACTATACTTAACACATGGATAGTTAACTATAAGACTTACGTAGTTAACTATATATAATATATGCCAGTATAGTTGACTACTATATATAATATATACCAGTATAGTTGACTACTATAATATATCTGTATAGTTGACTACTATAATCTGAATGGAGATACAAAAATCTTCAATCAAGCTCATTCTGGATTTCTTGATGAACTACCCAGAATAAAAAAAAACATCAATCAAACTAATTAATGTCCCCTATTGAATACACGATCATAGTGAATATACTGCCTCCTTATTTTTTTACCCACTTTCCTTTTTAAATTTTTGCAGGGCAAAACCGTCCACTTTTTAATTCTCACTGCTATTTACCTAAATTTGATTAGCCTTATGTTAGTTACCTAATTATCTTAGCCTAAACTGATATTAAGCTAATTAACCCTTTTATTAAACTAGCACAGTTACGTCGAGTTTTTATTTTTTTTTAACGTCGAGTTTTAATTAAGTTTGACTAATTTTAATCCAAACTCGTAACGATAACAACAAACTCGTAACGATAACAATATAAATAGCCTCCTGTCATCATTCAAGATGTAACCCTAATTTGCTTTTTTCTTTTTCTTTTGGTGTATTCCTAAGTGGAAACCATGCCCTTTCCCAGAAGACTACCACCACCTCGTAAGATCCCTTGTCAATCGTTTGTTTGTTTGTTTTCAGACTTTGTCATGATCGAAGAATCGTTTAAATATGTTATATTTTTTTTTATGGATGCGTTGTCGCAGGGATTGGGACGGCAACCGTCTTCTGGCTCGCCGACAGTTGGCTCCCCTCTGAGTATAAGAAAGCTGGTTTTGTTGTTCAAGCTATGAGGTATGCTTTGTCTAAGCAGGGTCTTCGTTGTGACCGGATTATGGCTTGTTTTAATCCGACTTTGTTCCCGGATGATTTGCTGGAGCGATATCATTATACTGGAGTCTACACTGTTTACGCAAGTGATAGTGAACGTGAAAATCTTAAGGAAGTGTTAGCGAACCTTGTTTCAGAGGCATGGGATAAGCGTGGAGGCCGTTTTGTGGTAGTCACGAAATTGTCACAACACAATGAAATGGTCACTAGGGTTCTTGGTTCTTTGATACATAGAGGTTTCGATGTGATACTTGTAGTGCCTGTGGTGGATGAACCAAACAATTTTGGAATATACAAAGCTTCCAATGTTTCCACCTTAGAAGAGCCAGAACCAGAACCAGGGAGTAAATCATTACCAGTATGGGTTTGTCCACTCCTGTTTGATGAGGCATTACCAGTATATCCAAAGACTGCTGAAGAGGGATGTGAGCTAGAATTAGAGCGACAGCGGCGAAAGGCAGCGGGTGAGCAAGATGAAGATGAAGATGACAAGTATTTTATGCAGCTTCCCGCTCCCCAAATCACAACTTTCTCCATGCCCACCAGTAAGATATCTCTCTCTCGCTCAAAATTGTTTGTCTTTATCTCGATTAGATGAATAGTCATCCATCTGTTGTTACTGTAAACCTCTCAGGTGTCACTACATCCGTCTTCTGGGACGTGAAGGATTATCCAATCCCCCAGGGCCTTGACCCTGTTAAATTTTTTGAGAATATCAAGTCAGCTGTTTGTTCTTATGGTGACTTATCAATCTACGCCTATGGTGTTGCTGAGGACTTGGATTCCCTCCCGCCTAGCTATCTCCATGCCGGAATCACTTTCGTTAAAGGTGAGATTTGCCTTTACATTTTCTTTCTTTTACTTATAGAGAATGTCTCTAACTGTAATCTACATATCTCTTCCCTTGATTTATATATGTAGCTCCAGCAGACCAAGTGTCAAGAGCTACGGTGATGCTGGTGGACATTGTTTTGTGGTCAATGGACAATTCTTGGAGAAGACCTCCTTTGGTCTCAAATATCCTGGTGATCTCAAAAGACGACGTGAGATCTCCTGGCATGTTCGGGGCTGTCCTTGGAGGTTTGCAATTTCGACGATGTTGCAAAGTTTTCCTGGCACTGCCTCATGATGACCTCCAACCACCATCTAGTTATGAAAATTCTGTATTGCCTTGGGAAACTCTATCCGCTAGAGACTAACTTTTGGTCACAACTACCCCGTTGGTTCGACTCATTAATTTTAACCATCTTGACATGACTTTTCTTTTTCTTTTTCTTACAGTGTTATTATCAACTATTGCTTAAGTCCAAATGTGGCAATATATACCATCTTACTATAATTGCAAACGAAGAACTAAGATGCTTTATGGATAGCATAGAGTTTCGCCTTACAAAATCAGTACCTCTTTCTGGAGCTTAATCGATAACAGTTCGGACTTAGTTCCAAGATCGGAAAATGCTTTTCCTGTAGGTTCACCCTCACAATCTCCAAGAAAATGCTTTTCTTGAAAATATTTTACATGGTCTGGAAAATTATGCTTACCCTAAACATTTGCATTAGATCAGGAAGAAGAATAAGGCCATGTTCCATGGTGCTTCTTAATGCAAGTTCTTAAGGCAAAATAGATTAAAATTAAATAAAAATTGGTTATATTATTAAGAACCGATCCTTAATTAAAAGATTTAAGAAGTGGTTCTTAGGTGACACGTGTCACCCATTGATTCGGCGATGATTTTTTTGACAAGGAAAAAAATAATAAACACGCGTATAACGTTTATAAATTTTACCATTGGAGGAAATAATTTTTTGACTATGTTCGAATTCGAACAAGGAGAAACAAACAAAAGTTCTCATGTGGATTTCACGTATTCTACAGATATGCCTACAAATATCGCCAATATGATGGGCATTCGAACTCGACTTTGTGATAGAACAATGCATTAACAATTGAAAAATGATCTGGTTGAGCATATATGACAAAAATTTGGACCACGTCAAGATTAGAAATAAGTGTTTCTTTCCGTTTATAATTTAGAAATCTATATTTTAAATGTTTTTATGTCATGTATGTTTGAAATTTTATTAAATGCAATATATTTTCATTTTTTCAATGTACTATATTTATAAATTTTGAGAAAATAAATTCAACTTAAAATAAAATATTAATTTTTTTTTATTAAGACCTCCGGGGTTCTACCATTGGGTTACATTTACATTAAAACTTATTAAAAGAGTTCTTAAACTATTTGATCTAAAATATATAATAAAAAAATGGTTTAGAACCCCATGAGAGATTATCCTATTGAACATGCTCTAAGAACATGATTACCCATAGTAAATATGGGTAAATATAATGGGTTTTTATGAATTAAACTCATTTAATTAAATTAATATGGGCTAAAACCCATATTGACGCTTCTAAAAATGGGAACCATCTTTACGGTAACTCTCTCTGTCATCTCTCTATCGATCCCTCTCTCTGTATTTTTTAATCTGCTGAAATCTTCCTGTAGAGAATGAGTTCTCCTCACTGGTGGGTCTACAATTCATGTGGAAGCTAACGCCTGAAAACGGTGGATCAACACATCATCTTGCTCATGTTCCTTTGAAGGAATCTCCATTGACCGACTGTGGGGGACTGTGTGGCTACTTAGATATCCAGAAAAAGCTTGAGGATAGTGTATGTAAATCTATTGAGTGTGTTTTTCTGAATCTAAAAGTTTCATGGATGAGAGATCTAATGTGACATGGTAATCGCAGGGGGTATTTTCAGATTTGTTTGTGGTGAAGGGAACCAAAATTGGACATGAGAAGGTTTCAGTTCATCTGCTTGAGGCTCTTCTTACCCATATAGCTGATGAAATAGTGCTAACGGTAGCAGAGGCCATGTCACTTGAACCTCGTTCACCAGTTTATGTCCTTATGGGAGCTTCTTTCAGTTACACGTTGAAGGTCATGCGTGGGAATGTTCCTCAAGGTTTGTCTGCATCTTATAGATTAATTTTTGACTTTTTATTAATTTTTTTTTGAGTTATTCGATAACCTAGTGTTTGAAAGCTCAGGTTGTTTGATACACATGTCATATGAAAATAATGTGTAAAGCTACCTTTAAGCTTATTCTCATATTAACCATGGGATTATTTGCTTTAGGATGTCTCAGTGGTGTTTTATTTATATTCTAAATATAGCTTGAGAGTGAGTTTGACACGCTATGTTATGTTGCTTACTAGTCTCATTCTCGATTGGTTTACTGTTTATTGTATTTGCAGCTGTGCATCTACCATCATCACATCACAGATGGTCTGTGTTGAACTCTTCTGTTGCTCAAGTGGATCCTTTGATAGGTCTGACTAAAGGAGTAAGATTGTTTTACTCTACTTGTCTTTTCATGTTTTTTTTCCCTTTGTTATTCTGCCTTTGGACCATTATCCAAACCAAACATGGTATGAGTAATTCTTGTTAGTTCATGTTGCTTTTATGTGGTATATTTCTCTATTTCATTTTATGTTAGTAATTCCTACTAGTTCATTGTAATGGCCTTTAGCTACTCGTTTGAGTTGAGTTAATTAGAAAGGGATGATTTTTGTTTCTGTAAGTGTAAGCTGAGTCTGTATCAGAATTCCAACTAGGAGAAAGAAACAGAAGTTCACATGTGGATTTCACGTTTTCTACTTCTATGCCTACAAATAATGTCGATATGTTGGGCGTTCGAATTCGACTTCGTGATAGACAAATGCATGAACGGTTGAAAAATAATTTGATGGAGCATATATGGCAAAAATTTGGACATGATCAAGATTAAAACTGAGCGTTCTTTTCCGTTTATGATTTTTAAATCTATGTTTTAAATGTTTTTGTTTCATGTATGTTTCAAATTTCAAATTTTATTGAATGTACTATGTTATCAATTTTAAAAAAGTAAACTTTATTTAAAAAAAACACACAATTTCATAATTTTTTATTTTTTTAAAAATTCCTATATATTTACTACCTATAATCACAAAAAACATCAACAAATTAAATTGGGGTTCTAAAATACAATAAATATTATAAAATTCATATATTACCCCAACATATTACCCACCCATAATCATGCTCTAAGAACACCAATGGGAACAACTGATGCTAAGTCAGTCATGGTTCAATGCAGGGCTTTCTTTTCTTTCGCTGTTAATTCGTCTCCTATTAAGGACCTCCATAGCAGCAGCTGAATCAAACGCTTGGGACCTATATCTCGCACAGTTTGCAGCATAAAGCCTTGAAGCTTCCTTCGACACCTAAACTACAAACAATGAAATGATTTACCCAATAGTTAAGCACTAGATTAGTTTCCTCTACAGGAGAAAACAACAATTACTCTGGAAATAGTGACAAGTGTTTTTTTTTATAAAGAATAGTGAAGTGTTGACGTACAATAATCAAGCATCTTATATCAGAAAAGGAAGAACCTTTATGCTAAATAGGGGTGGGCACGGAGCGGATATCCGGTATCCGTGATCCGCTCCGTGAATAACGGATAGTTGTTTTTCCGATCCGATCCGATCCGTGAATTTTCGGATATCCGACTTTTTAAAAAATATCTGCGAATATCCGATCCGATCTGATATATATCAAATATCCGAATTTTTCTTTAAATATCCGCGGATATCCGATCCGATCCGTTATAATTTTAATTATTATTTAATTATTTAATCATAATAAATATTAAATACTTAACAAAAAATAAATAAATCTAATACAATTATTTCCATTTGTACATCTATAATAACAAAAAATAATAATTAATCATATACATTACATATAAATTTTATATTATAATATATGTAACGGATCGGATCGGATATTCGGTTTTTCTAAAATGATATTTGCGATTTGCTTTTTTTTTTACGGATAGTTAAATTTAGTATTTGTTTTGCTTTGAAATTTTACGGATATCCGTATTTTTCAGTTCGGATCAGAACGGATATCGAATCGAATCGGATCTAATGGATTTTTTGCCCAGCTTTAATGCTAAAAACAAGAGAGATAAGATGTGAGCTTAAAAGTCTTCTTCTTACCTGCTCTATTATTGCGAAAAGTGCGACTCTTTTGGCGATAAAGTAACCTCGTTTTCACACCTGATCCGGCGCCGGTCCCTGGCCTCCGTCGCCGTGAAGCCCAATGGCTAAGAAAAAGCTACCCCCCAAGCCTCTCCTTCCTCCATCTCAAACCCCTGCTCAAAATCGCCCTGGTAACGAACCTCTCTCAAAACTCCAAACCTCCACCTCTACGTTGTTACCTTGGGCCCTAACCCGATGCTGCAAGTTCCGGCTGTGACTGGTAGCCCGATTAAGGATCCGCCTCCGGGTCTCCCTGCTTCTGCTCCGTCACTGCCCTCGCTGCTCAACCCTGAAACAGAGCCTCTCTTTCCTGTTGAAACAGAGCATGGAGATCCAAAGCTCCCCTCTCAGACACCGCGATCTTCATCCCCCTTGCCAGCTCCGGTTAAGCAAGGTTCTTGGAGTGAGATTGTCACAGGTTCAAATCGGAAGATGAGAAGGAAAGGTGAATCTTTCCAACTCGAATCAGGTGAAAAGTGTGTGACCATACCGAATTCGGTCATTGAGAGCAACCGACACCGATGGACTGAATTTATTATAGCCCAATTCCATGGGAAACCTCCTTCCCCAGGAGCTCTTCACGCTATCGCAAATGGTATTTGGAGCAGTAAGTTGAGGAACATAACCGTTTACAAGTTATCGGCTAAAGCGTTCCTTTTACGAATTCCTTGCCCTGAGACACGCAATAGAGTTCTTTCCCAAGGCATGTGGCATATTGAGAAGCAGTCTATGTTTGTTGCGAAGTGGGAACCAGGACTACAACCTGAGGTACCAGCTCTTACCTCGGCTCCGGTCTGGTTAGAGTTTTGTCATGTACCTCCGCAGTTTTACTCTGAGGAAGGGCTGGAGCACATTGCAGGTTTAGTGGGAGATCCACTGTTTCTCCATCCGAACACTGCTAGCATGACGAACTTGGAAGTGGCCCGGGTATTTACAATTGTCAATCCTTCAAAAGTGCTGTCCGAGGCAGTGAATGTGAGGTTCGAATCAGGGCACGTCCAACGCGTTGAGGTCTCGAGTCTCTGGCCTCCGCCAACATGCGATTTCTGTAAGGAGGTGGGTCATAGCATAAAGCGATGCCCTACTGCTCCAATCTCTTGCACACTTTGTTACTCAACTGGACATGGAAAAAAGCACTGTTCTCGAAACAAGACAACCGGAAAAGTTCAAAAAAAAAAGAATTCGCTGTGATCATCGCTTCAGAGAAGGAAAAGGAAGTGATTGTATCACCTACTCAAATTGTTTGCAATCAGTCCAGTGGTACAATTGTGGTTGACATAGGTTTGGACAAGTTGAAACAGAATACGGTCATCATTACCCCTAACTCAGACTCGCCATATCAAGCGCAACCACAAGGCCCCTCTTCGCCTACTCAAGTTCAAAGCGACTCATCGGATGAGGATGTTGTTGCCCGGATTTTTGGCTCACCAGAGGAGGAGGACGACACCTCTTCCGTTAAGACTTCCTCGGATAAGGAAGAGAAACAGGGCAGTGAGGAGGATTCAGAGGATTCCGCTAGCTTCTCCATAGGAGTCTAAGAGGAGTAAAAAGAAGCGTCAAGCTGAATTGAAGTTGATTGCTGAGACAAGTACTCGCAAGCGTTATACTCTTAACCAGGGCAAAGTCCCCAAAAAACTCCATCTCTAATGATGGACACCTTTTGCTGAAATGTGAGAGGATTTAATAACTCTGTTCGGCGAAGAAATTTTAGAAAGTGGTTCAAGCTTTCAAAGGTGCTTTTTGGTAGTATTGTAGAGACTCGGGTGAAAAAACATAGGGCTAACAAAATAATTCATTCCTCCTTTTCGGGATGGAACGCGGTTACCAACTACGAATATGCTGTACATGGGAGAATTTGGGTTGTGTGGGATCAAGCTATCTCAGTTGTGGTCATATTCAAGTCGGCTCAAATGATCACTTGCATGGTAAAGCTCCCTCACATTGTGGATGGGATTGTGGTAACTTTTGTTTATGCAGTGAATTGCAAGTATGGGCGTAGAACTTTGTGGCAGGAGATAGATCAGATGGCAAATGCTTCTATGGTCCTTGACAAGCCTTGGATTGTTCTAGGGGATTTCAACCAATCTCTTGATCTAAGTGATGCTTCAACAGGGGGTTCTCGCATAACCAGTGGAATGCAAGAGCTGAGAGACTGTTTACTCTCTGCAAATCTCTTTGATCTCACTTTCAGGGGCCAACATTTTACTTGGTGGAACAACCAAGAAGATAACCCAATTGCCAAAAAGATTGACCGTATCCTCATCAACGATAAGTGGATTCTCACCTTCCCTTTCTCTTTTGGCCACTTTGGTGCGATGGAGTTTTCGGATCACAGCCCAAATTGTGTAACTTTTGGTGCCCAGAATGGAGGGAAGAAAAAGCCATTCAAGCTGGCAAATTTTCTCATGTATCACCCAGAGTTTGTGGTGACGGTTACCTCCACTTGGGAGCGACTTGCTTTTCACAGAACCTCAATGTTTGTCCTCTAAAAAAAGCTAAGGTTTTGTTAAATGGTTGATAAAATCCTTTAGCAGGGATCATTACTCGGATTTGGAAAAGAAAGTTGAGCGCACTTTCACTCAACTAAAGATCTGTCAAACTGACCTTATGGCCTCCCCATCTTCTGCTTCTGCAACTAGAGAGAAGAATGCCCACAAAGTTTGGTTTGAGCTAGCATTAGCAGAGGAGCGCTACTTGTGTCAGCGATCTCGGGTCTCTTGGCTTGCGTGCGGTGACTCCAACACCTCATTCTTTCATAAGATGGTGGCGTCGCGAAGGTCCATGAACCAAATCCATTACCTTATGGACAACTCTGGTCGCAGAATTGAGAATATTGATGAGCTCCAAAGCCATTGCATCGCCTACTACACCGCTTTGCTTGGGAATACGGCCGCTCCTCTTAACCAGGAAAACAAAGATTTGATACACTCCTTCGCTAAGTTCAAATGTAATCTCCAAATGCAGGAAATATTGGCCAAACAGATCACACATGAGGAGATTAAAGAAGAGTTCTTTGGCTTGCCGTCAACCAAGTCACCGGGTCCTGATGGTTATATAGCCGAGTTCTTTAAGAAGATGTGGACAGCCATTGGAATGGAGTTCACTAATGCTGTTAGCGAATTATTTTCATCTGGAAGAATCCTTACGCAATGAAACAGCACCGCCATCTCTCTGGTTCCTAAGAAGCCGAATGCAGATACAATCTCTGATTTTCGCCCTATATCATGCTGCAATGTTCTATATAAAGTGATATCCAAGTTGCTAGCCCATAGATTGGAGCGAATTCTTCCTCAATGGATCTCCCTTTCTCAATCGGCTTTTGTTAAGGAAAGGCTCCTTATGGAAAACGTTATATTGGCTACTGAACTTGTGCAGGGGTTTGGGCAACAACATGTTTCCAAGAGGGGGGTTTTAAAAGTGGACTTACGCAAGGCTTTTGATACGATGGGGTGGGAATACATTTTGGAGGTTCTTGCAGCGGCTGAGGTTCCCAATAATTATGTGAACTGGGTCAAACAATGTCTGACTACTACTAGCTTCTCAGTAAACGTGAATGGCAGTTTGTGTGGTTACTTTAAGGGAACAAGAGGTTTGCGACATGGTGATCCTCTATCGCCATCTCTCTTTGTGATTGCAATGGAAGCCCTCTCGCGTCTTCTGGAGGATAAGTTTACCGATGGTTCTATTGGCTACCATCCTAAGGCCAAGGATATGGGAATTTCAAGCCTTGCCTTTGCTGACGACCTTATGATCTTCTATGATGGTAAGCCATCATCTCTATCTCAGATAATTGATGTTCTCTCTAAGTTTATACTGTTTTCAGGACTTGAGATGAATAGGGAGAAGTCGGCGGTCTATACTGCAGGGCTTGAAGATATTGAGTCAGAAGAAACTGAGGCCTTTAGATTTGCTAACGATACCTTTCCATTCAGATACTTGGGGCTACCACTACAGCACCGGAAGCTACGCAAACAGGACTATACTCCGCTTTTGGACCAAATCAAATCAAGGTTTAATCATTGGGCTACGGAAAAACCTATCTTTTGCTGGAAGGTTGCAGTTGATTTCTTCGGTCATCTATAGCACCCTGAACTTTTGGTTCTCTGCGTTTCTGATACCGACAAACTGTCTCAAGGTCGTTGAGCAGTTGTGCAATAGATTTCTCTGGTCTGGGGATATTGGAAAAAAGGGAGGGGTAAAAGTCTCTTGGAAACAAATTTGTCTGCCAAAAACAGTGGGTGGTTTGGGTCTCCGTAACCTACGAATATGGAACATAACAATGCACAAATCTAGTATGTTTAATATTTCATAAAATGCAATATATTATGAGATTTTATAAAATATAGTATGTTTATAAATTTTAACAAAATAAATTATATTTAAAATAAAATAATTTCAAATTTTTTTATTTTTTATTTTATTTTTAAAAAATCCCTTTTAAGAATCCAACAATGGAGGATAAAATTTGGTTCTTAATTTATTTTAATGTTATATTTATTAATTAAAAATTGATGGAGGTGATTTTACTTTTTGCTCAAAACACAACGCCGTTTTATTAAACTAGCACAGTTACGTCGAGTTTTTTTTTTTTTTAACGTCGAGTTTTAATTAAGTTTGACTAATTTTAATCCAAAATAATTCCGTTTTATAGAAGCCCAAACTCGTAACGATAACAATATAAATAGCCTCCTGTCATCATTCAAGATGTAACCCTAATTTGCTTTTTTTTTTTCTTTTGGTGTATTCCTCTCAAGTGGAAACCATGCCCTTTCCCAGAAGACTACCACTACCTCGTAAGATCCCTTGTCAATCGTTTGTTTGTTTGTTTTCAGACTTTGTCATGATCGAAGAATCGTTTAAATATGTTATTTTTTTTATTTATGGATGCGTTGTCGCAGGGATTGGGACGGCAACCGTCTTCTGGCTCGCCGACAGTTGGCTCCCCTCTGAGTATAAGAAAGCTGGTTTTGTTGTTCAAGCTATGAGGTATGCTTTATCTAAGCAGGGTCTTCGTTGTGACCGGATTATGGCTTCTTTTAATCCGACTTTGTTCCCGGATGATTTGCTGGAGCGATATCATTATACTGGAGTCTACACTGTTTACGCAAGGGATGGTGAACGTGAAAATCTTAAGGAAATGTTAGCGAAACTTGTTTCAGAGGCACGGCGTGGAGGCCGTTTTGTGGTAGTCACGAAGTTGTCACAACACACTGAAATGGTCACTAGGGTTATTGGTTCTTTGATACATAGAGGTTTCAATGTGTTACTTGTAGTGCCTGAAGTGAATGAACCAAACAATTTTGGAATATGCAGAGCTTCCAATGTTTCCACCTTAGAAGAGCCAGAACCAGAACCAGGGAGTAAATCATTACCAGTATGGGTTTGTCCACTCCTGTTTGATGAGGCATTACCAGTATATCCAAAGACTGCTGAAGAGGGATGTGAGCTAGAATTAGAGCGACAGCGGCGAAAGGCAGCGGGTGAGCAAGATGAAGATGAAGATGACAAGTATTTTATGCAGCTTCCCGCTCCCCAAATCACAACTTTCTCCATGCCCACCAGTAAGATATCTCTCTCTCGCTCAAAATTGTTTGTCTTTATCTCGATTAGATGAATAGTCATCCATCTGTTGTTACTGTAAACCTCTCAGGTGTCACTACATCCGTCTTCTGGGACGTGAAGGATTATCCAATCCCCCAGGGCCTTGACCCTGATAAATTTTTTGAGAATATCAAGTCAGCTGTTTGTTCTTCTGGTGACTTATCAATATACGCCTACGGTGTTGCTGAAGACTTGGATTCCCTCCCGCCTAGCTATCTCCATGCCGGAATCACTTTCGTTAAAGGTGAGATTTGCCTTTACATTTTCTTTCTTTTACTTATAGAGAATGTCTCTAACTGTAATCTACATATCTCTTCCCTTGATTTATATATGTAGCTCCAGCAGACCAAGTGTCAAGAGCTACGGTGATGCTGGTGGACATTGTTTTGTGGTCAATGGACAATTCTTGGAGAAGACCTCCTTTGGTCTCAAATATCCTGGTGATCTCAAAAGACGACGTGAGATCTCCTGGCATGTTCAGGGTTGTCCTTGGAGGTTTGGGATGTCGACAATGTTGCAAAGTTTTCCTGGCACTGCCTCATGATGACCTCCGACCACCACCTAGTTATGAAATTTCTGTATTGCGTTGGGAAACTCCATCCGCTAGAGAAAAGAAGCGGAAGACCAGAGAGGAGGAAGACACTGTTTCTGCTTCTCATGGCTAACTTTTGGTCACAAATAAATACTTCTTGGTTTGACTTTTATTTTAATGTTTCATCTTTTCTTTTTTTTTTCGTTCAAATGATTTGCTGTTTGTTGTTCCGTTAAACTCTGTCTTTGGTTCACTTGGTTTGCTGATCTCCTCTGTGATCTACAGCACTGTGAACTTTTGGATCTCAGTCTTTATCTTGCATTAGAGCTATCGAGAGTTTATGTAACCATTATCTTTGGTCACAAAGAAATCTGGGGTCAAAGTTTCTTGGAAGAATGTTTGCCTACCTAAAGATGAAGGTGGTTTAGGCCTAAGGAACATTGGAATTTGGAACAAAACTCTCACTTTAAAGTTGATCAATGCGTCAAGTACTGTTGCAGATGCTTGTTGCTCTACAGGCTGGTATTTGCCTACTTGTAGAACAAGGAATTTGGCTCTAGCAACTCTGAGGACAAAGCTCATGGAAACTACTCCACCCAATTTGTCTCTTGGCCCAGACTCTTACTATTGGTACACTAATAGCTCCGACCAACAGAGCAGTACCAGCCATGGTCGAAAGTGGTGTGGTTCAAAGGCTTTATTCCCAAGCACGCTTTCACATTTTGGGTAGATTGTCTTCTTGTTCGGTCAAGGCTTGTCTCTTGGGGGTATTGACACTCCAATTTCATCTTGTATTTGCAACCAGCAAGCGGAAACTAGTTTCAGTTCTCAGGTTTGGGCTCATGTTCTCAGACGGCTCGGTCAACCTCGCAGACTGGACTAGTTTATTTAACAGTAATTTATATTTCTTTGTTTTCTTTTTTGAAATGAAGTATCAATCTTGAAATTTAAAGGTAAGTAAATATTAGGGGGAACACAATCATAAAGAAAGGGAGGAAGTCGAAGCGGTCGAAGTTCTTATCGCTCCCTAAAAACAACATAAAGCGACGAAAACCCTAAAAGGAAGTGCAGCAACGGCGACAAGTGAAGTAGTAGTAGAAGAGTTTTTGTCTCATCTCTCTCTCTCTCTCTCTCTCTCTCTCTCGACCTCTGTTTGGATGGCACCGGAGAATCAGACCGAAATGATCAAGAACCCTCCTGTGGCTTCTTCGACTGAAGAGGAAGAAGAAGCGTCTGGTTCGGAAGAAGAAGAATCTGGTTCTTCCGATGATGACGACGACCAAATAAGTGACTCAAGTGTTGATGCCAAAAATGTCGGAGATCCTTGGCTCTGCGTCGGTTTCCGTTCCGACATTTTTGGTAGCAACACTTGAGTCACTTATTTGGTCGTCATCATCGGAAAGAAAGAAAGAAACAATCGGCTTCAAAATGGCTCCGCTATCTCTGATTTGGAAGTCTTCAAGCAAATTGACAGATGCATCAAAGACATCATTATTGCTCGCATATATCGTAAGTCTTTCAGGAACCTCTCTCTATCTGGTTCTTGTTTGAATAGTTGACTAGCATCCTTTGAGATTTGTTATTTCTCTAATCACTCTTCTCATTAGCGGGGGATGTGTCACGGAGCGGAAAAGCTTTCTCTTCGACATGTGTCGATCCTTTTCTTTTAGAGAACAAACGTATGAATTGTCTTTTATTTATTTATTTTTGAACATGTTAGAGGGTATAGTTGAAACCCAAAAACCAAACAAGAATCTTCATCTTTCAAGAACAAGGAGTATGAGAAGGAGTATAAGGCTAAAAAGGTGGAGAAGGCCGAGAGGTACAAGGTGTGGCAGGAGAGGCGCCGCCTGGCTGAAGACTTTGTTCAGCCAAGAGGAATAGTCTTGCCAAAGAACGAGGCCGAGAGGCAGAAGTTGTGGGAGGAGGCGCAAAGCCGAATTGAAGAGCTTGCTCAGTCAAAGAAGGCGGACAAGATGTGGGAGGAGAGGCTCCGCAAGCTTGAAGACCTTGTTCAGGGAAGCGGAAAAGTCTCTGTTTAGTAGTTGTTCCCGGAGAAGAGAAGCCATTTACAGAGATGTCTTGACTGTGTTTGGTTTAGGTTCGGTTCCGGTTCAGTCTAGTATTAGTATTGATTTAGTTTTCCTGTTTAGCCGATGTATGATCTTTCTATACATCGAATTCTCCACGAATTACATCAAATAATCTTTATGCAAACATCAAACATCAATATTATTACAAAGTACTTTCTCTAAGAAATAAAATAATATACAAAGTAATACTAGATCGTAAGTAAATCTATAACTACAGACTTCAACGACCATTAGCTTGTTTTAAATATGATTATATTTGCTTGGAATGATTGTCTCTACCAAATGAATAAGTACCAAACTAATAGTAATATTTGTAGCCCATTATGATTCTATAACGTAACACACACTTCAAAAAAAAAAATCAATAGATCTAGAGTGGTTAAAACCTAGGTTCTGAGCAGGAAAGGTAGTAAATTTTAGGCTTTGATGAGCAGAAATCACTAGTCTATATATTGGTTTACATGTGTGTTTACATGGATCCTTTCTCGATGATTCATATACATGGATCCTTTCTCGATGATTCATACTCATCCTTAAGTTAGATAATCATGGTATTTGGAGATTTCGGATCTAGTTTAGGGTTTCTAACTCTATGCATTTTCTGTTTGCGATTTACGATTTGAGTTTTTAGGGAGCTGAGAGAAGAGATGGATTTTTCCCGCATTCAAAATCATCTCTTTCCCCCGATATTTTTGTTCGTGTAAACCATTTTTCCATGTGTCTTGGAGAATGCCCATGTTCAACATACGATAGTATATTTGTAATCCATTATGATTCTATAACGTAACACACTTAGAACAAAAGGATCGAGCAGCTTGGTGACACGTTTTCAACACGTTCCACATACAAAGCGATTTCACAAAACTGAAGGATTATTCAAACAATTTTTGTTTTAAACAAGAAATTGAAGTATAGGTCCATAATCTCTTCGAAATAAGGAAAAAACATGTTAATATTAGTATTATTCCCGTTGCCAATGCTTAAATTCGGAATGTTTTTTACTTCTTTTTTTAAAGATTTTAATTGATTCGATGGTTAAACTATTAATGCCCATATGCAAATCGCGAAAAACACAACAACGAAAATGAAAATAATTCCAAGGAAGTAATTTTCCAATTAGTAGATGACATCTTTTTTACGTGTTGATTTTTTTTTTTTTCACAAAACTAAAATTTTAAATTTTAAATTAATTTTTATATTCTCTCATCCGTTATTTATACTTTCCGTTTATTTCTTGATTATTACCAGTTCAATATATAAATATGCTAATTTAATAAATTTAAAGAAAAAACTAGTGTATTTCTTGTTGTCGTGGAAAATCCTTTCTCTGGTCAAACGTAGAGAGAACCCCTAATCAAAACATTAACTTCTAAAGGTATAATTTTTATATTTCACAAAAAAAATAAAAATTAGTTCCAACGTCGTCCATAATCACAATCCGGAAGATGTATAAAGACGAAAATGGGGCCAAGGAAGCATCCATCATGATGATAAAAATCGAACTAATTATTTGTTTTATTCCTTACCCAATATAACATTTTATTTTAAAAAGATACAAAAAATAGTCATATATACATTGACGTCTCTCGTTTACAGAAAAAGAAGACTTGTTCAAAGAGAGATCATCACAACATGGATCATCATCAACATTTCTTCTCTCTATGGTCATGTCCGTACGTTTTCAAGATCAAGAAACATTTCTTCGTCAGCTTTATTTTTCTACTTAGCCTCCTCATATTCTCGAGCGTCGTCATCGTCATCAATCTCTCCTCCTTCGAGCCCTTACTTCGTTTCGGATTGTTCTCTTCTTCTTCGTCGCAAAGCCTAACAAAAGATTGCGATTACTCAAAAGGAAGATGGGTTCGTCGAACATCATCATCGTCTCTTGGATTGTTATACGGAGAAGATTGTGGCTTTCTTGATCCTGGTTTTCGTTGTCGTAAGAATGGAAGAAAGGATTCTGGTTATCTCCAATGGCGATGGCAACCACATGGATGCGATCTTCCACGGTAAAACATTGTGCCACGTCATCATCACTCTACGTTTTCTTTTTAAACTGATTGATCTCCATAAAAGAGCATATTGTATGTGTTTCTTGCTTAGACCTTAAGTTATGATGATTCCATTGCAAAAAGCTTTAGTGCTACAAGCACTAGGGTTTAGGGTTACAAGTTAAATATATTCCTCTGACAAAAGAAAGTATACCATACAATTCACAGTCGACTTCTTTGTTTCTTGCAGTAGGGTCAAAGATTCATCAAGAAAAAAGTCTTGAAACTTGGTTTTAGTATATGTAACCAACCAAACGATCTTTTTTTTTTTTGTTGGTTAGATTTAACGCGAGTGATTTTCTGGAGAGGAGCCGGAACGGGAGGATAGTGTTCGTGGGAGATTCCATCGGAAGGAACCAGTGGGAGTCTCTCATGTGCATGCTTTCACAAGCAATACCAAATAAATCTGAAATTTATGAAGTAAATGGGAACCCTATAACTAAACACAAAGGCTTTCTCGCGATGCGATTCCCTCAGCAAAACCTCACAGTTGAGTATCACAGAACACCGTTCCTTGTTGTGATTGGCCGGCCACCGGAAAAATCACCGAAAGAGATCAAAACCACAGTGAGAGTCGACGAATTCAACTGGCAATCGAAACGATGGGTCGGTTCAGATGTTCTGGTCTTCAACACAGGGCACTGGTGGAACGAAGAGAAAACTGTTACATCGTAAGCGAAAACCCCCCAGCTTCTTTCAGATTTCAACATTCTCCACCTTTGTAATTGAGTTCCTGCTTTTTTTTTTGTGTGCAGAGGAAGCTATTTTGAGGAGGGAAGGAAAGTGAACAAGACAATGAGAGTAATGGAGGCATTTGCAAAGTCTTTGAAGACATGGAAGTCATGGGTTTTAAAGAGACTTGACCCTGACAAGAGTTATGTCTTCTTCAGAAGCTACTCCCCAGTGCACTACAGGTCAGATACAAAAATCAGACAAAAGTTGTTATATTATTATGGTCTTGAGAGAGACCAAGTGTTTTACGTAAACAAGAATCCTTGGATGTTGCAGAAATGGGACATGGAATTTGGGTGGTCTTTGTGACGCAGAGATAGAGCCTGAGACTGATAAAAGAAAGATGGAACCTGATGCGAGTCACAATAGATATATCTATGAAGCAATTGAGGAAATGAGATATCAACATAGTAAGGTTAAGTTTCTGAACATTACATATCTGACGGAGTTTAGGAAAGATGGTCATCCTTCTCGGTATCGAGAGCCGGGGACTCCTGTTGATGCTCCTCAGGACTGCAGCCACTGGTGCTTACCTGGCGTACCTGACACATGGAATGAGATTCTCTATGCGCAACTCTTGTCTATGAACTATAGAACAAAGTGAATTTTTGAGGTATAGACTGGTTTTTGCATCTTGATCTATTCATGATTCTGTTTCATCGATGCCTTCCTCAGGCTCTGTTTCATTTTGCATTTGTTTGACCTTCTCGAGCTGTCTCAATAGGTTCAACCTTTCAGGTCCGTATGTCGAAGGTATCTGAACAAAGACAGATTTCATCAACTTAATTGAAGAGAATTGAAGAAATATACAGAAGAGCATAAGCAAGTACAAAAGAAAGAATTACCAAGCCTGGCACATATCTCTGGATCGCAGCAAGCATTGCAGCGTGACCAACTGCTGTGACCTGTTTGACATAAGTATACTCAGATTAGTTCATAGACTCAATGTTAATGGTAAATGTAAATGTTACGGGATTTGTATAAAGAGCAACAATCAAAAGATCAGTATGAAGTTGTAGGGAACAGAAACACTTTTACGAGGATGAACAACCAATGTGAATGGAAATATGATATTGGTGAATTTGATAAACTTAGTTTATACTCACAGGTAGAAGCATAAGAACACCAATGGGAACAACTGATGCTAAGTCAGTCATGGTTCTACGCAGGGCTTTCTTTTCTTTCTCTGTTAATTCATCTCCTACTAGAGACCTCCGAAGTAGCTCCATAGCGGCAGCGGAATCAAACGCAAGAAGCTGAGTGCCCTGCCACACGTCCTGTCAAAATATCACCGTATAAGTGAAATGTTAGTAACTAAGTCATTAAGTAGATAAGTAGTGAAGGAAAAAGCCGATTATATAAAAGAAGGTGCATGTGCCATGAGGCTTGGAATGACATTCATACCGTGGTTGTTTCTTTAAGTTGGTCAAGAGTTTTCTCAATGACGTTTTCCTTCTTTGAGCTCTGAACCAACTGCACACCTTTCATACTACTGCTTGACTTAGGAGGATCTTCAGAGGTTCTTCCCTGCAGAACATGTCAAATTGATTGTCAGGAAACAAAGAGATAAGAGCTTGTACTCGTGAGACGATAGACGCGATAAAAATATTCAATTAACTTATAGGGAGTTGATCATCTGCAACCAAGTTGAAAACTTTAACAGTGAAAGAAAGAACAGAGCATAATATATATGGACTAAATTTTTCATTGAACTTGATGCTAATAAGTAATAACACAGAGATAGGGAAAAGAGAGAAAAAGAAACCACCACTATAAATGTAGGATCAACTGAGATAAGACCGTTAACAACCTCCATTTATAAGTAAGGTTGTATGTGGTATAGACCTACCATACAGGTTTTGGGTTGGAAACGAATTGATACTAAGACAAATCAGCTTAAATTCTTTTCAAATCATGGGTTGAATTCATCCATATAGGTTTGCATGGGAAGGGTACCCATAGGCGAGCAACTACTTAATCTAACTTAAATCCACATCCACCGTAAACACGTCATTCTCCTTTTCCTTTGGTTATACGTTCTTGTTTAAAATCGAGCAAATACATGCATTACTGAAACTAACTATTGAATATTTACTAATTGTGTAGAATCAAATCAAACATCTTGCAGCAAAGTCTGGTTGCTACTTACTAACCTCTTCATTTACTGACTCATCTGTACTTCCTTGGACCCGCTTCTCCAGCTCTATCAGTTCATTCCTTAGAAGTTCAAACCGATAGATCTCATTGGGTTCGGAATCCACGCTATCAACGTTTTCACTGGATCCCTCAATATATTCATCTGCCTGCATATTGTAAGAAAATCCTCAAACCTTTTACCATACTTAAAACTGAAAATGATTGGATTAAACACAGGATCTTCTCACTGAAGATCTAAAATATGCTTCACGATGCACATAAAATAAGAAATTAAAGCCTACCAATGGCTTGGGGGCAGGCTTCCTCCTTGGAGGGCGCTCAAAGAAACCCCAGAATCCACGATTCCTAGTAATGTAAATGCAAAACAAAAAAATAAGTTTCTGCAACCAGAAGAGAACAAAGGAGAACCTACATTTATAACTCAAACACACAAGAAATTATTAACTAAAAGAGCATGCAACATACTCTGTGCCTTGATCTACAGAATTATTTGAATTCTTTGTGCCTTTTCCTTTTAGATTCTGCCTTTGTTCCTCAGAGGACTCCTGAGAGTCACTGTCACCACCTCCCTGAGTGAACCATATGACGTTTTAGTCTTCCACACATGTTAAAGAAAACTAACTGCACTTTTCAATTATTTATTTCTCATATTATAAGCACCAATTAAGAACTGATGCCACACTTCGTAACAAGGGCTTAGATTGGGGTATGCTTTGGTCAGACTAGCACTTAGATATCAATCCTAACTGCATCAAAGGAAAAGTCTGCAATTACAACTAAATACCTCTTGCATGGAAGCTGCTTTAGCTCTGAAAGATGCCTCTAAAAATTCAGCCTCTTTCTTTAGCTTCCTTATCTTCTCTAGGTCAGAGCAAGCGGCTTTTATTTGTTCCTTTCCAGAGGATGAGCTTGATGCATTCAACTGCTGTAGCAAGCTTTCCAGTCTCACTAGAGCTTCATCTACACTCTCTAGAGCCTGATAAGTAAGTGCTGTTAGAATCTATCTTACATTTGATAGTCACGGAGTTCTAAAAAAAAAACTGGAATCAGATAGTGTACGGAAAAGTGAAGTGGTTTTTCATGACTAATTCATACAATACCTACCTTGTCAAATGAGTTTGACTCTCTATCAGTTGACAATGCATTCATGTCAAAACCTGCTTCTGCTACTGCCAAACTGCATCACACATTATCCAATTGCACACGGCCAATTTACTTCATAGTTAATTATAAGGCATGCTATATAGCAAGGATGCACAAGAAAGTGCACAGAGATGGATATATGAAGCATTCAAAGACGAATACACGACGGGTCTTTCTACACAATTTATCGCTCTTCATTAGCTTACCTTGATATCCCCAGTTCTTCCTTGCACTGAATTAACTTGTTGTGCCTAAAAATCGAGATTAAAAATCAATATGATTGTCAATTAATTCGTTTCTTATCCAAAAATTTGATAAACAACACGTTAGATACCCCTTGGATAGGAATTTTGCTGCCTTGACATTAGAAGGATTCTCTGGCCATTTGCTGTACTTAATAAAGCTCTGTAGCCAATAAGAGCAAACATTCAATATTTGAGGAAGGGCATCGTAATTAGGTGGTCCTTCTTGTCTGCTTTTATGCCCATGTGCTTGTTTGGCTGGCTGAGGGTCCTTTGGATAGAAAGGAAGCCACTCTAGTTCTTCACAGACAACCTACGCTATGATTTTCCATGATAAGATTTCAAAATTGCTAAAAGGATTCGACCAATGATGGTATGATTTATGCTTACCTCTACATACAACTGGTATGAACTGATGGCTGAAAGTTGAGGATATTGCAAGAGACTACCCCCAATGAAGTGCCTAAATTAAGAAGATAGCGAGTTTAAGTGGTAGGGTGGATTGAAGATTATGGCACGCAAACAGAAGAAAAGCAATGATTCACCTGACAAGGTCTTCCACAGGATTCTCCAGAGAATGAAAACCATTTGCAGCTAAAAAAGACTGGGTGCTCCTGCCTAAGGCAATGAAGAATCCAAAAATAGCTAAATCTCTTTCCAAAACCTGCAAGGCATCAGAAATATGTCATAAAAACTCCCAAGATATTTACATTCAACTACTCAACCACATTTTTTTACTGCACACTTTAACAATCTAAACACACTATGGGTCGTTACAAACTAAAATAAAAACGGACTTATGTTTTGATAAGTGCCACTAAATGAAGACCCCAGATAGTATCACTTACTTTCTGCCACTTTCTTACATTCTAAACAACACTTACAATAGACAACACAGTTAATGATATATCCAACAAATTCAACATGGAATTGGCTGTCCCAAATGAATCCAGACGAGCAACGACTTTCCCTATACTTGCACATAATTCTTGAATAATTTTAATATTAAAATGAGCTCACATGCACACACTGCACAGAGATGCTAAAAGCTCCTTAGATATGACCTCTGCGAGTCTCTATTCATTACCTCGATACTTTCAGACGTTGTCAATCTTGACCATATTTTCTCCCGATCAATAGCCCGCAGCAATTGGTTCTGTATAAGATCGACCCAGAAGACAACCTCATCTGTAGAGCAGTCACTTTTTACTCTGCATGCCGCTGCCCGGGGTCCAAAATGAACAAGAAATTCTCTGCGTAGACCAAGGCTTTTCATTGAATGATAGGCCTGGGGAAGTGGAACAAAGTCAACAAATTTGTCCATCAATCTTCCTGTTGTATCAGGAATCATCGAAAAGAAGGGCGGGCACGAAAGTTTTGTCGGGCCAAGTTTTGTGACTGCTGCGATGCAATTCAGCACAAGCATGAGAAGTGACACTTCAATCTCATTGCTTGCAGCTGAGGACTTGCCTTTGGCATAGCTGGAATGAAACATAAAGCATCATAACTTTCCAAAACGTCACAGTCAAACAAGCATTCCACAGAACTTGCTAATATAAAGAGAGTCAAAAGAAATGACATACGCAGAAGTGGCAGCAACAAATCGTTGGTCCCCCTCAAAACAATTCACAAAAGATGTCACCACAGAAGGAACTTGGTCAGACCAAAACCAATCATTGGCTTCAGGGTGACTGGAAGATAGTTTATCCCGCATCATACTATCAAGGGGAGCAGCTTGGCGTGATAAACTGCATGATTTGATTATTTAAACATTAAAAGTTAGTATAATCATGAAGTAACAATAAGGGATTATTAATTAGACAGCAACTGCTAGTTCTGGAAAGATTTCATTGGTGGTGAAAGGAAACTCTTTGAAAGACTATGTTGGGAATAAATATCAAATGAACACCACATAGAACTCAAACTAATACTTTGTTGCATTACACCACATAGAACTCAAACTAATACTTTGTTGCATTCTTTTTATAGGCAAGACCGAAAATATACTAGTTTAAGATAAGCTATCTCGAGATTCAGCCAGTAACAATTAGGTCAATGGAGGAGATGAGTTGGAAAGCCAAACAGCTAAAGTTCAAGTCGTATATTTCTCTGGATAAAGCTGTGTAAATAAACACAAACACAACAAACTGTTGAAAATTCCAATAACGCTGAATGCCATAGTTCTTAGGCATAAAGTAAGTCGTGCAGTACCTCCTTTGCACAAAGATATTAAGATCCTCGTCTCTGTTGTTTCCTCTAGATGAAACCTCATTTGCAGCTTGCAGTAAGGAATACACGGAAGCCTGAGAATGATGAACCAAAGATGAAATCAACTATTATAACTACACATATGACAAGAGTACTTCATGCAAACGAAATGTGCAATGGCAAGAGAATTTTTCTTCCACAAATATACATCTGTCCTGATAATATTACTAGTAACTAACTTTCAAATCCAGTTGCATACTGCCCTATCATGGTACCACGGGGGTGCAAACAAAAAGATACTGTAACCACTCGGATGCATTGATGGTAAATACGGAAGAGGACCTAAAGCGGTACATACCTGATAAGAAAATGTCTTAACCCATGCATTTCTATCCACTCCCAGCCAGGCTGCTGAAAACCATGGTAATTTGGAAGAGGAAATCTTCGTTTTAAGTGCCAGTTCAAAAGTTCTGGCAGCATCATGCAAAGACTGAATGAGTTCATCACAGTTATATTCATCTTGTAGTGATCCAGTGAGTTTGGCCCTCATCTCCTCAACATCATCATTAGCTCTTGACTGAGGAGTCCCGTTAACAGCCACTCCGTCTTCAGCAGACGCAAGGAGAAAAGGCTGCATTGTCCTCCGCGATTTATACCAACCTATCTTCTTGTTTCCAAACGATTTGCTATGAAGATAGTAGTTCTTGCTTTCCAGAACACCATAGGATACAAACAATCGGCTCCTTGAATTTCCCAAGCAGTTTGATATATAATCGAATTCTACCACCCTTCTACAGGAAATAAACGATCCAACGGACATCCGCGAAAGACAAGGGTTTGAAGAGCTACAAAGGCAAGATTAATGAATAAGAAGGCAATCAGTAAAAAGTGATAAAATGGGGATTACATTGTTTTCTTCCATATGCTTTGACATAATTCATCCACTTCGTTGTTTGAACCAATAAGCAACCAAATCTCTAACCAACCGAGACTCGCACACAACTACTAAATTTCTCAGAAGGAAGTGCAACAACAACTGAACTAAATATCAGTGAAAATAAACTTATTTTGAGCTCCTTCATGCTCTTCTTCATGCTGCTCAAATACTAAATATTCTAAAAATTTCCCTGATTTATCGGCAAATTTCATCCAAAAAGATAAGTCAATTCCGGATGTTACAAACTAACACATTCAACAACAATCGCTGAGGAACCCGAAGTTCATGCTAAGGAATTTCACGAAAAGGACCAAAAAATCGAAGATTCCCGAGACAAATTAGGAGGAGATAACTGTAAGCTTTGGGTTACCTTGACGATACAAGACCCAGCCGATGTAGCTTAACTTCCATCTACATGAAAAGCTAACAAAAATCAGCGGGAAGTCTTTTCTGGAATTTTGGTTAGTGAAGAAGAAGAAGAGAGAAAAATCCCTGGGCTCGTCGAATTGATGCTCAAGTCTGGGGGAGGGAGGAAAGGGATGATGACGTGGCACGACGAGGATCTTTATCCGTAGACGTGGAGGAGCGAGAATTCACTAAAATAAATAACCAGTTAAACTCAGCCACGTGTGGGATTTGGTTAGTTTTGTATCGGTTATTTTGGTTCGGTCGGTTATCTCGATTCGATTTTCGAACCGATTATTCTGAATTGACCAAACCCAACTCTTTAATACTCAAGTGAGTTAAAAATGGTTTTGTTGTGATAATTTCCATCCGCTTCAATTCCAAAAGATTAACAGATTATAAATAAGAGCGAGCAAGTAGAAAGCTAATACCGAAACTTGCCCATGTCTCTACACAAAAAAAAACATAACACTTTGAAAAGTACCGTAGCTTTCTCTCGATAAATCAGTAGCAGTATCCTGCATTTTGCTATTTTCGTTTCGGTTTGTCGCTTTTCACTGTTTCAGTTTCTGTGCTTACTACCACTGGCTCAGGTGGTCCTCTAGCTATTACAAGGCCACCACCAAAACTTTGCTTCGCTTTAGCGAAATCCACATATATAGCACGACCGTTTAATTGCTGGAAAAGAAACCGTTTTGTTACCAAGAAAAAATGATTTTAACAAGTGAAAGCATTAAGACAAATACATTATATACCCGTCCGTTCAGCTCTGTCAAAGCCTTCTGAGCTTCGTCATCTGAGGCAAATGTCACAAATCCGAAACCTTTCGATTTATCAGAGACTCTATCCATAATAATTTGGGCTGAGAGAAGCAAAAAGAAAACATCTCAAAAACTCTGATAATCCTCTGATGCGAACAAATGACTTGTATATTGTACTTAGTATACCTTCAACAACTTGGCCAAATTGGGAAAATGCTTCAGATAATCCTTGCTCGGTCGTGCAAAACGACAATCCTAGGAGAAAGAAGAAACATGGTTGATTGGGAGTTCAAGTATTATTGAAGATTGTAACTTCACAATGACCACCCCAAAAAAAACAACAGATTATTATTGGAATGTGCAGGAACTAAAAACAAACAGCCATTACAAAAATGATCAGAAAGTAGAAAATCATCAAGTCGAATAATCGATTTGCAATAAACCACCGAGGCTCAAAACCAGTAAGCCAACACCTAAAAGGCAACCGTTCAGAAGAAGAATAACCATGGCATTGGAGAGTAGGTTGCAGAATACTAATCTTAGAAACAAAAACAAAGTATAAAATCAAATCCATGAAGTATAAAAACTCGTAGAATAAGAGGCGTTTAAGAGTTACATACAATACAACAGTCAAGAAGCTAGCTACGATGATCATCCAAATTTTATTGAATTACAGTCTAAGAAATTTGCATCCATTGTTAACGAAGGCTTGAATTTGCATCCACTAAAACCCTAGCAACGATAAATGAAACCAAAAACCTCCAATTTCTAGCTAAGATAATCATTCAATCATCCTACAAATCAATTCCCCAGATATTGGATTGTATTCACTAAATCGGCAAAAGAGAGAAAGGGAGAATACCGCCAACATAGAGCTTGGAGGCAACGCCACGGCGTTGAGTAAAGAAACATGAGGCGGAGAAGTTTATAAGTCCGGCGGATTTCAGGTGCCGGCCACCGATCCTTACGAGCGCCGCCATTGAAATGATGTCGCGAGAGGACTGAGTGTAAAAAAACTGAAGAGACTATGAATAAGCATATTGTGAATCGGGTAACCGGGCCTGACCCGGTCCGAGCCCAACTCTTTTTTTTTTTCACCTGAAAATTTTCGGAATCAAGTTTTTTTTTCAGTAACACAAATCTGAATTTGGTTGTTTTTTGTATCGTTATTTATATCCGATACAAAAATTGGTGGCACATTCCCTATCTTAAGCATATAATTTCGAATTTTTACTATCGAAACAAGAAAAAGTGACAATTAACATCCATAAAATTTTCCTCATTTCAAAGATTAATAATACAAAACACAATATAGAGTATGAATGTTGTTTTGTATTTTTCCATATACACACAAATACAATATACCCTTCTTCCATATACAACCATCACACACAAGTACTAAAACCTTCGCAACGTTTCTTCTTGCGCTCAAAAGAGTCTGAATGTTGTTGTCTGACTTAGTGCCGTTTGAGAGAGACGCCGGAGATGACGATAAGAATGGCTATAAAGGCGACAGAGGCAAAAGCAGAGACAACTGCTCCACTCGTTTTCTGACAGAAATCTCCAAACTGTTGGCAGATAGCAAGCCAGTTTGTGTTCTGATTCCCGTTGTGTGCCAAATACACTATAGCCGCTGCCGCGGAAGCAGCCGCAGTGCTCAGAACCAGAGCCGCCTGTAGACATCAAAAAGAAAACAGAGTACTCTGTTATTACGGAAGCAACCATTGATACATTTGAGTTATAAACGGAGTATCAAGAGATTGAAGAATTGAGGAAGAAAAGTACAGTGTCAAGAACTAGCAAGAGGAGTCTCGGAGCGACGGCTAGAGGACGAATAATCGTGACGACTGAGAAGGGAAGAGACAGGACGAGGTAACCTGCGACTATTGCAACGGCAATCACAAAGAACCTGAAAGAGAAAAAAAATAGAAAATTAGATAAGTTCGTTTTGGAAGGAACACAAGATGAAAGAAGAAGCATAAGAAGAGATCATACTGGAAAGTTGGAAGATCATCGTAACTAGCTTGGAACTGTAAAAACTGAGTGAAGAAAGGGAGAGTCTCGTCACTAGTCCCCATTGTGGCAGCAGCAACTAAAGCAGCTATAATGGCTGCTAAACGGAGAAGGAAATCGAAGATGGAGAGGCCTCTCTTGTAACCTCCTGAGCCACTGTGGTCTCTGGCAAAACCGAGGAGAGGAGCTTTGCCTTTAATGGCTGAGCTAGACTCTGCAGGAACATCAACCGCGATGGAGTCGCTCTTCATCTTTTCTCCTTTTTGACTTTTGAAATTTCTTCTTGAAGGATTTGTTTGGGGAATAGTGTTGGATGCTTTTGCTTTGAGTATGATGGAATTAGGGGTTGGGGTTTATATAGGGTTTAGGTTTTGGTGGTGGACTTTATTAATAGTAACAATGGAGTAGAGAAAGAGTAGTTGTTGATATCTTTTCTCCAAGATGTGGAGTTGGCAACAAAATCATACAAGTCAACAAGTAATTAAAATAATAATAAGAACTGGATCATCACATTATTTATTATTATCATATCCCAAAAAAGTTCATAAACTTTATTCCAACTAATCAGTAAGATCAATATATCCAAGGAACTAACAAAATCCAAATGCTACTAGTTGAACCAATGAGCTAAGTATACGACCTTGAGTTATGATCCAATTTTCAAAAAGATTGCTCTAATTCCCAGCCTAGACATCATAATTTTGGTCTATATAGATAAGAGAAAGATACATTTACTCTGGAAAACTTGTTCATGCCTCAATTTTCCATCCACGTTCGGCCAGATCTTGAATCACACGCTTTGCAGCCTCTGCATTATCGTTAAGAGGAGAGTAACTCCACTTCTCAAACATCTTGAGATTTATGGAAATCCATGTAGAAGCTAATGTCAGGATTCACCAGAAAAAAAAAGAAAAAAAAAGAGAAACAGAAATTTGAATAGAGTTATCGAATTACATTTTCTTTGCCGGTTAAAGGTCGAACAGCTCCTCTTTCATGGAGGGTCTTCTGAAAGTCAGAGAATTTCCATGTACACCTTTCAGCACCCACAACATACACTGGTTTCCTGTGTCAAGAATGAAATTTCAATATCATCTGAAGAAATAAAGTCCAGACTGAGTAAAAGGAAAAGGCTGTTGTTGTCTTAAACATACCCTGTACTACATGCCTCGCTCAACATACTTACAGAGTCAGCAGTTATGATAAAAGCATCAGCCAAAGCTAGATGCCCCAAATGCGGATTAGGGTCTGAGAAATGGAAGAAGAGAAAGCATCAAACTTTATCACAGACAAGTTGGGAATAACAAAATTTGTTCACCTTTTCCGTCCCAAATGTAGACCTTGGAGTTAGAGCTCAGTTCTCTAGTTATGATTTCTGCAACCTGTAGAAAGATCAACAAAATATGATGACCAATTGCTCTGCACGATGGTGTATTCTAACTAGACACTTACTTACCTTCTTTGGTGTCCTTCTTGAGAAAGATATTCTGAGGCTTCCACAACTCCAGAGGATACTCTGAAGCATACCACACAATTGCTTAGCAAGATCAACGCCATACAGACAATTCCCTACAGTAAATTTAACCAAAAAAACACAGCAAGTTTAGTCACAGTTATAATGACAATTCAATAAACAAAACAAAAAAATGCAGAGGCACAATGTGTTTACTTGTAGGTCCTCCAATATTAACTACAACCAAGGGTTTAGATATCAAAGCAAAATCGTCCTTCCATTCCAAAGTAGCAGTTCTTAGAGTAGAAGAGTCAACGTTATGAAGAGCTCCAGTAGTGAGAAACTGGATTTCGGAAATAAAGCTTGTTACCAGCAACAAAATAACAATTACATGCCATCAAATCCCTTTTCATGAACATAGCAAAAGACACATACCACATTTCTACCTGGAGGTTCACGTGGAGTTACCCATGGCCTGAGAAAGAAAGGAATTTGCCTCTTCCCTTCAAGTGTTAGAGAATAGTAATCATGACGAGGTGTGATCACTAGATCAAATCTCTCGAGATGCGACCTTGGATGTTGCACCTGGAAAAACAGCAGACAGCTAACCAAATTTACTTATGCAGAAGTTAAAACTACACACAAAGGTACGAACGACAAGAAAACAAAGACCAAGAGGCCAAGATTTTGGCATTTGCAGATATAAATCACATGAAAAAAAACTGCCAAAACCATCATACCAAAGAAAAGGCCATAGAAAGTAGATTTTTAAAAGGACGAGACTTAACCTGAACAACAAAGACATATTCCATAGCTAGACGTCTTATGGAGCTTGCGACAGAAATAGTATCACGACCAGATGCCACCACTAACAACGGGCCATTCCTTAGTATAAGAGAGAAAAACCAAGAAACATAGCATCTCAAAGTTCAATATAAAAAAAATCGTAATGATCCATCAAGTGCCAAAAAAGTGAGCTTAGTCAAACACTCTTAAGTAGACAACCAGTGAGCTGATTCAAGATCACATCAAAAACTTGTTTTCATGAAGAAAAAAGAATCAAGCAGCTGAAAATTCAGCAAGACAAAACAATACTTGTCAAACGTACTACGAGCCATAGCAGCAATCTGCTTCGCATCAGCTACCTCAAACACATCCGTAATTCCTACAGCCATTTTCAGGACACAAAACACTGTCAACAATCTCTTGTTAGGTATTGGCTTCACTCAAATTGAATGATGATTAATTAACTTGGAAACAACTCTTAAGTGTGAATCGCAGTAACATTCAATAACAGAATCAAAGTTCTACCAGATCTTCTGCCTACAGAGAAATCGGATTCCTTAGCTTTAATGGAGAATCCGGCACAGATATTCCTGATAAAATGGCCAAGCCTCTTGCAAAGAGAGATAGAAAGCCAATGAAGCCACCTATTGATTCCTCCTCTTGGCCTAGCGACACTCTGAACAGTACAAATGGATACAGAAACACTTCATTTCTCCGATAGAGGAAATCGAAAAACGAAAAGTGTTTAGGAGAGAAGCGGAGATTACATAGTAGAGGTGGCGATCGAAGAGGCCTAAGGATCGAACAAGGCCGATGCACTGATTCTCCGCGCCGGCGCAGCCGTTTCCGATCACAATAGCTCGTTTCACTACGCCGGAAATACCTCCCTGGAAATTCTCCGATAAACCGATGACGGCCAGTTCCGGTGGCTGTGTTCGTCGCATCACAATTTAAAGGAGGAGAAGGTTGAGTGACACTGACGAGGATGCAGGGATTCTTCTTTGAAAATTGAAGAAGAAGTAGACCGAGACAAAATCCAACCAATAAGATTGAACCCGAAATTGAATGTGAAACTAATTGAAATCAGATTAAACCGAAAACCGACCTCAACCGGCAAAATAAAGGCTAGTGTTATTCTTTCTTGAGTTTCTTCTACAGTTTTTTTTTAAGTAGTTTTTTTTTTAACACTTGATTTTATTGAAACTAATTAACACATATTACATCATAAAAAGAGTTTGACAAATACAATTCAAAGAGAAACTAATGGTGTTTTTGGTACTGAAAAGAAAGTGAAGACAAACATTTTTTATTACATATTAGCGATATCAAACGATCTTGATTCCGAATCTAAAGTAAATAATTAGATGTTCTCGTATTCACAATAGCAGCCGAATTTCCAATATCATTTACGATAACACGACAACAATTCTTTTTAAATAGATTATCTCTTTCCATGATTGTCTTTACCAATTTTGTTCGGACATCCCCGTAAGACAAATTTGATATGCAAAATTTAAATCAGATAGATCTAGACCTGATGAAACCAAGCTCAAGAGAGAAAACCCAACAATATAACGAAATTGACCAAAAACAAAAACAAAATCCAAACGAAAAGGATAAGACACCAACTTACAAAAGCTTTAGAAGTTTACAAATTCTCCTCAAGTAGATATGTGACATAAAAAGGAAAGACAAAGGCTTTTGTAGTCAAACCACACCGTAGATCTATAGATACGGACCCGTGTTCTCTCCTTCGACCTCAAGACCCACCCATGACCGTGGTCAGAAACATCATAGTCTCCGCTTTACAATCGACGGGATATCACCAAAAAAAAAATGAAATAACCAAAAGAAAAACAAGTAGACGGGACGACCAGTGACTGAGCTAAATGAGCCATTGATCGCCGGTTGTTGACAACGACGAATCAAAAGAAGTTTTGACGGCGGCTGTCAAGACGAGAGACAAAACCCTATCAAATATGTTTCCAAACTAGTTTATTTGTCAGATCGTAGACTCAAACTCATGACCTCAAACTCTTTTTCAAATATCATTACCACTGCACCTACAAAAATGTTTTATTAAGTAGTTTAAGTTTTGAATAATTTTAAAATATAAATTTCTAAAAAATTATCAATATTCTATATGAATCGTTAAAATCATCATATGTTGTAAATATATTAATAAACTTCTAAACCAACTAAAAACAATTTCAAAATTGATGTTGATTACATGTTTTAAAGGTTACGTGTTGGATTCCTACAAAAAAAAAGGGTACGTGTTGGATTATTAGCATCTTTGAAACGAAATTACTTCACCAAATCATGAATATTAATACCACCATAATCTATGAGGAAAATAAGAAAGTCTTGGAAACAAAAACAAGAATTTAAACTAGGGCCTTGTTCTAGGGTTTCAAAATACTAGAACCGGCTCTAGGAAAATAAACAAAGAAACTTAAGGTAAAACGAATAATGCCACTACGGCACTTATTGCCGCTGCAATTGCTCCAAGAACAAATCCTGGTAAGTTTCCACCTCCAAACCAGTCATCGAACGATCCAGCTCCAAGTGATACCACCATTTGCGGTACAACAATTGCCAAATTTAAAACTCCTTGAGAAAGTCCTATAGAATTAACATTACAAAGAAAGATATATCAAAAACACGATTTAGTTTGATACTATGTTACAAAAGAATGTTGTTTCTTATTTAATACGTTTATGGTAATTTGTATATATATATATATATATATGGTGGATATGAAATCCATGAATAACTCAAGCTATGAACGGATTCCATAAGAAACATCAATCCAACAGTAAATGCTTTGGATTAAGTTAATCAATACTATAATTAAGTTGGTAGATACTATCATATCATCCTACAGTAAGTGCTTTGTATAATTTTGTAGATACAATTCAATTAGGGGAAAAAATAAATCTAAAAATATTTACTTTTTTTCCTTGTCAAGAAAGGAAAATTATTGGAAACAGATATCTCTCAATTAACTATATTTATTGTCACAAAATAGTTTTGTAACTTAAAAGTAAAAATAAGAAGTTTTTAAAAAATACCTTGGCCGGCGCCGGAGTGGCTTGATAATATCGAAGCTAGTGCAAACGGAGTACTGAAAGTAATCTATAACAATATAACACAACAAGGTCAATTATAACAAAAATAATTAATTAACCGATGGATCAATGATAATAATAACAAAAATTGGTATTTACCGCAAGAGGAATTCCAAGAATAGCAAAGAGAGATAATGCACCAGCTCTAATACCACTGGTCGGTCCGGCGAACGCACCGGCGGTTTTCCGGTGAGCCTCGGCCAACTTTGTAACCAAAACCGTAAAAGCCAAACACGCGGCGAGTATAAAATTCACAAAACCCCAAAGCCGTTTAGCTCCTCCCATTTTCCGACCAATCCATTCAACACCAAGAGACACAAAACCAAGAACTATTGCATTTAACATTAACCCTAACGCACCAACATGGACTCCTTCGTTATAAAGCTTCTTCATTTTAGAATCTCCTCCTGAATCTCCACCGTAAACTTCACGACCCATCCAATCAGTATCGAACAAAAGAAAAGGAAACCAAGCGATCCAGTTTAAAGCCGTGACGATCAGTAACATCCACATGGGACGTTTCATCACTTTAAAAGCTCCAAAGATCTCACCGAAGAACGGAGTTTTCTTGACCTCGTCGGAGTCATCAGCTTCTTTCTCCGGTGACCATTGCTTGTCTTTCACGTAACAGATCGACGTAATGGTCACAATGAGTAAGAGAGTTATGGAGAGGAAGAAACAGCTTTTGAGATTTGCACAATAGATATCGCAAGCTTTAGTCATCGTAAAAGGAAAAATTTTGTGAAGGTTCGTGTAGGAACCAGCCGCGTAACCCAAAATGTTTCCAACCGCCATAAAGAAAGAGAAAAGCGCGTTTGCGAGACGCGTTCTTTTAGCGTCTCCGGCTGATAAATCTCCAAGGAAAGCACGACATGGTCCTTGAAGTGTATTGTTAGCAACGTCAAGAAACCAAAACCCTAGACCAAAGAGTAATATGGCCCATGTCTTTGGAGTCTTGTCGAGTTTGTCTCCCATGATGTGACCAAGATCAGCTGCATATCCGATTAAGATAACGGCAACAGCGACGAGAACGGCTCCGGAGGCTATGAAAGGACGACGACGACCGAACCTAGAAGTGCAACGGTCGCTGTAGTAACCGACGATAGGTTGAACAATCATGCCGGAGACAGGACCACATAGCCATATGAGAGATGCCCATTTGTGTGGAATTCCGAGAAGTTGCACGTAAGGAGTCAGGAGAGAGAGTTGAAGAGCCCAACCAAACTGAATACCGGCGGCGATTGAAGCCACCGATACGATCTTTCTCAACGGCGAAGGCTGATCAGGATTCGGAGGCGGCGGAGACGGCGACGACTGTGTTTCTTGGAGGGCACTCATATTCGATTGTGTTGGTGATGGAGAGAAGATGAAAGAAATGAGTATAGGCAATGTGGAAAAGGAATGATATGTTTATATTAAAAGCTCTCGGATATATATTGAACTTTTCGGAGTGTTTTATAGAAATGAATATTCAGTTTGATTTGTATTGTAATCTATGTTTCAATAGTTTTGGAAAGTAGATACTGTATACTACTATGATATAACGCGTGTATTCCTTATTAATTAGATTTGTCATCATAATTACAAGAAAAACGTAATCAGCAAGAATTATCTATATAATCCATTCTAGGATTTAATCCATTCTGGTTAGTAATATCATAGTAGTATCTTTTATGTTTTCATTACGAATTTAATGCTTTCGATATCATTGTGACATGTAAATGGAACGGAGACGGATTGTCCCACCTTATAGTAAACAAAATTGTATGTATTTTTGTTATTATTCGGATAATCTTACAAATATCTTGTTTCGCAACACAATGTTAGTGAAACCAAATTTTCATTTCTACCATATAAATTTTGATAACACCATTGCCAAATTTAATAAACGCCTAGAAAAACACCTTTTTGATATGTTACAAAATAATATTGTTTCTTATTTATGTCATTTATGGTAAATTACGGTGGTGACAAGTGAAAACCCATAAATAATTGAAGACATGAACGGATATTCCGTTAAAATACCAATTCGTTAATACATAGTTTTTTTTTTCTTGATAAAGAACGTTTGTTAATAATACATAATGTTAAGTTAGATATTGTGGGCCTAAAAGAGATGGGCTTAAAGCCCAATAGTCAATAGACGTAAATGGAGATGGGCTAGGGTAAAAACAAGTATCCACTATATATTGCATCATCATCACTTCTCCATTTCCAAATCTCTCAAAATTAGGGTTTATGTTTTTTTTTTCAAACATGTATCGTTTTTTTTCTTTGGCGCAGCCCTTAAGATCGCCTTCCACAAACTCTCAATGGAAGCGTGTCGAGTCATAGCTGCGCTAAATCGAATTTTATATTGGGTTCTTGTGATTAGGGTTCTCCTAAGAACAAACCCGTCATTTTCCTTCCTGATTTTTTCAATTAGCCAGTGTCGATTTCGTTAATTAGAATCTGGAATCAAGGTCTTTTCTCAATGAACTCTTGAGATATCTAGTGTTTATCTTTTTATCTGCTTGAGATCTCAGCGTTTTGAGATCTCCAGATTCTAATTGGAGCCTGTAATCGTGCTTAATAATTGGGTCGGATACATATTTTATTGTTTTTTTTTTGGATTTGTTTTTCTCAAAACATTTAACGGCGAGAATGATGAATCGATTAGATGTGTGAATTTGGGGTAATTTCCTTGTTATGAGCTCAAAACTTTTTGAGGCATTTTCAAATTTCTGATTTCGCCGATTTTCAAACGAGTAAATTTTTTTTTTTGTGTGTGGTTATTATTATTGTTTTTGTTTATTGGAATGGTGGAAAATGAGGAAAATTAAACTCAACTGTGAATCATGATCCTCAAATTTAGCTTATTGATATTCTGATTCCGCCATTAAATACCATATTGTTTTGCTTTTATAATGTTTTTGATCTGATGAATATGAAGAAACAATCCTCTCTAATAATCTTGTTAACTATGATACATTGAGCTTTACACAAGTGTTTCAAATGCGATTTACTTTAATGAAAATTTGAAAGTTATGGTCTTTTATAAAGAAATAAAATTTTATCATATCTATGTTGAACATTATTTGTAGATTTAGATTGGTAGATAAGTGAACAAGTTTGAGGCTAGCATGGCTTAATTAAGTGGTGTAATCTAAAGGAACTAAAGAAGATGATCATGCATTGAAATCTCATTACTGGAAGTCACTAAATATCGAAGATATTTGTAGATTTATTAGCTTCAGTTTATCAAGGTTTCCAAACCAAACTGCTAGTTTCGCATTATGGGTTAAATAAAACAATTGACTTTTGGATTGATAATCGCCTAAACATGATTAAAGATGTTATTTAAAAAACTGAAGCTATCCAGATCCATGTCCTTGTATTTATATGCACGGTAACATATTATTACAATGACATAATAAAAGATTGAAGAGAAATGTAAGGCAATGCTCTCAATGTTTAAGGCATTTTTTAATCAATGGTATAATAATTAAAATAATCAAGTAAATTATAATAGTATTAACAATTTCTAATATTTAATGTGGCCTTATGCACTTTTACAAGCATTTGTTTGAAAGAAGAACTTGGAAATTGGAAGTAATCAAGCTGAGCAACAAAAATCAGTAATATCGAGACAAGTACCATAATAACATTCTACTTCTGGCCAGCACTGGTCGAGACTTCAGATTTTGGATATCGAAGCTCCCTGATGCATCCTTGGAACATGTTCGAAGGCCTGCTAATTAGATTGCAGTTTTTTCTGGTCATCTTATTATTGTTGAATGTATAAACATATTGTTCAATGTTCATAATTAATGAAAGTTTTGCTTTTAAAAAATTTAATTACTGAAATTATTAACTTAGTGAGGTTAAAATGGGCCATTTATTAGGCCCAAAACACAAAAATTTCAAAAAGTCGTTTTTAAATTAAAAAAAAAAAAAATCAAAGTAGTGAACCGAAACCAAAACACAAACCGTCTACATACCAAGACGCAAACCCGATTTTATATTTATTGGATTGTGGTTTAACGTCAAGCTTTACAAATATCGCCGGCGAGATTCGGATTGAGAAGAAAAAAAAAAAAAAAAAAGGAAAGAGATTGAATTTAGGGTTTATACTGAGGAGAAAGAAGAAGATTTCGAAGCTAAGGAGTGTAAAAGACAGAGAAGATGTCGTCGACTCTCCTCGAGCAAACTCGCTCCAATCACGAAGAGATTGAGAGATTGGAACGATTGATTGTGCAAGATCTACAGACCGAGCCTCCTTCGAGCAAGGACAGATTGGTTCAGGGTCACCGTGTCCGTCACATGATTCAGTCCATCATGCGTAGCACCGAGAAACTTGTAAGTTTTTCTTCTTCTCCTTAGTTCATTTGCTTTGGGTATTTATGGATTAGCAAAGACGCACTTCTGTTCTGTTTTTGATTGATTTTTCGGCTATGGAGTTGGAATTTAGGTTAGATTTTGAATCTTTTTTTTCTTTTTCCTTCTCAACAGGTTTTTCAATCTCTTTGAAGTGTGTGTTAAAATGGAGGATAAACTTCCGAGGTTGGTGTCGAATCTAGGGTCATATCATTGGTGTCTTTAGTGTGTATGTAGGGATTCTTAGTTCTGAGCTAAGCATGCTTCATTAGAAAAAACGGATGATTATTTCACAAGTCTGAGCAAAATGTGTTGATAAATGTCACTTTAGTCTTGACTCTAAATGACTTGTAGTTCTCATAATTAGATGCTTTGGATGAATACTAACCTTGATTCTTGTTGGCTCCTATAAGGTTGAAACTTATGAAGATAAGGATGCTGCAAGGGAAGATGAGATAGCAGCGCTTGGTGGCCAGACTGCGACGGGGATAAATCTGTATAGTGCATTTTATGATCGTTTGAAGGAGGTTTGTTTTCTACCCTTTTGTATCTTCCTTTGTCGTTTTTTTCCCGATAACTTGTCAGTGGTTATCTGTTCTAAGCATCTGGTTTTACTTTAAAATTCCTCTGGTAGTTTTTTTTCGTAAGATAGAATTAGCTAAATGTTGATGTTTGTTTTGTAATTTCATTTATTGTCTTAAACCAATACTGATGGAGAATTAAGAATCCTGTACAAAAACTCAGTGGAAGTGTGCTAGTTCTGTTCCATTAACAATTTTGGTTAGCTGTATAAGCTTTGATTTGGAGAATTTTATCAAACAGTGAAACTTTCACGGGGTAGATGGGGATTTATATCTAAGTATAGTGCAGGTCCATAATAAAATTCAAATGGATAGTTTTGATGTTTGTGATTGTCTTCGTGCATGAAATGTTTATCAATTGAATTCCTAGTCTTCTACCGCCGATGAAATGATCAGATATGCAACTGTCTAATTTATTTTCTAAACCTATAGATACGGGAATATCATAGAAAGTATCCTTCTGGACATCTTGTTGATTCTGGTGAGGACTATGAAGCACTCCTGAAGGAGGAACCAGTTATTGCATTCAGTGGAGAGGTAAATTTTGTTTCAATTTTATTGTTGCCATACAAAGATTTTCTTATTTGAGAACATTTCCTAGATACAATTTAACAGAGTATTATAAGCCTATTTGTCAGCATTACTGGCTTCATGGTAGTAGATAGAGTTTCTCCATTTGTTAAATCTTCTTGTGTGTCATGCAGGAAGGCCTTGGTCGGTACCTAGACTTGCATGATATGTATAACCAATACATCAACTCTAAATTTGGGGACAGGGTTGAATATTCTGCTTACCTTGATGTTTTTTCTCAACCACAGAAAATACCGCGTAAACTAAAGTTTTCAATGTAAGCATATCATTGATTTTTCTTCTACTTTGAAAGCCTCCATCTTTGTTTTTACCTGCAGCTGAATGCCTTTCATATTTGTCTTGCTATCTGCCTTTTAGGCAATACAGGAAGTATATGGAAGCTCTCCTAGGGTACTTAATTGACTTTTACCAGCGAACTGAGCCGTTGCAAGATCTTGACAGAATACTTTCCAAGGTTTAAGCTCCTCTTTTTCTTTCTCATTTATTGTGTTGAACTTGTTTCCTTATGGAATCTTATGCGAGCTTTGAAGTAATACTATTTACATAACTGGTATGTTATATGTTGTACATGTTTAAGAGTTCTCTTTTAGTTTCTAAGTACTTCTGCGTAGATGTTGGACTTTAATTAGCTCTAGCAACTAGTTGCTTTGTGAGTGTTCCATCACCCTAAATGATTATATATGTTTGGAATGTATATGGCGAACTAAATGTATATGGCCAACTGTAGAGATTTTTTATCCTCGTTAGGTTTTGAACCATATTATAGTTTGGCATTTTGGTAGTTCTTGTTTCTTCAATGCTGTGGATATAGTTTGATCTGATGCAACTAATATGTCGGTTTCTTGCAGGTTGAGACTGAGTTTGAAGAGCAATATGCAGATGGAAAAGTAGAAGGCTGGGAGAATCATGGTCAGGAAAATGAAGTTATTCCATCTCAGCATACTGTCATAGATCTTGATTACTACACCACAGTCGAGGAACTGATAGATGTGGGACCTGAAAAGCTGAAAGAGGTAATGACCATACTTCATGCTCATATATTCCCTGAAGCATATTTTCCCTAATTATGTCTTCTATGTCATTCAGGCGCTGGGGGCGTTAGGACTGAAAGTTGGTGGTACTCTGCAGCAGCGGGCCGAGAGACTTTTCCTGACAAAGGTTTGTACGCTTGCTAAAATCTCCTAGACATCTTGTTTCTACTTCGTATTACTAGTGCTATTGTTTTTGCTGGGGTTTGGTAGGGACATTTAGTGCTATGATAGATTGTTTGGTAGTTCAATTTAGTTCTTCATATAATATGAAAGTAAGGATTTTGTTAGCATATTTCCTGTAAATAGGGGTACAATTCTGTTTGAAGCTTGAGTTATTTACCTTGAGGTTATCTTATGCCTTTCAATTTCTGTGCAGCATACACCTTTGGAAATGCTGGATAAGAAACATTTTGCTAAAGCTCCACACAATGTGAAACAAAATGGAGATGCCAAAGCAACGCAGGAGTCCAACAGTGCTAAAGAGATTGCACTAACAGAGGCCAAAGTTAAGAAACTCTGCAGTTTACTTGATGAGGTTGGTTGATTGAAGTGCCTATTTACATTTTATTTTCCTCCCGTATATCTAGTTTTGTTTTTAACACAATTGTTGTCGCCATTTTATAGACAATCGAAAGGACAAAACAAAACGTCGTGAAGAAACAGGCCTTGACTTATGAAGAGATGGAGGAAGAACGTGAGGGTGAGGAAGCTCGTGCAGAATCAGAAAGTGATGACGAGGACGGTCAGATATACAATCCGCTGAAACTGCCAATGGGTTGGGATGGGAAGCCTATACCATACTGGCTCTACAAACTTCATGGCCTTAGCCAGGTATGACCATCGATGTGAAAAGGAAACAGAGACAAACTTACAAAATTTACAATCAAAATTTGTTATTGATCTCTTGCAGGAGTTTAAATGCGAGATATGTGGGAACCATAGCTACTGGGGAAGAAGGGCTTTTGAGAGACATTTTAAAGAATGGCAACACCAACACGGAATGCGTTGCCTAGGAATCCCTAACACAAAGAACTTCAACGAAATCACTTCGATTGAGGTATATATTATATCATCAAAGACTTTGTTGTATAGCTTAAAGCAGTAGTTGGGTCATTTGATTGATCTTTGTGATTGTTTTGGTTTGGTTTACAGGAAGCGAAAGAGTTGTGGAAGAGGATACAAGAGAGGCAAGGAGTGAACAAATGGAGACCAGAACTTGAAGAAGAATATGAAGATCGTGAAGGTAACATTTACAACAAGAAGACTTACTCTGATCTTCAACGTCAAGGTCTCATATGATTGATGACATTCTCAGGGTTATTTAGAGGCTCCTACTTAATGAAAATCTTCTCTCTACTGACTTTATATCACTTTAAATCAAATCTATTTTTCTGCTTTGTACAATCAAATTATTCATCATCTTTTTGTCAAGTATCGTCTCTCTTTTTTCATCTTTTTCCTACTTGAAACAGAATTTTGTTTTAGATAATGGTGTATGTTTTTATTTTAATCAAGTATTACAATCCATGATATGAAAATGTTTTTGTATGGACAGTAATGGCGAAATGTATGGATCATTTCGATGACAAAAATAAAATAAAAACGTTCACCACTACTCTTGTCTCAAATATGGTGCAACTCAAAAAGATTTATATAAGAACTATTGATTCTCTTGTGTTGACAACTACATGGTATTTTACATTTTACATTTTACATTTAAATTTTAGAATTATTTTAATTTACATCATATTATGCATAAAAAAAAAATTCTTTCAAATAAGCTAAAACAAAACTCCCTTTTGAGTTTTATTAGTTTCTGCAAGCATATAACATATACTGTATTTTTTTTTTTATCATTATACAATGTCTCTTGTAGTTTAAAAAAAAACCTGAACATACATTTTCATTTTAGATAGAAAAATAAAATAAAATAATACCTTTCTTGGCCAATTGGCTAAGATCAAGCGTAGTATTACAATCTTCTTCTTTTTTTAATTTAAAAATAAAATGATATGGGCTTTTCCTTTTTTATTCACAGTCCAACGGCAATTTTTTGGAGTAGTAAATAGAAATTCTCCGGTGCCAACGCATTCCAACTTCGTAGACTTATCTATCCACCGTTAGATCAAAAGCCTAATCATCTAACGGCTAAAAATAAAACCCCCAAAAATATGACCGTTGGAATTGAACCGTTGGCTCTTCTCCATAAGAATACGCTCTCTTCCTTTTCTTCATCATAATCTCAATTTCTCACAGACTCTTTACGAAGAGCAAAACCAATAACAAAGAACCAAGAAGAGGAAGATCTCAGTAGGAGGACGATAATGGCGACGAGAACAAACGTACCCGAACAAGTCAGAGGTTTGTTCCTTCCTTCGCGTCTTTTTTCTTCTTCTGGGTTTTCGTTGTTAATCCCGTTCTTAATTCTACGAAATCGATTTGATTTTTTCTGGGTATTGTTAGATTTGAAACTTAAAATCGTTGCTTTGTTGAATTCGTCGATTTTGATTCTGGGTTTTTGTTTTGATTTGATTCGTTTGACTCTAACTCGGTCTCGATTCAGATCTGATTTGAGTTGAATTGTGGTTTGAATCGTGTCGATTGGTTAAGATTCCGTATGAATTGAAGATCAGATCTTGATGGGTTTCTTTTGGATTATGTGAATTAGGTGTTCCCGTCGCTGAAGGATTAAAGATGCAGAACAAAAACGGAGCAGTGAAGAATCGTCGTGCTTTAGGTGACATCGGAAACCTAGTCTCTATTCCCGGAGTTCAAGGAGGCAAACCTCAGCCTCCGATTAACCGACCCATAACCCGAAGCTTCCGTGCTCAGCTATTAGCGAATGCCCAAAACGAGAGAAAACCAATCAATGGAGACAACAACAACAACAAGGCTCAAGTTCTTGTCCCAAAGAAACGACAACCTCTTGCTCCAAGAAACCCAGAGCCTCAGAGAGCGATTCCTAAGAAGAACCTTGTAATTAAGCAACAGGCTAAAGTGATTGAGACGAAGGAAGAGGAGAAGCCAAAGGAAGTAGCTGCAGTGTCACCGAAGAACAAGAAAGTGACATACTCGTCAGTTCTCAGTGCTAGGAGCAAAGCTGCGTGTGGTATAACCAACAAACCGAAGATTCTTGATATCGATGAATCTGACAAAGATAACCATTTGGCTGCAGTGGAGTATGTTGATGATATGTACTCTTACTATAAAGAAGTTGAGAAGGAGAGTCAGCCTCAGATGTATATGCACATTCAGACTGATATGAATGAGAAGATGAGAGCGATCTTGGTAGATTGGTTGCTTGAAGTTCACATCAAGTTTGAGCTTAACCCTGAAACTCTCTACCTTACTGTCAACATCATTGATCGCTTCCTCTCTGTGAAAGCTGTTCCTAAAAGAGAGTTGCAGCTACTTGGAATCAGTGCCTTGCTCATCGCTTCCAAGTATGAAGAAATCTGGCCACCTCAGGTACATAATTCTCTAACAATTTGATATGAGATAGTGATTGTGTTTATGTATATGTTGCTGATTTGGTGTTATCTGTGGCAATGTGTAGGTTAATGATCTGGTGTATGTGACTGACAATGCTTACAACAGCAAGCAGATTCTAGTGATGGAGAAAACCATCCTTGGAAACCTCGAATGGTACTTGACAGTCCCAACTCAATATGTCTTCCTTGTCCGCTTCATCAAAGCTTCGATGTCTGATCCAGAGGTAAGTGGATTTCTTGCTTAAAAGTTATGTTTTTATTTCAACCATTGAGATTGGAAAGAAACTGAGTTTGGTTTTGTTGTTGTGTTATGTAGATGGACAATATGGTTCACTTTCTTGCTGAGTTAGGGATGATGCATTATGACACATTGATGTTCTGTCCTTCCATGCTTGCTGCTTCGGCTGTTTACACTGCGAGATGCTCATTGAACAAGTCTCCTGCTTGGACTGATACATTGAAGTTCCACACCGGATACTCAGAATCTGAGATTATGTAAGAAGAGAAAACAAGTTTCAAATATCATCATCTGTTTAGTTTTTGTTTACTTCATTGTAGAAGAAACTAATATGGTTTGTTTTGTTGTTGTGTTATAGGGATTGCTCAAAGCTTCTAGCTTTCCTCCATTCGAGATGCGGAGAGAGCAGGTTACGTGCAGTGTACAAGAAGTACTCAAAGGCAGAGAATGGAGGAGTTGCTTTGGTTTCACCAGCCAAGTCTCTGTTGAGTGCTGCTGAATTGATGAAGAAGCCGGTTTCTGCTTAGTGACGATTTAGAGATACAGAAGAAGGAGTGTTCTTTCATCAGATTCCTCTCTGATTCGATTCTTAAAACTCTTATGTTTCTGCTTAGAGATGATTTAGACATAATAGGAGTGATTTCATCAGATCTCTCTCTGATTCAAATATTCGACTTCTTGTTATAAAACTCTATGTTTTGTGCTTTAAAGGTGGTTGTTAATGAATGAATTCTTTTTCCAGTGTTGTTTCCTATCACTTGTTTGGTAACTTTCTGGTGCAAAAAAAAAGAATAAAATTTAGTATTTCTTATGTTTTGATTGTTTCATGTTGCAACTTACTTTAATTGAGATCACAATAATAAATGAAAAAAAAAAGTGAAAAAATCAAGTCAACATAAATTAGCAAATGTTTTTTTTTTTTCCAAGTGCTAAAATGTATTCTATTAAAAACATAAGAAAAAAAAAGTACAAAGTCCATTGGCTTAGTGGCTAAGTTTTTTAGTTAATCTGGTGGAGTAAAATTCGGTTTAAAGTTAAAAATCCTGAAAAGTTTTCAAGTTTCTTGTGACAACAAAAAAAACGTGAATTTCAACAAGAAATTACGAACCTGCCACTAAGAGAATTTTTGACTAAACCGTGTTTTTTCGATCTCACGGGTTTGTTTGTTTGTCATGGAGAGCACGGAGCAGACGAGGAGCATCACCGGATCGATGCAGAGTCCTAGATCTCCGTCGTCGCAGCCGTATTTCTCAGTCTCCGTCACAGATCCTGTCAAATTAGGCAATGGCGTTCAATCTTACATCTCTTACCGAGTCATCACCAAGGTCTACATCCTTCTTCAACCACTCCTCCTTGATTCGTAACTAGGGTTTTTATGTTGAAATTAGGTTCGCTGATTTTGGGTTTCCATGTTGCGGAGCTCGAATTTGGGTTTATAGTTATGGGTTTCTGACGAATTGTTGAATTTTTTTCCGGTAGACTAACTTCCCGGAGTATCAAGGACCTGAGAAGATTGTTATCAGACGATACAGTGATTTCGTATGGTTACGTGATCGGCTTTTTGAGAAATACAAAGGCGTTTTCATTCCTCCACTTCCAGAGAAGAGTGCTGTAGGTAAATTAGCTAGCTTTGCACATTTTGGCTTTTCTAATTTGAATCATTTGGTCTATGCATAGTTGATCGCATTACGTAATTGAGTCGAAGATATGCAATCGTTGATGATATATACATCTCTATCTGTATAGTTGATTGATGGGTTTTCAGAGATTGTTGTATGTCAAAATTGTTAGTATACTTGTTAAGTTAGCTTAGCACTCAAATTTTCATAAGATCTTTAGTACAGTGGGATGAGTTTATTAATATTTGGGGATATGGTTATTAATACTCTTTTTTTTTGGCAGAAAAATTCCGCTTTAGTGCCGAATTTATTGAAATGAGACGAGCAGCGTTGGATATATTTGTTAATCGGATAGCATTACACCCTGAGCTTCAGCAGAGTGAGGATCTTAGGACCTTTTTGCAAGCAGATGAAGAGGTTGGATATCTGGACTTAACATCCCTGGAGATCGTTTTGGGTGTTTTACTTTCCTCCACATTATCTTCACTTAAGAATGTTCAGAAATTGCATTTATTGCCTCCCTGAGGGACTGCACTTTGCATTTTAGAAGCTTCTTGTCTTTGTTTGACAGTTTACTTTCTCTTCAGACAATGGAAAGATTCAGGTTTCAGGAAACTGGTATATTCAAGAAGAAGCCTGCAGATTTAATGCAAATGTTCAGGGTAAGCATAATTTTTCCTGACCATTTAAAAATATTTTCAACATCATACAAGAGCCAGTAACAGATACATAATGGGATGCTACTAGGAAGTTTAATATGAATTTTAGCTCGTGGAACAATTGCTGGACATAATATAGCATTATTCTCTGGCAGTAATTTATGGTTAAAATACCCAACAAGGTGTAACTTGGCATTTCTTGCCAATAATTCTTCACATTCTTGTAAGGTATAATAGCTATAAGAGTTGAAAGCTCCATTATGGCTACTTAGCTATATCATGGTTGGAAATCCATAATGCAAGACCAAGAATACTTAAATGCGGTCATAATAACTATATGTGGAATTTATTATTGATTTCCTGCACTCCATGCCTCGTGCTCTTTATTAACTTGGGGATGCTCCTTATCTTACTGCCATATCTGCATAATTTACAGGATGTGCAATCAAAAGTTAGTGACGCTGTCCTCGGAAAAGAAAAACCCGTCGAAGAAACTACTCCTGAATATGAGAAGCTTAAACACTACGTTTTTGAGCTCGAGAACCACTTAGCTGAGGCTCAGAAGCATGCATATCGCCTCGTCAAGAGGCATAGAGGTAAAGTCATAATTTACTCTATAAAAATTCTCTCATATATTTTATTCTTCCTTTCCAAATCACATGGATGAATCTTTAAAGTTTATGTTTTCTTGAACCTGATGGCAGAGTTGGGTCAGTCACTGTTGGATTTTGGCAAGGCCGTAAAACTTCTTGGGGCTTGTGAAGGCGAACCTACAGGAAAAGCATTTTCCGATCTTGGAACTAAATCCGAACTGTTATCAATTAAGCTCCAGAAAGAGGTAATAATTTTGTAAGATTAAACTCTATGGTAGGCATAAAGCATCTTTGTTCTTATTTTGCCATTTTAGTATGATATTGTGTATATATTGCCACATTTGCATTTAAGCTATTCTCCTACTGCTGTTATATCCTATTATTGATCTACCCTGCACTATTTGTAGGCTCAACAAGTCCTGATGAACTTTGAGGAACCCTTGAAGGACTATGTCCGTTATGTGCAATCGATTAAGGTGAGTTCTCTAGCTTTTTTGCCTTTAAGATTTCATTCTCTTGCTAGATTGCGTTTTACTGGTATGAAACTCTACCCTCTTGTTTCTGTTTTGTTTTGTGTGTTATCCAGGCGACAATAGCAGAACGAGGGACTGCTTTCAGGCAACATTGTGAATTGGCAGAAACAACAAAGTTGAAGGAAATAAATCTGTATGGTGGATTCTCTCCCGTATCTTTTGTCTGTCGATAAGATTGCCTCGGAACATTCTATAAATCTTCCTCTTCTATTGCAGTGACAAACTTATGCTCACACGTTCGGAAAAAGTAGGAGAAGCGGAGATCGAATACAGAGAGGTAACAACAACTCCAATTTTATCTTTGTAGTAATGATTTCTCTTGACCTTAGCTTTGTTTGATGCTTTGACTCGACAATGATGCAGATAAAAACAGAAAGCGAGGAAGCAACACAGAGATTTGAGAGGATAGTGAAGAGAATGAATGAGGAGATAGTGAGGTTCCAAGAACAGAAGACGGAGGAGATGGGAGTCGCGTTCCATCAGTTTGCCAATGGACAAGCTCGCTTAGCAAATGGTATCGCTGATGCCTGGAGAGCTCTTCTCCCCAAACTCGAAGCTGCGTCTTCTGTTTGAATCAAAACTTTTTGTGTGTGTATTGGTTTCTAACAAATATTCTGGTGGTTTTTTCAACTTCCAACTCTTTTAGTTTACTTCTCTCATTTCCTTCCACTTGTAAAAAAGATATATATGCATTCTTATAACTTTCAAGTTTAGACTACAATTCTCCAACTAACTTGAATGATTATATTTATGCCAAACGATTATGCAGTCTAATTAATAAATGATTAGTAAACTTGGCTCGTTTATTTCCACTTGTAAAGATATATATGCATTATCCATATGACTTTTAATTTTAGACTATAATCGTTGTTAATTTTGTTTCTATCGCTTTTAGTATTGTCTTCTTCTAATTTCAACAAATTGTTTGACCATAGAATCGTTTATGTCGAGAAAGAGAAAGAGGGGAAAAAAACATACCCATTATTTCTCTTAATTTGGCCGAGTCATAGAATTAACCTTTCAATTAATTACCCATCTAATTCACGTATATTAAATTAATTTGAACATTATTATGTCCGTGTCCACATGCATTAATTAGATCTAAATTAAGATTGATTTTATGGTGCTTATAAAATTGCAAAATTTAATATTTAAAATTATATTGTTTAAAGATTTTTTTAGAACATACTTTTATTTATAATTTAATCTAATTCCTTATTATTTTAACCACTTAAAAAATAAAGAAGCCGGTTTAGGATGCTCGCTATATCCATGAAGACCATCTTTTTCTGCTATCCATGTACATTTTGTACATCTGTGAAAATCTCTGGCCGCTCTGTAAATATCGAACACGCCTTTTTTTGTTTGTCCTTCGCTAAAACCACAAAAATAAAGTGTTGTATTCTGAAAATTTACGCGAAACTTCCAACCATACGATTCACCTTTTTTAAGAACATGAAAACCGAGATCGTTATCTCTAGATTTACAATGTACTCCAAGAAAATAGTCATTTTTATTTTGAATCATAAGAGTCGTAACAGGACCATGAATTGGAAATGGCTCTCCGTCTTGCTTGAGAGTTTCAGAACATTCCAAAGATATTACCATTATGAAAATAGTAAACGTTGAGCAAAAGATGGATATGATATTTTTCTTAGATGAATTCATCATGATGATTTGTTAGCGATGGTATTATCTTTTCAACAATTCATAGCTTATATCTATACAGTAGTAAGATAACATTTTTATAAATATCATTTATATTTATTTATTTTGAATTACCTAAATTAATCAATGAAAAAAACTTATAAAAAAAAAAGACTAGCACGTGTTCTAACATTAATCTTATATGTAATCAAACAAAATTTAAATTTGCTCCAAAATAAATCAAAATTATCAATATTTTTCTATTTAAAACCTAGCACGTGTTGTATGAGTAATCTCATACTCCCTCCGTTTCACAATATTTGTCATTCTAACTTTATTTTTTTGTTTTAAATTAGTTGTCATTTTACAATTTCAATACAAATTTATGACTAAATTTTCCATTTTTATCTCTAGTTTTAGGCTTATTAATTATTCATATCAAATAAAATATTGTATTTATTAGGGATAAAATAGATTTTTATAATGTTTTTTTAATATGTGTAAAATAACCTAGAATGACAACTATTTTGAAACAGGGAGTACTATATAATAAACAAAATCAAAAACATTAATATAAAAAAATTTCATATTTTTCTTTTAGAGGATTAGCACGTGTTCTAACAGTAATCTTATATATATAATTTTTTTTTCTCTCTTCTCATGAAAAGAAACACTTCATCTTCTACATTATTACCGTATCATTAATTATTTTAACTTTTTCTAATTATAATGTTAAATATTTATTTGTGTGATATTTCATAAAATAAAGAAAAATCAACAATAATCAATACAATATAAACCAATAAAGTCTCTCAAGAAGTCGACAAGTCAGCTTTCTTAATGATCCTGAAATTGACACATCATTAAAAATGCAAACCAATCGAAACATTTAAAATAATATACATCAGATAAGTTCCACATCAGCTATTTGGGTAACCTTTCTAATTTTTACCTCGCTCTGCCGCCAATATCTGAGGAAGACAAAACAGTTTTCTCATTCCTTCTCTTTGTATTCGCAGATAATCCTCAAAATTATTGATTATGGGAACGATTCTTGTTCTGCAGGAATTTTATTTGCAGATATTTACATATGTTTAAAGCTGAAGTTTGTGTATTCTGGGTTCAATGTTACTTGTTTGTGGTAATTAATGAAGTTAAATATTAATTGTAGCAAAGAGGTGGTGGCCCAGTGGTAACACAAGAGATTGGTTTCCTTGTGCCCCGGGTTCAAACCGTTTTTGGGACGGAGAGTTATTTTAAAATCGGAATATCCAAATAGTGTTTCCGGGTACCGAGGAGATTATGAACCAAAGGTTCAAAACTCCCACGGTTTATCAATCTTAGAAGATGATCGGTTCAAATTTGTACGTAAGCTTGGTAAAAAAAACTTAAGACAATAGAGTTCAACAGTGATGAAGGCGTTATCCTTTTCAGGCTTTTTTTATTACTTTTTTGAAACTTCCTTTTCAGATTTTCTTTGGGTTCAATGATATTTATTTCACTGGCTAGATGATTTAGCTATCTAATTGTGTCGAATGCTCAACGAGCTATGCGAAACTGAAAATTGGAGGAATATTTCAACACATATCACCATGCCTAGGATCTCATTAAGGGTATAGTTCATGGAATTCCATGAACCTTACTTCGAAGTAAGGTTAGAAATTATAATAGTTTGGGTGGCTTAGTTAAGTTTCAAATATTTGTACAAGTTTTCATATTTGACGGAATTTTTCTCGTTTACTTTTCTTAAATCATTCAAATCACTCTTACATAAAAAAAACAAATGGGCAAGAGACTGATAATTGTGGAGACGTGGAGTGATGACTAAGTGATAAAAGAATGTAGAAAAATTAAAGTGATGATGTTATACTTTAGATCTGTTTCCAGACTTTAGTTTAATGTGCATTTTGATATCCGTTACTAGTTTATTATATACTTTAATTTACCTTTTTGAGTTTTTTTTAGGTGGTTGTGTTATACCTTTTAGACCTGTTTCCAGGCTTTCAAAAAATTGTTGTGATTGATCCTGATTATAAGTTTTCATTACTTCCTCGGAATTGCCTTGGGCTAAGAAGCTTTAAGGCACTTGAAGCAATTACTCCGAGCCACAATATTTATATCTTTAAAAAAAAAAAAAAGACCGGCCCTGAACATCATTAACAATTTTTGGAGGCACAGCAATACGTGTGGTGTAATCCGTTTCATTTTCTACGTCCTTATTTTCACCAAGTATATGTTTATTTTACTGTATTGTTAATGATGTGTCACTCTGTTTTTTTTAAGGTTAATTAGGAAAATATTACTTTTGGGAGAAAAAATTAGGCAAATAACATGTCCAAAAATATATTTAGTTAAGTAGCAGAGAAACTTAAAAATATGACGAAATTGCCTTTACATTTATAATTAAGATAAAAAAATTCTCTAAAAACTTCTATTGATTCAATCTCTAAATAATTGCTTCTACGTTGTATCCCTACAAAAAATAGATTTGCGTTTCGCACTATTACTTTGGGAAAAAAGCAGTGAGAAGATGACAAAATAATATATATGTTATAACAGTTAACAATTTAGTAATATAATTAACTATTTTCGAAACTACTTATTAAATTGATGTGAGAACATAGTTAACTATTTTCAGTCAATTGATGTGAGAACATAGTTAGTTATTTTCAGAAAATAGTTATCAGTTTAAAATATAGTTGACTATTTTAAGAAAATAGTCATCAATTTAAAAATATAGTTAACTATTTTCAGAGCGTAGTTATCTATTTTACTAATTTTAGGACATAGTTGACTACTTGAAAATGATGTTGTAATAGTTATTTATTTAAACAAACATATTTGACTACATTCAGAACGTAATTACCTACTATAGTTTGTATAATGGAAAAAATAACATACATAGTTAACTATTATCAGAAAACATAGTTACCTATTATAATAGAAAAATAATATACATAGTTAACTATTATGAGAAACATATTTACCATTTTCGTATATATTAACTATGTTGACTTTAACGGCGGCTCAATTTGACCAAGAGAGGGGATGATGGTGAAGAGTTGAATAGAGGACAAAAAAAATCATTTTGATTTATGACTAGAGATTTCAATCCTTCTTATAAATTAAATATAAATAAGAGGAGAAAGAGGAGAAGAAGAAGAAGAATATGTTTACCAATAAAAAAAAAAGAGAAGAAGAAGAAGTGAATTAAAAAAAAAAGTGAGAGGAAGAAGAATAAGGACGACGGCGAGAGAAGAATGAGAGGAAGGAAGAAGAAGAATAAGACATGAAGAATGTTTAGATTAGGGTTTTAATTATTGTAATTTTTTAATGTAAAATGTTGTATAATTATATAAGGGTAAAATTGAGATTTTAAATACCCTAAATGCTAGTTATTATATTATGTTTTATCTTATGTTTTTTTAACACTGTTTTTTTATTATTATTATTCAATTACAAAATATGAGAATTGTTACATCGATGATTCTATAACGGACAAGCCTTCCGCCTTGATCCACGGCAGACGATTCTACTTTGCTCTATTAATCTACATCAATAATAATAAATCGTATTCTTTAGGGTTTGAACCCTAGACTTCCTGGTGTAGAAGTATTAATGAACTCTTGATCAAACCATTGGACAAATGAGGTTTCCACTATCTTATGTTAGATAGTAAATTAGTGGTGTAAAGGTTAATATCCTACCTAATTTCCATTTTTTTTTATCAATGTTGCTTGTATCTTAAATAAATTTGCATTATTTACACGATGGAAATAATGGAATCTTGACGGGATTTGAGGAACACAGATTATACCAAAGGTGGCTTACTCATAGTCATATCTTACAAAATTACATATTTTTAGTTAAGACAATTGGTTTGTTACTTTATAATAAAAATCTATTGGCACAATTGGTTATGTTGCATGCTAAGGTCAAGGGTTCGAACGTCCCATTCTTACAGTTTATTTGGAATAAAATCTGTTTTCAGAGCGGGTTACCAATTTGTAAATCTTCTTTTGCTCCTTTTTGGATTTTTGTCCATATAATGTAAAAAGAAGAAGATTAATAGAAGTTGACATGGATAGGTTCTTTAATTAGTTCTGACCTTCAGGGTTTAATCTATGCACTCACTCATGCAATCCAAGTGAAGCACATGACGTATGAGCAAAACTTCATATGTCTTTCTGTTTCTTTTAAAGGTGACTAAAGAGGATTTATGGTGACGTGAGTTGACTTAGAAACATAAGACGAAAGTCAATATGAATTAACTTGGTCAATAAATACCAAATTTGACGACAAAAAATAAAAATAAAAAATTCCAAATTTTGCTTAGTGTGTAGAAAGTAAACGCCGACTTAAAAACTTATACGCCCTTAAAAAGTCTTATGCTTTAAAATTTGAATGAAACTCCGTGGTTTTGTAAACATACAAAAAAAAAAAACAAAAAACAAAAACAAAAGGAAAACTAAATGTTAGATTTAGACCAAACAAAACTAAATTGAACTTCTTTTCTTTAAGGGATGCTATTGAAACAACTAGGGAATTCCAACAATTGAAATGGAAGTAACTGGTCTTCGTTTAAAGTAAATGTTGTGGTTTCCGCACTATATATCAATTTCCTTAGAGCATTATTAATGGTGAACTTTTAAGGGTGTTTTAACATCTTTTTAATTAAAATATAATAAATTTTTATGAACCCCCATGAACTTTAAGACAAAGGGTCTTAATAAATTTAATATAAAAAATGAATTAAGACATTTTCATGGGGATTAAGGATAATAATACTCTTACAAAAAAGAAAAAGCCAACAGATATCTTTCCCCTCACTAAATAACCTTTTATTAAATCGCCTACTTAACCCACTGCACTACAAGACGCTTTAAGCATTTTTATGAAAATATAAAAATTAGGATTCAAACTCGCACATTTCTCTTCAAGGGAACTTCTCAACCCCTATGCACTCTTAAGACCATCTCCATTGCACAAATAGTTAGAGTGTCTTCAGAATAAATAGAATAAAAAATTAAAAAAATCAATCAAAAGAGGAGAGAATGGGGTCTAGGGGGTCTGGGGAAAAACATCTTGCTTCCATAAAACATGGAGATGCTCTTACGTGATTGGTTCAATATTTTAATTATTTATTTTTTAATTATATTTTTAAATCATATAAAAAAAATATTAATAAAATGTTTTTAAAAAACTAAGAATATTGTTAACCGATTTGGATGCTCTAAAGGTTCCCGGCTCCTAACCCTAGACTAACACTGTTTTTCAGTAATAAATGGCCCATAAAATATTATTATATTGTGAGTGTTTAGTGAGTTTTGAAAGGAAATCATACACACAATAGCAGAGTTTTCTCAACACTTCATCATCATAATATTTAATGATTTAATTAATTCACATACTTTTATATTATATTTTTTCATTGAAAAAACATATAATTTACAAAAGTGGATGTGAGTATGTGCATCATTTGCCGAACGTGTGAATCATGATGCATGCATGCAATATCTTTTTCAAAAAAAATCGGCAGTGCAAGTTTCGTGTCCCTAAAGCTATTAAATCTCTCTCTCACGACCAAAAAAAAAAAAAAAAACTCTCTCTATCTCCTTTTTTCCTAAATATAATTTGGTTTTCTATTTTTGACTATTAGAACGTTAAGTAAGAGTTACTCCATATAAGCTCAGGTTACCAATTATTTTACCGAAGTCAATATTAATATAATTGTATAAATTTATTTATTTAAATAAAATAATTCCTAAAAACTTTAGACAATTTGGCATTACTAATTTTTAATAAATTAAAAAGAACCAAAATAATATAATTTCATATATATGTAGTTTAAAAAATACTTAACACTTTGAATAAAATTAATATACAAGTTGTCTCATGTTATTTATAACTAGATTCTCACCCGCACTATGTACGAGAACATTAGTTGTATATGTTGTAAACTAAACTTGGTTTTTGTATTATGTTGTATATAATATATTCTAATTTTAGATATTGTAGGACCAAACCATCAAATAATATTACTACTTTCCACTTTAGTTTATAGGTAGAATCGATTAATTTGAAATAATATGATGGTTTTTGTGTTAGTTTGTAGGTAGAAATCGAATAGTTTAAAGTATTGTATTTTATATTGAATATAGTCATTAATGAAAGTGTAAGTAGTTGACTATGTTATATTAAAATATATAGACAAGAAAATAGAGTAGTTTTAAATAAGTTTATTGCTTTTGTTTAAATGTTTTCTATTTTGCATTCCGTTTACTAAATAATTTTGCTTTTATTTTATCTAAACTAATTGGTTTTATTTGTTTAACTGCATTTATTCGTTTGGTAAAGTGTTTTGTTGATATTAATAATTCTGCTATTTATATTACTCATATATATGACTTTAAATATATTATTTTGATAATTTCGTAAATTTTGTGCTTTTCTATTTGCTATGTTATAACTATATCACATTTCAAAGCAAACTCTACATCTTTAAAAACTCAACAAATTCTATGAATTTGAAAATTAAAGATAGTCGTTGATATAATTTGCAAATAATTATATTATTCGGTCTAATAATTTGGTTCAGCGGAATAACAAACTAAACCAAATAAAATTTTCAAATTAAGACGCCTACCATTACAGTTTCCCATTCTTTTGGTCTCTAATAATATAAGTAATAAATTATGTTAAATTTGGCTTGTCCGAATATCTTAAGTAGAATTTAGAATACAAATAAATTATTTAAAATTTTAAAATTAAAATATATAAACATAAATTTCGTAAATGAAACACGGATTAAAATTTTTTTTCTTACTTTTGAATTAAAGAATATTTTTGTTTCTTTCAAATTGTCTTGTGTTAAAAAAACATTTCAAAAGAATAATTATATTTGTTGTTATAAATTTGGGAAGTTTTTTTCATAAAACATATCAAAATTCTTTTAAACATTTTATAAGTCTTTATTATTAATTTCAAAAAGAATATATATTTTATAAAAATGTTCTATAATTTTATTATTATAATAATTAATTTTTAAACTATTTTTAAATGAGAAACAATAATTTACATATAATTTTAGAATGAAAAATAAAAATCTAATAAATTTTAGTAGTTTTGTGAGATTACTGTTCGTGTGTATAAGTTTTAGTTGGGCTAAGTACAATAAAATCTTAATTAGTTTTCTCACAAACTTTTTTTTGGGGGTAGTTTTTGAGTTAATGGCCTAAAGTTAAGTAGTTTTGTGAGATTAATTTTCATAGATATAAGTTTTAGTGGGCTAGATATTTGATAAATTTTATTAATTTTCATAGATATAAGTTTTAGTGGGCTAAATATTTGATAAATTTTGTCATGTCATTAAAGAGAAATTTTGAGAAATGCCACTTTTGAAGTGCCACTTTTTAAAAATACCATATTTTCAAAAAAATTGCAAAAATGTCACTTTTCCAAAATTATTTTTTTATGATATCATTTATATTTGGGTTAACTATATTGTATTATGGTTTAGTTTTGAAGGTTTAGGGGTTTTTATGGATCAAAACATTTTTTAGGCTTTAGAAAATTAAGATTTAGGCTTTAAAAGTTCATAATTAGTGACATTTTTGCAAATGGACAATCTATAATGACATCTTTGCAAATAGACAACCCAAAAGTAGCATTTTTGCAATTGTCCATTTTTTAAAATACCATGTCATAATAAATTTTGGGAGAGTAATTTTAGAGAAGATATCTAATTTTTTTTTAGAAACTCACTTTCCAAATAATGTATAAAAGATTGGGCTTATATTAGTCTGATAAGAACATCTAATGAATATGGGAGATGTTATAAAATTTTAAATGGACCATTCATCTTTAAAAATAAAATTTGCAAATAAAACTCTATAAGAAAAATTTAAAACATGAGGATTGTCTTCTTCTTTAGTTTACATCCCAATTTCTCGAAGATACAACAACTGACTGCATTTTTAAAACATCCAGTAAAAAAATAGCAGAAAACGTAAGTGAAATTCTAGTTTGGTTTCTATTCGGAAACGTTTATTTCTACCCAAAATGATTGTCGAACCGAACCAAACCGAATTTGTTTAATTTCGGCAATATTTTCCCAACACGAAAAAACCGAGAACCGAACCGTTTGAACCGAATAAACCGTAACTCCATGTCTAATTAAGAATAGAAATACTTAAAAACCCGATTTGACCAACTACTCAGTGACGATTAATTTAAATATTAGCTAATACTAACTATAAATTTTTAAAACTTTTTGAAAAAATAACAGAATTACAGATTCGATTGTAGTGGAGACCAAACTTTTTGAAGAAATCGAATCTGCAGATGTAGTGGAGACCGGGGTGGACATTCATAGTCCACCACGTTGCAGGCTCTGCCTCGATAGCGGAGAACTTATCCATTTGGGATGTACGTACAAGGGTAAATTAACCCTTGCACATAAACATTGAGCTAGAAGATGGTTTGCGATAAAACAAACCAAATAAGTAATTTAACATACTAAACAAACCAAATAAATAATTTGGTTGACTAATCGATTTAATAATTTTTTAATATTTAAACATGTATGACAAATCATATGATTTTTAATATATATAAATGTACAAAAATAATATTTATTATGCATAAATATAATAAATTGAATACTTATTATCAAACATATGTTAATGCCATTAGTTTTGATATATTTATGTGTAAAAATGATCAAAACATATACAAATATTATTTATTTTTTCAGTGTAAATATCTCATTATATCTTAACTAAGCTTTATGTTTTTTGTTAAGTTTTATAAAAATGATCAAAACATTAAGCGTTTGCATTTTTGTTTGCTTAAATTTATTTTATGTTTTGCTTATATTTTTCTTATATTTTGCTTAGAAAAAAATATTCTAAATTTATTTAAATTAGACAAACTGTTAAAATTAAAGTAGAAAAATACATGATCTATATGCTTTGTCCCTAAACAAAAATAAACCATGATTTGCTTATAGGATTTATCATGATCAGTTAATTGAATGTAAGATTTATTTTTATTGAGGTACAAATCTTTTAATAAAAAATAGACCGTTCATATTTCATTAAATATATAGTTTTTAGAAATAATATAGAGAATTTTTTTTTCTTCTAACATTTAAGAAATATAGTTACGTCAGCTAATTTGTACTACATATCATGAACACATTTTTAGTTTTTAATATAAGTCATATATATATATGTATATATATCTATATATAAGTAGTAAATTTTTTTTTTAAGATGATAAATCTTAAATATATTGAAAAGGTTGCAAAAGAAAGAGATGAGGAAAATGATAAGTTATAAAGTCACTACATGCATTGTAGCTAAGTTACATGAAGAGAAACTCGAATACGCAATGGAGAAACTGCAAAAACACTGGAAAAACTGATTAGTAATTTATTTTAATAAAAATAGATTTTTGTGTTTAATATTGAAATCCTCTTAAAAAAATGGAAGAAAAACCAAAAACATGAGAATTTGTGAATTGTAATTGTTTGTTGGTTTATGTATCACATACACAAAAACCATTATGGATACTATCCAAGAAATCGAGGAAAACTCTAATGTTATGGATACTATCCAAGAAATGGAAGAAAACAAGTAAGTATCTAAATAATTAATAACGCATAATTACAGGATATGCGAGATTTGTAACAAGAAAGCCGTGAACTTAGACAGTTCGAAGTTTATAAGTCTTTTAATCTGTCTTTTTTTTTCTTTTTTTTTATGCATTTTTACTTTATTTGATGTTTCATTTTCGCCTTCTAGCGACTTAGTGTTTTTTTTTGTATTATACTAGAAAATAAACTGCGTTATCGCAGAACTTAATTTTATGAGACCTGTATTATACTAGATATTGTTCACATATTTGTATAATATTTTTAATAAGTGTATTTTGTTTCTAAATAAATATGAGTAAATTTAAAAATATTTAGTTTGTATACATGTAAATTTGTTTACAGCTGAAACTTACCACCCTCTAATAAATCGAGTTTTTATTGATTTATTTTAAATACAAAACCGAGTAGACTACAATTTAACCAAAAAGAAACTAGATAAATTACAGATCAAACCAACCTATTATTTTTTCACAAAAAAAAAAAAAAAAACATCCTAGTATCCACCACCCAATAAATATTGAGCTATGGGCACGTGACAGAAGTTGTTTCTTAGAAGACGAGAGGTCTAAAGACTCGGGAAATAAATAAGAGACAAAGACCAACTTTATGCTTTATTGAGTCGAATAACAGAGATCTTTGTCTCGTGTTCTAACTCAGCACTTGAGACTGAACATCAAAGTCAAAGGTTAATCCACGTGTTCTACATCTTGTGACTGCTTTGTTACCAACATTAGTGTTTTACTTGATTGAAGAGGATGACATCTGTAGGTTGATCTGCAAGTGTGAAGAAAATATCTGGAGGATGACATCTGGAGGTTCGCTACAACGAGCCGGTCCACTAGCCCAATCCTCACATATGAAGAGTAGAACCTCTAACCTTGAAATCAGGCGAGTAGTACTCAAACCACTGCACTATGAGTGTTCTGGCGGTAGTGTCTTTTTTTATGTTTTTATCTTTAAGATTATAGTATTTCTGTAAATCCAATTAATTAACATACAAAATATTGAAGACCTACCTGCATCTTGTTATTCATCTAGACATTGGTCATTGTCGTTTTCCCTAACACCTGAACTTTTTAGACCCCTGTAATTGTTTTCTAGTTTCACAACATTTTCTATATTTGTTCTTTTTATCCTTTTGGTGCTTCTTCAGTTTTTTTCCAGGATTTGTAGTACTTGTGTTTCAAAGTTAGCCTTCGCTTTCTTTTTCTGAAAAATCACCACCACAACAAATAAAACATGTCTATTAGTAACTTAGCACACTAAGAAAAAAGAAGAAGAATCCATTTTGAAATGTGACGGAAGTATTTTATTTACTTTTACTTTTTTCATCATACGTAGTTTTTTTCTGATATCTGAAAGGGCAATAAAAAATAAATAGGAAGGAAACATGTTTAGAAAAAAGAAATCGACATAACTCAAATTAGCGTTTGAGGCTTGAGCAATGAAGAGTTAGTGTTTCTAGTCTACTAATCTGGATTTTAACGTTCATCTACCCGACTCAAATTAGCGTTTGAGGTTTGGCTATTCTTCTTTTTTCAAACTATAGAAAGAATTTATTCTCAAAGACGATTGTTGCGGTTGTTTGGCCATAAAATGTTTTGATTGAAATCCCACCACAATTTTTGAGAGAGTGAATAATAGAGTTGTTGCAAACAATTTAATGATTAAAAATTTATGAATGCAAGTAAATGAATGGTTTCAAAGATCGTGATGTTCTGTGAGTAAGTTTAGGGGTTTAAAGGAGACGGTTTGTTGTGTTTAGATTTTTTTTTTTTTTTTTTCATTTTTTTTGGTTGCATTTCCGTTGATTTTTTTGTATTCCTCTAAAAGTTTGAATTAGATCCATGTTGCATAATATGATTGGCTAGGTGATTTGTGCTTTAATATAGTATTAAGGATATACGAACTTTTTGGTGTTACATATATATGAAATATCAAACTGCCGTCAATGTTTTTTGATTGGTAAAAAACAAAACAAGCATAAACCAAAAAATTCAGACAACAGAACAGAAACCCCAGAATTAATGAAACGATTTTGATGTTAATTCGGGCCTGAAATTAACGGGCTTAAACGTTTTGTTATCAAAATGGATCAGCCCGTTAGACCCATTTATTGTTTTTTTTTTGTTTTAATTGAAGGCAAAACGACGCTGTTTAATGTAGGTTTTAAAAAAAAAAAATCAATTTGGATTTCGAAAAAAGCTTTCCCGCCGAGTCGGTCTTCTCAGCCTCGTCGCCGAATAGTAACAACTCAATCATGTGTCTGTTCTTCCGCAATACGAGATTCGTCGAAGAAAATGCTTTATTGTAATTGCAATCAAACCCAGAAACACTTGTTTAAACTTAGGCCTGTACCGGATAGATTTGAAATTGAAGAACGAAAGAGGAAGTCATTGATAATCTATTTCATGGCATGATGGAAAAAGAAGAAGAAGATTGACACAAGGATTTGAAGAAAATTAGTAGAGGAGAGAGAATCAATGGCCGCTTATATATGAACGAGAAGGAGCTATGGTGAATCCTCGTCATCGTCTCACCAGTTAGTCAATTTCTCGATAACCCACGATTGGACTTTGTTTTAGAAGACTCGATGAAACACAAGATATGAAATTTTTTTTTTAAAATAATTAGGACATTTATTTATTTATTAAAAACTCCATATAATTTAAACGAGCCTAAACGGGTTTAAGTAATGTTAGCGGGTCTAAACAAAAAAACTTAAACGTGTTCAAAAAGTTTAACAGGTCTTAACAGGTTTTGTGTAAACAGAGTTGGCTTAATCGGATCGGGCCTTAATCGTCATCTCTAGATTTACAATGTACTCCAAGAAAATATTCATTTTTATTTTAAATCATAATGTTCGTAAAAGGACCATGAATTGGAAATGGTTCTCCGTCTTGCTTGAGAGTTTCAGAACATTCCAAAGATATTACCATTATGAAAATCACTACAAGAATACAGTTTATTTGTGACTGTTTTTTCGGTCACAAATATTTGCGACTATTTTGTAACGTCTTTGCGACTCATTTGCGACTATGGGAGTTACAGTGACTAAATGGTCGCACAATTATGATGGAATAATGCAGTCGTATAATCGTCATTAATAAGCGACGAACTTGAGAATAATATTCGACTATTTATGCACCGTCACAAAATTGTCGCAGATTTGTGACTACTTTGTGACTGTCGAGTCAGTCAATAAATCTGGTCGCAAATCCGTCACAAATTTGTGACCCATTTGGGACTAATCCAGATTGTCGCAAAAGTGTCACAGTTTAGTTACAAAATTTATGTCGGCAACTAAAAAAGTAGGTGAAAACATGGTAAATGAGAGTGTTATGAAGAGTACCTAATTCGGCAAAACAGTCACAAATCAATGGCAAAAGAGTCACAAATTTGTGACACTTTGGTTTTAGTCGCAAATGCGTCACAAATGTTTTGCCTATATAACCGACGAGCCAACATCTCATTTTCACAAATCATTCCAATATCACATAAAAAAACGAAGAAACCAGAGAAAAAAAAAGTGGCATTCAATACAGAGTGGATGTATAATAGGATCGATTCGCGGACAAATAATATATCGCGCGAGTTTTTGGATGGGGTCGAGCAATTCATCAATTTTGCAAGTAACAAGGACTTAGCTCTAAGCAGTGGGGGTAAGTTCTTCTGTCCTTGCGCTAAATGTCAGAATTCTAGTTGTTTAAAAGCACCCCAAACCGTTTCAAATCATTTTCATAGTAGAGGATTTATGCCCGGATATTATGTATGGTCTGAACATGGTGAAGATTAGGATGTAGTTAGGGAAGGAACTAGTAGTTATTATGATAATGATGATTTGAGTAGTGGTAATCAACATATAAATTATGATGGCGGGAATATTTATACTGGGATGGTAAATGATGCATTTCATGGTTCTACGCCATTTAATGATTATCCTCATGAACATGATCAAACTGGAAATGATCATGTTTATGAAGAACCTACCCATGAGGCGAAACGGTTCTACGACATGTTAGATGCTGCAAATACGCCATTGTATGATGGTTGTCATGAGGGTCATTCAAAGTTATCATTAGCTTCTCGGTTTATGAACATCAAGGCAGATCATAATTTGGCTGAAAGTTGCATGGATTCATGGGCGGAATTGTTTACGGAGTATTTACGTGAGCCTAATAAGGCAACTAGTTCATACTACGAGACAAAAACGTTGATGTGAAAACTGGGATTGCCGTATCATACATTTGATGTATGTGTAGATAGTATGCTCTTCTGGAAAGAAGACTAGGAGCTGGAGCATTGTAGGTTTTGTGGAAAACCAAGATACAAGGACAATGATAAACGAAGAAAAATACCCTTTAGTCGTATGTGGTATTTATCTATCATTGACAAATTGAAGAGAATGTACCAATCAGAGAAGACTGCATCTTCGATGAGATGGCATATTGGGATGCTACTAGCAAGTTTAATATGAATTTAGGTTGTGGAACAAATGCTGGACATTATTCTCTGACAGTGTTTAATGGTTAAAACACCTAACGCAAGATCAAGAAGACTTAAATGTGGAATTTATATATTGGTTTCCTGCACTCTTTGCTCTGTGCTCTTTATTAACCTTGGGGTGCTCCTTTATCAAAATGTACAATCAAAAGTTAGTGGTGCTGACCTCGGAAAGGAAAAACCTGTCGAAGAAACAACTCCTGAATATGTGAAGCTTAAACACTTACGTTGTTGAGCTCGAGAACCACTTAACTGAGGCGAAAGAGGTACTAATTTTGTAAGGGTAAGCCATCTCCTTTCATCTTTTTCCATTATAGTCAGATGATGTGTATATATTGCCACATTTGCTTTTCAGCTATTCTGCTACTGCTGTTGAATGCTATTATTGATACACCCTGCACGATTTGTAGGCTCAACAAGTCCTGATGAACTTGGAGGAACCCTTAAAGGACTATGTTCGTTATGTGCAATCGATTAAGGTGATTTCTCGAGCCTTTGCCTTTTGGGATTTCATTTTCTCGTTTTTCAGGCTACACATGTCTGGACTTTAAACTCTACCTTTTTGTCTCCGTTTTGTGTTTATCCAGGCGACAATAGCAGAACGAGGCACTGCATCCAGGCAACATTGAACAACAAAATTAAAGGAAATAAATCTGTATGATACTTCTCTCCCGTATCTTCTCTCTGTCAATAAGATTGCCTCGGAACATTCTATACATTCTCCTGTTATTGCAGTGACAAACTCATGCTCATGCGTTCGGACAAAGTAGGAGGAGCTGAGATCGAATACAGAGAGGTAAGGACAACTTCTAACTTAATCTTTGTAGTAACGATTTCACTTGAGCATAGCTTTGTTTGGTGCTTTAACTCGACAATGATGCAGATAAAAGCAGAAAGCGAGGAAGCAACGCATAGATTTGAGAGGATAGCGAAGAGAATGAATGAGGAGATAGTGAGGTTCCAAGAACAGAGGACGGAAGAGATGGGAGTGGCTCGCGTTCCATCGGTTTGCCAAAGGACAAGCTCGCTTGGCAAACGGTATAGGTGATGCCTGGAGGAGAGCTCTTCTTCTGTTTCTAACAATTATGGTGTTCTTGTCAACTTCAACTCTTTTAGTTAACTTGGCTCGTTTCCTTCCACTTGTAATATGTTGTGCATTATTATTATTCATTTGACTTTTAATTTTAGACCCCAAATAACTTGCATCGTATGAAGAAACTTGTAGGTCATTTTTACAATTGAAAGTAATTGAAAATTGTCCATGTGGCATTCAAAGTAGTTCATTTAAATACCTGAGTTTCATAATTAATTCTCCAGTGATCAAATTGAATAATGGGGAGATTTCTTTTGCAGTATCAATTTGAAATCTTAAATGAGAAAAATTATTTAGCAAATAAAAAAAAATACGGGAAGCTGTTTTCTCGGTCAGAGCATGCGATGATTTGTATGACTGGAATCAACGTTATTGTCGGAGAGTCGATTTCGCTCCTAATTAATGCGAATATACATTTTCTTCTGATCATTTATCTCCGAAATTTCTTTTACATATAGTATTTTTTTTTTTTGCCATCTTTTCATGTGAATAAATAGTTATTATTATAACATCCTTACCAGACATTTTGTTAATGTTAAATAACGGTATTACCACAATTGACATTGGTTTAAGGGATGTGCATTTTGTTAATGTTAATTGTCTTATATATGAAGCATTGATGATGTATCCTAGAAAAAAACAAATCGGCAAAAATGAAAAAGAAGAAGTAAAAAATAAATCAACAAATAATAAAAAAAAATTGTACAAAAATTTAAACTTCAACAAGTTTTTTCAACTTTATACAATCCATGATATCTATTTATTAAAGGAGAAACATTGTAAACCACATTTGCTTTTGAATTGTCTAAATCACGTTTTTAACATAAATAAAAAGTAGAAAAATGGTAGTATACTACTCCATAAATATATTTATGATAATTAAGTTAGGCTGTCTTAAAACTCGATCTATCAAATAGTAGATGATTGTTGTTTTAAAACTAAGAAAAAAACAAATTGGCAAAAAGGAAAAAGAAGAAGTAAACAAAATAAATCAACAAAGAAAAAAAATTCTACAAAAGTGTAAACTTGAATAAGTCTTACCTTTAGCCAATCATTTCTCTTCGTCTAAAATAACCAAACATTCATTTAATCAAATAAAATCCATCACACACACACACACACACACACACACACACACACACACACACACACACACACACACACACACACACACACACACACACATAACGTCTCCTTCTCTCCAATATTTTACTTTTACAGTTTTATATAACATTTAATTTAAATAAAATAAATTGCCTGCCAGCAATAAGAACAGCTACTCTCAGTCTCACCAAATCTTTATCCATCATAAATGTATTTACGATAACTTTAAAGAGAATAGATGATTGTTGTTTTAAAACTAAGGAAAAAAGACAAATAGGCAGAAACGAGAAAACAAGAAGTAAAAAAAATAAATCAACAAAGAATAAAATTCTACAAAAGAGTAAAGTTGAACAAGTCTTAATTACCTTTATCTCATTTGTCTAAAATAGCCAACTAGTAGTATTATTCAATAGCCAAATACAATCCATTATCATTACACATATATAACGTCTCTTTTACTTTTACAGTTTATATAACATTTAAATAAAGAGTTAAAAAAAGTTATATGATGAGATTTAAATAAATAAAGAGTTGCGGAGGAATGAGCAATTAATTACTTGAGTTTCATAATAAATTCTCCAGTGATCAAAATTGAATAATTGGGGAGATTTCTTTGATCAGATAACACAGTCTTAAATGAAGTCTTCAATAAAATCTAAAGTGAGGAAATAGGGGAAGCTCATTACACTTTACTCAGTCGATAAAGCATGTTGCGATGATTGTACGACTGGAACGTTTATCAACGTTACTGCCACAATCAAGATTAATGCGTTCTTCTCATCATAAATACATTACAAAGTCAATAAATTATATAGTATCAAAATAATTTTAAAACATCAAATTAAGTTTTATTAATGTATTATGACCAGGGCCGTGCCAAGACTTCTAAAGGCATGAGGCGAGATAAAAAATGATATCCTTTCCAATATTTTTAACGATAGTTTTATATAATATAAATTACTAAAAAACAACAATAAATCGTGACAAAAAAAACCAACAATAAATAAAGTCTAGAATTAAACGAACAAAAAAGTCTAAAACGTTAAAAAATAAACTAACACATAATCTTTCTTCCTTTTTTCTCTATGAATTCTTTCACCAAAAAAAAAAATTACTTTCCAGATTTGCGATACCTAGTTTCTAAAGTGGATTTAAAGTGGACCTAACTAAACTATTGATCACCACTACACCATAGATAATTTTTGAAAATTCGGAGCCCCTAAAATTTATATATTACTCGGGACCCTGAGGCAAATGCCTCTTCTCCAACACTATAGGCACGGGCCTGATTATGACAACTTACTTTGTTTTACAACTCTATCAGCATAGATGCAATAACAAATTTAAGAAACAACCCAATAGATGCAAAAAAAAAAAGCAAAGAGAACAAGAGATATAAGTACAAATTAATCATAAACATTCGTTTGTCCATTCAGATAGACTATTTGGATGAAGATGAAAACTGATGTTCGTTTAGTGATTAATTTGGATGGACCATTTGAATAAGTTTAAAAATTTAGGCAAAATTTTCAAACTCATTTGGATGAACCAAATTGGATCATTTGAATGGAAATGGTTCATTTAAAAATGGCAAATAACGAATATATTCATAACTAAACAAAAACTATTGTTTTCACATCGAAACAATCTTTTTTTTACTAAACCATAAATCAAAAGCTTGACAATAATATTGCAAAATGTTGTTTTCAACCAAAACACAAAAATTGCATAATTGCGTTTTCTGCCAAAACCGCAAAATTACGAAACTCCATTTACCCGCCAAAATCGTAAAATCGCGAAATTGCATTTTTTCACCGAAATCATAAAACATAAAATTGTGTTTTCATGCCAAAATTGTAAAGTCATGATTTGGCACGAAAATTGCGAAATTCCGGTTTCCCCCCAAAACCGCAAAATCGCATATGTGTGTTTTTCGCCAAAATCATAAAAACGTAAAATTATGTTTTGACGCCAAAATCATAAAAAAAAAATTGCGGAATTCCGTTTTCCCGCCAAAACCGTAAAATCGGGGAATTCCGTTTTTTCGCCAAAATCATAAAAACGTAAAATTGTGTTTTCACGCCAAAATTGTAAAATCACGATTTTGGCGGGAAAATTGCGGAATACGATTTTCCGCCAAAACCGCAAAATCGGATAAATGTATTTTTCGTCAAAACTGTAAAATCAAGGAATTGTGTTTTCCGGTCAAAAAGGTAAAATCATGATTTTTGCGAAAACTTTTTATGCCAAAACCGCCAAAATGGAGAATTGTGTTTTTTTCCCGAAAACTGTAAAGTCGGAGAATTGTGTTTTCTCTCCTCAACCGTAAAATAACGTTAGTCTTATTATTAGATTACATTTCTTTGATTTGAGTTTTTACCATTTTGTTTTTATGTTTTTATGTTTGCCATTAGAATTAAAAAAAATTACGTCTTTTCATTAGAACCTTAATTTATTTTGGTTTTTCTTTAATTATCATATATTGTTTTATTTTATATATAAAAATATATATTTCATATATATGTAAATTTATAAATGTCAAAAATAATAATTTGAAAATTATTTAGGTATAAATAAATTTTGATGAAGAATTTAAATTAATATAGTTAAGATTAAAGTTAAAAACATGGTTAGATTAAATCATGGATATTTTAGTCATTTTCTTATTAAAATCATCTAAATAGAGATGAAAACTAACAAAACAAACAAACATTTATTCGAATAAATCATCCAAATGAACAATAAAAATTTAAACAAACATCATTCAAATGGATCATTTGGATGGATCATTTGAATGAGAATGTTAAATGAATAAACGAATAGACCCTAAGTACATTCACTGAGTCTATGACGATGCTTGATCTGACAAACACTACAATGTGACAATCACTAAGAATTCAATGTGACAATCACTATGAATTCAATGCCATTATACAACTAGCCGTGATCGAAATCACTAGGAATTTTGATTATACTAGTCATAATCAATGCTACATGTGTTCCTAATTTTCATATTCATACAAACTTGTTTTATTTTTTTATTATTTATGTTTTTTTGGGTTTAGATTGTTTGCTTTGATAATTATTTTCATATGCATGGATATTTTTGTGATGTCGTTGGATATAAATATAATCTTTTATCGTTGTATGTATGTATCTCTGCTGCTGGAACATATACATATATATAGAGAATTAGTATGTATATATATATGTATGTAAATTCAAATTTTCATTTCCCAAATTAGTATTGAGAATTATGTGTTTGTACCTTTTTATGAATTTTTTTTTTTATGTTCCCTTTGCAAGCAACACTGGTTTTGAGTTTTGTTTGTTGTTTTTATACAACTAAAAGGACCAAAGATCAGAAACCAAAGATAAAGAAAGAAAAAGAAGAACAATGCACTTGACCTCCTCCCAAACCCTCAAACCAAAGGTTTTAGGCCCATTCCTTCTTGGTTTCTCTTCAGCAGCAGATGAAAAGAAGAGAAGGGAGGAAAACGAAGCACAACAAAAGAGGAAGAAAGAAAAAGAAGACAAGAAAAGAAAGGATATAGAGGCGAATGAAGCTTTGAAGAACAGGAAGAAACTAAAAGAGGAGGTCAACAAGATGACCAAGGAAATGGAACTACATTACCAAAAAATCAAGGTACATATCATCTTAAGTAACTTTGCTTTCTTGTGCTTGGAAAATCTGTGTTGGTCTGTTGGTTTTGCTCTTCTTATTGTTGTTCTATTGATGTAAATAGATCAGTGGAAATAGACTTCTTGTATGAGCGTGGCATGTTAGGGTAGGAAGCTGAATCGTTTGTTCTTGTTGTTATGTTTATAACCAAACAGGTGCTGGTTCTTATCCTCATCCATCTTGTAGCTGTAGAACCTTTGCTTCAGTTAAAACCTATTTGGTAGAGATTTGATCTGATATGTGGACTCAAGAGCATTCCACATCTCATATGCAGTGCGTGACTTTATCACCTTTCTGAGCACTGGATCTGTCATGCTCAAGCTCATAAGATTTTTAACCCTTTGATCCTTTTCAAGTCTCTTAGAATCAGTCGTGACTTATGTTATAACTCCTTCCACTGGTGGTTCTTAAAATCTTTCTTGTCTGGAAATAATATGTGATTGGTCAGTCCTCTGCTTCTTAGTTGTCTGGTTCTGAGATGGTCAGATGTCAAATGTTTCCGTTTGATCAGTCCTTGTGGTTTTTAAAACCTTTTTTTTGCTGGTTATAATATATGATTGGCCAGTCCTCTGCGTTGCCTGGTTCTGAAATGGTCAGATGTCAAATGTTCCATTGATCAGTCCTTGTGGTTGGTTCTTAAAATCCTTCTTGTCTGGTAATAATGTGTGGTTCTTAGTTGTATGGTTCTTAAATGGTCAGAATATCAAATGTTTTCATTGATTTGGCTTGATGTTCTTAGTTGTGTGTTTAAAGAAATGAACACGTTTTTTGCTCACTAAAAAAGCAGAGGTATATCTGACTTTATTCCTTAATCTCATGAATAACTTATATGTTAGGGAAATCGTACCATGGCGACAGAGCTTCTCGAAGAGGCATTTACCAAATGTATCGGATTCCACCAAGATGAGGAAGATGACAAGGAGGAGTTGCTTTGTGCAATTGCAGAAGCAATGGATGAATACAAGAATGACGATGAAGGCTCATTGAAGTTGGTGTATCTAACCAATGACCTTTTTCCGGCACAATCTCCATTTCCAAGGTTAGTTTGCACTTGTTTACCTTCTTGTTTTGTGATATAGCTAATTGATTGTGTTGTTGTGTTGTAGGTTTTGTCCAACAATCGAGATGGTGGAGGCTTAAGTTTCAAGACAATGCACTCATACGAAGGAGCTTACGAAGTTGGAAACTACGGGGAAAAGGCGGAAGAGAAGACGGAGGGAAACGAATCATTCATCGTTGTCTTCATCCCTTTGAAGGTTTGGATCTTGAAAGTGAAGAATGTAAACATGTTAAACATGTTAAAACCTACAAATTAGAATTTTTTTATAAAAGAAAATAACATTTTTTATGCATAATTTTCAGTAGACAAAATTTTCAAGACATAATTAAAAGCTCTAAAAAAAGAAAAAGTGGGTCTTTCATTAGATTAACACTATTTTCTGTTTTAATTCTATGGGGTCTTATTTGCATTACAAATTAATTTTCAGATCTCTATTCTAATTCTTTTAATAAAAAATATGTATCTCTCCTAAAGCATTACTCAAAATTGAAATTGCACAAAACCTGTACACTTCAATAGAGATGATGGTTTTAGATTTGGACATGCAAGTAAAGATTACCATTTATTCGTCTTATATGTCATGTATTGTGTCAAGATATATATAATTTCATTTGTTTATAAATTTTCCCTTTTTTCCATTTGATGAAATTTTTAGTGATATTGGTTTGTAGATGCATGTTGTGTATATATATCTCTTTGGTTAATTTATGCAATAAACATTACTTTCTATCTAGAACATGATTTGAATAATATAGAAGAATACTAGACAAAATATAGATTTACAGATAAAACAATCTTATACTAAAAGGTCTAATCATTGCAATTAAGCTACTACTACAAGTTCAATTAAGCCAAAAGATTGTGACTCCTATAGTTTGTTTTTTAAATCCAATTCAAAATAATAAAAGTTTTGATAAAGATTTCAACTTAAACTCAAAAGTTTGGATCCATTAAAATCCAACCATGATTAACTTCTTAATATTGAATACCAGTTGATGAATTTTTATTTGAAAATCACAAATTGAATAGCACTGGATTTCAATGAGGATTTTAAAATGATTGATTGAATAATATAAACTTAGATTTTCAAATCCATTAAAATACCAAAACCAATAAACTCTCCTAAGCATCAGTCAAAAGGTTAATTAAAAAACAACTAGCTGAGTACCCGCGCATACGCGCGGAATTTATCTTGCAAATAATTTATATACGCGGGTTTTGTTCCACAAATAATTTAATTCTATGTATTTTAATTTGCATTATTATAGTTATAAATTTTAAAGAATCATATGTAGGCTTATAACCATATAATATTAAGAAAAATTGTGTTAAAATATGTATATTTATTTTTAGTTTTAGCTAAGTGCCATTTTTTTAATCTGAAAACAATATTAATTCTTGTGACATGTGTACATATACAACATGTGTACATAATTTAAATTACATATACATAAGATCTTAGGAAGCATAGTGTGACATTTTGCATGAACGGATGAACAGAAACTGTAGGGTTCCGTTGGTATTTCTTCACTCCTTTTGCATATTCCCTATCAGTATTTACAAAATTATATTGAACACCAAAACATATTAGAGAATTAAAGAAGAATAGTAGAAGCCATCAGATGGGATCTTAACCATTTGAAATTGTCATGTATTCACATACTCTTGGAATCAAAAAGCAATGCCAAATTTTGTCTTAGTGACTCACGACACCGAACTATGGGTGGCATTGCAACATTGAGGTTTCCATTGGTAACACTATCATAGAGGCGATTGATCTTTACTGCAGCCAAAGAGATGTAAAGCCCTGAAAATTTGGACACTCCTTCTTCCCGACTTTAATCTTATTAATTCCACACCAACAACTCCTCGACATCGCTTGCGTCATCTTCTTACCACCAAAACAAAATCTCTTACCACCAAAACTAGCCCACGTTTGAGCATTGCTCATCTTGTCCTAAGACGAATTAATTGACAGAGATACATTCAACAAAAAAATAGAGAAAAACTTCTTCTTTTCTTGTCTACACTGCAACCAAAAGAGCATCGTGATTTCTTCCTCTGCTTGACTTTTGATCCTCTACCCGTTTATAGATTTTAATGGTTTGGTCCTGCAAATAAACCATGACAAAAAGTTTTGGACATGATTAGAAAAGGCAGACACATAAGGAAGAACAAATTGTATCTCCAGAATGGTCGAACACAACCTTTATACACAAAATCAAAGAGAAGAAATATCACTTTTTTTTTTTTTTTTTGTTCTTTATCGAAGTGCACATGAACGATGATCTCTTTGATTTTGCTATTACATTTTTAGTTAATTGTAATGATTGCTTAATTGTCATTTCACTCATTATTTAGCCTATTTTAAAAAAATTTAAAATTTTTGGTCTATTCTTTTAATTTGCTGTTTTTTAAATTGTCCCTTTATTAATTAATAATCCCAAAAGTCGATTTGACGACAAAAAAAAAAGCTTAGCCCGAGAAGATGACTTGCTTCTCTTCTGCTGCTCCTCATCGCCATTATCATCTTCTTCTTCCTCCGTCAACCTCCAAATCCCTACTCGTATTTCCCTTTTCTTACTTCAAACCTAACCCTAATCTTCTCTTACATGGCTCGTCTCGCTCTCTCCTCTCTTGTTCCGCCGGCAGCAGCAACAACCGACCTCCTCCTCCCGCCGGCGAAACCGTTCCAAAGCAAGGCCCTTTCTCATTCTTCTTTCGTTTTCTCACATGGGTTCTTGTCAAATCTCAATCTTTTGCTTTCGAATTTGAATTTTCCTCTGCGAATTTCAGATATTTAAAGCTGGTTACTTATTGTGTTTTCGATTAGGGATTATACTAGAATTTAGCTATATGTGTATGAGGTTATGTGTCTCATTTCGATTCTAATTGTTGAAATGTGTTTGCCTTTTTGGTGATGATGATGCTTCAGTAACTTCTGTATCATTGAGGGATCAGAGACGGTCCAAGATTTCGTGCAGATGCAGCTTCAGGAAATCCAAGATAACATAAGGAGTAGACGCAATAAGATCTTTCTACTCATGGAGGAAGTTAGGAGGTTACGAGTTCAGCAACGTATTAAGAGTGTTAAAGCCATTAATGAACACAGTGTGCTCGAAGTAACCGAGATGCCTGAGATCCCATCTTCCATTCCTTTTCTCCCTAATGTGGTCAGTTACTTAGACAAGACACAAATTTGTTATGTAATGTTCTCTCTTGTTCTGTTGTTGTGATGTTTTCTAACTCTGTGTTTGTTCTTGTCTTTTGGAATAGACACCAAAGACTTTGAAGCAACTTTACTTGACCAGCGTTGCGTTGATATCAGGAATCATTTTCTTTGGTGGTCTGATTGCACCTAATGTAAGTACCAAGAATAGAGTCCACTTTTCCTTCTTTACGTTCTCTTATAGCAAATATCAAAGCTCTAGATTTTGTTAATGTTGTTGTTTAGGAATCTTGTTTAAGTCAATGCTGTTCACACTGCTATCTCAGTTTGTCATCGCTCTTGGAAACCTACTCACCTTACATTTACATGCAGTATTGAGTTATTTAAGGTAGTGCAACTAGTTTCCTGGCTATTCTACAGGATCTATATGGGGTAGTTAGTGAAGGAACCATTGGCGCATCAATATGAAAATACATGCTTTTGGTTAATAGCAATACAGAGCTGTTGAGATTCTAATGTACTCTGATTTTCTATCGAGTTTTGATACTGCAACTCTCACATAAAACTAGAGCTATGCTTAGACATTCATATAACTGTAGGAGCATGTGTTTATGAACGTCACTTATTCGTGATCCGTGCCTCTCAGTTTCTATAATTCTTGAAAGAAAAATTGCTGATTTTAAATGGCAGTTGGAGCTCAAGGTAGGACTAGGAGGAACCTCGTATGAAGATTTTATAAGGAGCTTACATCTACCCCTGCAGTTAAGGTACTGGTACAAGTTAAATTACTTTAGCATCAAACCAGTATGATTGAAAGTACGACCAAACTAGTCAACTTGAATCTAAAACAGTGACATAGAAAGAAATCTTTTTGTTGTTCTGTTGTAATCCAGCCAAGTAGATCCCATTGTGGCATCTTTTTCTGGCGGTGCCGTGGGTGTCATTTCGACCTTGATGCTAATCGAAGTTAACAATGTTAAACAACAAGAGAAGAAGAGGTGCAAGTACTGCCTTGGGACTGGTAATTTATATACCCAATCTCATAGATTGTAATGAAAATTCTTGATTTTTTTTCCCTTCAACAACTTCTTAAATGGTCTGTGTTTTTTTTGATCCCTTCCTATAGGATACTTGCCATGCGCTCGATGTTCAGCAAGTGGTGTGTGCCTAAGCATTGATCCCATAACACGACCTAGAGCTTCAAACCAGCTTCTGCAAGTCCCGACAACAAAAAGGTGTCTAAACTGTTCTGGCGCAGGAAAGGTAAGATTTCATACAATCTGATCTCAGTATTTATGCTTCATTCTTGTCCTTGTGATGCGAAATGATGTACTTGTATATGAAATCAGGTGATGTGTCCGACATGTCTCTGTACCGGGATGGTCACGGCTAGCGAGCATGACCCACGATTTGACCCTTTCGACTAAAAACCGATGACCTCGCCTTTCAATTTACGTTTTTTTTCTATGTACATTAAGGCTAAGCCGAGACTCTAAACTGAGGAGAAGCAAACCTCTGTAATATAAAATGTTTTACATAGTAAAGAAAGTTGAAATTTGTAACATCTGTACTAGTAAAACTTCAGAAAGTGTAACTTATGAAAAATTCTTGTTCGCCATATTCACCGACGAAGATAGGCTTAATTCAGGCTCCTTGTTATCATGCTTCAACACATACATGTATAAAACCGATGATCGATCACGGCAGAGTTAGCGATCTTTAATGATGTCGTTCTCGTCGAAAGAAGACCGTTCTATTCACCTCAAAAACACCATTCCTATCTTCTCTTTCACTTTTCATTCTCAAAAACTTCTTTTACCCTACTTGCTCAAAAACCATAGAACACAATATATAGACGAAGATCATTAGGGGAAAAAAACACACATCTAATTCAAATCGGTTAAGGATTTACGATAACAGAAATTGGAACGTTCTCTCTTGTACTGATGGTGTTTTTAATGAACTAACGTATTTATATATAACCCTACAATTTCGTTTTGTTACTTTATGTATTTTAACTATAATGTTTAAATACAAATCATTGTCCCTCCATTACAGCAAGACAGTTTGGCCGAGTGGTCTAAGGCGCCAGATTTAGGCTCTGGTCCGAAAGGGCGTGGGTTCAAATCCCACAGCTGTCAAATGTTTTGACCTTTTTTTTTTTTTTTGTAATTTCAGAGTACAACTCAATCTCCAGGGGCGTTTACGTCAATTACTATAGCCTTCCCATCCAAAACCCTAATATTATTAGCCAAAATTTGTCGCCTGCGAGTATTCCTCTTTCGTTTCCTCTGTAAGCTCTCAGCGAAGAAGAAGAAGATCCCAAAACCTTATCGTCTCCTTCTCTCATTCGTCTGAAATCATGGTAATCTCTTTCTCTCCATCTCTCTTCTACTCCTACATGTAGCTTATTAGATCTCAATCCGTGATTTTCTCGAGATTCCGCTTGGATTTTGTTCATCTATGGCCGTTGATTCGTTTTCTTGTTAAGATAGTAACTAGGTTTTGGTGTCTCTTTGTCTGTGTATGTTTATATAGTCGAGGAGAAAGACAAGAGAACCCAAGGAGGAAAATGTGACACTAGGACCAGCTGTTCGTGAGGGTGAGAATGTTTTTGGTGTTGTTCATATCTTTGCATCCTTCAATGACACCTTCATTGTAAGTTTCTCATCATTTAGAGAGCTCCAATATAAATATATTCTTGTCTGGATTGCATGGTTAACCTTATGCTTGATCCTTTTTGATTTTTGCAGCATGTCACTGATCTCTCTGGAAGAGAAACTCTTGTTCGTATCACTGGTTAGTCCTGTTCCTTGTAATAGATTGCAAAAGCCCTAGTCATCATTCTGTATAGTTTATATTCACTAGATCGACTTGACTTGTTATTGGATGTGGTGTAGGTGGAAGTTGTGTTTCTCTGTGTCTTGAATTCTTGATATGTGATTATTGCAGGTGGAATGAAAGTAAAGGCTGATCGTGATGAGTCGTCTCCTTATGCTGCTATGCTTGCAGCTCAAGATGTTGCTCAAAGATGCAAGGTTTTATACATGATGCTTTGAGCTATTTCTTTTGCTGGCGTTGATTTTTCTATTGCAATTTACCTTAATGTTGTGTATCAGGAGCTTGGTATCACAGCAATGCATGTGAAGCTCAGAGCTACTGGAGGAAACAAGACTAAGACTCCAGGTCCTGGTGCTCAGTCTGCCCTCCGAGCTCTTGCTCGTTCAGGCATGAAGATTGGTCGCATAGGTAACTTGTACCCTTTAGTTTCCCTTCTGGACCTAAGATTTGACCCGCCATATAATTTCTGTTTCGATGACCAATAATTCAACTTGTAATTTTACAGAGGATGTGACTCCAATTCCAACCGATAGTACCCGTAGAAAGGGTGGTAGAAGGGGAAGGCGTCTGTGATTTTTCTCACAATCGTATACATGTGCCCTGGATCTCATTCCGTTTGGTACTTCTACTACATTCTCAAAATTTTCTCGCAGCTTGCTTTAAGACTTTTCTTTTAATCTATTTAACTTTTAGCATTTGAAATTTTATGAATGAAGAAATGGATAGAGGATAATGATAATGAGCACCTCTAAAAACTTATGGTTTTTTTTTGTTCTTCTTCATAGTTTCTGCACCCTCTCTGATTTATTACAGATTCATCTTATACAAAGACTTTGAAATGTTTATTGAAGACAGCCATAAACACATACATTAAAGAAACATAACAACAGGAAGGTACTCTTATTACAAAGCATCATACGAGAAAAGCAACAAGATTATATAACTTTATAACTTCTTTCTTTTAATTTGTCCTCAATGATCATATCGAGTTTGTTCTCCATTTCGGGAGTTAATGATTCTTCCACTCACCAACTTCTCCTTTGCGGAAATAGCTGCTGTAATCCATTTCGGTAGATTAAGTTTCTGTCGGAGGAATCTGATTAATATTTGGTTTAAACTATAGTAGTATATATTTATTACTATAAGTTGTGGTTTAATCTGTCCGACGTACATGTTAAGTTTCAAAAGAGACAAAAATCACAATATATAAAACGAATTAAGTTATTTCATTTATCAGTGCATTATCCACATAATTATTTTTTGGTAAAGACTCTTATCCGATTATTGAAAACAAATTTTTCGATTTTCCCCATAATTATTGGACGTTGTTATGTAGAATATAGTGGTGGAGAGGGGACATACATCAATTTAATACAAGCCTAACTATAAGCACAAGTCTACCATAAATATCCAGCTAAAGTAATCAGCAATTCAAACAAAAGAAAATGCCTTTCTTGAAACCAATAACAACAAATTATGAACTTGTGATTTTGTCGCATTTGTGTATGTAATGCCTTTCTTGAAAATTGCACGTCGTATTTGAGTTACACTTGTATACCAATATACTGAAAATATCAACAAAAACAAAATTCTTGGAGTTGTTCATTGGTATAGGTTGTCCACACCTGACGTGGAGTCAGGTTTGGTCAATGTAGGATGTGAACTAGTTGCAGCACAAGGCTTCCTTCCAGCAGCAGAAGTACTAGAGCATATATCTAAAACTGACTTTCCTTTCCTCTTCAACAAAGACGAGTGTTGTATTTGTTATGGAACGATTTTCTGCCGAGACTCCATTCGCAAATACACGGTGTTGTCATGCGTACCACTTGCAGTGTATCACCCAGTGGAGATCGAACCAATGTCCGACCTGTAGGAACAGTCTTAGTTAGTGTATTGGCATTAGTAAACAATTGTAATGTCCTTTGTGTAATCAATAATGTAATCCAAGAAAATCTAATAAAATTTGTTTGTTTAAAAAAAAAAATAGCAAAAAAAAGGAAGAATAAAACTAAAATATTTTAAATAAAATAAAAAATAAACATAGTCGTAAAGGACCTTTATACTCAAAGTCGTCTTTAACATTTGCAGCTACATTCTTGCATACTTCACACATTTTATAATTAAGATCTTTTAACTTTAAGAAATAAAAAAATTAGATGTTTTAGATGCTTACTTGCTGTTTTTGACTGCAAACCATTTTGTGACACATTCTTCGTGAGCAATGGTTAGTTTATCTTTGCACAAATATCTGAGGTGGATTAGTTCTCATTGTCAAGACATATCCTGACACAAATATCTGAGTACTTCATTGATAAAGTCCATTTTTTACTTTTTCTATTACTATTACAAAATGTGTTAGAAAACGAAATTATCAGCGGTGAACATCTATAAAGATATAAAGTTATTTTTAAGAAAAAAGACATTTATAAATTTATTAAAAAAAATAATTAAGTTGTTTTCAAAAGTATCACAAATATGATGTTGTAGATTTAAATTTCAATTCGATTAGGTTTAAAAATATCCAATTCGATTTGAAAATACCCAATTCGGTTCGGTTTGGGTTCGAAAAGATAACTAAATTAAATTTAACTAATTGTACCAAATCAAAGGGTGTGATAGACAACAAATTAGGGGAGTCGTTATGTGTACGATGGATTGTATCTGGTTGATGAATATATGGTTATTTTATACAAATGAGCTAGAGGTAAGACTTCGTTCAAGTTTAAACTTTGTAGAAAGTTTTTTTTTACTTATGTTTTGCTAACTTTTTACTTATGTTTTGCTTTCTTTTTAACAAGTACCATTTATTGATAGAGATATACAGCAAAATAAGCAATCGTAAAAAATTTGTGATGAATGATATACTATTTATTCATGTTTTCAAGTTTTAGAAATGTGATTCTGTCGAAAAGAAAATTTTAATTCATAACATTTATCAAGTTTACACTTTCTATGAAAAATGTAGAGTTCAGTGGAATAGATTCTTAAGCTTTCAAAAAGTGTAGTTTGTGGTTGTTAAACATATGCTTTGCTCGTCTCCCTCCATGGTGGTATGGTTGAATTATCCTTACACTAAACTAGAATCCATGAATTTTGTATGATTAATTGATCCTTGGGGTTTTAAACGTGTTATATAGAACATTTTGTGCAAAATGCTTATGTGCTTAAACTTGTTGTACATTTGCTATTCCTCTAGGCTCGAGCGGGTTGCGCAGAACCAAAACATTGTATAAAGAAAGCCTCCTAATTCAGAGAGTTAAGGAATATTCTCAATCAATCAAGAAACAATTCGAGTTTTAGTGATAACATTGCGTCACAAACAGAAAACCTGGTTCTTACTCCAAATGAGGTGTTGTTACTTGGCCGATAAGCCAACAGTGATTATTCTTTTGCTAAACAAAATATTGCAAAACAAAATATTGCATTTTCTTTCAGATTTGTTTACCATCATCACAAACAAATACAAAGAATATATTGACCTAGTTGCTCCAACATTTGCCAAAAGGAAACCCTAAATTTCAATGCTTATAAATCCCAACATTGATGAAGCCACAAATGCTATGTAATTTTTCTTCTTTTTACCCTTTCTTCTGAGAGAAGAAAAATAACTGTACAGCAACACAATATAAAGAGAAATCTTTTTTTTTTGGAACTCCTGAAGATTTTTTTTGTTTTGTTTTAAAGTAAGTGGGAACTTCTGGTTCACTGTGTCATGTGGGTCTTTCTGATGAGACCCCTAACGTAGTAGACCCCGTGGCTCAGGGATTGTATTCTGGCGAGATTCTATTTAACGCGGAACTCGTGTCTGAAAAGGGTCAAGTTCTGAGTGAACTTGTCTCTGTTCTTTGAATCTAATCCCCGCGATATGTCTGTCATAAGATTGTCAAAGCAGGCAGAGAGTCGCTGGTGTTGATCCACTGGCTGCACCATTTAAAAAAAAAATTAGGCTTAAGCTCTCGAGACATACACACTCAAGGTAAAATGGTAAAGAAAATAGAATTTGGGATCATCACCTGTGACGAGAGGATCTTAGACTTCAGATCAGAGAAAATCTGGTGAGAGCAGATTGGAATAAGTTAGATGAATGAAGAACAAAGTACATCTCGAAACAAAAGATAAGAAAACTGCACAGGAGTGATAAAAAGATGCATTACACATACCTGCTCACTTATAAGAATCAAGCTTAACATCGGCCTGCTGAGACTCCATTGATTGTTACAATCCTCGAACAGAACTATTTCAAACAGAGTCTTCAATATCTGTTTGTAAGAGCAAATCCGTTTAACAAGGAATTGAATCTCATTTTTGTGTTGCTTCTGCTAAAGGAGATCGAGGAGTGGAATGAAATGAGTTAGTTACCTCGGGGAACAAACTAGGGCAGTCTGCAATGTGCTGTGCAAAACAAATAGCAGCGGGAGAAGTAGGTGCCTCACCCATTGTGATGTTATTGAAATAATATGAAGCAAGATTGTCTACAGCTATTGCACACTGAAAAAATAAAATATATATATCAAGGGCCGAGGAGGAAGATATATTGCAGTTTAAAACTTTAAAAATTTCTTGATGAATGGGTCGTAACATTTTAGGCACAGTTCTCACCTGTGATGAAATGCTTGTGTCCAACCCCTTGAGTCCGGATTCAAGGGAGCCGACGAGATGCATAAAGGTGGCGGTATCCAATTTCAATATGAAGGTAATATGACTGGCACACAAAACCTCGACGAATCCAAAGTATGCCTTTGTAAGCTGAAAGATGAAGGAAGACAACAATAAATATTTGAGATTGCACATTGACGAGGGAAGAATTCAGAGTGCACACCAGTTAACGCAAACAGAATCAAAAGAATGAAAGCCAAAATTTTGTAGTGTTTCTTGAAAAATCAAAGAACAGTTGATTGATACACTAAATGAAATTATTGAAGGCAATCGGACAATAGAAACGCAGTGCCACACATACCTTGCGATATGCTAATATATCTGCCAAGGGTATTGCTAGGGTCATCTTCAACGCGATATCAAGTGCATCGGCAAGAGCTCGATCGCCATAGAGTTCAAACACACCGAAGTTGCAGTAATTTCCCGAAAGCGCTGCGGATTAGATGATTATTAAGTATCATAACATACTAATAAACTAAACAAACAAACAACAAATAATTAACTCTCGTTGGTTCTATAATGTCAAAATCATGTTCTAACCTCTTGACAGAATTGTCAGTGAAACCCAGATCCCCTTGTATTTGAAGGCATATATTTCCGCAACATTTGGAAGGGCTAAAATCCTTGAACCATAAGCCACAATCAATTTACTGACTTCCCGGAAAAGTAGGATGCCATTTGGAGAAGAAGAATCAAAAGTAAGACGCTGGGTTTTGTTATGCACAAACTCAGCCATGAACTTCAGCAACGGGGTTGTAACCTACATCAACAAGACAAGAAGAGAAGGTGAGACAAAGAAGGTACCACTATTCACACAATAATGGTAGACAACGTAAATTTCACAGACAGGGAAACCACTTATGGAATAACATATTATCAATCAATACTAAGTTATCCAGATAATATAAAGCAGATCTTTCGTCTATAAGCAGACTCAGGTGATTACTAGGTCAGTGACCTTTCATACAATCCAATGGAGCAGAATGCATATAACTAAATACCTCTGGTGTGTCGAACCAATGTGAGATCGCTCTCAAAAGAAGTGGCATGTGTGCAGGATAGAGCCAGTCAAACAAAAGACCATAACTTCTCCGGCTGAAATCAAAGAAGAGCTAAAATAAATCATAAGCCTGTAAAATGTCTATGGATGTCAAAGTAACTGGCTGAAATCAAGACCTGCTAGTAGCCATTGAAATTCCTCTTAAATCCCTCATCAATCCGATTACAGCAAACTTCACAGCATCAGTGCGAAACATTGAATCTGGTGTTGATTCCAAGGTGCGGAAAACCTAGCATTATTGAATTAAAAACTGGTTTACTGGCTAAAGCCAATCATTTTATCATAAAATTGAAGAGTAGACCAATTACAGAAACTTTAGATTCCAATACACAATTATAATTATGAAACTACACATACAATAGACAATACACAACCACTACGTGAATATGCATACAAGATACAAGAATTATATCCCTGTATATAAGACATCAAATTATGCCCAGAACTGTAAATAGAGTAGTAATTCTGCATTTTTCATTGCAAATTTCGCCATGGACATTTCTTCCTTGTGCTTTACCTGGGTTAATCCGTAAGAAGAAATACAAATATGCCACCCTATCATCATTATCAGAGAACAGTATGCAGTGCAGAGACAGACAGAATCACTATTCTAAATGAAAGCTGCAAAGATAAGATGCTGAAAGAAAATGGTGTATAACCTGCAGAAGTGGTTCCATAGAAGTCTTGAACTTTATTGAGCTATCTTCCATGAAAATCAACCAGCCAATAATGTAGTAAAACGTTGTTCTGCTGCGAGAACATCTGTACTCTTCTAGGAATGGAAACTGCTCCCTCTGGAATTAGAAAATTCGCATACTGAGATTATTGATAGTGATAAATTACAATGCACAATGATGTCCTTAAAAGAGAGTACTTGGAGAAGAATTACAGTGTGATTAGAAATAATAAAGGTCACGGTGTCCAGCTTCAAAAGCAGCTTTCCAGTCATATATCTGCAAGACAACACCAAAACATAAAATTTCAAAACGGAAATGCATATGAGCTTAAACAACATCAATTTAATCAGGTTATAACGGAGTTACCCAGATGCCAACTCCAGAAACAAACTTAGGGTGTGACCAATGACCTCTTCACTCTGGAGAAACCAAAGACAGATTGTTTGAACAATAGGTGACTTTGATGTTTAGAGTGGCACATTAAAAAAGGTAACGAACACAAGATTACCTCTGTATAACATTTTAAGTTTGTAGCAATCTTGCCAACAATAACGTTCAAAAGCACTAGATGATCATGGAGTCCAAGGAGATCTTTCAATCTGGCATACAACTGCTGCAACAGAATGGTAGTATCAGGAATATACGTAGGCCAAAAAAGTATATTGAAAAGAAACAAGTTTGCATTTACTTTTGATGAATGCATGGCCTGATCACCAACATAAGACTTTCGGAAATTCTGGAAGAATGTAAGAATGGCACGATCAAGCCTTTGTTTACTTATTTCACCATATCTCTGCAGAAAGAATGTGTCATTTGATTACTTTACTGATAAGATCAAAGTAGTGAATTCATCTGGGAGAAGAAACCCAACACGTAGAGAACATTGTTGTTGAAACGTTATCACAATATCCTATACAGTTCACTCTATAGTATTATAAGTGGATATACACGCTTATGCACATTAAGCTAGATCTTTCCAGATGACTTTTCAGAAGAAATACAGATATACACAAATAATGAAACTACTCAAACCAAAGAGATTATCTACTATTACTTTTATGTTGATTTAAATTAAATGCTTGCAATTAACAGATGTAACACCTGTCGATGCAGTCCACTGTCCATAACATTTACTAGCCGCAAAACACGAGCAGAGAGCTCAGCATCAAGCACCTCTTGCGTCTCCACACTGCACCATATGTTTAATTTCCAATGTTCATATATTATTTTGTTCCTCAAACAGACCTCAACACAAAGAAACCCCAAGACTGGATAGCAACTTACCTACAACCGCTGCACTGCTTGATTTTAACAATAGCAGCAACAATATGAACAACCCATGACAATTTTGCTTCAATAAGTGCCAGTTCAGAACTGTCAGCAAACTGCAGTTGCCCTCTTTCCTGTTACACAGTCACTCAAAGCACACAATTAAGAAGACACAAAGAACATCCACAGAACAGCAATAAGCTCATCACATAACAACAGTTGGCTTTACCGTATATGATTGCAAAAGAGGCTCCATTGTGTTTATTATATACATGCCAGTTCTTTCATACTGCATGATAAGAACCTCAGATGCAGTTCAATTGTATTAAGATGTTACAGTATTTAATGAAACATGTGAGCAAAACAAGGGCTGCATGAACGCAAATCCAGAAAAAGGCTAACCTGAAATCTGCATAGGTAAGGAAAGCAATCCAGCTCATCCTGCAAGACTTCCACTTTATCCAAAGGATGATCAGTCGAATCATCAGAGACACTGGCCTGGAAAGAGGAAACAGGAACATATCAAAGAAAACCTACAATTTAGCACTGGACACTTTCCAGAATATGCGGTGTTATTTACCTGCACAGAATTGAATCTGGAGATGATAAAACCCTCTGTAATTTTAGGTACAAATTCATCAAGTAGACTTGGTGAATCACCCTTCAAGTATGGGACAGATGCTACTAATCTGGACCACCTTCCAAGAAGGTAATACACGCTGCTGCTGGCCCACTGTAAGATAAAAAATATCATATGGATTTTGCAAAGTAAAAAATATCAGCTAACCACTTATGCTATACTAAAATTGATTATGTCGAAGGATGACCAGACCTTTAAGGAGGTTTCTAATGTCTATAATTGATATGCTAAGGCATTCGCTAATATAAACCTGCAAAAATTTACCTGCCATGACTGGAGAGATTTTAGGGTAAACTCTGCCACCAACTGTATCCAGTCACCGTAACCGTCCATCTTCACAAGTTCCGAAAGCTGCAGATGAAATTAATACATGCTTTTACATAAGATCTGAACTTAACAGCCATATAAACCAATAAATCATGTCCAAATGATAACCTCCAAAAGAATTACTATGACTCCGTGCAACAAAGAAATTACATGCTGGCATTAACATCTTGTAATATACCAATACCATTACTTCCAGAGATAAATCGAAGCAATACAAAGCACCGGAATACAATCCAAGTGCTCCAATCCATGATTGTCAACTACCATTTAGGCAATAGAGATATGTATCCATCCAAGGAAAAACATGGTTAAAGAGACCAAAACTTTAGTACAAACTGTTTCTGAGCTATCACTGAGTTCTAAAATACATATAGCATCAGTATTTAGGAATAGTGAAGACTGTCCAACTGTGACATACAGAAAAAAGGAACAAGTGTACATCTATCCAAATACATGGCATCGTAACATACAAGTCTAGCTATGACACAATTAAAATTATATATACAGTAATGTGTGAAGTCGAAAGGAATCTAATTGAAACCTTTACCTGAAAATTCAACCTAAAACGCCCAAGTAGACGGCAGAACACATGGTAATTGTCATGATCAGCAAGACCTGATTCAACAAAAGCAAATTGTGTTGACAAAGATAAGGGGCCGGGATCAGTGAGGTGTAATATATGCAATTAAAACACAAAATCAACACGTACTATACGTAACATGTTAACAGACTACATAACTGAGAGGCTGGAATTTCAGCCATGAAGAATTATAAACTGTAAATGACACAGTTGCATACAATGCAACACCTTAAGCTCAATTTTAACAGTCTGACATATAGAAAAATCCCACAGTAGACTACATCAAACATACCTTTTCCTGTTTGAAGAATTTCTCTGGTTCCAGTAATCAAATGAGCTAAGAACGTAGAGCGGGTAGCATCATTTGTGAACAGAGAGCGCCTTACAGAAGCTAACCGCACCAAGCACTCAAGTGCCTAGAAGTTAAAACAGAGGAACATTAACTGATAGCAAATTCTAAGTCATCTATAACTACCTATTGTGTCCAAACTCTACATGAATAAATCAGATCCTCAATGACATTATTCCAATTGAAACACCTGTCCTCGCAGTAAGGATGGATAAAACATGAAACGAAAATACAATTACATTCTATATTTGATACAAAAGATGCCTATATGTTCCCTCTCTTCAAAAACTGGAAAAACAAAAGAAAAACAATATGCACATACCTCTTTCGAAAGAGGCGACTCGGTGCTACTATAATAATCGAAAAATATCTGCAGCGTGGAGGAATCCTCCAATACCGACCTCCAGGCAGTTGGAATCTAAAAATCATCGGCAAAACAAGAAGTTATAACACCTATGAAAAAATCATAGGCACTAAGTGTTGAAAAACAGGATGAAGATAACACAATATTAATGTCTACCTGAACTGTACCAAACTCTTCTGTGCTTTCATCAATTGAAGTTCCAACAAAATCAAATGATATACACCTCAGTGTAAGGGAAAGAGCCAATTCTTGTAAACGACCAGTGGCCTTATTGAATTTGTCATGCAAATTCGACGAGCTCTTTAGCATTCGGTTTCTTCAGATATTCCAACACATTCAACAAATTCCTCCTGCACAAGTAATGTTTCTCCAATTAGACCAACTCGATTCACGAATACGAGATCCCATTTCTTTGACAGATAAATCAAAGTAAAATATCTCCATGGTAGCTGCAACATACATACAAATAGCTTCTGATGAATGCTACATCGGTACATTTAACCTCCCCAATGACAACACTATCATATTACCCTACCGGAATCTTGGGTTTGAATTGGTTCAACCATAAAAACTAACTACTGATTATGCTTCTAAATTGTGTAGATCATAAACTTGTAACACTCATTTTGATAATTGATCAAATACTAACATGGTATCAGATTTCGTAAATGTTTAAATCCGAGCCGGCAGATACAGATCCTCGGCTTTGGCGTAAATATGGTTCTAGTTTTTTTGAAATGACCTGTGGGACGTAAAAATGCTATCCTAGATTTTGAATCAAGATGTTTTTTCACCAGTTTGAGATGCATTTGGAATCAAGATTTCCTGTTACGAATTGACGAGTTAGAAGAAGAGAAGAGCGTAAAAAAGCAAACCAAGTGAACCAAAGACAGAGTTTAACGGAACAACAAACAGCAAATCATTTGAACGAAAAAAAAAAAAAGATGAAACATTAAAATAAAAGTCAAACCAAGAAGTATTTATTTGTGACCAAAAGTTAGCCATGAGAAGCAGAAACAGTGTATTCCTCCTCTCTGGTCTTCCGCTTCTTTTCTCTAGCGGATAGAGTTTCCCAAGGCAGTACAGAATTTTCATAACTAGATGGTGGTTGGAGGTCATCATAAGGCAGTGCCAGGAAAACTTTGCAACATCGTCGAAATTGCAAACCTTCAAGGACAGCCCCGAACATGCCAGGAGATCTCACGTCGTCTTTTGAGATCACCAGGATATTTGAGACCAAAGGAGGTCTTCTCCAAGAATTGTCCATTGACCACAAAACAATGTCCACCAGCATCACCGTAGCTCTTGACACTTGGTCTGCTGGAGCTACATATATATATATCAAGGGAAGAGATATGTAGATTACAGTTAGAGACATTCTCTATAAGTAAAAGAAAGAAAATGTAAAGGCAAATCTCACCTTTAACGAAAGTGATTCCGGCATGGAGATAGCTAGGCGGGAGGGAATCCAAGTCCTCAGCAACACCATAGGCGTAGATTGATAAGTCACCATAAGAACAAACAGCTGACTTGATATTCTCAAAAAATTTAACAGGGTCAAGGCCCTGGGGGATTGGATAATCCTTCACGTCCCAGAAGACGGATGTAGTGACACCTGAGAGGTTTACAGTAACAACAGATGGATGACTGTTCATCTAATCGAGATAAAGACAAACAATTTTGAGCGAGAGAGAGATATCTTACTGGTGGGCATGGAGAAAGTTGTGATTTGGGGAGCGGGAAGCTGCATAAAATACTTGTCATCTTCATCTTCATCTTGCTCACCCGCTGCCTTTCGCCGCAGTCGCTCTAATTCTAGAGCACATCCCTCTCCAGCAGTCTTTGGATATACTGGTAATGCCTCATCAAACAGGAGTGGACAAACCCATACTGGTAATGATTTACTCCCTGGTTCTGGTTCTGGCTCTTCTAAGGTGGAAACATTGGAAGCTCTGCATATTCCAAAATTGTTTGGTTCATTCACTTCAGGCACTACAAGTAACACATTGAAACCTCTATGTATCAAAGAACCAATAACCCTAGTGACCATTTCAGTGTGTTGTGACAACTTCGTGACTACCACAAAACGGCCTCCACGCCGTGCCTCTGAAACAAGTTTCGCTAACATTTCCTTAAGATTTTCACGTTCACCATCCCTTGCGTAAACAGTGTAGACTCCAGTATAATGATATCGCTCCAGCAAATCATCCGGGAACAAAGTCGGATTAAAAGAAGCCATAATCCGGTCACAACGAAGACCCTGCTTAGATAAAGCATACCTCATAGCTTGAACAACAAAACCAGCTTTCTTATACTCAGAGGGGAGCCAACTGTCGGCGAGCCAGAAGACGGTTGCCGTCCCAATCCCTGCGACAACGCATCCATAAATAAAAAAAATAACATATTTAAACGATTCTTCGATCATGACAAAGTCTGAAAACAAACAAACAAACGATTGACAAGGGATCTTACGAGGTGGTGGTAGTCTTCTGGGAAAGGGCATGGTTTCCACTTAGGAATACACCAAAAGAAAAAAAAAAGCAAATTAGGGTTACATCTTGAATGATGACAGGAGGGCTATTTATAGTTATCGTTATGAGTTTGGGCTTCTATAAAACGGATCATGGCTAGAAGAAAGTCAACAGGTTTTTTTGGAATTTCTTTCACGTTCTTGATCTATTATAATTTTTATTGATTTATTGTATTTGTTTTAAAACAAAACGGGCCTAGTTGTTAAACAAATGGGCCAAGAGAAACAAAAAACAAAAGCCCTACAACGAATATGACGATCTCTCCGTTAAAAACGGCGACGACGGCTACGCCTCCGCAGGGCCGTCCCTGAGATAAATGAGGCCACAAGCGAAACAAAAAACGGGGGCTCCTACTTCGTATGTTAAAACCATAATCAAACGTATCCGATTTCATACATAAACAAAAGAGTAGTTGTAAAACACAAATTATCCAACAAAACAACCCAAAATCAATAATCATCTACCGATTTTTTGAAAATCATTCTTCTTGCGGTTTTTCGGCAAAGTCATCCATCAAACTTGGATAGTCGAACTCTTCAACCATATCTCTCTCAATTGACAACATAGCCAAGCCATTCAATCTTTCCTCAAACATAGTCGATCGTAAGTAAGATTTTATCAACTTTAACTTGGAAAAATTTCTTTCGACTGAGGCGACTGAAACTGGAATGGTTAAAATCACTCTAAAATCAATGTGTTTGGATAACAACCTTTAAACTTTTTCAAAAAATCTAACACTTCAATAGTCTTCGTGATCTCACTTGGTAAAACTTCTCTTAAAACTTTGATCTCCAAGAATAAATGATTCCCATCAATATCTGAATGCTCTCCATGTTTAAGAGAAGTTTCAAGGTTGATACATGATGCTTTCAAACCATCATCAGCTGCTGTTTTGAGCTTTCTCAAATCAAACAAGAACCCAAAATTTTTGCCATACTCTTCAAATTGTTCAAACCTTGTTTGAAGAGATACTATTGCTTGATCCACGTTTCTGAAGAAATAATCAATTTTGAAATTCTCTTCCTCGCTTAGCATCAGACTTTCATCATGTGTCTCCACCTCTTCATCAAAGTGCCTTTTTCTTTTAATGATCCACTTTCTGTTCACTGGAAAATTAGGCTCGATTCCCATAGATTCTGCAATTAACTTAGCTTCCACTTTTGCTTCTTCAAAACCAACGTTTCTGTAATTTCGGAGATACGAGACCAATCCCTTCATCTGAACAAGAGCAGTATCAATATCAATATTCTCTGTCTGCATCGCCTTACTTACCGTATTTACAGTAAATAAAAGATTGTCCAAAGGACGTCTCCAAGGATTGTCCATTGACCACAAAACAATGTCCACCAGCATCACCGTAGCTCTTGACACTTTGTCTGCTGGAGCTATATATATATCAACGAAGAAAAGGAAAGGAGTGTTGTATTTGTTATGGAGCCATTTTCTGGCGAGACTCCACTCGAGCAGATACACGGTGTGGTCATGCGTACCACTTGCACTGTACCAGTCAGTGGAGATCGAACCAATGTCTGACCTGTAGGAACAGTCTTAGTTAGTGTATTGGCATTAGTAAACAATTGTAATGCCCTTTGTGTAATCAATAATGTAATCCAAGAAAATCTAATAAAATTTGTTTCTTTTTGAACAAAAAAAAATTAGCAAAAATAAGAGAATAAAACTAAAATATTAAAAATAAAATAAAAAATAAACATAGCCGTAAAGGATCTTTATACTCAAAGTCGTCTTCAACATTTGCAGCTACATTCTTGCATACTTCACACATTCTATAATTAAGATCTTTTAACTTAAAAAAAAAAAAATAGATGTTTTAGATGCTTACTTGCTGTTTTTGACCGCAAACCATTTTGTGACACATTCTTCGTGAGCAATGGTTGGTTTATCTTTGCACAAATATCTGAGGTGGATTAGTTCTCATTGTCAAGACATATCCTGACACGGTTTCTTCAGAAACACTGGATCGAATTGAGTACTTCATTGATAAAGTCCATTTTTATCTTTTTCAATTATTATTACAAAATGTGTTAGAAAACAAAATTATCAGCGGTGAACATCTATAAAGATATAAAGTTATTTTTAACGAAAAAGAAATTTATAAATTTATTTCAAAAAAATAATTAAGTTGTTTTCAAAAGTATCACCAATATGATGTTGTAGATTTAAATTTCAATTCGATTGGGTTTAAAAATACCCAATTCGATTTGAAAATACCCAATTCGGTTCGGTTTGAGTTCGAAAAGAAAACTAAATTAAATTTAACTAATTGTACCAAATCAAAGGGTGTGATAGACAACAAATAAAGGGAGTCATTATGTGTACGATGGATTGTATCTGGTGTGGGGGTCGGATTTCTCCCCTATGAGATCGATATAACGACGAGATCAACTTTGCAGCGTCATGACAAAATCGGATCAAGTCTGCAAGGGTCCAGTCTGAATCTAGGTCCAAAATGACATTAAACCCATTAACAAAATGAGCTTAATAGATTAATGGGCCTAATTTTAGTATATTGCTTAATGGGCCGGACCCATTTATTAGCTGGCCCATTTTACTTAGAAGTACTATATATAGCTCATTATATTCACCCAAAAAAAGGGATTGATTCCTTGTAATCAGAGCTTAACAGAAACAGCAATAAAACATATCTTCGACTTTTGCTTTCTGATTCATACTCAGAAGACTCGTTTCTCCTTTCAACCCTTGACAAATTCAACTGTGTAGGATCTGCCGTCCACAGTTTGGCGCCGTCTAAGGGGAACACGACAGATCTTCTTACTCAAAAGAATCACACCACAACAAGACCACCGCGCTGAGATCAGGAGAGATGACCATCGACGGAGACAATAGCGACAACAGCCTGAAGAAAATTGTCGAGGATGGATCTACATCAAAAGACACCGCTGCGGAGAGATCTACGCAAATACAAATGCCGCCAGCCACGAAAGCAAACCTCGACCTTCTGGCTCAGATAAATAACAAGTTCGAAGAAATCCTTAAAAACTCAAAAGAGCAGAATATCTTCAACAACACGGTGATAAGCCGACTGGACTCCCTCGCTACAGCTAGCAGCGGCAGCACCAGCAGCGAGGACTCTTCGGCATCACTGCCAGACAACATGACCAGTAGAGTCAGCAGCAGCGGCATCATTAGCGATGGCAACAACAGCGGAAGCAGCAGCAGCGGCATCATCAGCGAGGACCCCTCGGCATTGTCGCCAGACAACATGACCACCAGCGGCATAAGCAGTGAGGACTCTTCGGCGTTGCAGCCAGACGACACCGGCACCAAGAGCAACCAGGCAGGCAACGACACTGTCAACGTCACCGCGACGAATGTGGCAGCTTTGGACGAACTGAAGGACATGCTGAAGACGATCCTCAAATAGTCAGCAGAGCAGGAGGACAAGCTGAAGGTTCTCACAACGGCAAGTAAGGTGCACAAGACAGGTAGAGCGCGACTATCACTTGGGTGGTTCAAGCCGCACGGCTTCAGCTTCTCGGTGCTACGCAGTACACGAAGAACCAAAAGTGACCAGCTACCGCCATTGTCGCTGCGAACGGCATATCCAACTCCAGAATGAGCCAACGAAACAACGAACACAGGACTAGCAATTTCAGGAGGGATCGCGCAGGAACGCCAAGCTGCTTCGGAAGGGATCGCGCAGGAACGCCATGCTGTTTCAGGAGGGATCGCACGAATGGTCGGCATAGGTAACCTCCGTAGGACACGCACCTCAAGGAATTGTAGGGCACATAGAGGGAGAGATAGATCCCAGGCTCGCCGAAACAGCGCAAACATCGAGCATGACCAAGATATCGCTAACAAAGAAGGAAATCGCTACTGGACCAAGCAGTTCGAGCTCAAATAGGAACGCAAGATCTTGCTCCAAACTCAGAACGACGAGATGGCCAAGATGCAAGCGCAGCTGGAGCACGCCGCCTCTGACTTAAGAGTTACACAGTCCCAGATGCACAAGTTTAACACCCAAGACGTCCAAAGCAACGCGAGATATATCCAAAGTCTCGAGCACAGTCTTGCTAGTATTTGGGAGAGTTTTAAAACAAAAGATTACGAGCATTAATGAGCGCATTGCAGAGTTTACAACGTGCCTTAACGTCACTGCAATTAAAACTCATCAAGTCGAGACAACGTTGAACAGAATAACCAACTACCGATACACCACCGCAAAATACTACAACTCCAATGTCCGACCTCGCAAGTTTTCTGAAGGGGACTTAGTGCTACGCGAAGTCTTCCAAAACACAGCAGAACGTAACGCTGGAAAACTCGGAGCTAATTGGGAAGGACCCTACATCGTTACCAAAGTGGTCAAACCAGGCGTCTACAAAATCGCCCACATGACTGGCGAACCAGTCCCGCGTTCTTGGAATGTGCGACATCTGAAAAAGTATTTTCACTAGGATACATTACATTCACAACATGAACTACGAGACGGCTTGATCCCTAAAACAGGGTACGTAGGCAGCTCATCTTCGGGTGAGTTCAGGTGTCCCCCTATTAAAAAGGGGGAGAGTGGGTACGTATACTCGTATACTTCCAATTCTTGTAACCACTTTTCACGATTAATCCAAAGCATGGTTTTGACTAAACCCGTCTACATCCTTCACGGATTCTTTAAGTCTCACAAAAACAGACATACATTTATCACATCCTATACGAATCAATTATCGTCTTAACTACAATCAGATATTTTACACTTACTCTCGTTGCTGCTGGCCACAGTGATAAATCTATCCAAATACTATAGATCTGACAAACACATCCTTCGCAGGATTAACAGCCCGCTATACAAATAAAAATGTTCATTATCGAGCGGATATGTTCAAAGAGGAACATATGCGTAATCCGGAATGATCATTCTCTAAACCCAACTCACAAATCGTTGGTTCTATCGCATATATGTTCATTATCGAGCGGATATGTTTAAAGAGAAAACATGTGCGTAATCCGAAATGTTCACCTTAAACCCAACAAAAAAAAACGTTGGTCGCTACGCGATACATGTTCGGCTTGGAGCAGATTTGTCAATAAGGACTTGTCTGTAAACCAAAATGATCATCCAAAAACCCAATAATCTGACTATTGGTCCTACCCGCAAAACGTGCTCATTTCCTGGAGCAGGCTCGTCAATTGAAACTCACCTGTAAACCAAAACTCGGAGTCACAGAATAAAACCCAACTCACAAAACGTTGGTCGCATCACAAGTCAGACATCTAAGTTATTTTTGGAGCGGACTTGTTAATGAAAACTCGTCTGTAAACCAGAATACTTAGCCCGAAACCTAATACACAAGCTATTGGTCGCCTCAAACATCTAAGTTATTTTTGGAGCGGACTTGTTTATAAGAACGTCCGTAAACCAAGATACTTAGCTCTAAACCCAGCACACAACAAATCGCTGGTCTAAAAACGTGTTCATTCTCGGAGCGGATGTGTCGACGAAGGCTCGCCCGTAAACCAAGAAGTTCATCAGAAAACCCAACAACTTAATCGTTGGTCATTACGCAATAACGTGTTCATTCTTGGAGCGGGTGTGTCGACGAAGGCTCGCCCGTAAACCAAGAAGTTCATCAGAAAACCCAGCTAACCTATCGCTGGTCCCGACTCTAATATAGTTGAACTTTGGAAACGAACAATTCAGCGTCATCAAAATCTACTTTAATTCTTCAAGTCGATGACTTCGCCCCCAGTTTTGCCATGATCAAATCTACTTCGCTGAGTGAGAACTTGAATTTGTCATCTTCGAACTCGTCGTCAACATGAAGTCACCTTGTCGACGTCAACACGACCCCACTTCAGTGTCAAGTCAATACAAGACCGCTTTGGCTTCAAGTAAAAACGATCACCTCGTCGCCACCGCGAATCCACCTCGGCATCGTTAACACGAGTCTACCTCGACATCAAATAAACAAGTCCACCTTGATTATCCTTCCTCACTAAGACAACCTTGTCTCTTATCTCAAAAAGTCCTCGATCAAACTTCGCCTCATCGTTGCATCGAACAAGCTTCATCTTGCTGTCACATCGAACAACCTTCATCTTGCTGTCGCATCGATCAAGCTTCGCCTCGCTGTCGCGTCGATCAAGCTTCGCCTCGCCGTCGCGTCACTTTCGATGACTTTGCTTCTTTGTCACATCGATCAAAATTTGACGCGTCGTCGCATCAAACAAGCTTCGCGTCGATCAAGCTTCGCCTCGCTGTCGCGTCACTTTCGATGACTTTGCTTCTTTGTCACATCGATCAAAATTTGCCTCATCGTCACATCGAACAAGCTTCGTCTTGCTGTCACATCGATCAAGCTTCGCCTCGCCGTCGCGTCTCTTTCGATGACTTTGTTTCTTCATCACATCGATCAAAATTTGCCTCGTCGTCGCATCGAACAAGCTTCTTCTTGTTGTCACATCGATCAAGCTTCGCCTCGCCGTCGCGTCTCTTTCGATGACTTTGCTTCTTCGTCACATCGATCAAAATTTGCCTCGTCGTCGCATCAAACAAGCTCCGTCTTGTTGTCACATCGATCAAGCTTCGCCTCGTCATCGCATTGATCAAGCTTTACCTCGTAGTCATGTCACCTTCACTGACTTCGCATTGTCATCACGTCGATCAAACTCCACTTCAACTCGTTGCCGTCGCGTCACCTCATTGAAATCAGCTAAGTCTGAAGCGGTCTCCATGATTTCCTTGTCAACTCCGCTTCACCAAACAACAACGATCTGTGTCAATGTCGCTTCACGAAGCCAGTCTTGTCACTGAGGCGCCGAGATAAAAAAAAAAATCCGACCGAGTCAACTAAGTGAGTCAACTCGGTCAGATAAAAAAAAACTCTGCCGAGTCAACTCAGTGAGTCAACTCGGCGAGTCAACTCACTGAGTCAACTCGGTCAGATTTCAAACCACCGCTTTTTGTTCCTCGATCTCGCCTCGATCCGCCTTGCCGACGTGCTCTCTGCCTCTCATCGCCGATCTCTCTCCACCTCCCTTGATCTCAAGCCGCCGATCTCTCTCGAACCGTCGCCGATTCACGAGCAACGAACCACGAACGGGAGAACCACGAACCACGATTCACGAATCCGACGATGGCGAGGCGGCAGTGACGATGACAGGAGGCGCCGCCGACGGTGACGTTGACGGGAGGTGGCGACGTTGTCGAAGAAGAAACAACAAAAAACAAAAACAAAAAAAAAATTTAAAAAAAAAACCCGACCGAGTTAACTCAGTGGGTCAACTCGGCCGAGTCAACTCACTGAGTCAACTCGACAGATCTCAAAACGAAGCTTTTTCTCCCCGATCTCTCCTCGCTTCAACGATCCCGCGAACCACGATCGCCGGAAAGCTCGATCTTCACCTCGAACCGCGAACCGATCTTCACTTCGATCCCGAACCGATCTTCACCTCGATCCCGAACCGATCTTCACGAACCACGAACCACGAACAGAAGGCGGCGAGTTCGACGACGGCGAGAGGTGCTTTGCCGGCGGCGACGGCGAGAGATGGAAGCGGCAGCACGGAGAAGGAAAAAAAAAACAAAAAAAAAAAACAAAACAAAACAAAACAAAACAAAAAACCTAAAAAAAAAGAAAAGAAATAACAATAAAATAAAGAGGTAGAAGGGGAGAGGAATTTACCTTGCGATTAGGAAAAAAGTGAATTGGTGGAAAATAACTCCAGGGAAGCAGGCTTATTTATACCTGGAGAATTTTCTGAAATCACTTAGTTCGAGGAAAATTTCCAAAAAAAATTTCAACGGGCTTCGAGGCCCACTAACGCACCAAGGCAATCAACTTTGTCAGGCTTCTAAGTAAAAGAAAGGGCAACAACGAGAAGTCCAGGAAAACACGGCGACGTCAGCTCAATACGGAATAGCATAAACTTCCCGAGTTCGATGATAAGACGTTAACGCCTGGCGACTTCGCTGTCGAGCATATCGATCTCCGACTACGTCATTTTTTATCTTGGCACCATCGTGACTCGATACTGCCAAGCTGGGGGGCTAACTCTGGGGGTCGGATTTCTCCCCTATGAGATCGATATAACGACGAGATCAACTTTGCAGTGTCATGACGAAATCGGATCAAGTCTGCAAGGGTCCAGTCTGAATCTAGGTCCAAAATGACATTAAACCCATTAACAAAATGGGCTTAATAGATTAATTGACCTAATTTTAGTATATTGCTTATTGGGCCGGACCCATTTATTAGCTGGCCCATTTTACTTAGAAGTATTATATATAGCTCATTATATTCACCCAAAAAAGGGATTGATTCCTTGTAATCAGAGCTTAACAGAAACAGCAATAAAACATATCTTCGACTTTTGCTTTCTGATTCATACTCAGAATACTCGTTTCTCTTTTCAACCCTTGACAAATTCAACTGTGTAGGATCTGCCGTCCACATCTGGTTGATGAATATATGGTTATTTTATACAAATGAGCTAGAGGTAAGACTTCGTTCAAGTTTAAACTTTGTAGAAAGTTTTTTTTTACTTATGTTTTGCTTTCTTTTTAACAAGTACCATTTATTGATAGAGATATACAGCAAAATAAGCAATCGTAAAAAAAATTGTGATGAATGATATACTATTTATTCATGTTTTCAAGTTTTAGAAATGTGATTCTGTCAAAAAGAAAAATTTAATTTATAACATTTATCAAGTTTACACTTTCTATGAAAAATGTAGAGTTCAGTGGAATAGATTCTTAAGCTTTCAAAAAGTGTAGTTTGTGGTTGTTAAACATATGCTTTGCTCGTCTCCCTCCATGGTGGTATGGTTGAATTATCCTTACACTAAACTAGAATCCATGAATTTTGTATGATTAATTGATCCTTGGGGTTTTAAACGTGTTATATAGAACATTTTGTGCAAAATGCTTATGTGCTTAAACTTGTTGTACATTTGCTATTCCTCTAGGCTCGAGCGGGTTGCGCAGAACCAAAACATTGTATAAAGAAAGCCTCCTAATTCAGAGAGTTAAGGAATATTCTCAATCAATCAAGAAACAATTCGAGTTTTAGTGATAACATTGCGTCACAAACAGAAAACCTGGTTCTTACTCCAAATGAGGTGTTGTTACTTGGCCGATAAGCCAACAGTGATTATTCTTTTGCTAAACAAAATATTGCAAAACAAAATATTGCATTTTCTTTCAGATTTGTTTACCATCATCACAAACAAATACAAAGAATATATTGACCTAGTTGCTCCAACATTTGCCAAAAGGAAACCCTAAATTTCAATGCTTATAAATCCCAACATTGATGAAGCCACAAATGCTATGTAATTTTTCTTCTTTTTACCCTTTCTTCTGAGAGAAGAAAAATAACTGTACAGCAACACAATATAAAGAGAAATCTTTTTTTTTTGGAACTCCTGAAGATTTTTTTTGTTTTGTTTTAAAGTAAGTGGGAACTTCTGGTTCACTGTGTCATGTGGGTCTTTCTGATGAGACCCCTAACGTAGTAGACCCCGTGGCTCAGGGATTGTATTCTGGCGAGATTCTATTTAACGCGGAACTCGTGTCTGAAAAGGGTCAAGTTCTGAGTGAACTTGTCTCTGTTCTTTGAATCTAATCCCCGCGATATGTCTGTCATAAGATTGTCAAAGCAGGCAGAGAGTCGCTGGTGTTGATCCACTGGCTGCACCATTTAAAAAAAAAATTAGGCTTAAGCTCTCGAGACATACACACTCAAGGTAAAATGGTAAAGAAAATAGAATTTGGGATCATCACCTGTGACGAGAGGATCTTAGACTTCAGATCAGAGAAAATCTGGTGAGAGCAGATTGGAATAAGTTAGATGAATGAAGAACAAAGTACATCTCGAAACAAAAGATAAGAAAACTGCACAGGAGTGATAAAAAGATGCATTACACATACCTGCTCACTTATAAGAATCAAGCTTAACATCGGCCTGCTGAGACTCCATTGATTGTTACAATCCTCGAACAGAACTATTTCAAACAGAGTCTTCAATATCTGTTTGTAAGAGCAAATCCGTTTAACAAGGAATTGAATCTCATTTTTGTGTTGCTTCTGCTAAAGGAGATCGAGGAGTGGAATGAAATGAGTTAGTTACCTCGGGGAACAAACTAGGGCAGTCTGCAATGTGCTGTGCAAAACAAATAGCAGCGGGAGAAGTAGGTGCCTCACCCATTGTGATGTTATTGAAATAATATGAAGCAAGATTGTCTACAGCTATTGCACACTGAAAAAATAAAATATATATATCAAGGGCCGAGGAGGAAGATATATTGCAGTTTAAAACTTTAAAAATTTCTTGATGAATGGGTCGTAACATTTTAGGCACAGTTCTCACCTGTGATGAAATGCTTGTGTCCAACCCCTTGAGTCCGGATTCAAGGGAGCCGACGAGATGCATAAAGGTGGCGGTATCCAATTTCAATATGAAGGTAATATGACTGGCACACAAAACCTCGACGAATCCAAAGTATGCCTTTGTAAGCTGAAAGATGAAGGAAGACAACAATAAATATTTGAGATTGCACATTGACGAGGGAAGAATTCAGAGTGCACACCAGTTAACGCAAACAGAATCAAAAGAATGAAAGCCAAAATTTTGTAGTGTTTCTTGAAAAATCAAAGAACAGTTGATTGATACACTAAATGAAATTATTGAAGGCAATCGGACAATAGAAACGCAGTGCCACACATACCTTGCGATATGCTAATATATCTGCCAAGGGTATTGCTAGGGTCATCTTCAACGCGATATCAAGTGCATCGGCAAGAGCTCGATCGCCATAGAGTTCAAACACACCGAAGTTGCAGTAATTTCCCGAAAGCGCTGCGGATTAGATGATTATTAAGTATCATAACATACTAATAAACTAAACAAACAAACAACAAATAATTAACTCTCGTTGGTTCTATAATGTCAAAATCATGTTCTAACCTCTTGACAGAATTGTCAGTGAAACCCAGATCCCCTTGTATTTGAAGGCATATATTTCCGCAACATTTGGAAGGGCTAAAATCCTTGAACCATAAGCCACAATCAATTTACTGACTTCCCGGAAAAGTAGGATGCCATTTGGAGAAGAAGAATCAAAAGTAAGACGCTGGGTTTTGTTATGCACAAACTCAGCCATGAACTTCAGCAACGGGGTTGTAACCTACATCAACAAGACAAGAAGAGAAGGTGAGACAAAGAAGGTACCACTATTCACACAATAATGGTAGACAACGTAAATTTCACAGACAGGGAAACCACTTATGGAATAACATATTATCAATCAATACTAAGTTATCCAGATAATATAAAGCAGATCTTTCGTCTATAAGCAGACTCAGGTGATTACTAGGTCAGTGACCTTTCATACAATCCAATGGAGCAGAATGCATATAACTAAATACCTCTGGTGTGTCGAACCAATGTGAGATCGCTCTCAAAAGAAGTGGCATGTGTGCAGGATAGAGCCAGTCAAACAAAAGACCATAACTTCTCCGGCTGAAATCAAAGAAGAGCTAAAATAAATCATAAGCCTGTAAAATGTCTATGGATGTCAAAGTAACTGGCTGAAATCAAGACCTGCTAGTAGCCATTGAAATTCCTCTTAAATCCCTCATCAATCCGATTACAGCAAACTTCACAGCATCAGTGCGAAACATTGAATCTGGTGTTGATTCCAAGGTGCGGAAAACCTAGCATTATTGAATTAAAAACTGGTTTACTGGCTAAAGCCAATCATTTTATCATAAAATTGAAGAGTAGACCAATTACAGAAACTTTAGATTCCAATACACAATTATAATTATGAAACTACACATACAATAGACAATACACAACCACTACGTGAATATGCATACAAGATACAAGAATTATATCCCTGTATATAAGACATCAAATTATGCCCAGAACTGTAAATAGAGTAGTAATTCTGCATTTTTCATTGCAAATTTCGCCATGGACATTTCTTCCTTGTGCTTTACCTGGGTTAATCCGTAAGAAGAAATACAAATATGCCACCCTATCATCATTATCAGAGAACAGTATGCAGTGCAGAGACAGACAGAATCACTATTCTAAATGAAAGCTGCAAAGATAAGATGCTGAAAGAAAATGGTGTATAACCTGCAGAAGTGGTTCCATAGAAGTCTTGAACTTTATTGAGCTATCTTCCATGAAAATCAACCAGCCAATAATGTAGTAAAACGTTGTTCTGCTGCGAGAACATCTGTACTCTTCTAGGAATGGAAACTGCTCCCTCTGGAATTAGAAAATTCGCATACTGAGATTATTGATAGTGATAAATTACAATGCACAATGATGTCCTTAAAAGAGAGTACTTGGAGAAGAATTACAGTGTGATTAGAAATAATAAAGGTCACGGTGTCCAGCTTCAAAAGCAGCTTTCCAGTCATATATCTGCAAGACAACACCAAAACATAAAATTTCAAAACGGAAATGCATATGAGCTTAAACAACATCAATTTAATCAGGTTATAACGGAGTTACCCAGATGCCAACTCCAGAAACAAACTTAGGGTGTGACCAATGACCTCTTCACTCTGGAGAAACCAAAGACAGATTGTTTGAACAATAGGTGACTTTGATGTTTAGAGTGGCACATTAAAAAAGGTAACGAACACAAGATTACCTCTGTATAACATTTTAAGTTTGTAGCAATCTTGCCAACAATAACGTTCAAAAGCACTAGATGATCATGGAGTCCAAGGAGATCTTTCAATCTGGCATACAACTGCTGCAACAGAATGGTAGTATCAGGAATATACGTAGGCCAAAAAAGTATATTGAAAAGAAACAAGTTTGCATTTACTTTTGATGAATGCATGGCCTGATCACCAACATAAGACTTTCGGAAATTCTGGAAGAATGTAAGAATGGCACGATCAAGCCTTTGTTTACTTATTTCACCATATCTCTGCAGAAAGAATGTGTCATTTGATTACTTTACTGATAAGATCAAAGTAGTGAATTCATCTGGGAGAAGAAACCCAACACGTAGAGAACATTGTTGTTGAAACGTTATCACAATATCCTATACAGTTCACTCTATAGTATTATAAGTGGATATACACGCTTATGCACATTAAGCTAGATCTTTCCAGATGACTTTTCAGAAGAAATACAGATATACACAAATAATGAAACTACTCAAACCAAAGAGATTATCTACTATTACTTTTATGTTGATTTAAATTAAATGCTTGCAATTAACAGATGTAACACCTGTCGATGCAGTCCACTGTCCATAACATTTACTAGCCGCAAAACACGAGCAGAGAGCTCAGCATCAAGCACCTCTTGCGTCTCCACACTGCACCATATGTTTAATTTCAAATGTTCATATATTATTTTGTTCCTCAAACAGACCTCAACACAAAGAAACCCCAAGACTGGATAGCAACTTACCTACAACCGCTGCACTGCTTGATTTTAACAATAGCAGCAACAATATGAACAACCCATGACAATTTTGCTTCAATAAGTGCCAGTTCAGAATTGTCAGCAAACTGCAGTTGCCCTCTTTCCTGTTACACAGTCACTCAAAGCACACAATTAAGAAGACACAAAGAACATCCACAGAACAGCAATAAGCTCATCACATAACAACAGTTGGCTTTACCGTATATGATTGCAAAAGAGGCTCCATTGTGTTTATTATATACATGCCAGTTCTTTCATACTGCATGATAAGAACCTCAGATGCAGTTCAATTGTATTAAGATGTTACAGTATTTAATGAAACATGTGAGCAAAACAAGGGCTGCATGAACGCAAATCCAGAAAAAGGCTAACCTGAAATCTGCATAGGTAAGGAAAGCAATCCAGCTCATCCTGCAAGACTTCCACTTTATCCAAAGGATGATCAGTCGAATCATCAGGGACACTGGCCTGGAAAGAGGAAACAGGAACATATCAAAGAAAACCTACAATTTAGCACTGGACACTTTCCAGAATATGCGGTGTTATTTACCTGCACAGAATTGAATCTGGAGATGATAAAACCCTCTGTAATTTTAGGTACAAATTCATCAAGTAGACTTGGTGAATCACCCTTCAAGTATGGGACAGATGCTACTAATCTGGACCACATTCCAAGAAGGTAATACACGCTGCTGCTGGCCCACTAAGAAAAAAAATATCATATGGATTTTGCAAAGTAAAAAATATCAGTTAACCACTTATGCTATACTAAAATTGATTATGTCGAAGGATGACCAGACCTTTAAGGAGGTTTCTAATGTCTATAATTGATATGCTAAGGCATTCGCTAATATAAAACCTGCAAAAATTTACCTGCCATGACTGGAGAGATTTTAGGGTAAACTCTGCCACCAACTGTATCCAGTCACCGTAACCGTCCATCTTCACAAGTTCCGAAAGCTGCAGATGAAATTAATACATGCTTTTACATAAGATCTGAACTTAACAGCCATATAAACCAATAAATCATGTCCAAATGATAACCTCCAAAAGAATTACTATGACTCCGTGCAACAAAGAAATTACATGCTGGCATTAACATCTTGTAATATACCAATACCATTACTAAGGAACGTCCAGAGATAAATCGAAGCAATACAAAGCACCGGAATACAAACCAAGTGCTCCAATCCATGATTGTCAACTACCATTTAGGCAATAGAGATATGTATCCATCCAAGGAAAAACATGGTTAAAGAGACCAAAACTTTAGTACAAACTGTTTCTGAGCTATCACTGAGTTCTAAAATACATATAGCATCAGTATTTAGGAATAGTGAAGACTGTCCAACTGTGACATACAGAAAAAAGGAACAAGTGTACATCTATCCAAATACATGGCATCGTAACATACAAGTCTAGCTATGACACAATTAAAATTATATATACAGTAATGTGTGAAGTTGAAAGGAATCTAATTGAAACCTTCACCTGAAAATTCAACCTAAAACGCCCAAGTAGACGGCAAAACACATGGTAATTGTCATGATCAGCAAGACCTGATTCAACAAAAGCAAATTGTGTTGACAAAGATAAGGGGCCGGGATTAGTGAGGTGTAATATATGCAATTAAAACACAAGACCAACACGTACTATACGTAACATGTTAACAGACTACATAACTGAGAGGCTGGAATTTCAGCCATGAAGAATTATAAACTGTAAAGGACACCGTTGCATACAATGCAACACCTTAAGCTCAATTTTAACAGTCTGACATATAGAAAAATCCCACAGTAGACGACATCAAACATACCTTTTCCTGTTTGAAGAATTTCTCTGGTTCCAGTAATCAAATGAGCTAAGAACGTAGAGCGGGTAGCATCATTTGTGAACAGAGAGCGCCTTACAGAAGCTAACCGCACCAAGCACTCAAGTGCCTAGAAGTTAAAACAGAGGAACATTAACTGATAGCAAATTCTAAGTCATCTATAACTACCTATTGTGTCCAAACTCTACATGAATAAATCAGATCCTCAATGACATTATTCCAATTGAAACACCTGTCCTCGCAGTAAGGATGGATAAAACATGAAACGAAAAAACAATTACATTCTATCTTTGATACAAAAGATGCCTATATGTTCCCTCTCTTCAAAAACTGGAAAAACAAAAGAAAAACAATATGCACATACCTCTTTCGAAAGAGGCGACTCGGTACTACTATAATAATCGAAAAATATCTGCAGCGTGGAGGAATCCTCCAATACCGACCTCCAGGCAGTTGGAATCTAAAAATCATCGGTAAAACAAGAAGTTATAACACCCATGAAAAACGAGTACCAGAAATACATAGGCACTAAGTGTTGAAAACAGGATGAAGATAACACAATATTAATGTCTACCTGAACTGTACCAAACTCTTCTGTGCTTTCATCAATTGAAGTTCCAACAAAATCAAATGATACACACCTCAGTGTAAGGGAAAGAGCCAATTCTTGTAAACGACCAGTGGCTGGTTAAAATACAATGTTTGACTCATTACAATATTGAACTAGCAGCAAAAAGAAAAAGAAATTTCCATGCCTATGCCTAGACCAACAGATAGACATCGAAAAAGATAGCAATGTACTTCTCGATTTACAAAGCATTCGAATAGCATATATTTTCAAGATGACATTTACAAGTTTTCAAAGTTGGCATGAAGGAATATAATGAGAAAACTGTCAAAGATAATCTCTGACTCATGCAACAGTTAGAATTTCCTAGAGTGGTATCCATTCATTTACAGCCAGCAAAATTCACATGTGCGTAACCAACCAACCAGGTTGATTACATCAATGCATTACAAGATTAAGTTCATAATATTACCATCATTTTTCAGATAGCTTAATGAAGTCAAAGCTATTCGGAATACTTGAAATAAGGCGTGATCCCTAAAGTTGCATGCAACTCTCCGGTGATGTGTAGAAGGCAGTCCTGGATTAGGCTAAGAATTGAGCAAAAGATACGTGAAGAAATGTCAATAAGCATTTCACAGAAACAAATAAGAAATGCTTTAAATAAATAAATATATGGTGGAAACAGACAATATAATTATATACAACACAACACGCTAGTTGTACCTGTAACAGGTTACAGACTGATACTCTAGCGTAAAAAGAAACAAAAAGATGAGGCAACTCAAATGTGACTCCCACGCAATGAGCAATTCATGCCAAGATATTTATACAACGTGAAAATCGACCACAATACATCACTAACCTGATTCATCTCCTGCACAAGTTGATCCAAAATTCTTAAACCAATAGCATAGTGATCTGAGGAACCCTATTCAAACAAAAATTATGAAAGAAACATATTCAGCAAGCTCTTGTTTCTGAAACTTCTACACAAGTATCATCCACATGGGTTTCTGCATTAAAAATGTGCACCAAGCACTAAGAAACCATGGAAATACAGTAACTATACTCATAAGAAGATGAATCACCTGTTCCAAGAAGTTTGTTGATTCATTAACCACTTCCCTGAATCTATCATCATCTAACCATCCAAACTTTGTGAGCCGGCAAAGCAGTTGAATGAGCGAAGCAATAACAAATGACTGCATCTTTGGTCCTCTTGTAGCCAGATAGTTCACAATATAAGCCCCTAAACACAACCAACAAAACAACAAAAAAACAAGTAAGATATTAAAGGCCATAAAGAGATATATCTAGTCATTTGGTTAGGAGGACTGCAAGAAGTTTACTGATATCAAGGCGAAGATTCAGCGGAAGGGTATGATCTGTCACTTGCTTCAACAAACTCGAGCTAGCGAGCATTAAGGAGTAAGGTTTTGATGAATTGTCGAGAATGTATTGACATTGCGATATATAATCTGTATTCACGGAAAAGCATCTCAGACTGTTTTCAGCGTGAGCCCTTTCAGCTGAATCCTGTGAATTGTATAATCTCTCGCACAACGCTTCAAGTTGTGCCAAGCTCTCCATTGGTAACGAAGCCGAATCTGACCAAAAAGGTAGAAAACCATAGATACCACTACCGTTTTAACAAGAATATTTCGACAAGATTTCGGTTTTATTACAATGTATCCTGATTTATGAACTGTTAAGTGGCAACAAAAGAAGGGAATGAATCATTACAATAACATTTTCCCAAAGAGCCATCACTGTTTTACAATAAAATTTTCTAGAACTGGACTGGAAATTAAACATCACAAAAATCAAACAAGTTGCAAGAAAATAATCAAGTTACACATATCCACAATAAACCCAACCAACATTGCTGCAGAAAATTGTAACACCGAGATGTAACAACATTAACAATCACAAAAGTGCAGTATCAGTTGACGACAGACAACATACGTTAACTACCGGTAAAATATCATTTATATCTCATACAACAGAGAGGGCAAGAGAGAAAATACACAAATAGTAGTCGAAGGAAAAAAAAATAAGTAAAAGCCTAATGGCAGAGTTAAGTTTCTAACTCTGCATGATGGAAAATGTATCGAAGCTGTGTGTATCACCTTACTCCAGCTCACTACCCGGGTTGAATTCTGTTTAGAAGGTCAAAAATGAAACTTCAGTCGCCACACCACCCACGTTAATACTCACACTATGACATAAAAAACGCCTAGACTTACTTACATAAGGGTGAAAGCTACAACTCTATATGAGACACAAGCCACACAATATCAAATGCCGCTATAACCTTGGAATCGCCAGACAATATAAGCTAATTCCAGTAGAAATGGACAAGAAACTAAATACTTGGAACATATTAAGCGCAGACTCTACACTACCATTCCACCACAGCTACATCCTGTCTGATTTCATGTAAGCGCAAGGTAAGTATGTCAATGAAAACAATAAGCGGTTTGTATTGAACATATCAATGGTACTTTAAATCATCAGACGCATTCGATACTCAAGTAGAACAAGCAATATCCACTCGAACACAGAAAACGGCAACAGTAAAGGAAATGAGAAAACCTAGATTTCGTAATTTCAACATATCCTAATCATTTCGCGGAAACAAACAAGAAGAAGATTCATCATCGAATCTTCAAAACTTCACGAATCACTCGATTAAGAACAATAAAACCATCGAGCAAGTGAGAAAAAACGAAACGATGTGTGAGAAAAACAAACTTCGCCTCACCAGAGATTGAGCTGGTAGCTACTCAGATTTGTTGCTTCGGTAAGTTTTTTTCCGGCGAACTGAAATCTCGATGAGCCAAAAGCTTCGATGGTTACAACGACGATGAAGAAGAAGAGACGTGCAGTCTGATCAGGCGATGACAGCTTTTTATGCCGAAGAAGCATTTCCCGATTGTTATAGATGCTCTCACCTCTCGTCTCGAGTGCTTCTTAATGGGCCTTTATTGGGCCTTTAGTAGGGTTGGGCCCAAAAACTTTTAGGGTATAAAACGAAAAAACGCAACCCAACAGGTTTAATCGACTTCCCACTTTTAAGAAGACTCTCTCTCTCTATTTGCTTCGCTTCCCTCTTTCATTGAGCTTCCGCCGCCGTTTCCTCCTGAACTAATTGAAGTTCTCTTCTTCGTCGTCTGCGATAACTTCGGAGGAGAAACTTCCGGCAGGTTAATCTAGGCGACGGAGAGCTCAATTTTTTGGTAAGAAAGCTGCTTGTTGTTTTTTATTTCTTTTTTTGAGGTTATGTAAAAAAACCCAGATGGGTCGATTGGGGTTTTTTGAGATCGCTTAAGAGTATCTTACACTGTGTTTGTACTTGATTATGTAAACTGAAAAGACGAAATCTAGATTTCTTTTTCTGTGTTTGTTGTTTTATGCAGATGGTTTTTCAAGTATAAACTAGGGTTTTGGTAACTATTTGTTGAAGTTATTCATTGTTTTGTGGACCTTGGTTTACGAGTTTGAGAGTGATTCGTGTTTCTTCAGGTGAAGATTTCGTTGTTCATGAAGCTTTTAGATGTTTATTTAGCTGCTTTGAAATCACGATGTTTTTGTGAATACATTTGATTTTCTGGATTTGTGACGCTCTGCTTTGTGTTTAGTGTGCTTTGGTTCTATCTTACATTTCAAGAGGTCCTTCATGGACCGATGTTGTTTGCTCTTACAAGAGAGTTCATTATAACCTTAGATCTCCTTCCAAGTGGAACTTAAAAGTAAAATGTTGTATATCTTCATCGGTGTATAAGCTGATGTGTATCTATTTAGTAGTGAAAGCTTTTGCTGATATGTAAATTTAAGCTTTGTCTATGCTTGCTTCTGGGTATATATTACCTGTGTATATTGCTGGCTAAGAAGTTTGGAACATTGCGTTTAATCGTTGTGACAGGAATAAACGTTGGTGTTAAGGTGGATTTGAAGCTTCGACAAAATTTTCATCATGCAGAGTTGGGGAGTTAACTCTGCTATTAAGCTACTTACATATTCTGATGAGCTTTCGGATGGAAAATTGCTCTATGTTTCTTCCAATTGTGTTCCTGTGAAGGCTTTAAATCGTGAACCTGCTGGTCATGCCTTCCATTCTGCTGCTCTCAAACTGCGTGGTTGTGGAAAGGAAGCCACAGACGAGAAAGAAGATACCTCTGAGAAGAAAGTTGCAAACGAGAAGGATAAGGAATATATTCCTTCCTATGACTCGTATAACAACAAAGGAAAGAAGAAGTCGGGAAAGGAACAACATGATCACTATGCCTTGTTGGGCTTGGGCAACTTGAGATATCTTGCAACAGAGGATCAGATTAGAAAAAGCTACCGCGAAGCTGCTTTGAAGCATCACCCTGATAAACTTGCTACTCTCCTTCTTGCCGAGGAGACGGAAGAAGCAAAACAAGCCAAGAAGGAGGCGATAGAATCTCACTTCAAGTTGATTCAAGAATCATATGAGGTTTTGATGGATCCAACAAAAAGAAGAATATTTGACTCTACAGATGAGTTTGATGACGAAGTCCCAACTGATTGTGCACCGCAAGACTTCTTCAAGGTTTTTGGTCCAGCATTTAAGAGAAACGCAAGGTGGTCAGTTAAACCGCGTGTACCAGATTTGGGAGATGAAAATACACCACTTAGAGATGTTGATAGCTACTACGATTTTTGGTACGCTTTCAAAAGCTGGAGAGAGTTTCCCGAAGAAGAGGAGCATGATCTTGAGGAAGCAGAAACCCGTGAGGAAAAGAGGTGGATGGAGAGAGAGAATGCAAGAAAAACTCAGAAGGCTAGAAAAGAAGAACATGGTCGGATTAGGACTCTTGTTGACAATGCGTACAAAAAAGATCCAAGAATACTGAAAAGAAAAGAGGACGAGAAGGCGAAGAAGCAGCAGAAGAAAGACGCAAAAGTTCTGGCCAAGAAGAAGCTGGAAGAGGAAGCTGCTGCAGCTATTGAAGAAGAGAAAAGGCGAAAAGAAGAAGAAGCAAAACTTGCTGCAGAAGCTGCTCAGCAGCAAAAAAAAGCCAAGGAAAAAGAGAAGAAGCTTCTGCGCAAAGAACGAAGTCGGCTCAGAACTCTCTCCACACCTGTTCTGTCCCAGCGTCTACTTGGCATCTCTATTGAACATGTGGAAGATCTATGCATGTCACTAAACACCGAGCAGTTGCGGAATCTATGCGACAAGATGGAAAACAAGGAAGGACTGAAGTTGGCAAAGGTCCTCAAGAATGGGAACAGCAGTAACAATGATGAAACAGAGGGTGAAGATGATGAAGAAGAGAGTAAAGAAGAAGTTGTTGTTCAAGTAGCTGCTAAGCAGAATGGTCATGTAGAAGTCAATGGAGTTTCCAAGGTAGATACTGCTACTCAGAAGAAAGAGAAACCATGGAGCAAGGAAGAGATTGACATGCTTAGAAAAGGAACGACTAAGTTCCCAAAAGGAACATCTCAAAGATGGGAAGTCATATCAGAGTACATTGGTACAGGAAGATCCGTGGAGGAGATTCTCAAGGCAACTAAAACGGTACTTCTCCAGAAACCCGACACAGCTAAAGCATTCGATTCTTTTCTGGAGAACAGGAAACCTACCGCTGCAATCGCCTCTCCTCTCTCAACACGAGAGGAACTCGGAGAATCTGTTATACCGACCAAACCTCACGAAGACAACAACTCAACCAAAGCAAAAACCACAGAAGAGTCCTCTGGTATAATCTCAAGCAGTAAGAGCAAAGAGAACAACAACAACAACAACAACTCTGAACCAGTTGCTGCTGCTGCTGGTTCAAACCCAAATGCTTGGTCAGCCGTGCAAGAGCGAGCTCTGGTTCAGGCATTGAAGACGTTCCCAAAGGATACAAAACAAAGATGGGAGAGAGTAGGAGCAGCTGTTCCAGGGAAAACGATGAACCAATGCAAGAAGAAGTTTGCTGTGATGAAGGATGCCATAAGAAGCAAGAAACCAACTGCCTAACTTATCCGTGAGAAATTTTGTTTTGACAGGGAAGAAAGAGCCTAGACTCAATTTTTGTTACCATTCATATACATCATCATGCTACTACTATCCTACATTTGATGTTCCTCCTTAAATAGAGTGTTTGACGCAATCGGATCTTTTCTTATCTATCTCTATTGTTGGTCTAATTTTATTTTTATCTTTCATCTAATTTTGTGATTATGTTCTCTTTGCTCTTCTGTGAAACAAGGAACATATTACAAACACTGAACTGAATCAAGTCCTGTATGAATCGAAACCGAACAGGTTCGTAGGTAGAACCAAACTGACAGAAAGAGAATTTCAACGAAACAATTCGGTTTTGACATTCAATTAAATCAACTGTGTATATCAGGTGTATACCATAGTAGTCTTTAAAGAAGCCAGTTCTACAAAATCAACCATTTCATCCTCCTGATGAATCGTGATATGGTTATTGGTACAAAAGCCAACAGAAGTGTCTGGCTGTGATCAAAAGGTTCAAAGAAAAGATATTGTTCTCACATTGGGCGTAAAAGATGACTTAACTGATCAGCCGCAGCAATGGATTGGAGAATTCCCCGGGCTCGTTAGGGTAGTTCCGTCATTTGACAGACAGGAGGCATGTTGCTCCAAGAACAAGACCCAACTCCTGAGGATACCCCAACACTCATCTGCATATGGTCGTTTCCTATGTCATCACCAAGAAGAACCGCGAGGGCGTCGCTCATGCTACTCGTCTCTTTTACAATCCCTAAACCATGGTCGAGCCAGCTCGATGCAAGCAAAACGTCAGGCCGTGTTATATCCAAGACGGGTTTCCGCTCTTTTTCTCTCTGCCCTGCATAATTTCATACGGCAGGTGAGTTTCTTGATCGGGGTCAAAATCTCAACTACAAGAAACCAATTGGTGCAAGGGATGATTTATCAAGATGTAAAGACAGGTTACCAAATAGAGTTTTCAGGAAGAAGATAAAGAAATCTAATTAAAATTACTTCGAGTGACTCACTTAGTGGATTTCCATCTGCATTGTGTTGTGCGGAAATTGAAATCTTAGAAAGGACCAAACTCTTCAGGGAATCGTCAAACTCCTCTGATTTAATTTGGGATACACCACCCTCAGCTAAATCAGCTGATGGAGTAGTTGAAGCGCAATTCTCGAACAAACCGTTCTTTGTACCATTATTTCTGATCTTGGCCTCCAGAAGCAACATATCAAGCAGACCGGTATCACAATTTCTAAAACAATCTGACTCCGCTTTCCACGTTAGTGGTGGTGGAGACTGAATGCAAGTATCAACGGGATCAAAGAGATTGGAGTGTGGAGGAGGTGACGATTTCTTCCACTGATCAAATGTTGCTTCTGAATATTGGAATGAAGGGAGCTCCAGCTTCACTGCCCCAAATGAGGGCGTTGAAGTAGGAACAATGCCATCCGTAAGGGTATGGCTATCTGGAATCACAACAGGTGAATGTTGGTTTCCGTAAGGAGGATGATCGACATCACAAGGAACTGAGAAACTGCAAGTATTCAAAATCTTCTGTGGAGCTGTGTTCTGGAAATGTTCAGGCGACGGGAATTCTTCCTTTATGCTACTGCTGCACCCAGGATACAACGATTCAGATCCCCGAAGCCGCTTCGAGGAATGCATTATTGGTGGCATGAAGTTTTCATACTGAGGAGAACTTACACCATTTCCGAGAATTTTGCATGCAGCCATATCTGCTAGGTCAGAAACACCAGGTACCATGTCGGTAACAAAATTAAGACTTTCAAAGAAGACATTAGAATCACAACTCCCCAGCTGCAAGAAATCTCCATGTCTTCTGTCTCCTCCTAAAATTCTATTCTCTGTATACTCTTGACTCCACTCCAGTACTTCAACATGCATTTCAGGAGGATAAAGTGGTAAACCAGCTCGTTGTCGCCTCTTGATGCGAGTGTTCCAATAATTCTTTATCTCATTATCTGTTCGGCCAGGCAACTGGGGAGACAAAAACACTCTCATAGATTAGTCTTCAGGAGCACATTAAAAAGACCGAAAAAAGGAAACATAACCGCTTAGGTTCCTTCACACACACACAAAAAGAAGAAAACACAACACTTACATGCGCAGCCATACGAGCCCATCTATTTCCCATCTTAGCATGCAATTCAACAATGATCCGTTCTTCTTCTTGGCTAAATGCTCCTTTCTTCAAATTTGGCCTCAAATGATTAGCCCACCTTAAGCGACAACTTTTACCACAACGAAACAAGCCCGTGTGTTTCTGCACAGCGTTCCAATTACCCTCACCATGCTTCTTCACATAGTCAATAAGAATGTCATCTTCAGCTGAACTCCATGGCCCTTTCTTCAAAGCATTTCCTTCCCATCTACTACTTTTACAGTCACTTCCATTATCACCAGCTAGTGACTCATTATGGTCACTCTCAGTGCTTGTGTAACTCATCTCTTTCTAATTTAAAGCAAATCAAATTTGCAGCACTTCAGTAACCACTTGAGACATCAAACACCTACCTAAACATGGTTTAAATCAACATATTTTAGAAACCACGAATCCAAATCTCAATCGGAAATCGAAAAGAGACGATTAAGGCACCTGAAACAAAACCCTGAATTGGAAAAAAAGCAAATCAGAAACTGTCGGACTCTGAAGCTGTGAATACCTGATGATAAACAGAGGAACAACAACACAATAAGAAGGATTATTCTATCACGAAGAAGATCTATGCAGAATCGGAGCTAGAGATCCAGCTCAAAGAGATCGGAACGCTTTACAAAGAAAATACTTTCCGATTTTGGATTTGAAAAAACCACAAAAACTTGATTTACCTTTAAGAAAAATCTAGCTAGATTCAAGGTCGTTGAAGATCCTAAAGACTAATCAGAGATCCACGAAAAGAGAATTTCGAGTAGAAACGGAAGGATAATCAACAAAAACAAAAATTTCCGTCGATTTTCTCAGAGAATATGCGAGTTACGAAGAAGAGAGCAAGTACCAGAAAGCTTTGATTGAGAGATCTTAGGTTGGGCTGCTCAACATCGAGTGGAAATGGAAGGAAGAAGAAGCAAAGCTCTTTCTCTTCATTTTACTCTTTTCTACTTTCTCATTTCTTTTTCTTTCTCAGGAAATTATGTATGAAATATATTAAAAATCAAAATTAATGAAATATTAAATAAAACATTATATTAATGTTTCAAAATAGTTGTCATTCCACCTTTAATTTTTTGTTTTATATTATTTGTCATTCTGCAATTTCAATGCATATTTATGACTAATTTTTTCATTTTTACCCTTATCTTTAAATTTATTAATTACTTATATCAAATAAAATATTATATTAATTAAGGGTAAAACAGATTTTTAATATGTTTTCTTAATTTGTATGAAAAACTCCAGAATGACAATTATTTTGAAACGGAGGAATAACGTTATTTGTTTTATTTACTAAAATTGGATAATATACAATTTATTTACTAAAATTGGATAATATACAACTATTTTTCTTTTATTAACATCGAGAAATTTTCACTTTCTCTTTTTAAAACTTTCTCTCTAACTTCTCTCTAAAAAAAAGAAAAAAAGTTTTGAGATCTTCTTGCCCAGCGACCGGTTTGCCAGTCGTGGCTTGTTCATATGTATATGTTTTTTGGTTTTTTGTTTCTCCTAGTTTCGGTTTCCGGCTTGTTCGAATGTATCTTTCTGGCTTCGGCCAGATTTTATCTTCCGATTCAAATCGGATTAATCTATTCTTCTTCTTTTTCTATTGAGTTTATTTGTTAATGTTAATTGTTTTAGACTTGGTCTTTAGATTTAGTTAGAGTAGTTTGAATAAGCTCTGAATATGTTGGAGTCTTCACGTTTTAGTAGCTTAGTTGATCATTTCTAAATTTGTTGAAAGACCTCCGAATGTGTAGGAGGCAGTTGTGTTTGTGATCTGGTATATAAAGCCAGTCAAGTAATAAGAACAAAGCAAGTTTTCAGTCTTATTATTCAATTTTATTTCTCTGTTACAACATATTGGTATCAGAGCTTGGTCTCGTGACTGAGTAGTGAGAAAATTACAAAAAAAAAACAAAAAGAGTGAGAGATGTCAGGAGAAGGTCAAAACATGTTGGTGATACCTAAGTTCGATGGAGACTTTGAGCATTGGAGCATGCTAATGGAGAATCTCTTGAGATCCAAAGAATGGTGGGATCCAATAGAGAGAGGCTATGTTGAGCCACATAGAGAGATTCTCAATGAAGGAGTTAGGAGAAAAGAAGAATAACTACCTGTTTCAAGCCATTGATAAATCCACCTTGAAGACCATAATCCAGAAGGACACAGCCAAGCAGCTGTGGGATTCGTTGAAGACCAAGTACCAAGGGAGTGAACGTGTGAAGAGAGCACAACTTCAACGCCTGAGAAAAGACTTCGAGGATCTGGAAATGAAGGAAGCATAGAGCATTACAAAGTATTTCTCGAGAATGTTGCTCATCGCAACAAATTTGAGAAACCTTGGTGAGGATATGCAAGATTGTAAGATCGTGGAGAAGATCTTAAGAACTCTGTCTTAGAAGTTCACATACATCGTTTGCTCTATTGAAGAATCCAAAGACATAGAAAGTCTTTCGGTTGATGTTCTTCAAAGCTCTTTGTTGTGTCATGAACAAAATATCACAAGACATACTAAGGGGCTTGTGAAAGATTAACAAGTGCTAAAAGTGACATACGAAGCATGCGATTCGAGTGGAGCAAGAGGAAGAGGAAGAGGTGGCTCATTTAGGGGTCGCGGCTGAGGTCGTGGAAGAGGAGGATCCCTCAATAAGGCATTGGTGGAATGTTATAAGTGCCACAAGTTAGGACATTACCAATTTAAATGTCCTAGCGTCAATAAGCAAGAAAACTACATGGAGTTTAATGAAGAGGAAGAACTCTTATTAATGGCGCATGTGGAATAAAAGGGTCAAAGATGGAGGATTTGTGGTTTCTTGATAGCGGTTGTGGCAACCATATGACTGGTACGAAGAAATGGTTCTCTGTGATGGATGAGAATTTTCAACACTCTGTGAAGCTTGGTAATGATGCTCGAATGGTGGTCCAAGGAAAAGGAAGTATCAAGATCAGAGTGAATGGCTTAATTCAAGTCATTCAAGACGTGTATTATGTTCCAGGACTAACCAACAACCTTTTGAGTGTCGATCTTAATACAAGACGGTGTGTGCAAGATCTTTCATTCATCAAGAGGAGTTGTAACAACCTTTTGGTTCGTGATTGCTGCACAAGTGGTGGAAACAGATCCTTGTTTCAAGGTGGAGACATGAAACGATACACATCTCTGGCATTGCAGGTTTGCTCATCTGAATTACAAAAGCCTACATATATTGAGCTCCAAAGAAATGGTGATTGGTCTTCCTCATATTGGATCATATCAAAAGGTGTGTGAGAATTGTCTGATCGGAAAGCAGAAGAGAGAGTCATTTCCAAAGAAGATCACTTGAAGAGCTTCAAAGAACTTGTAGTTAATACACGCTGACATATACTCGAGTCTCAATTGGACAGAAAAGGTATCTCTGACATATACGGTCCGATTACTCCAGTCTCTAAGTTTGTTGAAAGACCTCCGAATGTGTAGGAGGCAGTTGTGTTTGTGATCTGGTATATAAAGCTAGTCAAGTAATAAGAACAAAGCAAGTTTTCAGTCTCATTATTCTGTCTTATTTCTCTGTTACAACAGTTAATCTGTTTGCTTTATGAGTCTATGGATCCGTTTTCCATCAAATTCATATCTCTCTATTTTAACCTGGGAATTTTTCTCCCATTCTCCGTTTAAACTTTCGATGGTTTCGTGTGTCCGCTCATCTAGCATCGGCGTTGATAGAGGAGAGCTTTGAAGAATTTTGAAGTGGTACAACGCTGAAGGACTCAAGACGGAAGCTTCAATTGGAGGACACCGGAGACGGATGTGCATGGCCGGAGGTGAAACTTCCGATGTCGACATTTCTCTTGTCGGTGATGAGGATTCGTGAAGCTTCTGGGATCTACATTTCCTTTGGACACGTGGTGGAGAAGATTACAATTTTTAGACACGTGTTTTAATGTTGGTTGTAATGTTTATTTTTATCCGATTTGGAAATGTTGGACTTGGGCTTTCGTTGTGTATAGCCTTTTGAATTTTTTAATGAAAATGGGACCGAAAAAAACTAAAATTGGAAAATTTGTGGTTTTTTAAAAAAAAAAATTAGCCATGAGTTTTTGGATGGTGTTTTAGTATTGGCAGATTTTATATTGACACATAATAACTAAATAAATGAAGTTACGTATCAAACAAAAACAAAAAAATTCTATTGAACAGTACTAAGCTGGATTAAATGATGTTTTGGAATCATATTAGATCTGATTATTTAACCATTACTAGACAAATAGTCAAAGTAGAACAAACAAAGAAAATTATGAATGATCTAATATTATTCGTTACTGAAATTGGCTGGATTTATAGTGGTTCTCTTGGACCGTTTCAACCAAATTTTTATATTCGCCTAACGAGAAATATGATTAATATAGTAGTCGCGGATATTATTACAACCAAATCGAATGTCTCTAACCACTGTAATAATGGAGCAGTCAACTTCAGTTTGACTAAATCTACTTCAAAAGGATGTTTCTACATGTATATGATATCTTAAGCTTTATTCGATTAGTTTTCCGCACAATTGATCTGATAATAGGATTGGGCAAATTATCCGTTAAATTCGATCCGATTTTGTATTTGTTTCGATCTGATCCAAAAAATTGGGATATCCATTTTGAATCAAAGTGAAACAAATAGTAAAATTTAGTATCCGTCTAAATCGAAACAAATCACAAATACTAATTTTAAAAATTCGAATATCCGATCTGATCCATATATTACTTATATATATATATAAAATATAGTAGATTTATAACGTATATTTATATTTTTTAACTTTTAAATATATTTGACGAATATATTTATAGTTAATATAGATAGATACTAACTTTATTTGAAATATATTTCTTAAATAAAAAATATATATTTCATTTTTTACCGTTTTAATCTTTCACTTTTTATTTTTTAAATAATTTATTGAATAAAATTAAACCCATTTCATATATTTATTGATTAATTAGTTTAAATCTTATATTAAAAATTTTATAAAAAAAAAATATTAGGGTGTTTTAATTTTTTTTCTTAAAATAGATATCCGCGAAGATCCGGAAATCCGCAAATATCCTGAAAAAATCCGAATATCCGTCATCCCGGATATCTGAAATTTTTTGAAGCAAAACAAATCGGAAAATTAAATATCTGTCAAAAACAAATCGAATCACAAATACTGCATGTTTTCCGGATATCCGATCCGCGCCTAGGCCTATCTGATAATGACGATATATAATATCAATAAAACTGATATTTTTTATAGAAAACAAAATCAAAAACAAAAAATATAGTTTGCTTTTACATGTACATATCACTTATTTATATGACAATATTGATTGTTGATACAGGTGAAACTTTTATGTGTATTAATTATAATTATGCAGTTTATGTTACATGTCAAACTAATATGAAAAATTTGTTTGATAAATTGAAAAAAGAAACATGTAGTTGATGTTATTATATTACTGTTCGAAATTAAAGTTACATATTACCTGTTGTCGGCAAAATAATAAAGTGAAACAAAGAAAATTGTTTGTCTTTGTTTCTAATAATTGTCTTGTTACTGTTTTTTTCAACAAATATTTGTTTTTAACATCTACAAAAGAAAATCATCTGTCCAACAAAGTACGTAATCAACTAGCTAAGAAAACCATTTAAATCTAGATTTTTTTTTATATATTTACAACATCATAACGAAAAGTAAACATTGTCATATAGTTACTCTTGCTTTCTAATCCGACTAAAGTTTCAAGTTTCAACTACAATTTTACTGAATTTTACTGAATCAACTCAAATCCAACCGGCCTAATTAAACCAATAATTTTGGGTTTAACTTTGATTTTCTTTTCATTTTCTTTAGGAATAACATTGAATAATTGATTTGAAAGGGTTGTAACTTGTAAGAAAGAAATAGAGGGCGTGATACTTACTATAATAGGTCGCCTTTTGCAGGCTTTTTGTGGGCTGATTTATCAGTTTTGCTTGCGCAACGCTAACTGCTCACTCTCTTATCTCATTTAATTATATATGCATGTATTATCGCATGAAGACAACAATGGGCTTACGAAAGCTTGACAAAGACAAAAGAAAAGATAAATAGGAGGATGATATAACATATTTAGACAATACAATTGTAGACATCCATAACAGAATCAGCAAAGTGGAGGAATCTATATGCACTTTTTTGCTTATGTATATAATTAGAGATCAGAATTTATCTCCATGCATGATTATTCCTTGTTATTAGTTTAACGTTAAAGTGTTTATTCAACTAAACAAACTAATTTTAGTTATGCGTCTATTTTTGCGGTTTGGATACATCATACATGCATGTAACATGCATTTATAGACACATCACACACACATACTCATGGATGATTATCCATATGAACATAAAGTATATATGTTAGTGTTCTTATAACTAGGTCAATATGATACATTATATTTTTTCGATTGTGATAGTTTTTATACAAACTTTTACAAAATTCATAATTTGGTATAATTATTTTCCATGTTTGTACAAATAAATCATAAAAAAATAAATTTTAAACCTATTTTTTTGGTTAATTAAAATATTGTCTTAACAACTTAGCTTGGATATCAGATCCGGAAACAATCAGATTTTACTACGGAGACTCGGAATATTCAAGTTAATATGGTGTATTTAAAATTTCATTATTTTTCTACTGTAAATCAGGTTTTAATATCCGAACTGTGTTCAATTCATCCCTAAAAGATTAAAACAAATGAAGGACCATGTAACTACTTATCTTTTGACCTAAAAGGTTCAAAGATTGTTTGCCTTTACAAAAAAAAAATGAAAGACCATGTTTGGAATTTCAGAAATATTTGGTATAAGTAGTTACAAGTCAAAAACCCAAAGCCTGCCAATTGACCACTTTCAACATGTTTTAGCTAGCGGTCCAAGTATTTGTCTAAATGCAAGATCCATTACCAGATGAAGTAATAAAAAAGAAAAGAGCGACATTACCAGATTGAATGTACTAATTAATATGCAAGGCCCATAATATCCAACTACTTAATTAACCTAGATAATCTTCATGTTTTAATTGGTCTGAACTCTAAAGCTATAATATTACTTAATTTGCTTGTGTGGCAAATCTGAAGTTGGCCAACTTTAATGGGAAGGCGGCAGCTAAAAGTTTGGCGGTCAAAGAAGAGGTTGTCAACAAACCAAATAAGCAATTAATATATTTGATCAAAAAAGTTGAAGATCATATCATTTGCTCAACTTTTCTTAATCTGTTTCTAATCTACCCTCACCAAACTATGAATCGTCTGGGCAATATCAACCATTATTTCTCAACTAAATATGACTAAACGAATATATACATTTTAAAAGATATGATGCCTACGTAGCTAAGTTAAATTAGAAGTAATAAGAAACATTAAACTATTAGACAATTTCGTCAACGACATTTTTATTACCTGAACGTGTTACAAGGAAGTTATATTTTTTGTTTGAATAACTATCTTTATTGGTGTTATTGTAGCTAGAAGTCTGTAGTAAAGTTTTAAGAAAAAAAATTAGTTAGGTAAACAAATTAAGAAAAAATAGTTAGTATAATACTTCTTTTCTTAGATAAGTGTCGATAGAAAAAATTGAGAAATTTGACTTCTTTTTCTTGCCAATATTTCTCTATTTATATCATCAGAATAGTGTTTAAATTTTCTATAACTAATTAATCCTAATTTTTTTGACAATTAAACGTATTTGAGATAGAGCAATGTTATATAGGATGGATAATCTACTAAAAAATATTTCAATGACGTTAAAACAAAACACGAATAAAATATTGTGGTAGTCCGCATGTTCAATTTACAAGTCTTCCTTAAATAAGACGTTTGTTATCAGTATAATCAATACATAAAGTTGATATAATGGGTATGTTCCACGTTAAGGAGTCCGAGTACTATCCGTTTATTGTTCAAAATTTCAAATATTTGATCGGGTTTTTCCCTTGAAGCGCTATATAACACGTAAAAACATTGCCATTTATTTTATTTAACAAAAATTGATATAATTAATATTGGCAATTACATTCGAGAAAAGATAACTTATAAGAAAAACATAAACCCGTAGTCATGTACGTTTTACCAAAATAAATCTAAAAAGGAAAACTTAAAAACGTGTTTGCAATCAATGATGACATAATTTAGAAAATACTTATAAAAAATATCTCTAAAAAACTAATGGAAAAAAGGTTTGAAAGTGGTGACCACTTTCTTGACTTGATCAAGAAACGACGAATACGACACCGTTCCGTCATTCCCTGCGAGAACTCGGTATTTATCCTTCCTCGTGAAGTTAGTACACTCAAACCCTAACGTAGCCGCCAAGATTCTCTGTACATAGTTAGCCACGTCATATGGGCTCTTCCCTGAGGAACACGTAGCCTCTACTTCAAGCTGGTTCAAAAACGTCACCTCGTAAACCGGTCTCGGGTTCATGAAGAAGAAGATCGGGTCCAAACCTTTCCATCCTCTAGCAGTAGTCGCATGAAAGAATCCAACTCTATAGTTCATTGCCACGGGTACAATCTTGTCCGTTAATTCCGCGAAAAGCGCGCTAAATCTCAACAAAAACGGTTCGCGACAAGTGGTTCCCTCAGGATATACAACTAAATCCCCATTAGACAACTCTTTCTTGATCATCTCAGCATCTAGATCTCGAATTCGAGTTAACCGGAAGGTTGGAATGGGCGATAGAATCTCGGATAACCGAGAAATGGAATAGGTAACAGCTGGAATGCTACGTCCGAGAACATAAGATAATATAACCGGATCCATTAAGGTTCTATGAGTGCATACGAATAATACACCTGGATTTCCGGCAGTTGCTGGTGCGGGAGGCTTGCCTTTGACAATGAATCGAGTGTTGAAAATCCGCGAAACGTAAGGAAGGGCCCAAAACGGGAGAATGAACCCGACGAAGATCCGAATCGCGGCTAGGATTATTCCAAATGGTATCCAAAGAAGGATGAGGAGTGCAGTGGCTGGTGTTGGTAACTTAACCAGACGTCCATCGTGGAAGATAACCGGTAGTGGCTGCATGTGTAGTCGCTGGTTATGACCGTTGTAGTTTGATGGTACCGGTGCGTGAATTTGCTCCTATTTATACAAAAGATATTTTTTTTGCTAAGAATGTGATAATTTATACAAAAGATATCTAATCATCATTAATAGTTTAATATATAGTATGGTTTAAAACTTTTTTAAGACTCGGATAATCAAACTTTTATATAATACATAATGATAAAAATAAATTTTGTAGAAAAGAAAATTCAAATTTGTACAAAATATTCTACTTTTTCCCAATATTTTCTCATAATTTTAATATATCTATTTATATAAAAAAAATCGTTTATAGAATGGCCCCAAAAAGTTGGAGACTAAAACGAAGGTTTCAGTGACAGCTCTTAAGATTGTGCATTTTCTAAATTAAAAGAATGATCGTAACGTTTTGTTAAATTATATCACACAACTCAATATTCTAACGTTTTATTTCCTTTAGTACTCACCTCACATAACGATAAGAAAGTTGGAGAACCCGAGATAACCGATCGTCCAAGACCTAGTTGAGGTCTTCGGTCCACAAACAAGTTAGCCACACTGTTGAAAACAGATCGATCGACATCGGTTTCCTGAATCAAACCGGTGGCGTAACCGAACCGGTTAACTATTATCTTTGTACCGATAACCTCATCACCTCTAAGATGGTCCTTAGCGAATCTCTCCACCATAATTCGTGGCATTCTCGTCACAACGACTCTCTTCTCGCACGAACCAAACGCTCTCCAAGCGTCCATGCTGACATCATCCATGTAGAATTTGGGAAGAACGGCTCGAGCCACTGATTCGATATCCGATTCGCGCAAACCGACCGTTGCAACGAAGATCATTAGCTTAAGGCTACCGTTTTTGTAGCCCAAAACGTCAAGGAGTGCTATGATAGGCCAGAGAAACAGCAAGATCGCGAAACGGATTAGACCTGAAGCCTCAAAAGCAACGAGCATGAAGTAAGCGAAAGGGTTAGGGTTTTTCAATAGTGTTCCTTCGAGCTCCGACACGACCGAATACGATGTTGTCGTTGATGACTCCATCACAAGTTAGTTGTTTTTCTTTGTTTTGTGGTGTGTGGTTTCTTGAGTCTTTGATTTGTTTGAATATGAAAAATATTGGATCATATAGTTAGTTCTTATAAGAGTTTGGATACTTGTCTCTATTGCAATAACAAGGCAGATTATCAGTTTCGCAACTACTTTTTTCGTTTTGTTTATGAATGCATTAATTAATTAATTGATGATTGGAAAATATTCATCAAGTCAATATGTATTTTCTTTCTATTGGTCAGCAGTCAATATGTATTTATGTACGTAGAATATGTTTTGTGTCTACACGTAATAAGATTTACAATCAACAAAGCGCAACAATTTGATGGTTACCAACTTGTTCCTTAATTTTGGTCGGGCTGCACCAATATTAGGTCACGTGTACACCTAAACACATCCGAAGATAAATAATAGGTCACTGACCTTACGTAAGTTTTTTCCTATATATTGATTTTTATGGCTTGGGACTACATATATGATGGAATTTGTGTTCATATATATGAATACTTGTACTTGTGGATTTTTAAGCATGGTTTTAATTACCTTTTTTGATCGGTAACAGATTTTTCGCATCCCGTCAAATCATTAATATCTTTTGGTTGCGTGGTTCAATTTGGTTTACCAAATATATGTGGTTTCACTTGGCAATTTGGCATTTTGTAATATTTATTATGGTCTTTATAAACTCTAATGGGGCTCAACTGCTACTAGGCCATATATACACTTGACGCGCGCGATACATGATTTTTTATTTTATAATTTTATTAAATTTAGCGATCAAATTTTAATTTAGTTATTTACTTTTGTGTTTTCATTATTTTTTTATTTTTATATATTTTTATTTACCATAGTTTAGTTTTTAATCAGTAACTTTTATAATGTTAAAACAGTGGTGTTGAAAATAATAGATACCACATAGTAATATTGTTAAAATAATGTGTGCATAATCTTAATTTTTTTTTTAAAAATTCAAAGAATTTTGTTTTCTATATTTTTTTGGGTTAAAAGTATTTGATTCAAATGTAAATTTATCAAATATCATGATGCAAAATTATATTTTTACATGTGATATGTTATAGGGTTCATATATCATTCTGTGTTTGCTTTGTTGTACAATTTATGAATAAAGTTACCATTACATTTTTACTTTTAATGTGTAGAAATTTATACCTCTTATATATATTTAAAGTAATGGTATTATAATACTTTCAAATTTTTATTTTATATTTCCATAAAATTCAAATACAATATTTTGGAAAAAATGGTGTGTTCCAAATTTTCACCATATTATCTTATTTTTTAGTGAGATAATTCAATACTTTTTTAGTGAAATAATATATATTGTTTTTCTTTAGATCTCTAATCTCTTAACTAGTTTGACACTCAAATCATTTAGTTTTTTTTATGTCGTTTATCTATATTTTTATTCATTTGTTTTTATATTTATATTTGTTTCACATATTTACAATTTTGAATTTGAATATGTAAACATGTATCATTATCATAAGTTCATTATGTTTTTATTGCTCTCAAATAAAATATATGCATTGTTGTAATTTGTATTTACAATATTAAAAATACTCAAATGATTTTGAATGTACGACTTTTAATCATTTTTTTATTTTTTATTCGATTAAAAAATTTAATAGTTATAAATAACAATAAATATATATAAACATGAATTATTATGAAACAATAAAATAAAATTTATTATAAAAAAATTTATTATATAAATAAAACTTTGCTATTATATATAGATTTGTCTCAGCCACCAATTCTAAAGCGACCCATATGCATTCGTATATCCGCTATCGACTCAATGGATATATTTTCTCTTGTTTGTTAAGTAGATAAAATCATAGAGTAATCCAGATTTTTACCACCCAACTAATTTTTTTAAAGTGAGTATAGCCGTCGAGTAGCCCACTCACCATGTTTTCTAATGGCCTAAAACATAACACTATTTCTACTGGCCAAATAAGAGTGGTTAAATAATTTTATGTTTGAGAAAAATTATAACTCTGGTTTAGATTCACATAACAATTTTTTTCTCGAATGAGAACCACTAACCTACCTCCGTTTGGTTAGATATATCATATTTGTTACCATAGTTAACCATTATCATTTGTCGCTGTAATAGCGATTGTTGTTTTTGTCCGCCACTAATCGAGTTGAATATATTTGTAGTGTTTTATATCTACTAAAGAAATTCTAGAAGATAAAATACAAAAATGTTTTTAATTTAGTCCACAAAACAACGTGGAGACCACCCGTTGGGCAATAGGCTTAAGGTAGCCAAAGTAGACATGGCTATGGTAGGGTTCACATATAACATTGCATGTAAATAAAACGTAGATAAAGTTAACGTTGCAGACTTATATTACAGTATTAAAATAATGTCATTACTTACTTATATGATTGCATGCATGATTAAGACAAACCTTATATTACCATCTGTAAACGAAACCGACTCGTTCATCCCTTTGCCTCAACTTTCCGTTTTGTGTCTCTCATTTTCTTCCGTTCTTTACATTTTGCAAGGCTTTTAAATTAATCCAAGTTTGGGACCGCACTTATAATAGTAGTTGCAAATGATATATTGAAAAAAAAAAAAAAAAACTCACTTCGGACGTTTATATCTATAAAAAACTCATCTTAAATAGTCCTTTTCAACAAATTCAAATATGTTAAAATCGTTTATCAAAAAAGTTGATTCGTCATATATTCCCTCCGTTTCACAATACTTGTCATTCTAGTCTTATTTTTTTGTTTCAAATTAGTTGTCATTCTACAATTTCAATTCATATTTATGATCAATTTTTCCAGTTTTGTCCTTAACTTTTAGCTCATTAATTATTTTTATCAAACAAAATAGGATATTAGTTAGGGGTAAAACTGAAAATTTAATGGTTTTCTTAATTCGTGTGAAATCTTTTAGAACGACAAGTAATTTGAAACGGAAGGAATATAATCCATCGAAAATCGCTCAAAAACATCCTTTGGAAATCTTGTCCACACAAAAATCAATAAATAAAATTAATTGAGGTTTGGGAGCACTTACAAGTTACAACAGTAGTTAGGGTCAATGTTATTGGCATTTGGGTCATAGTCGCCGCCTTTATGCGGTGTTTCAGTTTCCTTTATTACGCTCCCAATTCGTAAGTGGCAAACAAAGAAAGGGACAATTATAATTATAATAATCACAACTATGGATTGATTATGAATCAAAATACCAATGGATACTCAAATTAGGTTAATAATAATTATTGATCTATCAAGACAATGTAGATATAGGGGAGTATGATTCATGACCTATAGATCTAACCCTAACCCAAATTTTGCAAAACTAATAATTACAATTTTTTTTTATAACTTTAAGTGCCCTAATGCTGGCATCTAGATGTGAGCTTGATTAATAAATAAAAAATCTAGATCTGAGCTTGATTAATAAACAAATCTAGATGTGAGCTTGATTAATAATTTCGACTCTAAAGAGACTTCGATTCCAATAAAAAAATATCAATACAAAAGAGATAGGAACAAAAACTTCTTAAAATGTTTCTTTGTCACACTGGATTTAACTTTGCGGAATATTGCTAATTATATAACATATATATATATATATATAAATTTATTTAGTTATATTATATATCATTTTCATTATAAGGTAAGAACTTGACCCAAAAAGATGATATAAGTTAAGAAAAAACCCGGATTGGTACTCCCTTTGTTTTACTATTATATTGATTTAGAGATTTATTTTATTTTATTTGATGTATTCAAGTTTCTAAGCAAATTTAATTATGTTTTTATTGTTTTTGACTGTTTAAATTCTGTGGATTATTTTTTTATTAATTAAATTATTTTGGAATTGATGATAAAACATATTTTATATTAAAAAATTAAAAAATAAATAACTTCTCAATTTACGTGTAAAAACCTTAAATATCAAAGAAAATGAAACAGTGGGAGTATTTAAGTGTAAAAGATTAAGTTGATGGGAGATTGATCTTTTCCAAGATACTGTACATTTTGTTTGTGTCACCATGCAAAATGGCTGCATTTCGATCTCAACCAATAATTTATCGTTTCTGTAAAGCCTAAAGATTAATTAACAGTTGAGGAATAAAGAAAATGAGTTTGCCAAAACATAAGGACTTTTGAATAAATATAAAAGGCACTTTAGGATATTAAATAATTATGAGGCATACCCAAAATGAGCATGAAAATGTAGGCCACGACGCAGACCCCCACAAAATAAGATAGCCAATTATATATAAAATAAAGGGATAATAAAAAAATGCCATTATATGCAAATGCTACTAATTATGATTTTTAGAATTTATATCTTAAAATTCTAAATTTTAAAAGTTGTTTTGACCCATAAAACCCATTAAATCTTCTAAACTAAACTCTAATGATATAATTTTGATATAAACATAAATGATATAATGAATAAATAATTTTGAAAAAATGGTATTTTACAAAAAAATTTAAAAAGTAATATTTTTGAAAAATGACACTTGAAAAGTAGTATTTTTCAAAATTTCTCTAAAATAAATTATAATTATAATTGAAAATTTGGCCAAAAATATGTTATTGTATTGTAAATGATGTTTAAAAAAATTTGACGCGGAAAATGTTAGTTATTTATTTAAAATTATTAATTATTTGTTTGTTGTTTTGATCAAGATAATAGATTAGGCTATACAGATATTTTATATGTTTTTGTTAATTTGTGTGCATTTTATCTAAATATCTTTTTTATGTAAAAAGGATGGAGCATTAAGTAGAAATGTTAAAGACATTCATACTCGAGCCATATTTGAATAGGTACCTGAATTTTGGATATCCGTAAAAAAAATGTAATTATCCAAAGATATGGTATATGATCCGTAGTGATTCAAGATATTAATTAAAATAGAATTTAAAATTTATTATTAATGAACATATGACTAATTTCATACATAAAACATTAAATTTTAAGATTTCTAAACGGTATCATGAAAAAGTATATAATATATATATATAAAAGATTAAGCTACATAAAATAGTGATTAGTTAATATTTGGGGTAGAGGGTGGTTGAATACCCATATACCGCGGGCATTTGTCATTAACTATCCATACAACATACTTGCACTAAAACTATATATTTTAGTGTTTCACAATTATTCTCCGATAAATGATTTAATTATATAGTGTTTGTGAAGTTGTACCTTTCAAGTTTCAACTATTCATGAGATTGATCATTCAATTGTAAGTAAAAAAAAAAAAGTTACAAAAAGTGATTGATGTTTATCTCAAAAACTCTTTTGTCGTTCTTTCAAAAGCTTTTAGTTGTGGGGCTTATAAAAACCATCGTGATTTGTCTCAAGCTAACAAAAGATTAAAGAAAAAACAGAACAAAAAAAGCAAAAAGAAAACAAAAATGGCAGCTCATGGATCATCTTGTGGAGCTTGCAAGTTCCTAAGGAGGAAGTGCAACAGTGACTGCGTCTTCGCACCTTACTTCACCTACGAGCAAGCCTCTTCCCATTTTGCAGCGGTCCACAAAGTCTTTGGTGCAAGCAATGTCTCGAAGCATTTGCTTCATTTGCCTCTACATCAAAGGAGTGTCGCCGCGATCACCATTTCTTACGAGGCTCTCAGTCGCATGCATGATCCTGTTTATGGCTGCTTCGCTCACATCTTTGCTCTTCATCAACAGGTCTCTCAAACTTTTTGACATGATCTTTTGTTTTTGTTAGACCGTCTCATGCTATTTGGACATCGTATGAAAAAAATTATATCAAACGTATATGTATTTAAATAAAATACTTTCCGACATAAAAATATTTTAAAAAAGATTAAGAGAGGGCCATGTCCGAACGCACCAGTGGTTAGTCATATTAGAGCATGAACAACAGCTGACGCTTACGGGGTGCTTAACAAGATCTGGCATTTAATTAAATAAAAATTGAGAAGCGTTGAAGTTTTAAACGCTTAATTAAGCGTCGAAGTTTAAAACGTGGCATCTCCTAGTTTATTCTCTTCCACTTCTCTCTCCTCTCTCTCTTATTTAATAATTAAAGATATGCTCTTAACACCCTCATAAGCACTTTTGCATTGATCATGCTCTTAGATAGTGTAGTTGAGATAAAAAAAAGAAAACGAAAAACTCTTTACTTTGAATCTTTTAGTTGGAAACAATTTGATCCTTTTTTTTCGTGAACTATTGAAGTTCAAAATCTTCAGCCCATAATTCTCGTTCATATTAATACCATGCTTAAGGTATAAATAATCTCTCTAAAATAAAATTGAACTAGTGACTATGAGTACTCTCAAAACCATTAAATTCGATCACGATGCTTAACGGGAATGTGATGTTTTTAAGGTTGTGACTTTGCAAGAGGAGATCGAGTTTCTCGGGAACCAGATGGCAAATTTTTCGTACTCTAGTCAAAGCATATCACAACCTAACAACATGTCCGAATTTCAAAACCAGATGACAATGGATACAACCAGTTTCATCGTGGACGAGAGTCTTATGACCAACAAGGAGTTGGTTGTGGACGGATCAAATTGCCTTGAAGGGTTCTTCATGAATCCGGAGGAAGTGCTCGTGAATCATCCATGGCTTCAAAACATGGATTATTATTACAACGCACCACAACATTAGACGTGAACCAAACATAATCGATCCATAAAAAAATGCTCTGTCTTTATAGAACGGGAGGGTTTTTTTTTTCTTTTTGGTTCCCTATATCGGTCGGTTTTTCAGTTTACATGAGCATCGCGTTATTTATTATATGCAATTTGTTAAGGGCTAAGTAGATGTTAACCTCCAATTAAAATTGGACTATTAGAGAATATGTAGTAATGTATATATATGCCTCTCTTTAAGTCAATTATGTGAAACCAGTTCATGTTCTCTATATGTAAACAATTTGTATATCAATCAGTTAAGCTCCAATTACAATGTGATGTACACTTGTAATCTTAACATGAGAAATACTATGTTTTTTATCCCTTAACCTTCTCTCGTGTTGTATTATGACAAAGAGAAGTAATGTATGTTGAATATTATGAATTTGTTATTGGATGATTATTCACTATTTAGGAAAGTTTAGTATATGAGTTGTAATTGTATAGCATTGTTGCTAATTTTGACATATTAGCCATGGGAATGCTTGAGTCTTTCTTAGTTAATGGGCTTCAAATATCTATTTAGTTCCATTATAAAATAATGCCAGGGCCTAATGGCTTATCTAAAGTCTAAACCACCTCTAGCCCAAACTACTCTCGAACTCGATATATTTTTCCATATGTTCCCCCACCTCAACAAATTCCTCTATATTTTAGGATTTAGACTATTATATTTCTCTTGTTTTTGTAATCTCTGGTTGAGTTTTCTTGCTTTTAACGTCATGTATAAATATATATGATATATTAGTGTAGAACAACACTATACAGTACATGTATAATCTATAAATATATGATATATTTAGTTTTCTAGTTACATTGCAATGTAATGTCTTTTCCAAAACATTTTTTTTGTTATATATATAATTTTTGTTTTTGAAGAGAATGTAAAATTTATTCTACTAAAAACACCCCTTTGTCTTTGTGTACATCAAATGTAACATGTTTGTTTAAACTTTAGCAGAGCATTTAAACTAAAATCAAAATGAGAAACCAAAACAAAGGATCAATTACGTAGGGGTAATCGTTCCATAAGGAGCAAAGCCTCACGTTGAAACCTAGTCCGGACAAATTCAAATGGCTCAACAATCCAGCAGGAGAGTACATTGCCAGGACAAGCTTGTAATGCCCCGACCACTGTTGAGCTATCGGTATACAGGAGAAATCCTCATCTCTCAATAACATACAGGGGAAATCCTCATCCACTCATGAGAAATCTTCACCTCCCAATGGGCCCCATGCCCACTCTCGGCCCATGGGCCCACCTCTGTCCGACGGTCGGTGCGTTAGTCCGGGAGACTCGAAATACTTGTTTACTAAAACTGCAAATCACCAAGTGATATTTCCCCGTATTTTGTCCTCACTCACACGGTACTGGAAATGACTTCCCAGTAGGTCACTCATCTTTAAATTGCTCCAGCCCAAGCACGCTTAACTTTGGAGTTCTCTCGGGATGTGTGACGGAAAAGATAAGTGCACTTTGGTGATATAGGTACCCAAATCAATTCTCTTAAGCCTCTCCGCATGCACCACATACTTTCTGAAACCGGGATGTTACAAGGCTATTATGCTGCAACATCAAAAGAAGGAGAAAACAATCAAGCAAATCAGCAACATGGCTCCTTTGAGTGGAACGCAATGCTCTGGAAACTAAACACCTCCCCAAAGATTAAAGTATTTCTTTGGAAAGCCATTCAAGGAGCATTACTTGTACGAGAGCAACTCGCAATTTGACGACAGATATCTAAATGCCCAAGGTGCCAGGAGGCAGAATCGATTCTCCACCTGTTTTTCCATTGTCTGTTTGCTCGTCAAGTCTGGGAGAAAGCTCCGCTAGCCATAGACGTCAATCTCTCCGCAATCACAGACTTCACCAAACTGGCAAAACCTTTCTACACCCTTCCGCCAACAGGATTGGATACGGGCATCTTACTCCCTGTGGATCGCTCGAAATCAATTTATCTTCAACACAAGAGCATTCACCCCAGAGAATCATTCTAAAAGCAACTCAAGATGCAAGAGAATGGAGCTTTGCCCAATCGAAGATCGGTCTTCTTCGGAAACAAAAGGACATCCCCAAACGTCTCCCAATCCTTCGTGGTGGGACAATCATATGCTGCAGCTTAGTCTTCAGAGTCTCGAATGGCCAGAATTGGTTGAATCTTCACGCCAAAACTCTAACCATTCCACTGTGATTCCTCATGTCGCATCTCCTTTAATTGGAGAAGCTCTGGCTTTACGAGCTGCGATGTTCTCTGTGATACATCTCGGCTACAAAACTTCCTCTCTGATTCCCTGATCCTGATCAAAACCATCGAGACAAAATCAGAATTGTTGGAGATCCATGGAATCTTACAAAATATTCAGGCGTGTTTGCCTAATTTTATTCTTGTTAAGTTTAAATTTATCCCTAGAGCGGAATGCTCTAGCAGATTCTATTGCCAAACAGGCTTTTATAAGCTTGTTATGTAATCAATTTTAATTTAATGAGAAAATGGTTGCCAAAAAAAAAAAATTTACGTAGGTAATATTATATATATATATATATAAAATATTAAATCTGTCTTATTTTTTTTTCATAACGAAAATGTGAAAATTTCTTCAGTTGTTAAATCATTCTTGTTACGACACCGAAACAAAAAATGTTGTTATGCAACAAAATCACTTAACTACACAAACTATACAATACGAAATTTTTTTGATGTTTTTTGAAAACATATATTTTTGCTTTATAATTAAGTCACTTCAGTTTGGATACTTTGTACTCCAATCTTGTTTTCTTATTTCCTCGAACTGTCTGAAGACCCGTAATATGGAGACAAATTGTAGGTAGAATCTCTTGACATATGAGTCCTTCAATTAACATACTTATAAAAATAATATAAATTTCAGGCAATGATCTCCACTTTTCATCCGTATAATACTCGTAACATAATCACACGATAACATATATAATATCAGTATGCCATGGCTCCGTTGTCTTATTAGCTAGTTCACAAAGAAAAATTATCATAAATTATTTTGCTGGTCCACTGTATCCATCAACTCTACAGCTACATATCCGAAGATGGTGTATATGTTTAGAATATATAACATTAACCTATTGTAGCCTAACATAATTATTTACTTAGAATACATCAACTCTAAAACCTTATTAATTTGTAGACTCGTGGAAAACTTAGGTTGCGCTTGGCATTAAAATTTAACTACCATTGAATAAAAAGCTCGCCAACTAATTATTAATACCTAAATATATAACATATATAGAGTATTAGAGTGAAGACATACAAGTAACTAAAGTAAAAGAGAACTTTCCCTATCAAAGTCTCTCCCTCTTTACTCATGGTTCTCCACGTAGCTTTCTCACATTCAATGCTTTAACCATATACTCACACACGCATATAATATGTATATGCGTCTCTCTTTATATATGTGTACGTGCGTGAAAGTTTACATACTACTCTCCCACCCAAAAAAAAAACTCTTGATTTCTTCTACTAATTATACATATCCTACATATATTTTTGCATATATATGAGTCCCTATATGTGTGTGATGGAGAGAGGAAAATGCTTGATGTCGATGAAGCTTAGACCGGTGGTGACGAGGCCGTCTTCGGACGCGGCTTTGTTTTGGCCGTTGGGGGAAGAAAGAGCGTTTACGACGGTTGAGGAGTACGGCGGTGGAGGCGGTTGCATGTGGCCACCTAGGTCTTACACGTGCAGCTTTTGCGGGAGAGAGTTCAAGTCGGCGCAAGCACTAGGCGGTCACATGAACGTTCATCGAAGAGACCGAGCTCGTCTCAAACAACAATCATTATCATCTTCATCAAATGACCAAGCCACGCCTCTTGAACATGATCAACAACAAGAAGTTCTTGATGTAGGATCAAAGGTTCTTGTCCAAGAAGAATCAAGGAAGCCTAATGGAACTAAGAGGGAGATAAGTGATGTTTGTAATAATAATGTTCCTTTGAAAAGATTTGAGCATTACAATGATGAAGTCAAGACTGATTTATCGGTCGGTCTACTGAGCTCTGAGTTCGATACTCGGAAGAAGCAACTAATCAACGGATCATCTACGTCGTGGAAGAGAGCAAAGACAGATGTTTCAAGATTGCCAATGATGTTAGGGTTGGTCATTGGAGTCTCCAAGATCAACGGTCATCATGAGGAGTTGGATCTTGAGCTAAGGCTAGGAGCTGATCCGCCAAAGGTTAACTAGCCTAAGTAATAAAAGTAATAATAATAGTTGATGTGATTGCCACAAAGAAGAGGTTAAATTGTCTCTAATCTCAAGAGTGAAAAAGAGAGTAGGTTCTGTAGTGTTGGGCTTTGATATAGTAATCTTTTTATTTTATGGAAAGTCAACACGTATCGTTAAATTACTTGCCTAACGAAATATATTGATTTAGAGCTGTATATGTCAAATCTTAGTATTACAGACTCAAAAATGTTTAGAAAATAAATAACAAATCATAGATGAAATTTTCCCTGGTATCAAATCAAAGTACTATCAGTGTGAACTCCCAATATTCTTGAGAGAAACAAGAGACGAATTATCATATATATAATCTTACGAAATTATTAGTATTTATTATTCAACGTAACCATAATCTTAAGAGCTGAATATATATTCTATAAATGGGTTTGCTTGTAAATAACGAGAAAGCAATCAATGTTTACTATAAGCTTAGGGATGGCGACATGACCTCAAATCTAAATTATAACGTTTTTACATCTACAGCTATATCAGTGGTTGGCACATGAAAACAATAGGATCATTATATACTCTTATATGTTTGAAAATAGTAGGAACTTTGAAAATTACTTTTTAACTAGTTGGCTTTGTAATTATATAAATGATATAATGCCATAAAACAAGAAAAATAAGTATAAATGAATATAACTGCAACAGGAGACAAATACTGAACAGTAATAAATATATTTTTTTCATTATTTCTCTTGTTAAACAGGAAATGCACTATCAAAGTATTAATGATCGAATTAAATAGGAATGCTCATGAGCATATGGTGGAACAGATGATTATAATTTGGTTCACACCAACTTTGCAGATACTGTATATAACTATATATATATGTTTGATAAAAAAAAAACTATATATATATATATTTATATTTATAAACTATAATTGTGTTTGTGTGTAGTATGTGTATATACATATATTATTATGTTCTAACTGTGGGACTACCAACTTCGAGGAGAAGGGTAAAATCTAGTTGAAGGAAGTGAAAGTGGTCTTTTCACAATTTACAGCTCCCAATATAAACATATGCTAACGTTTGTATGTTTTACTTTTAGATTACCTTTGTTTTTTTTTCTTCCTTTTTTCTTACTTTGATTTCATCTATCATTCTCTACTATGTATTTTTTATAATTTGTTAATCTTGTTAGAGAACTAAACAAATTGTGTAATTATATCTTAACAATACGACTAACGTTAACAATTATTTAGTGTTAATGGATCCAAATTTAATACGAGTTTATTTTATTTTTTAAAACATTTTTCTATTGAAAGCATAAGAGTGCAAATATTACAAAACTTCAAGAACCCAATGGCTAAGTAGCCTTTAACATAAAACAAAAAACCCATTTGAATCAAGTTGTTGAAGCCTATTTCGAACCTATTTCAAGTCAAGACCAGAAGAACCAGAGGGAACCACGGGCAGGAGAACGAGGGGTTCTCCAAGCCATAACGTCAAAAATCTAATACGAGTTTATTGATATGATTTTTTTGTTTTTTGAGAAAGAGTTTATTGATATGATTTTTTTGTTTTTTGAGAAAGAGTTTATTGATGTGTTTTACGTTCTGTTCCAACTTCCGAGTGTTGTGTATAGAGAGAGAGATAAAGATAGTAAATCTATAAATATAACTGAAGAAAAAAAAGAGAAAGAAAGAATGAAACCGATGGTTATGAAGGAAAATGTGGTTTGAAAAGGGAGAGGCAACGAATTTCAACGTTGTCTAAAAGAGGAAACCTCATGAAATATGGCTTTTGACTTAATATTACAAAGCATCGGAAAAAAGTACTGAACTAAAAGTCTACAAAATTAAAAAAAAAATGAGAATTTATATATTTTTTATAAAAAAAAACCTCAGACTCTGCTCTGCAACTGCAAAAAAAAAAGTGATCTTAACTCAACAAAATATGTAAAACGAAATATAAAAAAGGAATAAAAAGAATTTATGTCATAACTTGTAACCACCTGCTGTTACATCATTTCCTCTTTTGGAAATTCTGCTTCTGAATATTCAATGTGCTTCTTCTCTCATCTTCAATCCCATTTTTTTGCTTTATTTCTTTTTGTTTGGTTTTCTCATTAGTTTTTCTAAAGTTTGAGTATAAATTGGTGGTTTCTTTCTTATTTTTACTTTTAAGCTAATGTACGTTTGGACATAAATATTAAAATTTATCTGAAGATTTTTCAAATAAAACTAAGAGATATCCAAATGTGTGAAAAGAACTAACATTATTCAACAAGTGTCATTACATTCAATAGTTTTGTCCTTAAAAGAGATAATATTCAATAAATTACATTAATGTGCCCAAATTTATTTTGGTGTGTACATGTTAAGATAACACCTATATACATAAACAAGTAATGTGAAATCAGCTATATTCTCTGTTTGTCTTGTTTTCCTTTTCAAGAAACTCAACTTGAAGTTGCACCATCATTACACATCTATTGTATCTTATATGTATATGAAATGCATACAATAGGAAAGTGAAAGGTTTTGAGATTATAGGGTTGCAAATAGGTGACTTCTTTAGTGTAAAAGAAGATAAGAGAGAGAGAGGTTTTAAAGGAGAGCTCAGAGTGCACATGCACATGCTTGTACTCTCACATTATTCATCAAATTCATATTTCTGGTTAGGTCTTTTTTTATTGATTTGTCCATTAGAATTTACTAATTTAGTAACCTTTTCTCTTCCTCTTGTTTCAATGTACTTTCCTTTTTTGGCTCTTAATTTGTTCTGTTTCGCATACACCTTCACAAACCGTGTGCATTAAGATGTATCCAAAGTCAAATGGGAGGATCATAATTTTAAAAAAAAATTATTTTCAAATTTGACATTGAGGTCTCGTCTCTGTCCATACTATTTAAAGGCCTAATTAGTTTACTTGTGTATTTAGACTAATCCAAGGCCTAATTAGTTTACTTGTGTCTTTAGAGCATACTATTTAAAGCGGTTCCATTTTTTTTAGTAGGCTAATTTTATGCCAAATTATGGTTATTTACAGATTTTGATGGAGTGGTAAAAAATAACAGTGGTTTTAGAAAACAAACACTATTCCGCTTTACTTAAAGAGTTGAAACCGTGGATTTTTTGAGGATTTTTTTTTTTCATCAATTTAATTATATTAAATCGGAAAATAACACTCCTAAAAAGAGTAGATCAAATCCTATATCGGATTAACCAGTGCCATCTTGTAATTTTCTTTTTAAATGACTAAAAAATCAAATATATTTTACAAAATTAAGGTTTTTTATATCAAACTTGAAACACTAACTAACCCATCATTCCATGCGTTGGGATATTTTACATCGCTGTGTCTGTGTGTTTTCAAAGGTAGACACTATAGTTGACTTAATGGGCCTTGAACACATTAATGGGCCCATCGTAAGTGTTAGCCCAATATAATTTTTTTTCCCACCGAGCCCACCACTTCACTCACCCAGTCACCGCCACCAGACGCACAGTGAGATTCTTGGAGAAGAGTGCGTAACAATGGCGACTGACAAAAGATGGTCTCTCGCCGGAAAAACAGCTCTGGTAACCGGCGGTACTCGTGGAATCGGGTTTGTCTCTCTTCTCTTTTGGATTCGTTTCAATGACCGACTAAACTCTTAGCTTTCTTTCTTCGAGTTTTCTTCGGTTAAGACCTCTGAGTTCTGCAATGAAATTTCGTATTTTTGGTGATAAAGAAAGCACAAATCTATATCCAAATCTCCGATTTATAAGACTGATCTGCTTTTCGTGATTTGATAATGGCGATAACAAATGATATGCGATTGGTTTTTTGTTTATCCTGTGATTGTTTCGAAACTATTGTATAGTGATTAGGGGTTTGTTTGATAAACTTCTGGGCATCTATATTGACCTTTTCTAACAAGAATTGAATCGAATTTAGGGGAAAAAATTAAGTATTGCATGAGTATTGAATCCATAATCTCTGTTTTTTTTCTTTCCGGGGTATAATCTTCAGGCGAGCTGTAGTGGAGGAACTAGCTAGATTCGGTGCGAGTGTTCATACTTGTTCAAGGAACCAGGAAGAGCTAAAAGCATGCTTGGATGATTGGAAATCACATGGTTTAGTGGTATCTGGTTCTGTTTGTGATGCTTCGGTTAAGGATCAGAGAGAGAAGTTGATTCAAGAAGTGTCTTCTGCATTCAGCGGCAAGCTCAACATCCTTGTAAGTTATCTTCTTTGTAAAAATACTGTTTTATTACACATTAGAATCACCGTTGATCTTGAAATCGTTTAATGCATTAGCTCAGCATCCTTTATAAGCTCGAAACATTGGTACATTAGCTTTGTGTTGTTTCAATACATGTAATTTAAGGTTTAAGGTTTTGTGTTAAATCATATAGTGATGCTTGGTGATCTCATGTAAGTTTCCATCTTTTACGCAAGATCTGTTATATAACATGGTGTACATTACCGGCACAAGTTAGGAGTTTGAATCATTAGTTGATTACCCTTCTGAAAATTTCTCAACTTGTTTTGTATCTAGATAAACAATGTTGGAACTAATATCAGGAAACCAACAGTCGAGTACTCAAGTGAGGAATACGCAAAAATCATGTCGACCAATTTAGAATCCGCTTTCCATTTATCCCAAATAGCACATCCTCTTCTAAAAGCATCTGGGGTCGGAAGCGTTGTGTTCATCTCCTCTGTAGCTGGTCTGGTGCATCTTTGTAGTGGATCTATCTATGGTGCAACTAAAGGTGAGTCCATGTTCTTCATTGTTTAGACAGACCCAAAAACAAAGGAGGGTGAAAGTAGATAAAATTAAGGTTTTTTCTCAGGAGCACTTAATCAGCTTACAAGGAATCTAGCTTGCGAGTGGGCAGGTGACAACATCAGGACCAATTGCGTGGCGCCGTGGTACATCAAGACCTCACTTGTTGAATCGGTATATTTTCCTATACTCTATCATGCCCTAAATTAACACATATGGAACATGTTTCACTTAAATGGATATAAAGCTGTAGGAAAAAAAAAAGATAAGGGACCGGCATATAAACCTTACCAAACCAAATTCCTACCGAAATGTTTTAAACTGAGACTGAATCAAAATGAATATCAGAAGATAATATAGATCATAACAAGTTGTTCTTATGCAGCTACTTGAGAAGAAAGATTTTGTGGAGGCTGTAGTTTCACGGACTCCACTTGGGAGAGTTGGAGAACCAGAGGAAGTGGCGTCGCTGGTTGCTTTCCTCTGCCTTCCCGCAGCCTCTTACATTACCGGACAGGTCATTTCTGTTGATGGAGGATTCACCGTCAATGGTTTCAACCACGTTCTGTAGCCAAAACCTCTCATCACAGCTTCACTAATAAAGCATGAATCCGTATAGTGAGGGTTTTGCCCTTTGGTCTTTCTTGTCCTTTTGTGTTTTCAGTTTGGTTTAGCTTTTGTGTAAAGGTAATACTCTCACATTTGTATTTTAGAAATAGTCGTTGAATAAATCAAGGCACAGTTATGCATCAGTATAACAAAAACTTTTTTCTCTACATAGCACATACTTCATCATATAAGTTAGCTACAGACAACATAATCCGACTTATCTTGAACAACAAATATAGAGATTGATTACAAACCCATATAGAGCAGAAGAACAAGCTCAAATACTATCATCTGGCATTTGAAATAAGTGCAAGACATCAAATCATCAATCAAATGCGAGTTGGCACATTGTTGAAGCTCTGAAAGAAAGTATCGGAACCTGACATTCCAAAGACTTGATTGTTGTAATCTTTAAGTGACGAGCATTTTCAATATATAAACAGCAACATTTCTCTCTTCTGGTCTTCCTGAGTATCGCGACCAACTGAAAGTTTGTAGACTCGACAAGATAGATTCAGGAACAGTACTTGGTTGATTCCAGTTAGCCAGATAATTCTCCTCATGATCCTGAGATCAAGCAGAAGAACTAGATTAAAACCAAACTGTGCATTGATTAGACAAAAAGAAATAATAGTTTATAGAAAACACTTACATCCATTGCGAAGAGGTCTAATACTCGTTAGTTAGGAGAATCTTTGAGAAACCGCCCAAGGAGATTAAACGAATACTCGCTGCATACACATAGCTTCAGGTGTTCAAGCTGGTTGAAGACAAAACCATCACATCTATACATAGCCTGCACATAATACTGAAATTATTAACCGAGGATTCTATAAAATGAGCTGATAAATAGAAAGTGATTGATTACCTCTGAACATATTGTGAGATGCTTGACAGATGTGAATGATCCGATAAGACGCTCGATATTATGGAATTCAGCATCCACATATGCCTTCTTCAGCTTAGGCATGTTCTCAATCAAACAGTAAAGGATCTTAGAGTTATGATCTATAAGTTTAAGTTTCAAAGAAGAAGTATCTATCACATACCCATCTACATTACATTTACAAGGTATATAGAGTGATAAACTCTACAAAGAGTGAGTGATAACAGTGAACTTTCCCATATTGTCATTCATATTACAATCCACCGAAAACGTTTAAGAACAGGGCAGATAGATATCAACCGTTGAAGCGATTCTTCATCGAAGTATGTCACATTCTGAAGTTGTAAAGCCTCACAACTAAACTAACCATTGAATCAAAACAAAGCAAAGCAACACTGAAAGCATACCACAAAACAGAAGGAAGAAAGCATACCAAATTCAATAAATATTAGAAATTTGCTTGAGAATAAATATTCCAAATGAAAAAAACCAAACCTAAAATCCCAATTCTGATCAAACAATGCAAGAATAAAGAAAAACAAAATCCAAACAAATTCTTCAGAAGTTGAAAGAAAGTTGAGAGATGCCACCAGATTGTTCACAAACATGGTCTGATTGGAACATGTCCCAATCTGGTTGAATCATTTGACCCATCCAGACACTGTTGTAAGCACAGTGAACTATGTGTACTCCTTGTAGCCAATACACACCTTGTGGGTCACCATGTGGGTCTTGACACCAAAAGTCATCACCTGATCAAAATTGAAAACTTTGTATAAAAACTTATAGAAACAATGCAAGGAAGAATAAAAGCTTTTTATGTATCAATATATTACCAACTCTTCCAAGAGAAATTTCTTTTGTGGCAAGGAAGAAGAAGTCATTGCATTGTTGCATACTAGCAAGAATTCCAGATCCATGTTCTTCTGATACTGACTCTAAGGTCTAAAACCAAACACACACACAAGATCACAACTTGTAAATGTAAAGAAGAAATATAGTATGTGAAAACAAATGGAAACAAAAAAACTTACTTGGAAAACATCAATCTTGGCTCCTGTAATTCCAACACGAGCAAGATAACAGTGCATCGAATCGTAGAACTCATGTGCTTTAGAAGGATGAACAAGACCAATCCCAGCTTCCACAATCTTGTCGACTGCAAGATCATTGTAGCATCTAGACCAGGAGAAAGCTCAAAAGGAACAATCTTTGTCTTCAAATGTGTTAAGGTTTCAGGCCTAACACCATTCCAAGCACCACATAGAGCATGCCACACATATATATCATCTAAACCCTTAAACCTTAACCTCAAATCCCTTGTGAAAGCTTCCATACCTGAGCCTGATCCATCCTCAGAACACAAACCCTCTTCTTTCTCAACATCATCAAACATTGCATTGAGTTCCTCGCTATACTTGTTGATCTTTTCATCAAGATGGTGTAGGTCTTGTTCACCAGACTCACGAATCAGCTTCGCTTTCTCTAAATCGCTTGAATCCGCTCGGTCGCTTTGTATATAATCATCTTAGGTTTGTGAGGATCGAAGTGAGATGTATCAGATGCTAAAAAGGATCCACCTTTATAGTTTCTAAACTTCTTACATTCCTTGAAGCTATGAAGCCTCGCAGTCATTTGCTCTCCACCAAGAACAAAAGACTCTTTCATGAGGTTATAAGGATAGGCAATGGAATTGAAAGTTGACTCGTTAACTTGAGCAGAACCACTCTCTACAGTGATCAAGACATTACCTTTTTCACCAAGGTTAAGTGCAGCTCTAAAAGATCCTTCAATGATTGGTATTATAGCAACGTAAGAATCAATCTCAGGAATCTTTAGCATCACCCATTGAGTCTCGGCTTGAAGATCCGACCCGGATTTTCCGATCCAAGACGTGGACCACCACATCTTGAAACGGAAAACACTTCCGAAATCTTGTTTTCGAATTTCCCCACTGAGTTTGTGAGAAGATGAGAAGGTGAATCTTTGGTGAAGCCGAGGAACCCTCCTTTGTGAGCGTTGGCTTGAACAAGAAGGAGGATTGAGAGAGGAGCATCGGTGGAAATGGAGTGAGACGATGAAAATGGTTTGAAAGTTAGGTTTTCAGGAACATCGAAGAGGATTGGACAAGAGTCTTTGGCTTGAAGAATCCCTTGAGAGAGGTTAAAACAGTTTGGTTGTAGTTTTGGTTTTGTCGGTGAAACACCAACAGGTTTTGATTCGATCATTGATGCTAGAGAATCGTTAAGTGGAGCCATGACAAAGAAAACAGAGGATGCAAGAAAAACAGAGGAATGCTTGAAGATGAAAAATGTGATCTGTCTGCTCTATAAATATACAAAGAGAATGAATATAAAAGGCAGCGGAAGATCCTACGAGTTTCCATATTTGTGTTTAGTATATATCGATTTATCTAATTACACTTAATTATATACACAAAAATTCTCTGTTTTTTTTTTTTTTTTCTGAGAAAACAAATATTCTCTGTTTACCTATGAGAATTTTACTTGCACAAGGAGAAGATTTTCAGTGTAATAAATACGGGAAAATATTTGGTTGTCATAATTAGGAAATTTTTTCATATACAGAATATTTTCAAAAGTAATTTTTATTGTTCACATTTAATGATATATATGATCTAATATTAGTATTTTCGAAATAATTATTTTTGGTAAATTAGGATTATTTCCATGTGTTTGGAGTAAAAGTAATTGAAATAAGTAGATTTGAAAATAATTGTGTTTGGTAATAACTATAAATAAAATTAAATAAAAAAAATAAGAAAAATTGTGGGAGTGACATAAAAAATAGTCCAAAATGTTTCTCCTTTGATACGTAATCCCAACCCTTCTATTTTATACATTTTGTTCTATGAAAATGTCAAGCTCTTTTTCCTTTACCCTTCCTCTTCTTCTTGGTACGATGCTTAGTATCAGAAGATTCAAACCGCTTTTCGCATAAGAGGACCCTGTAACTTGCGTGAGGTCCTTCAGCAGTTTCGCGTAAGCTCGTGTGCCACCTCATTGCGTTTCCAATCTCTTGAAGCTCACTCATCACGTTGATGGTGTCTCTTATGTATACACGTCCTCCTGGTCTCAAAATCCGGTCCATCTCTAGCATCATCGTTGTCATGTTGCACCTGATCAAGACCACCATGAACAACATCTTATATAATAACACCAAAATCTAAAAAGGCCCTTGATGATGGCACAATTTTATTTGAATTGGCAAAAAGCAAAGATGGTCCTTGTAACCTTTTTCTCTCGATGGAAAACAGACCCGCAGCGTGAAGCAAATCATAGGTTCTTGGGTAAGTATCAAACGGTTCACACCTGAAAAGACAATATTTTGCAGTCTATATTCAACTGAACAATACATTACATGGCCTCAAAAGGATTAAAACGGGGGACAACGTGACAACAATCACAGATCATGGCATGGGATAGCAATCCTATAAGTTGAATTATGGGGTAAGGAGTCTGCGTACCAATCGTGCATTACTCCTAGTAGTCCACGGTCATATATTACAGGCAATGTATTTGGTCCACTGACTGGAACAACATTGAGAACCCAGCAATCAACCTTTAGCTCAGCTAACGCAGCTGCAAATCTGCCAAGTAAACAAAAAACACATGAATATATGGAGCAGTCATTTCGGGTTTATTTAATGATAGAGCATTACGGGAAGAAATAGTACCCGCCAAATCCAGCTCTCATGTCCAAGACATTTCTGAGTCCTATCTGCTTCCAGTGTAAGGCATTTACATAGTTTGATATTATTTCTTTCCAGTATTTTGATTCTGCCACGAATAGCTCTTTTCGGGCTATGTAAGAATCAATTTGTATTGTCTGCAACCTATCTGGTGGGGTTTGTAAACGGGCTGGCCAAGGAGCAAGATTTGCTCCATATCCATGATCATCAATCTTAGTGATGCATGCCTTTAGATCTACATACCTAACTTAATCACAGAGGAGAACTTAGAATCAGCAAAAGTGATAACTCCCTAGGTAACAAGAAGTTTCTGAAATAAACAAATTTTGGCCTAAGGAAAAGAAGCAATGCTACCAAGTAAAGTTGAATGCTCAATGTCAACGATTGGGAACCAGGGTTCATTTGGCAGCTAAAAGAAGCGGAAAAATAAGGTACTGTATGCCAAACATACCAAACACTATCTGGGTCATCCTCAGGATTGCACAAAGGAGGCATGACTCCAGCATCACGACTTAGATAACAAGTGTTATTTGTGGGCTTCTGCCAAATAGCTATATATCCTTCTTTCTTCACAAGAACCCAGCACAGCCTAGTGGTAAGGGTTAGCATCACTGAAAAAAAAAACAAAAATCAATCTTACTCCAAATGCTGTTTGATGGTCACCAAATCTTATTCATCAGAACTATAACAAAGTAAAAACCAAGAACAATAAATTAAATCGCCGGTGTAATGTAGGTAATAGTTCTTAGAGTTTCCTCCCAAGAAAATTCAAGAGATTGTAAGCCAAAAGAGCTTCGCTTTCAATGCCTCTATAACTAAAACAGACACTTGCTGGAAAACGTAACGTAAAAATGGAATAGTAAGCTGCATGGATGATACCTTCCCACTGTTCTTCCAAGGCCTTTTCATGCTTATATACAGGTTGTGCTGCCCAAACAAAATATCCTCCGGCACGAAGCATCCTATTGACTTCAAGGAGCAAGATGCCATCTTCATATCAAAGACAATGACAATACAGGAGAATCTGTCAGTAGAAGTATACACCATAGAAGGAACGGCTACAAGTTTGTTCAACTGAACTGGGTTAAGATTTCTTGTATAACTTTGTAATAAGTAAAAAAGGTGGCATAAAAGAATTGCATACCATCTCGAGTCCAGTTGATTCTACATCTTGAACAATGAACCAAATCAAAAGCTTGGCTTGGGTATAACAATCTCCGTGTTGTGAATGCTGCCACCATTGCAGGAACACCACGCTCAAGAGCAAACTGTATCTGGTTCTCATGAACATCTTTTGGAGCTATAGACATAGTCAAGACATTTCTAGACATTAAGTAAGCACCAAAACTCGCCACACCGCAACCAATGTCAAGAACTACTCGTGTATGGTTACCAAAACTGATATCAGGAATCATCTACATACAACAACAAAAACAAAGTAACTTCAGAATCAAGAGAAGCAAATAATTTCACTTTGTTTCTTAAACAAACCCAACTAACATTAGAGATTTGATCCAAGTACTGATCAGCCCCATGTATAAACTGAGTACCACCACCAGGAAACTTGAATTTATCATTCTCTTTGAAAATCCAGTTTTGACCACCTTTATCTTCAACAAGTCGAGTATGTGGTACATTGTTGAACCACACCTATAAACAAAATCAGAACCTCTCACTGGAAACAGAAGAAATCAACACAAAAAATAAGGAACAAAGAGCTTCACGATACCTCATCACGGCTTCTCGGCCATGGAATCGGAGGTTGGTATCCTCTAGGAATCGGAACGGTGCAATTCAAACCCATTCCTTCTTTAGGGCAATTCCGTTCGAATCTCTCTCCACGCGCCGTCGAATTGAGCCTTTCGATAGCTTCTACATTATCCAAACAAGGAATGTAATCCGTCAAATTCTCCGAACAAATCTCGAATTTCCTCACACTAACTCTAGCCGTACTAGCAGTAGACTCGATGTCACCGTCGCTACTCTCCGATTCCGTCTGATTCCCCAACGTCTCCGCCGAATCCGCGTCGTAATCTCCAATCTGGAACTGATCGGACATTGTTCCGTTCTCATTAACGATCCCAAACACCTTCAGCTCAACACTATCCGGCGGAGGCGGTGGTGTTAGAGGCGGTGGCGAAATCGGGTGACTCTCGTAGATCAAACCGGAGATGTTATAGGTTTTTCCGAAATCAGGTGAGAGAGCAACAATGGGTGATCGAGAAGGATCGGCGGAGAAGAATATGAGACGGCGAAAGCCATCTTCAGACCAATGCTTACCGAGGAAGAAGCAAGCGACGGAGATCAAAACTAAGCCGGAGATCTTGAAGATAGTGGAATTTCTGTTTCCGACGAAGAGCTTCATTTTAGCTTCGGATTCTCGGAAGCATAATACTAATTTTGGTTTTTCGTAAAAAGTTTCTTTATTTCCCCAGGAATGTGTATCAGTGAAGAGGAAACCTCTAACCTAGTAACCGTACTATAAAATAACAAAACATATTAAATTTTTGTTTAATTATCACCAAACATATTAGATTTTTGTTATACATAACTTCAGAGAGACTGAGATTAGACATAAAATCAGAAACAGAGATTTTTAATGAGACATAAAATCAAATCATAGTAGATTAGATTTCAACATTATCACATAGACCACGAACATTAAAATAAAAAACAAGAGATAAAGATTTTAGATTTAGGAGGGCTATTTATTGTTATGAGTTTTTTTTTAACACATATCGGACTTTTCTCGCAAGGGACTGTAAGATCAAAGATTGACCCTACTGGTGACATCGCTGTCTGATGGATCAACTCTTGCATCGAGAGATGTACTCCAACACCCAATCTCCCTACATGCCTCAAAAGAGCTTCAAGTTGACGAATCAAACTCACAACCCAGCATAACTCAGACTCGGACTGGTTGAAAAAAGCAAAATACCTCTACAACTGAAATACTCCTGATCCTAATCAGGTTCCATTATGAAGAAATGCATCGAAAATCACATAAAGACAAGTTGAATTAAAAATCGCAAAAATGACAAGTTGAAGTTGAATTTGAATCGCAAATAAAGAGAACAGTGGGAAATTGCAACATCAAAACGCAACATACAAACATGGATGAGTTTAAAACTGGATTAAATTGAAAATAGTAGAAAAACAAGTTGAATCGCAGATAAAGAGAACAATGCGAACACGTTTGAGTTGCTTGAAGAAATTAGGCCGGTTTAATGAGAGATTGAACTTTTTATGCATGAATAATAATAACCAGGGAAGAACCAACCAAACCTAACTTTTTCAAGCTAAACCAACTCAAACCTGACCCAATCCTCAACAACTATTAATCTAGCAAAATCAAAACCTGGATAATCAGACATATTGTATATGCAAGTGTGAATCGAACTCAACAACCTGAGTATTATTTAACTTAAGAAATCTCTACTTTACTAAAGCAGAAGTCATTCGACAATTGTGAAAATGACATATGTCCTCTTCTTTTTAAATACAATTATTAATTATTTAGTATATAAAAGATAACCTCCGCAATATTTGTTTTATTTTCTAAATAAAATTTGTAATTTGTTTTTAATTTTTAAAAATAACTTCTTCCACGATCTTTGTTTCATAAATACTAACATTTTTAATTTGTTAAGAAAAAAAAACAATTTCTTTGGCTTTCCCCTAATTTCCATCAACCTCCTCTCAACTTTCTCTCTTTCGCCACTTTATATCTTCTCCACCATCTCTTCTTAATCTCTTTTCGATTGAAGAGACTGAAGAAGATTAGTGGACAAGCCAAAAGCTGAATACGTTCACGATCAAAATTTTCCAATCATTTACCATTTTTCTTTAATAAAAAAATTAGGATTGTAGTTTCATTCGTTAATACCCGTGTTTTCCAATCTACGCGAGCTTGGGTTTGGTATTCACAAATCAAATCTAAAGTTAGTTGCTATTCCATAACATCTTTCGTAAATCTGTTTGAATTGATTAGTTTTTTGTATCTCACTCTATTCATACGTCTTCTTTTTTTTTATCTATTTTTGTAGCCACAAATCATAGAAAAACAACAAATGACTAGACTTTCTTGTAAGCATAATTACCAAATTTTGCATTTTTTTATTATATCTGTGAACCACGTAATTACGCCTTATGATGTGAAGTGTATAATTTTTCCAAAAGCAATACCGTAATTTCTTTGTTTTTACGTTGAGTAACATTTTATTTTCTTTTTGGTATTTGATTTTCTTTGTATTTGTGTTGCGGCAAAATGATAGTTATAGAATTAACATATAAAGAGATAATTTCTCCACTATAGTGGAGATCACGACCTTAGCGAAAAAGTTATTATTATTTTTTTTTGTAATATAATTTTCCATTTTATATATAGTTTGTGAATTTATGAATTTTATTATTTCTACTAACTTTGGTGTGTAACCCAACAGTCAAATATATGCATAGGTATATTCTTTTTCGTATATGTTGAATATTCTTTTTGGGAAGAGAAAGTGTTTATGTAAATATTAGTTCTCCTTTGCGGCGGTCAATATATTTGTGTTTTTTTTAAGATTTTTTTTAATTTTGCAAACTCGATGGTTTGAACCTAGGTTGCATGGAAACTCCGTCCGAAAAGAGTTTCCCATTTTGAAAACGTTTCGGAAATCGAAATTCTTGGAAACGCGTTTCCTAAAATTTTTTAATTTGGAAACGCGTTTTCTAAAATAATTTAATTTGAAAACTCGATGGAAACTTTTCCGTTTTGGAAACATGAAGGAAACTCGTTTTCTAGAAATCTTAAATTGGAAATACAATGGAAATGTTCGATTTCGTTTTGAAAATGCGATGAAAAATTGTTTCTTACGTAATAATTAAATAGTTTGGAAATGTGGGTATATATTTAATATTTTATAGGTTAAAAACAACAAAATTATGTAAGAATGTGTTTGGTAAATAGGTAAAAAACAACAAAATTAATATACTTTTTGCTTTTGTTAAGCTATTTAGTATTTATATATATAATTTGTGTTGTTCAAATTGTTTTAAATATTGTTTTTGGTGTTGTTAATTTATATATATATATATATATATATATATATATATATATATATATATGTATGTGCGTTTCTAAAATGTACTCGTTTCCTAATTTTGTTTTTAAAATCGGTTCCACGTTTCGTTTCTACATATCCGTTTCTGTTTCAATGCAACTTACTTTGAACATAGGAAATTTGATAGGTTGATAGTTAACATATTCTCATTCATCACAACAATTACATTCATTTGATACCAAGATTTTAATCTTTTACTGGAAAAATTAAAAATAAAAAAAAACTTCTGAAACTTGTTTTATCTATCACGGATATAATGATTTTGTGCTTTTTAATGATACTAATGAACTGAACGCACATTATTTTTAAAAAATCCTAAATGTATAACAGTATAAAGCTTATTTTTCTAAAAATAAAAAAAATGAACGTATTTAACTAATCAGAGAATACAATTTGATCTAATTGGGTCTAGGAGCGGCCCATTCAACCCTAAGTATGAGGTTATCATAACCATACCCATCTAATTTGTCGATTGCTCGTTGTGCATCTTGCTTGCTTACAAAATTGACGAACCCGAATCCTCTGCTCATGCGCGTATTCTGGTCTATGGCCACATAGGCACGGACTACAGTGCCAAACGGTTCAAACAATTCCCTCAAATCCGGTTCACGTGTGTCTTCAGACAAGTTAGTCACACGGACAGAGTTCTCATCGTTCTTTCTCCTCATATCCGAACCAGTGACGATTCTGTCTACAACTCCTCTCTTGCTTGGCGGGACATAAGCACCATTGCCAGTTCCAGTCGACGTAGAAGTATCTGCTGTTGAAGAGTTGTCCATTAAGGATAAGAGATCCTTTTGTGGGCATCTGGCAGTCCAGTGGTCACCTTTCATATGGCATAACCTACACACCATGAGGATAGCACCCGACTGAGACATGTTATCCTCTGATGCTTTTGCTTCTTCGGCTGTGCTACCTGAAATATCCAACAATATAAAGACCTCAATGTAAACATAAAGTGCTAAAAGCAAGATCATATTTCTCCATTAAGAAAACTTAAACAAGTGTAGTTGGCGGCTAGGTAGTGAAAGCAGAAATCTACTTTCGTTCAAGAAGCTACCAACGAAAAATTTGGGTGGGCATTACGGCCACCCGCGTATCGAAGAACGCGGCTGACTAACGTGTCCACCCATAAAAGAGATTTTTACACTAACTGACTTGTATACTCGGTAATCAAGCAACATTAAGAAAGATCAGAAAAATCAAAACTGTTGTGCTATTATAAAGAGAAGCAAATACTTAGGAACTACCTAAGAGTAACTTTATGTGTACAGTTCATAGCCAAGAAAGTAGAACACAGTTTTGCTCACATTCAAAAAGCAACCAACAAATATAGCTTTTGGTGACATACTGACCAATCACAGAAAAAGAAGCAGCCATATGGCTAAATATGTGATCGGCTAATTGGTCACCTACTGTTCCAGATGAAGTAATGCAACCAAAGTTATGAGAAACTAATACCAAACATATAGTTAATGATCCATAACCAAAACTGGGTTTAATCCTGTTCTAGTGTTGAAACGAATCACCAACAAACATTGCTATAGGTGTGCTTACTGACCATTCACACAAACAGTAGCCATAAGACTAACATGTGACTGGCTAATTAGCCACCAGAAAAAAAAAACGAATCATCAACAACAAATTACTCACAAAATCAAGACAAACCAAAAATCCAAGTATTCATCAGAGAATGAAGATTTACCAGGAGCCCTGATTCGTTCCAAGTGAATCTCTTCGGTAGACCGCATAGTAAGGTTGCTACCGGAGTTCTCATCGGCGACGTCACCGAACTTAACCCAGCTCCGTCGCTCTTCGGCTCGTTTGTTGAGTGGTCGCTTCTGGACACGGATCGTGGCCGTGATTTTGACCTTTTTGCCTTCGTCGTTGAGCTTGTACTCAATCACCTTCTTTACACCGTTCTGGTCAGGACCGATCACCTGCTTAGGCGGAAGCAGGAAACCAAGGTCGTCGTCTTCTTCCATATCTCCCCATCGGAAATTGTTTGTTCTCTGCATCGAATCGATCGCCATTATTTTCTTATGGATTCGGAGTTCAGATATATTCGGCTTAATGACTTCGATTTTTAGCTATAAAAAGACTACAACTTTAAGAAGAAGGAAATTAGGGTTTCCGATTTTGGAAACGGTCTCCTAAATATCTTAATGGGCCAATTGGGCCCATAAGGCCCGTGTTTTTAGTTTTCCTGACTTGCTCTGGTTTTTAATTTTATGATCGGAACCCGATTAAAAACCCTTTGAGAGCTCCAACAACACAAAAATGGCGGCTTTTGTACGTCGTGCAGCCTCGCGTCTTGTCGGAAACTGCAGCAAAAATCGATCTTTTGTTTACCTGAACCAATCGTGGACCGTTCATGGCCGTTTCCGACATCTGACGCCGTCCGTTTCTCGGAATGTTCCGTTTTCCACATCTACCAGAAAGAGAGTTACCTCTACCGATCCACTTCTCCGAGTGATCGAAACTGAGATTGGATTTGCGGAGCAAGCTGATGATTACGATCGAGTAAACCGTTACCTCCTTCTTCATACCCATTTTCATGTTTCGGTTTTATAGGATTGTATTGTGTCATAGCTAAGTGTGTCACCAAGTTCTGTTTCTAATGTCAGTTTTTTTGTGTGTTTTGTTTCCTCTGAATTAAGGTTGAAGAAACTCCAAGTGGTTTTCCTTTCAAAATGGAAGATAAACCAGGAGCGAAGACAGTGACATTGACTAGAGAGTACGAAGGCGAGAGTGTTAAAGTTGAAGTACACATGACTAATCTTGTGACAGGTGATAAAGAGGATGATGAAGATGACGACGATGAGGAAGAGAATGAAGAAGAGGAACATGAGGATAAGCCAGAGAAGCCGAAGCAATCAAATGTGCCTCTCTTAGTAACTCTTTCCAAGAAGACAGGACCAGGTTTGGAATTCAGATGTACTGCTTTTCCAGACAAGATTGTAATCAAGAACATGTGGGTTACATTTCCTGATGATCCTTCCAAGGATGAGCTTGCTTATGAAGGCCCTTCCTTCCGGTAATCATAACCGAAATAGCTTTGGATTTTTGATGTTTACAAGATTCAAAGTCATGATCTTTGAATGGTCTCTTTCTGCAGGGTTTTGGATGAAAAGCTAAGGAAGGCGTTTCATCGGTACATCGAGATAAGAGGGATAAAGCCGAGCATGATCAACTTCTTGCACGAGTATATGATCAACAAAGATAGTAAAGAGCACTTACTGTGGTTGAAAACTCTCAAGAACTTTGTCAAGTCTGAAAAGAAATAAAATACTTTACTTTCAAATGCTCTTTGCTTCCAAGTTTTGTACTTGAAATACCATTGAGTTTTGTTTGGCTCACTGATATATGAAAAAGAGCATTGTTAAGTCAAATCACTAACACAATGTCAAAAGTATGAGCATCACTACACCAATTAGAAGTAACTTGGTCAAGTATGTCCAGCATTTCAAGCGAATCTATTCTGTCTGCGAATGAACAGCCAATAACCATCTTAAGTCTTAACCATGAAACTGAGAGCTGTATCTGCCATCATCTGACAAAACAAAGGGATGCTCACTTCAGATTAAACTAAAAGATAAGAATAAACTGCGATCATGGTTGAGGGAAAGCATATCCTTACTTGACAACATGATGGCTGCTTGGTTTGCTTCTAGATTATGTAGCGACCTGTGACTTAAAGTTCACTGTAGTTACGCCAGACAGCCCGGAATTCTTCACGGAATGTGTTCAAGCGTGCCTTGAGGTTTGGAGTTCTCACGCTTGCGTGAAGAACAATCACTATGGAGAGAAGAGCTTGTGTCAAAAACAAAAACTCCAACAAAGGACATCTTTGATCAAATAAGTGCAAATGACTTACCAACGAGGGAAGTGAGAAGTGCATAGAGAACCCACAACAAACCGCAGGAAGAAAACCACATGACAAGACTGGCTGTATACATAAGCAAATCAACACATTGAACAATCTTGGCACCAATGTTGCATAAATTACATGACTGAGGGTCAAGTCATAGTGAGTCTTCAAGTACCTGTTAGGAAAATAACCACGAATACCCATCGTGGTTTCCCACAAACATATACTGTCTTTCTTCTTGCTGATCTCGCACGGATGACAGGCCTGCAAGTGAGCGTATAATATATAGATGTAAACTAAGACCCTCTTTATATCTTCCATGGAAAATAAATTAAAAAGAAACTCACATGTGGGGAGGCCTCATTTTTGCAGCCAAGTGTGGGGAGAAATGCCTAATAATCCTTATAAACTTCTCATTAAAACTAGCTGCAAAACTGCATAAGACAATAATTAACCCCTTAAGCTTGAACATCCAATAGATTCTGCTAAGGAGGACTCACACACAGCCACATACTGCAATACTCACTGCTAAGTAAGAAATGTAACACTGATGTCAGGTTATAACATGACAAGAACAAACCACCTTGAAAAAAATCAGATTTGAAGAACCAAAATCGTATAACCTATCCACTCCAATACTGGAAATCCCTTCGAGAGAAACCACTGAATACAAAGGAGCCTAATATTTTCCAGTTCATGCAAATACAAATGGAACAAGCCACCATTAAACACTCAGATTTCAGAAACCACAGATCATATAACCTATCGAATCCAATACTGAAAAACTTGTTCAAGAGCAACCATGGTTAACAAAAGAGCCTAATTCTTCCAAATTCATGCCAACCTACACCAACTTCACGTTACCATGAAGCCTCAAACGCATTGCAGAGCAGAGATATGGAAACTAAAAGAAGTCACCGCAGATAATACCTGTCGTTAAGGAAAGCTATGCTTAAGGCTGTAAGAGCAGCACCAACAATAGCCAGTGGTCTTGTAATCATCGCAATACCTGAGTTAACAAAAACATCTATTAACAAAACTGCACAAGATCTTAACCCAAATTCCCAAAATACAGCTAAAAAGCAAGAACTTTTATGCAAGCTTTTCACTTACCCAGAACGAAAACCACAAGGATAAAGTAATTCGTCCTATAGCTGCAACAAGTAACAAAGAACACACAAGATCAAAAAAAAAAAAAAAAAAAAACCTTGAATTGGAAGAGAGATATGCAGACAATAATCGAGATAGAGAGAGCAATACTAGTAGAGATTGCATTTGAGACGGCTTTTCCATTTAGAGAAAGAGCGAGGGAATGCGAATCTAGAGAAGAACTCTCCAAACGAACGAGGAGGACTCGACCATTCAACTTCTCTTAGCGCCTCGATCACATCCTCAGCAGCTACGTTATCCCAATCCATATCCCTCCGCCGAAACTAACCCACAAGATGAATCGATTTCGGGATCCGCAAAACGAAGAAAATAAGCTCCGATAAGTTTCTCCGATCGATTTCGCTAAGACTAGTATTTGGTTTCTGCCTAGCGATCATCAATCCTGGGAAAAGGAAAAGGAAAATGAAAATGAAAAATGGAGATCAGTACACACGTGTGCAATGATGACGTGGCATTCTGTGAAAAAAGAAACAAAAAATATAATTGTGTCTGAGCCCGGGTTCGAACCGGGGACCTCTAGTGTGTGAGACTAGCGTGATAACCGACTACACCACCCAGACGATTAATGTTCTACAAATTTTTTAGTAGTATATGTCAGGGTTTACTTAAACCATCATGTTCCAATTGCCGAAAACGACTATACAAAGCCAAGTGTAGTGGAGTGTGTGAGAGAAGAGAATGTTTGCTGTTTCGTTAGTACCTCGAACCACATCGTGCCGTTTAAGCTCTGCGTTTCTCTGTCACCACCTCTCGATTCCTCTCACTCTACGGCTCCACCACCACCATCACCATCACCATCAGTACCAGCAGCCACTACACCTTCCATCTCTCTCTTTCCAGGTCTCTTCTCTCTCTCTCTCTCTCTCTCTCTCTCTCTCTCTCTCTCTCTCTCTCTCGTATTCTATTTTCCGAGAATCTCGGAGAAATTTCGTTTTTGATATTTTTCACTTTTTTCCGAGTTTCAGATTCGTTGGTTAAGAAATCAGATCGACATGGCAGCTCCAGGTTTGTGTTTCTTCTCTAACTTGGTAAACGGATGTTTATGCTACAGTTATTGGATCGAGCTCTCATACTTGTTTTTGGGTTTTTTCAGGTGACTCGTCGTATGAAGAAGCGTTGGCTGCTTTGTCTTCTCTGATCACGAAGCGAAGTCGTGCTGATAAAAGCAATAAAGGAGATCGGTTTGAGTTAGTCTTTGATTATCTTAAGGTTTTCTTCTCTCTCTCTCTCGCGATTAGATTCTTTTTTTGATTTTTCTTTGCGCCTTTGTATAAAACGTTACGATTTTCGTAATCCAATTTGCAGCTGCTTGACCTGGAAGAAGACATGTTAAAGATGAAAGTTATCCATGTAGCTGGAACCAAAGGCAAGGTAATGATACTAAACTCATTTTTTGGTATCCATGTAGCTGGTAGTTAGTATATCTGCTAAATTAGTGTGATATGTATAGTGTAAGCCTATCTTAGTTCTATGTTAGTTGTGACTGTTACGTCCTTATGACTGATTTGCCAGAAGCTTAAGGTTTTGCTCTGTGGAGAATTGAGATACGTTACTGGACTGAGTCATCTTGAGCTTTTACTGATTTGAGTGAGACCCCTGAACCCAGGAATGGAGCTTGGATTGTAAAAATTAAGGTTTCAGGTGCGACAAGGACATTGGTTTGATCCTTACCTGTTAGGAGATGCATGTGGTTTCAATTGATGGAGTGTCAGTTTTGTTAAGTTCTGATTTTTAAAATATTGGTTAGTAGTATCAGTAATGAGATAATCAACGTGGAATGATGCGTTTTATCATTTCTTTCGTCTAGATCGTGATAGCACAATGGAAAGTGTTATGAAACTAGTATTTTGCTCCTATGGTTGATTACTGTTTTATTTAAGCCTTCAGTGAACTTTTTTGATGAAAGTGATTCATTGTTTACTATCTGATCAAGCAGCTAACATGACTCGTTTTTTTTCTTTCTTTTTCTTATGTGACCTGAAGGGATCTACATGTGCCTTTACAGAATCTATTTTGCGAAACCATGGATTCCGAACTGGACTCTTCATTTCACCTCACCTCATTGATGTCCGGGAAAGATTTCGCTTGGATGGGTAAGATTTTGTAAGTTTGTTGTAATAATTTAGAAAGTATATATCTCTGGTCATAGAAGCAGGAGCCTGATTGCAAACTCCTTTTATTTACTGATGTTTTCCCATTTTTCAGAGCCTTTTTTTGTTGACTCCATGTTGGTTTTGGCATGTGTTACAAACTCTTTTTTTATTCTTGATTTAACAAGTAGAGATCTAAAAGTAGCAAACAAGGCAATTAAGCTCTAGCTCTTTACTAAAAATTGCTCTTTTTCACTTTAGCTGATGTTTTATTGCTGCAGTGTGGACATAAGTGAGGAGAAATTTTTGAGTTATTTCTGGTGGTGCTATAACAGGCTTAAGGTATGCACGCAACAAAAAGAAGATTAAGTTATTTGAACTCATTTGCTGTATCATGGGTTTCTCGGTTGACTAGTAGTTATCACTTATCAGTAACTTTCGGTAAGCTTGAAATCTCAGTGATAAAAGCCATGGATGGTGTGCATAAATAAATAATCTAATTGCTCTATAGTGTCCCTCCCTATATCTTATTAGAATCACCTGTGGTGTTATGGTCTGATATTTTTATGATGAGAACTTATAATGGTGTACATAGTTGCAATGAAGATGGAACTGAGAACTTATAATGGTGTGCATAGTTGCAATGAAGATGGAACTAACTTTAGTATGACTCAAAATACAAGGTTGCTGACTATTTGATTTGCAGGAGAGAACTAACGAGGAGATACCTATGCCTACATATTTCCGCTTCCTTGCGTTGCTAGCTTTAAAAATATTTGCTGCAGAAGAGGTTTGATGCCATTATCTACCTTTATTGAGCATTTTCCTTACCCAGTGACATGATAGATGTGGAAACATCTTTTCTCTTTATTGATACTGATCTTTGCTTCTTTATGCAGGTAGATGCTGCTATACTGGAGGTAGGATTAGGTGGGAAGTTTGATGCCACCAATGCAGTACGTTTGACCTTTTTCTCGCCTTATATGCTATTTTCTCCAAATAGGATGTATCCTCTTACCTAACATCCAAGGTTACGGTTCGTTAGTCAGAAAACCTGAAATCTGACTAAGTTTCTAATCATCTCCCCCTTCATTCTATTGTTCAGGGGAAACAGTTATATGAAAACACTAGATAAGATCGGAACTGAAATCAAACACTTAACTCTAAAGTAATATACTCAAATGTCAAAACAGAAATTACTTTCAGGAAGGCTATAAGTAGCCTTTTCTTGTGACTAAATCAGTTCTCATGGGGATTCAAAAATGACATGTTACAGGTTCAGAAACCTGTGGTATGTGGTATTTCTTCGCTTGGATATGACCACATGGAGATCCTAGGTTTGTAACTGGAATCCTCTCGTGCATGTCATACCAATGCTGCTATGAGAATGTTATAGTTGTCCATATCTCTAGTTTTTTTTCGGCTTTAAATTTTGAATCATGAGGTCTATGCTTTCATTAATGAGCAACATTAGTTTGAGTTACATTTATTTCTTTTCTGTGGGATGCATCACAGGTAATACACTTGGCAAAATTGCTGGTGAGAAGGCTGGAATTTTCAAGGTGGGTAATAACTCCTGTATATAAATTTTAGAAGTGGATAATTCTTTCTTGTAACATAACACCACTCTCCATAGTTGCCTCATCTTCCTTGTCCATCTTTCAGCTTGGTGTTCCAGCTTTCACAGTGCCCCAACCTGATGAAGCTATGCGTGTCCTTGAAGAGAAAGCTTCTGAATTAGATGTATGCTCTATTTTAATTTATGAACCCTTTGATAATCAAACTTGGCAGACAATGTTTGCGCATATAGTTCCTATTAATGTGCTTGGTTGCCTTTAGTATTTTAGATGCGCCTTCTATTTTACAATGAATATTGAGAAACATAGCAATGCGTCCACCAGTAGGTGCATTAGTTATAGTCCCATTCTAGCTTTGTTGATCTGTGGAAGTAAGTGTGGGTGCTTTTGCGTAGAAGCTTCAAAATTCTATTGACAGGGTGTGAAAATAATAGTCAGTGTTTTTGGTGAAACTTTAACGTCGCATTAACAGGTGAATCTTGAAGTGGTGCAACCACTAACCGCAAGGCTGTTAAGTGGTCAGAGACTTGGGCTTGATGGGGATCACCAATATGTCAATGCTGGTCTAGCAGTTTCGCTTGCCACTACCTGGCTTCAGAAATTTGGTAAACTTGAAGTTCCAAGTCCGACTCAGATGGTAAACTGCTGTTTCCGTTTTTGTTTACTTCACAGTTTGTATCTTGGTCCTTTTCTCATTTGTGAATTTCATTCGTTTCCCAAATTCTTCTTTGGATTAGAGTATTTTGCCAGAGCAATTCATCCGAGGATTAGCTACAGCGAGTTTGCAAGGACGAGCGCAGGTCGTACCTGATCAATTTATTGAATCTCGGACTTCAGGAGATCTAGTATTTTATCTGGATGGAGCTCACAGTCCAGAAAGTATGGAAGTATGCGCCAAATGGTTTTCTTCTGCCGTTAAGGGAGACAACCAGTCAGAGAGTTCAGAACATTTGGTTAATGGCTCCGCAGGATCCTCTCATGAGAAATGGTCCGGTGAAACCTGCCAACAGGTAAGGGTCTGGGTTTCTTGTTCTGTCTTGGATTTATAAATCATATGAGAGACTCAAAGAATTCACAGAAATTAGAGTATCTTCTTCTTAAAATGTCTATTGTCTATACCTGAACGAGAGCATTGGGGTGCTTTGCAGATATTGTTGTTCAATTGCATGTCAGTTCGGGACCCAAATCTACTGCTTCCACATCTACGGAATACATGCGCAAATCACGGTAACTCTTTGTGGTTGTCCTTGAGTCAACAAACTTTTTGAAAAGTAGAAAGAAAAAGAAACAGATAATTAGAGAAAGCTGAAATAATAATGGTTGTTGTGTAGGTATCCATTTCAAGAAGGCATTGTTTGTACCAAACATGTCGGTGTATCACAAGGTTGGTACAGCGGCTGATTTGCCAGAGAATGATCCACATTTAGACTTGTCATGGCAATTCACACTCCAGAAAGTGTGGGAAAGCCTTGTCCAGAGTGAAAAAGGTAGTTTAACAATAAAAATCTGATGGTGAAACAAAAATAAACACACTGATGGTCGTCGTGATCTATATCTCAACTGAGTTGTATTGGTTATAGGAAATGCAGAAAGAGGAGAAGATAGAGGAAAAGATGGTGAAAGTAGTAGTGGGAACAGTGAGGTGTTTAATTCACTTCCTATGGCAATAAAATGGCTAAGGGATAGTGTTCATGCGAGTAGCTCAACCACACGTTTCCAGGTATAACCCAAACCCCATTCTGATTGAGTATTGATTTATAGTTTCATAATATTCAAGTGGCTCAGGGAATGTGTGTTTTTGTGTGTATGTGCAGGTTCTTGTAACTGGTTCCTTACATCTTGTGGGAGATGTACTGAGATTAATCAGAAAATGAAGATACACAAACAAATGTCATCATTATTCAAATTTCAATACATCCACACGAAGAAGATGGCCTTTATCATTAAATCTTATTTGTATTATTTCAATTTCACTTTCCACATAGATTTTGTTCTCTTTTTTTCCTTTAATTCAAAAGCAAAATGTACTTCTTTCAAAGTAACAGGTTCACAAATGCTACACTAGAAGCTTGATTTTCTGATTTAAAGATTTAAGAATCAATTGTTAACATCCCAAAACAGGTTAATGATCATATGATATATATATATATCACAAAGCTCTACCAAACCAAACCAAACCTAAACAAATCAATCATAATATGAAGAGTACTGAAGGGAATGAAATCCACACACCAATTGAACACGCAAAACCGTACAGGTAAAAGACTCATAATAGTCTCCTCTAAAGCCTTTGCCGGAGCTCTTGATTCTCTTTCCGCAACGATTTTAACTCCTTCATTTGCTCCGCTTGGTTCTCTAGAATAGAGCTTAGCACTTTCGACATCTCCATCTGTATTATAAACAATGGTTTTAAGTCATTTGAAAAAGACATGGATGAAATTAGAGCAAGAGCAAACACTACCTCGTGCATGTGGAACTGTCTGAGGATCTCAATGTGCAAGTTCCTCATGTCGTCGTGAATGGAGTTTTGAAAAGAATCCAGAGTTCCTTCGAGTGTTCTTTGAAATAGCTGAAGCGTGAAGTTGCTACTGCCCACCATTTGCTGTTGATCCGTTTGAGATTGCTTCGGCATTACCATGTTTCCTCCCTGCTACAGATTTGCACAAGTTACAGGAGATATCCGAACGAGATATTCTCGTAAGAATAAAAATGGTTTTTGTGAAACTTGTTTACATACATTCATAAGCGGAAGAGCTCCTGCTTCTGTTGCAGCCACCGTCTCAGGTCTTGACAACATATTATTGAAAACGTCCTCTCTCGTTTCTGCTCCTGTTTTCTTTATCTTGGGTGAAGAACCCAGAGAGAGAGAGGTCCCGTCACTAAATGAAGAAGTGGTGCTGATTCTCTCAGCGTATGTAGAGAACCTACGAGTAAAACTTGGTGATTGCTTCAATGTATCAATGTTACCCGAAGCTGCGATGCCTTTTGTTAACAATGGGCTTGAAGGTATGTTGTTGTCTGTCAGTGTTGAGGATGTCTCAAAGTTTGAAGAGAAGTCTCTCATCCGTGGGAATTCCAAGCTAGCTTTTGCGAGGTTTGTCTGACCAAACGACAAGGAGAAATCTTGTGAGCTAGAGAACATTGATCCAGATGTGCTAGAAACTCCGAGCCGTGAAGGTGGATGCAGGTGGCTAAATTTCTCATTGACCAATTGGTTAAACTTCTCAGATAATTTATCACCACCCCATGCTTCTGGAGGTGTCAAGGCAGAGTCTTCACTTTTGGATGATGCTGTTGGTGTCATAGTTCCAAATGGCGAAAAAGAAGCCCTCGTGTCATCCTGCGTAAATAATTGAAACCAATGAAAGAGAATAATATATTAGAGAGCAAGTTATCTTAAGTCCAGCCAGTGTATTATGTACAACCACAGATAAGCAGAGAGTTTGAAGACACAATGAAGTTATGAAAAATGATAAGAAAAATAATAATAGCATTTGCTTGATGAAGAAACACATACCTGTTTCGAAGTAGAGGTTGATTTCCAGTCAAATATATGTTCCTTGTTTCCATCATCTCCGTATGGAAATCCCTTGCTGGATGAAGGAAATAGTAAAGTGGAAGGCTTTTTGTCAATGACTAAATGATCCTTATTATTGAATCCTTCACTATCAGCCCATTTCTCAACAGATGAAACATCAACAATAGGGGAAAATACATTCATATCATCGTTGAAACTGTCACTGGCACGAAGTGCATGTAGTCTACCCAGTGGCCCGCCAGGCCATAGATGACTTCTATTTGGTGTTTGTTCTTCTAATGATACATTCACCGTACTCGCGGAAACTCCACGAGAACCTGGCACCAAAGCGGACTGTGGAACTGAGGATGTCGTTGATGGAAGGGGATCCGGAATCATAACTGAATCTTCCACAGTACCACCAAAAAGATCCATCTCAGCAGTGTAGTTTTTCTCATTCACAATAACTGGTTTTGATGTTTGCCATGATAAACTTGTTACCGCCTGATCAATAAAGCAAAGGCTTAGATAGCATTTGCAATCCAAAGTAAAAAAACAAATTATAACCCAGCAAGAGAGTCTATTGCAAAAATATATACATCACATCATGAAAATTATAACCCTGCTAACATTGGAGATTTCAAACTCATGAAATGAATGGCGAACCAGGATAGGGGGAAACAAATATACAACTAACAGTGATAAGTCCAAAATATTCAATCCACGGAACTAGAGTCATTAGATAAAACAGACATACTAAATAGATTGCACTGAGTTAGAAATGTATTGACCTCTGAACTACTGTAAGCGTGCAGGACAGTAACAGGCTGCGGTTTTCCACGAACATCGTAAAACACTACTTTACCATTACTGGTTCCAGCTGCCAGAATGTAACCATTATCCCCAAAGGCCAAAGATGAGAAAGGTGCCTCATAAGAAATGTAGGACGACGATCTTCTGGATCCAGAGTCATAAGTGTAAAGCTTTTTGTCCATCCCCACACTAGCAATTATCTGTTAACAGTAGATAATCTAGATTATAGATTACTTAGATACTATGTTAATAAACTCATCTCAAAGAACGTAAGAAATGCAGGACGGAAATCTTCTGGATCCAGAGTCATAAATGTAAAGCTTTTTGTCCATCCCCACACTAGCAATTTATCTGTTAACAGTAGATAATCTGGATTGTAGATTACTAAGATACTATGTTTATAAACTCTATCTCAAAGAGCATTAGACAGGCCTATCAAAGTTGAGTGTGCACATGTACATGATACCGGTCAGGATTGCAATCACATTAATCTGACTTATTTGAGTTATCTGTAGCAAGAATCATTCATAAGGATCCAGTTACCTTTTCGTTTGATGGAGAGAAGCAAACACCAGCAGTTGGTGCAGAATGCTGCTTCAGCCAGGAAATCTGTAGAAATGAAAGCAAATCATCACAGATACCAGAAGTTAAATGGTAAGTACAAACACACTACACCCATCAAAATAGTAGTTTATGAAATCTTCAAAACATCAACAGAAGAGAAATGTAAGATACACATCCTTTTCCACATGATCACAATAAGTAAAAGGCATACCTTTGGGTTACGACCAGTGGTATCCCACATATGCACAGTACCATCATCACCTGCAGTAAGTAGAAGGTGTCGACTGGACCTTGAATAATCAAGCACCCTCAATACCTGGTCTTGAATCGATTAAAAAGCCAATTAGTTTGACGACCAAGGCTCTGAGCTATGGATGGAAGCATACATGTATAAAGTGAACAACCTGCCCATTTGGATCTTTGAGTTCGGTAGCCCTTGCTCCAGATGCAAGGTTGTGGACTATCAGATCCCCACCAACACTGACAGAAGCCACATGTTCATCTTTGCAATTGTACATCACACCCGTTATTGTACTTGTATGACCCCTCAACCTCTTAATACAAAGCTTTCTTTGCAGATCCCATATCTTCACAATTTGACCTGTTCCTCCAGAACATATGTACCTGGACCCTTTTTTGCTGAAGCTAATAGCCGATAAGCATTCCTGAATTCATTAAAACACAAGCAAATATGCAGAAACTAATATCATTCACAATGAGTTTGGCATTTATTCTAGATAAAATGCAAAGACTTTGGAAGATGACCAAAAGAGTGATCTCATGCACTTAATACTCTCTTTTTCTTGGCTTATGTTCGTGTTTATGAACGAGCCTAAATGTAACATTTCACAACAATGATGAAGCATATTCTGGGAGAAATCTTGAATTGCATCATAAGAGGGCAATGGACTTAGATGTGAGTTATGATAAGCACACAATTGTTTTCATCCTCATTGGTTCTTAGGCTCCACAATAGTTTGTGGTTCATGCTTTCTAGATCAAGGTCCACTGAACCTTTTGACTCTAGAAAGGAAATTTCAGCCTGTCACACAAGGATACAACGGGTCACATTTTTCGGAAAAAAACCAAAAAGACCTTGTTCTACCTCCATCTATCAAATACATAATAATTGCTAAGAGGAAAAAGATGTGACTGTTGTAGCTAGTAAATAAGAGATGCAGGAGAAAGACATGGAAATCGGAATCACTGATCAGAAAAGGGGAAAAAAAACTCATATAGAAAGGACTTAACCTCAGCATTCTCTCCACCGTCCTTCCCAGAGACTGGAACTGTTCCCAAGCTATGCCCATTTTTCCGCCAGAGGGATATCTTCTTATCTTCTCCCGTACTCGCCACAACCAAATCTACATCCAAAAGAACATAACTTCAACACAAGGAAGAAGAAAGATAACACATACTCTCCTTATGATCAGAACACAGAAACATTAACCAGTCCACTAGATTAAATCAATTAGTATCAGAACTTCAATTAAACAACCTGTTGATTTCTTCCAAACAAGTTACATTCCCAAATCGGATCCCTAAAAGTGCACACCAATTCAACAGTAAACTCAATTTAAACAGCAGATCACAGTTTCTCCAAGATTCGTTCCACCAAAACTCGATTAAACCATTACTGGAAAAATGGTAAATCACTACTTTCCTAAACTCTCACCAACCGAGCAAAATCATGAGAACACCAAACAAATGCGAGTAATTGGAGAGTTACATACTCGTGTGATTCCACTTGACGGAATTTACAGCACAGCCCGGCGTCGGAGTATAACTCAAAACGCAGGGATCACCGGAATCGGCGGAAACGTCGAAAAGCTTAATCGTATCTCCGCCGCTCACCGCCAGAAGGCGCCACGATGGGTCCACCAAGTTCGACATCATCACTAGCTAAGAGCTAGACTCTGTTTCAACAAATTTCCCCGAGAAAACTCAAATTATTCAATGAATCCTTCGGAATCTGGACAATGCGGGAAATCGACTTTTTCTCGGAAGAAGAGCAGAAATAAAACAAAATTTGAACCCTACGAGAGGAGAGAGAGAGAGAGAGAGATAAAAATTAAATTAAACTTTTGGAGCAATTTGATTATTATAAAGGTAAAGTTCACTCTTTTGGTGATTATTTATGCAATTAGAGCCTAGTGTATTCTAGCTTAAGCTAATTAATTTGTTTTATTTAATTTCGTTTACTTTTTTGGTTTTTTAGGTCGATTTTTAGAAGTTTTTTTTTTCTTGTCAAAAGCGAATTTACTAAAACGGGTTTACAAATTTAAAACGGAAGAAAAAATTTACATACAAGATATCATAAAGTAAGCTAGGAATACTTCGCGGATCGATATCAAAAATATATGGATTTGGTAAAATTTGACGGATAAATAAGACCATTTGCTATTCGATTTCCTTTAAACACTAGATAGTGTTGAGATCCTGAAATAGTACTGTGGTTAGATTAGAAGCAAGTAAGTAAGTTATTTTCACTTTTTATGATTTTCAAATACTCCAAAAACGAAATTTTCCATTTTTTATAAAACCGCACACACTCACAGTCACCTAAAACGTTTGGAATGCGAAAATCCACGTTCTATTTAGTTTTTGACAAAATTCACTCTTTATTTTCACTGTTGACAAAAAAAAATATTTAGTTTTTGAGAAAGAGCAATTAAAAAAAAAAAATGGGTTTCCGATTCATGAGAGAAGAGCGACTGCTAGGTTTTCGAGATATGTTTTTCAGTTTTAGCGTAAAAACTTGTTTAGGAAGAAAGAGAAATTAATACGAGAACTATATATTATTTGAGAACAAACGATTGGGCCTGATCCTGAACTAAGCCCATATTGTCCAAATGATCTTTTCTTACTCGGTGAGAAAAATACATTAACACACATTCAAATAACTTTGCTTTTGCAGTTCAAATTTGTTTCATGGTGATTAGGATTTCACCGAAACTAAACTCTTTCGAAACAAAAGCAATCAAAGAAAAAAAATCTATTTGTCTTTTCTAATAGCATCCTCACCATTTCTTGTAATCGGACATTGTTGTATCCATCTACCACATCAATCTAACCCGAAATCATCGATAAACTGTTGATGGATTTACTTTGCTTTCCTAACCGGCCATATGCGAGCTATCCTAAAAAAACCAGCAATAAAAGATTCTCCAAAGAACACCCTACTCCAAATCAACTATCTAAAGAAAATCGTAAATTTGTCTCAAATAATTATCATAAGTAAAATTGGATACATCTTGTGTAAAACAAAAAAACGTGAACAATATTAAAATATACGGTACGGTATTATAATAAAATAAAGTTTCATGAATAATTTTAATTAACGTATAGAATCTATAGATTGTTCAGTTCTTAAAGAATTGGACTTCAAGATCGAATCTTCTGGTTTTGTCTACGTTTTATTCCTAACTAATAACTTTGATATGCAAAAGTTTTGAATCCATTTTTTGATTATTTACCTTTGAAGCCATTTGACCCCAAAGAAGTCACTTGACCCCAAAATATCTAGGAGCCACTATATCCCATTAGCTAATACCAATATTTAAGTTTTTGTTAGCATTAAATTGAGGAAATGAACCGGAGTTTAGACACGGATTTATCTCCACTTAAAAAAACTCTATAGGCAAAGTATGATCGCACTCGCAATTAAAAGAAAAAGAAAAAAAAAGGATAATTAGCATGTATATTAGGCTTTCTAACCATAATTAAATATCTAACTATCACTAAATCATAATTAGGTAAATAACACATAACCTAGTTAAAATTTCGAAAATACCCTTATACAATTATATAACTTTTTACATTAAAAAAAAAAACCCTAATCTAATCATTTGTCTCTCTCTTCTCTCGCCTCCTTCCTCTCCATCTTTTCTAGATGTTTTCTCTTATTCCTCTTCTTCTCATTATTTCACTCACTTTTTTCTCTCTTTTAATTATATTCTTTTTCTTCTACTATCCTTCTTCTTCTTCTCCTATTTCTCTTTCATCTCCTTCTCTTCCTCGTTCTTCTCCTTCTCTTCCTCCATCTTTGTCTGCTCCTCCGTCTCCTCTTTCATCTCCTTCTTCTTCTCATTCTCCTCCTCCTTCTCCGTCTGCTCCTCCCTCTCCTCCTCCATCTCTTTCTTCTTGTTCTCAGTCATCTTTCTCACCGGTATCCTCTTTCTCTTATCTTCTTCTAGCTTAGCAAAGAACGCCTAGTAACATTATCTTATTCTTATTATTACAACAACATATTCCATGTAGTCAACTATATATGTTCTACTAATAGTTAATTATCTTCCAAATAGTTAACTATTTATATCATGTAGTCAACTATGTTCTTCTAATAATGATCTATTTACATCGAGTAGTCAACTATGTTCTACTCATAGTTAAATATGTTCTACTAATAGTCAACTATATATGTTCTACTAATAGTTAATTATGTTCCAAATAGTTAACTATTTACATCATGTAGTTCTTCTAATAGTGATCTATTTATATCGTCTAGTCAACCATATCCTACTCATAGTTAACTATGTTCTACTAATAGTCAACTAACCTAATAGTCAACTATACTAACTATGGTCTAAGAATTCGATCAAAAAAACTATGGTCTAAGAATAGTTAACTATTTACTATATATTTGTTTTTAACTTTTACTACATATTTGTTTTTTGTCGTCTTCTTCTCGTACGTGTTCTTGCAACCCAATTATTTTTGTTTAATTTTATCTTTTTAGAGATGGCAGAGATTTAAAGGCATTTTTCTAAAAATATAATACATTGATTGACAATGATTTTTTTTTAGGAATGTTAGATTTACTGTATATATATTTTTTAACTACTTTCTATTATAACTTAATTAAGAGTATTTTTGTCCAGAAAAACAACAATTTGCTATTCACCTAATTTCTAATCATCGAATGTTACTCACCTAATTACATGTCCAAAACATAATATTCACCTAATTAACCCCAAAAAAAAACTATAGTGATCTCTCTTTGTTTCAACTTAGAAATCTTCGTTAGGTTAAATTTATAAGTTATTATATTTTTGCATAAGATGAAAGATTAGACAATATATACATATAAGCTGTTTAATCTTTTTTGGACCAACAATTGGATAAGAATTCTCTATAGTCATTTATGTTCTTTCTTTTTAGTTTTTTTGTCAACATGTGAAAGCCATTTCTGTTCATTTTGATGTCGGTATATGTGTTTGTTTGTCCATGGTGGAATATCAATTTTATCCGGCGAAATAAAATGGCAAAGTGATTTTGATTCTTAATATATTAATATATATCCCACATTTTTTTTGTGTTATACGCCGAATCTTACTAGATTTGGAGAGGATTAAACGAAATCGAAATTAAAGAGAAGATCGACGTGGAATATGCTTCACTGTTCCAGCTTGATTTGTAACCTCTCTTTTTTCTTGGAATAAATCAAATTATCGGAATATTTTTTTGATATGATTATAGCTTCGCTTCACCGTCAAAATCTGCAGGCATACACTTGGCTGAGATCGGAATTTCCGGTAAAAAAAAATCAAATATACAACAACTACACGTTCATAGATCAAATGTCAATTAAAAAAGAGAGACCAAAATACCAATATCTTCTGTATCTAGTATTAAAAAAAAAATGAAATGTTCTATATCGTAGATAAGTCTACCAAGAATAAATGGGAAATAGATTCCATATTTTGTGAGTTAGTTTTTTTTTCTAACCGTCTAAATTTATTATTATTCGATTACAAATTATAAAAACTGTTACATCGACGATTTTACAACGGACAAATTTTTCGCCTTGATCAACGCCAGACGATTCTATCTTGTTCCACCTTGAAGATCTCATATAAACCTGTCTCCTTTAATCTTCATCAATGATAATATATCGCATTTTTTTAGATTTAAAACCTAAGACCTCCTGGTATAGAATCATTAATGAACTCTTGATCAAATCACTGGACCAAAGGGGCTTTCACTTGTGTGATAGTTTAGTTTTCTGTAAATTGTAAAAATGTCATTTTTGGTGTGTCATTTTGCAAAAATGTCACTTTGGGTTATTTATTTGCAAAAATTATGGATTTTTAAATCTTAAATCTTAAAATTATAAATTTTAAAAAATGTTTTGACCCCTAACAAACTTTTAACCCTCAAAACTATACCATAATACAATATCGTTAACCCAAACATAAATAATATAATAAAAAAATATATTTTTAAAAAATGGCATTTTTGCAACGATTTAAAAAATGTGGTATTTCTCAAAAAAAAATTAAAATTAATTCCCATAATGGGGAAGCCTTTCATTAGCCATTTATATCCGGAATTAATCTTTTTCTCAAAATGTGATTTGATTTATCTATATATTGGGATTTTAGATTGACCAATTTTTATGGTTTTATTTATATAGCATTCTACTTTTTTCGTAAACCACATTAATGGCATAACATTTGTCTCCCTATCCAACATTATCCATATATATAATCATCCATTTTCTTATTTCTGACCAAAAGTCGAACAACAGCCCATCACCTATTTGAAATAAAATTTTAAAAATCAAAGTCTAATATTCGAGATTTGAGGATGTCCATGAATAACCCTTTAGTTCATACTCCATAATAATGCAATTCAAACAAAAAATATTAGAAGAAAAAAGCTACACTACTATACCTTCAAGATTAAGTCGATTTCACATGATCGAATTATTATTTTTGATCAAATTATTATATAATCCTGAAAAAAGTGAAGGAGATAGAGTTTGTAGTGCATGCATATGCAAAAGATAAATAATCACCACGATTTTTTTTTTCTTTTCATTCTATTAAAGAGAAGAAAAGAAGCAATGTAATAAAGAACTTATCCATATGACAAAACTCAGAGAGTGAAATTCTAGAGAAGAAGAAAAATACAAAAGTAGAAAAAGCAAAGTTTATCCACAAGCATCAATAAGTAAAGACACGTGGCAGTGAGGGAAGAGAACAGAAACGGCGGCAGAGCCACGTGGGGATCACGTGAACCCATCTCCTTCTAATCAGAAGTTGGTTATATAACAGACCGTTGGGAGTTAGGGCAAAACCAAAAAAAACCAAAGTCATCATCATCACAAACAAAAACTATCATTATCCATTTCTCTTCCTTTGGATCCTTCTCACTCTACAAATTATTAGACTCCATATCTCTCTCTCTCTCTACAAAGCTCATTGTGATCTATACACTATACTAGTTAATTAGTTTTTTCTTAGTTATCTACTTAGAGATCAATGGACATCAAGAAAACCAAATCTACTTCCTCGTCGTCTTCTTCATTTGATAATTTGTTTGGTCCGAAAGGTTCAGCCTCTGCTTCTTCTGCATCTTCTTGTTCAACTATACTCGACTCCATTTTCCCTCCTCCGGTAATCTATATACTTTACACACTCATATATGTGTATGCATGTTGAGTGTTTTTATGTATATTTCGATGATCTTTCATTTAATGAACATATAATAGCGGTTATGTTGCAATTTTTTTGTTGAAAAATTGGGGATTTTACATATCGATAATCAGCTCGAATGAAATTGAATTATGATACAATACACACTTTGTGTTTTTGTTTTTTTTTTCTTGGAAAGAGATAAGGCTTTTTATACAAAGTCATAAAGAATTTTCCTTACTCACTACACGACAAGTAAGCATAGAAACTATATCACATTCATGCATGGATCTTCTTATGGGTGCATATACATATATGTGTGGTATGTAGTTTTTCATTTTCTATAAATTAAGTTTGTATTTAATTTGAAGCCATTTTATAATGTAGGTAGCAAGGAAGAAGGGAAATTACACTGCTCCTGAAGTTCAAAGCAGCATCTCTCAAAGCACTGGTATTACATTTAACTTTCTTTTTGAAACAAATTGTAAATTAGTTTTTTTTACAAAAACTAAATGAAATTAGCTTTGAAAGAGAATAATATTTCCAACTTTCCATAGTAGTTTATATAAGAATAGTGTATATGTGTTGAAGCTAGCAAGATATTGGGTAAATTATGCGACAAACGATTAATGGAGGTCCCACATAAGATCAACCACAAGTCATTTGTCTAGTGTGTTTGAATATCAAATAATTTGATGAATGTCAAATCTGAAATCTCTCTTATTATTTAGAGAAATATCCTAGAATTTCAATTTCATTTCTCTGTATAATTATCGATATTTTCACCGTTATCAGATTATTAGGCTTGCTGAAACTAACATTTTTTTTTGCTTTTTCAGCAATTTGATTTACAAAAGCATTAGTTACAATAAATATTTCTGAAAATTTCTAGTCTATATCCCTTTTTATTCCTCTTTTCTTCAATAAGTTAAAAAAACGAATATGTTGATGATTTGTTGTTTATTCTTCTTTGTTGGGTGTGTTTCCAAAGATGAGAGAAGCAACCATGAAAAGAGAGAAGCTTCATATTTCAGCTCCTCCATTTACTACGGAGGCCAGCAACACTATTCACCACCGCGAACAGATGGCTCTTCCACATCTCCATCTCATCAGCCTAAAGAAACCGATGATCGCAGTGACACAACCCCCTCTGCTTCCAGAGGAAATTGGTGGAAAGGTACTTAGATACTAAAATTATACCTTACTTGCTTAGTAATCTCTATTCCTTAATCACTCTCGATTCACCAATGGATTTTCATTATTGCAGGTTCTTTGTATTACTAAGATCAACCTAACTATCCCACTTGATTTTCACAATGGCCATGTATATCAACTGCGTTCATTTATGTAGTATTACAGTGTGATCTTTGGGTTTTGTTTATAGTCAACTTTTTTTTTTTTTTTTTGTAATCCTAAATGTTGGGGATTAATAATCCTACATGTTAGTAGTTAAAGAGGGCGGTTAATGGACCGCATCAACGACTTGTGTATCGCACACACCGAATAAATAAATACTCACAATCCTATAGTAACAAGTTATATCCTTTTCATGATCAATCATAGTTTTTGATCAAATTTTATTATTGAAACCAAGTCATAAACCTGTGAGCATGTGACAAATTAGACTGGTTTTGACTTTTGAGAACATGTGCTTTGCTCTCTGTCTGCTGCTTCAAGGCAGAGTATAAGCTGCAAGAGAGCAAAGTAAAACACTTGATAAGCAAAATTGCATTTGCGATGAAATAGAAAAGGTAATAAGCAGTTATATTATTACCTCCACATTTGTAACCGATAGGACGATCAGCGATGTTGCAGCGTTTAGGAATGGTCACTGAGATCTCCGGCTTTGCTCCCGAGCTCCTGGCTGTGGAAGAAAGCATGACAGCGCAAAGGCATTTAGGGTTCTTCCCCATCTGTCTCACCCGAACACAGCAAGTTGAAGACACTTTAGCAGATTTGTCTTGTGCAGCCATTGCACAAGGAGCCAGTTTTATGGCTTCTCTATCTGGAGGGTTTCTCCCGCATTCTCCTGCTCCATCGACAAGAGTTTTAAGGCTGTAGATGCAGAGAACTAGGAAGAAAATGCGAAGTAAAACATGGGTGTTCATTCTTGAAGTAGACTTGATATGCATTTACTACTTGTGGAGCCTGAGATTTATAGCATCTGAAATGCCCGGAGGATTTTGCAGGATCAAATAAAATCCACATAGATGTAGTGGAAGAAGCACTAAAGGAACATAGTAATTACTTCACCTAATCAGTCGCATTAAGGACCTCAAAGTGCATAGTTATTTTAATCTAAAGTAAGGTCATGCTGCACTTAGTCTCTAGCTAATCATTTGAAACCCTTGAAAAAGCAAAGAGGTGTTTTGACATAACAAACCAATAGCACAAAAACCAAAGAAAAAACTTCAGAAGTATAGTCTTACATGGGTTTAACTGTTTCTAACAATCACTTGTATACCAGCCGTAAGAATATAAAGATACTAGACCGCCTTTGTCCGGTATTCGTAAAAAGCGTTTATGAGCCTTTAACAAGAATTAAGTTCTTTTTCTTTGAGTCCTCAAAACTATTGATGCATATAATCCAGCTCCAGAGATATGTGAAATAGTATTAGAGAGGAAATCAAACACTAGGCTTAGTCAAAAGACTAGAATCCAAATGAGGAACATAGAAAAGTTCTTTCTTTTAATATTTGATTCCAAGTAGTGTAGACAACTCTGCTTTTATCAATATCCAAGATATCATACCAAGCAAGCATCAGAATCTAGAAGCATAATCTATCACCCATTTCCCCCGATCGAATCCGTTTGAATCCACCGGTTAATATTCCAGATAACAAACAGCTCATAATCCCCAATCTAACTGAGAATATCATCTATCCAAAATCTAAAGAAACCAATCTGAAAAACCCAACCTTGAGTTAAGCATATTCCCATGGTGAAAACTCTCCCTTAACCCCTCTAAACTAAGACAAGAAACCATATCTGAAAAAACAACAAAAAATCAAAGATTTACAAGAACCATATCTCAGAATCAGCATAAGAATCATTCTCATTCTCTCAATCATATCAAATACAAACATATTCCTAAATTGCATCAATCATGAATGTTTTTAGCGAGTAAAAGCATAAAGCATAAGAGAAACATAGATAAAAAGTGCAGAAGGAACCAGAATCAGAAGTGGCACAATAGCTGCATAACTATGTCCACTAGCACCACAACCCAAACTCCCAAGCTTGATCTGAACAACATTAATCAAAGCCATCATCAAAAACCCACATCCACAAACCGAACCTAAACCGGAAATAACCATCCCAAATCTCAGAGCCGTCTTGTTCACATAGTACACAACGGGATCGATCCGAGTAGAGAAGTGAAACGACGAAGCTATGTTGAGCCTCATGGCTTGTTTGAGACCTAAAGCGATTAGGCTCGAGAACAGAAACGAAGCGAAGGAGAAGACATGGAAAGAGACGAGATTCTCCGCCATTTGAGAAGTCGGGCTGCAATTCGGGTCGGTTACGAGACTATTTGACGGGTCTGTTGGGTTCCAAGCTAATCCGATGAACACAGCGAGAGTGAAGAGAGAGTTCACGTTCACAATTCCGTCGAGAGCTGTGATGTGAATACTCGTCGTCATTTTTCGTCTCCGGCGAGAGGATGCGATTCAGAGATTCGTCGAGAAAAGGAAATAAAAGAAAGAAACCAAAACAAATTGGGGTTTTTTCGAAATTAATAATAAATTTAAAAAATTGGGTAAAAAAAGAAATTTCGCCGTTGCCGGGGATCGAACCCGGGTCACCCGCGTGACAGGCGGGAATACTTACCACTATACTACAACGACTTTGTTGTTACACGTTACGTAAAACAAAAATATATTTACAAATGTTATTATTCCGACTTTTGTTAGTTTTTTTTGTTTACCAACCATGTTTGTTACAACTACTCATCACTTTTGTCTTGATTTTGGTTTGCAAAGGTAGACACATTAACCATTAGATTAAGTCAAAAACTACAAGTAAAACTTATCAAACAAATCAATCCAAGTCTTGCATAAATTATTATACATAATTCTATTAAGTTTTGTATTAGCTTCTTTAAGAGATGGTGTATTTTGGAGGACCTTTTGATGTTGATGAATCTCTTTTCTTCTCTTCTTCAACTTCTTTGCCAATCTGTTTTATCACTGCATCATCTGGATTATCCGACGGATTCACGCATACTTTCAATTTCGATTCCATGCCGAGATAATTGTTCAAGACCCTTCTTACTCCGAATCCTCGAGAAGGAAGACCTTTCTCGTTGACTTTGTTAGTGTTCTTGCTTGAATAAGAAGGTGTCCTCACTCCTTTTCTGGGGCTAATCATTGGACCGGGCAAAGGAGAGAAACCCGGTGTTGTTGAGAAGCTTGTTCTGTATGGAGTTCCTGAAGCAGATATTAGATAAGGGATTGGTACTAGTTTCTTATGAGCTTTGATGGTAACAGCTGGATTTGATAACATGTTATCATCTGATTGTTTTGTTAAGTCGTCCACGTAGAGTAAATCATCGATTCGTGCAACGATGTTTGATGCTAAGCTCTCTAGAGCTCTCGAGTAGCTTTCGAGGATTGATTTCCCTATATCCTGCAAAATTTCCAAATACAAATATAAAGACCAAGCAAAGCAACTTTGTAAATTGTAATGTAATGTATTTAGAGAAAATGGGTTTTTTTGGACCTTGTTCCATTGAATCTTGCTAATGTCTAGAGAAGTTTGTGTTAGAGATGGAAACCGCTGCTTCAAGCAGCGTAAGAGAGTTTCGGATCTCTCCACAAGTAATCCTCTTTTGTCACCAGCAGCCATTAGATCTTTGACCATTTCCCATGATAATTTTGGTGTAGAGCTTGAAGTATTATTGTTGTTGACCCCAAGTTTTGTGTGTACTCTTCTACGCCAAACATATATCGAAGCTTCCACACGATTTGCGATATCAAGAGCATTATGCTCAGAGGACAGATCAATGCAATCAAGAAGACAATCCGCAGAAAATTTCTCAGATGTTATGTACTTATAGATAACATCCCCAAGGCAGGATCTACCGTTCTGCGCCAAGAGTTATAATGTCAGAATCAGAATTGTTAAGGATGTTTTGAGTTAAAGATAGAAACCGACCTTTGGAAGGGTTTCAAGGTATGATTCAGGAACATCCATTTCGGTTAAAGCGATGCTGTTAATTGCCATTACTGCTTTAAGTATCTGAGTCGCACATTCCCTCTTGTGATTCAATTCTGTTCTTGCTTCTTCAGTAAGACCATTAGGTGCTAAACGAGGAACAGGCAACCACCATTTCTCCTCTTGGCGTTGAATCTTTCTACGGAAAGAAGCTGAGCCATCGTTCTCCGAAGCTACAATCCCTTGATCAACATACCAGAACTCCGTTTTCTTGAAACTTGCCAATATATCCTATTGCAAAAGAAAGAAAACAGATCTTACATCAACAACTTTCACATGAGAATATCATTGTAAGAAAGTTGAGTGAGACCCACAAGAAGCATATTGTCTAGTTTTCGTAGAGCCGGGAGATTGATGAATAGATCAAATCTTGGTCGGCAAGTCATGACCTGATTCAGTTTTGAACATTAAACTCCAGTCAATTGCAGCTACAATGATCTAAAAAATCAAGAACATACCTCAAACTTTTTCCCATCTGGGTAAGTTTGTGTTGAAGGTGTTAACTCAACGATATGATCACTAACACTAAGAATCCACTCCATTTCCCTTCTCCACATCTCTTTCTTCTCGATCGAAAGTGGCTCTAATCTCCATAGTTGCCCAAAAATCGTAGCTAAAAGAAGAAAAGAAACAAAAAATTAAAACACTTTTTTGGTTCAAGCATTTTGACGAACACAAGATGATCTTTAATTTACCACAGAGATTAGTGATTGCGTTGGAGATAGCTAAAGCCGTGCACACTCCTTTACCAGAACCTGACATATCTTCACCAAGCAATAACTTTGCAAATCTCTCCTTCATCATCTCCACATCTATTTAGAAAAAAAAGTTTCGACTTTGAAATTTGAATTTTTGACCCCAAAAAGGTTCTATTTTTTTTTTCGGAAAACGAAAACAGATCACTAACCTGCAATGTTCAACGTTTTCTCTTTAGACCCAGAATCAACGACAACATTTTCTTTCGAATTCTTCCGAAACGAAGCTTTTCTGATCGGCCAACCCAAAATCGACGACGGTGGTGGTGGTGGTGGAGGAGAAGACGAAGCGGCGCCTGAAGAAGAACTCTCGTAGCTTGATCTGCTCGTGCTTCTGCTCTCTTTGGAATCTGTTATTGTTTCGTCTACAGATTGAATCGAACCACTTCTCTTCTTCTCAATCCCTGTACAGCTTTTCACTAAATTCTCCATTTTTAAAAACCTTAGAAAAACTGGGTTTTTTTGTTTGCTTGTTACCAAGAAGAATTTATGAAACGTTATAAATGTAAGAGCATGTCTTTTGTGAGATCACAGAGAAAAAAATTCAAAATAAAAAGTTTTGCTCTCTGTGTCACTCTTCCTCAGTCACGAGTAGAGAGAGAAGGGAAGAGGGTTAATAGTACTAATAAATTTGACTCTTTTTTTTTTAAACATTAAAATTATATTTTTGGCGGACAAAACTCTCGTATGGTGGTGTGAAATTTACGGTTCTGCCCATTGTGTTAATCAAGAATTTAGTAAATGACTAGAAATAGTAGCAATTGGTGTGGTTTAGTAGAATTAACTATTTACTTATGACGCAATAATTAGTTATGTTAATGAGACCGGTGAAAAGCCAAAATTGACAAATTAACTTGAGAGTGGAAACAAAATTAGTTGTAATACAAGAAAATAAGTTTTGGAGACATTTTTCTTGGAAAGTAGTAGTACCAACCAAAATTTTATGTCATATAGCCGCGAATATTAATTAGGATTAGGAGTTGAAAAGGATTAAGTGATTTAATGCTAGCGATCTTTTTTTTTCCTTTGTAATGTAGTCAGAAAATAATGCAAACTAGTAACGGAGTGACATTTTCGTTAATATGAATGTTTGTAGTATGCAATTTTGTAATCTTATGAATTTGATTTAAATAAAATGGTCCCAACGATATTCGTAGCCGTTTAAAGCCTCTACTAGGCGTATAGCTTAATGACTTTGAGCAAATGAATCTTAAAAGAGTAAAATCTGTAATTATTCAAAATTAACTTTCTTGTTTCTTCTTAATGTTGTTAAAACTCCGAAAAAGTTAAAATATTTGTAGTATGATTGATCACAATTGTTTGATGATCCAAAACATCATACATGTTGTTAAAATTTGTTTTTCCATGATTAGTTCCGTCATATCTATCACATCTTACAATTTATAAAAATTTGAACTTTAATTATACTACTATTCATGACAATCAAAATAAAGTAAAAACGTATTATGAAGTGTGAAGTGTGAACAGTCTAAATTTGAATTGTTAAGACTTTAGCAATGAACGATTTTGTTTATATAAAATTCAAGTAACTGGTGTGATATATAGGTACAACAGTACTTTTATTAAAGTTGACAGTTTTTGACTTTTTGGATAAAGCACTCACATAAAATTTCCTTTTCCCAAATGTTGTATTTTTGTATTTGTAGGTATTAATATCGATCTATACTCTATTTTCTTTAAATAAATAAAAGTTATTAAGTGTGATTGGTGGTTTGATAGAAGAAAATGGTAAAAAAATTAAAGTAGAAAAGAAAAGAAAAGAAAAGCTAGTTTCAGAAGAAAATTTTCCACTTGATTTTTTACTCATTTTTAGAGTATTTGAGTTAATTTATTTTTTCTCCACTTTTATTCTAATTGGTTGAAACTGAGAGGATTTGAGCATATTTTTTTTCCAACTCTTTTCTTTTACTCTATCAAGAGCAACCAATGTGTGCTCCAAGTCCCGCCTTCTACATTCAATCTGGATTTTCAAAATTCTTTTGTCTTCATACTTTTTGGTTGTTACTTTAAAATTTGCTATTGTTCTATACACCTTTTATAGACTTTCATGATGATTGATTTTCTTTACATTTTTCAAATTTTCGTGAGATGTTTGAATTAAAACGACCCATCCTAAAGACTCTTGAATGGCTTTCTATGAGTGTTGAGATCTCATACGTTTGATTATCCTAAATGAATTGATTTACTACTATGTTGATCGCTATAGGTTTCTAGACTCAATCAAATTGGTATAATTGAGAGCGAAACATCATTAAATATATATATTTTTTTTTCATCTGAATTGCATTTATATTAACCGAAACCAACTTACAAGCAAGCAATATACAATCCCTCTTTGGTTAGAAAGTCTTAAACCAAGGGACATCAATGTCAAAGATAAAACTGAGAGCAACAAAGCTTAAAACCAAGGCCATGGCCTGATCAGCTAAGAACAAAACTCACTACTAAGAGGAAAGACCACTCTCATCATCAAAGAGCCGTTTTAACCAAACCGGAGCTCCCACTGCCACATAAGATTGCCGACGATCGTCTCTAGTAACACTTTGAGCAATAAGATGTGCTCCTCTATTAAGTGATGACTCTTCTATCGCAACCCTCCATTCATTTAACCTAAATAAGGATTTCTTAATCAACGAGACTTGGTAAGTGTAGGAAAGTCAAGCTTTTGGCCTCGAAATAGCCTCCAACAAATCGTGAGCTTGTGATGCAATTATCAACTTGTTCAGATTGTGATCTTTTAAACACCCTAAAGCCCAACTTAAACTCTGCAAATCTGCATCTTCTCTGCTTGAAATGTTTCCAAAAGACCTTCTACTATGCATCAGAACCTCGAATCTTGCCTTGGGAATCTTTATGACCTAGGGCACCTTCACTTGACAATGTTTCCTTTGACCAACAGCTTCCAATGTTACACTTTACCCAGTTCACCGGAAGAGCTTTCCAACTGGGTTTTTGATGTTCCTGCACATCTAAGGCCTATGTAATTGTGTTTTCCACCACTTGTGCATGTAACCATTTTGTTGATTTCTCTTATTTTCCTTATCGAATCATCAGGCCATAGCGTTTTCCAAAATAGTTATTCTATTTATATCTCATTTAAAATTCGTCAATTTAAAATAGAATAGGACAGGACGAATCAAAAAAAAATTCAAAATATAAACAAATGTAATAATCGTAAAATTTAATAATTATCATTTGGATTAGCGTTTGAAGTTATTTTCTACTCGAATAGTATTTATCTTCCGCATAAACTAATTTGGTATTTTGTTACGTGACTATGTAATTTTTTAATTTGCATAATGACTTGAAAAAATAAATAAATAAATGTTCAATTATTTCTATAATATTACTAATAAATTTTTTCTCAAATGAGATTTTCAAAATTTCTGTTTATTTCATTTCCAAACAAAAATCAATTTTTTTTTATCTATACAGTTTCTGTATAGAATAGAAATTCAATATAAAAATAAGATGGAACATGATAAAAATATATATATATATATATTTTGTTTAACTCTAACTTTTTTATTTAAAAAAACTGCGCGTATACACGAATATTGACCTAAGATTAAAGACCAGCACTATAACTAAATAACAAAAATAGTTCTATTGAATAGAATTTGATAGAATAAACATACAAAACGTTAATGATGGTAACTAATTATGTAGAAGCAAGTTAATTCAATATAATGAAGGTTTTGTAAAGAAGAACAAAATTCCAAGTTTCTGGAAGAAGTTTATTGCTATTTTGCCCAAAATGGTTTGAAGAATGAATAAGAACAATACAAACAAGAAAAAAAAGATTTAATCAGAACAACCGTATGATTCGTCGCTTTCCCAAGGTAAAAACACGAGAAACGTGCTCGTCTCCTTTATCCAAACCAATTTGATTTTCCCAGGATATTTATTAATCCTGAGAAAAGTTCATCTTCCTTGTTTTCCTTTCATCTACCTACAAGCGTCAGTTTCTCGCCAGATCCCATATTCTATCTCCAATACTCGTCTCTCTTGCATCTTAAGCAAAGGTAAAATCTCTCTCTTTCTCTCTCCCTCTCTCCCTCTCTCTCTCTCTCTCTCTCTCTCTCTCTCTCTCTCTCTCTCTCTCTCTCTCTCTCTCTCTCTCTCTCTCTCTCTGCAATCGGTTGGTATAATCATGAGGATATAAAGGTTGGATTTTTGGAGGAACCCGAATCGCAGAATTCACGATTTTGATTGTTGGGTTTGATTTGAATGAGTCGATCCCTTAGATTCGCTTCTCGTAATGAAAATTCCCCGTCATTGGTTAGCAATTGTGAGACTTTCTGGTGCTAGTGGAGTTTAAACGTAATTTGATAAGCGAAACTGGTTTTTGGAATCTCTGCTAGTTTAAGGTTTCAGGGGTGTTTGGTTTGATGTAGTCTCGCTTTGACTGGTTAAAGAATTTGAGTAATTCTCGCTGTATGAGTTTATGTTTGCTCGTATTTGATGATTCTTACATTGTGTTGTATACTCAGGTGTATTATCCAAGCAAATTCTGGAGATCTATAACAATATCATTGAGAAAGCTGTTACGGCTTCTTCTAGTGTGTTTATGACCGCGAAACTGCGAACTTGGTAATTGATGTGGCCTCTTTGTTTTCTGCTTAACAAGTTTTTAAAAGTCGAAGAGAGGAATCAGGGGAGATCAGAAAGACATGGAGATTCGACTTCTGAAAAATATTTCCAGTTTGATCCGTTTGTGAGCAATGGAAAGTATAGAGACGCGGGGTTGCCATCCTCGTCCTACATGGAAGTGAGACCGGCTTCTCCCTTTCAATATTATTTTATCTTTGTCTCTCTATCTTTGGTCTTCTTGATCAAGTGGGCATTGAGATTGAGAAGTCTAAATTTGCGGCAACTTATCGCTCTCTTTGCCACTTGCTGGTCGTTTTTATTGCTTGTTAGGTCCCTCATGTACATCAGTTAGCTTCGTGGGATTGCGGTCTTGCTTGTGTTCTCATGGTTCTCAGAGCAAGTGGCATCACAAACTGCACTATTGAGGATTTGGCTGAGATATGCTCCACAAGTAGGTACTGTTTATACCTTACGAAACTGTCATCACCAGTGTAACTCCATTGTATATTCTGAGCCTTGTCTGCTTCGTAGAGATGAAAAGCATTTGGGTAGGGAATGCTATCTAAATAAGATACTTATCAACTTTTTTGACATTTCTTCAGCATTTGGACTGTAGATCTCGCATATTTACTGCAAAAGTTCGGCGTGGAATTTTCCTATTATACAATAACATTCGGAGCAAATCCAAATTACTCAATAGAGGAATTTTATAAGGTATCTTAAGTACAAATGGCAAAGACCTCTAAATCATGTGATGCTTTGTGCTTCATCTCATGTTAATGAAATGTTGTTGCTTTTCCGAATTTGTTCCTCTAAGTAACAAATGTTCATGATGGTCGTTTTGGAAACCATGATGCAGGAGCAGCTCCCTGAAGATCTTGTGCGGGTGGATTTGCTCTTCAGAAAAGCACATGAATCTGGCATCATTATACAGGTAAACCCATTTGGCCAGATGTTTCTAACTGCTCCTGTGTTGAAGAAATCTTCTGGCTATTTTTCGCTCCATTAGTGTTGCTTGAAATATGTGGCCATCCACCCAATGATGTTACTACAACTTCTTTTTTGGTAGACACTTCCCATTATCAGTACATTGTTTTAGCATGTATTCGGAATGTCATCAAATCTTCTCTTTTGTAACCTGTTTATTATTTGGAAATCAAATTCAATCAACCTCTTCGTTTTTGCAGTGCAGATCAGTTAGTATCCATGAGATTTCATGTTTACTATTGTCGGGGAACTATATTGCTATTGCGTTAGTCGACCAGGATAAGCTAAGGTTGGTTCTTTTTCTCTTTTTCATCTATCCCCTCTAGTCAGAAGAATCCTTATCAACAGTTGTTGGATGTGTGCAACATCTTTCGTTTTTCAAAACTTACTCACTGACAAGTATGATAGTGATGTTTTCTCAAAACGTCCTTTGTGTGTAACATCATAATGCTCATGTTTTACATTTTTTTGGCAGCAAGTCTTGGTTGGAAGAAGTTATTGTCGCTGGCCTTCACAACAGCAATTCCAGCTACACCGGTGAGCCTTAGACTCTGTTTCTTATGTCGATTATAATCATTGGAACTCCTGAAATATATACTTGACAAAACGACCATTCTTTTAATTAACTCAAGCTTAAATCTGGAAGCTCACAAAGCAAAATCGCGATCAAGCTTTCTATTGACCTTCTTCTTAAGTTGGGTTCATTAGATTTCCCCGCTTCTCGGTGAAAATTACATTTGCTAAATTTGTTTCCTTGGTGTTTCTAATAGGTCACTATATCGTGATATGTGGTTATGATGCTGTTAGGGATGAGTTCGAGATCAGAGATCCAGCCAGTTCCAAGTACGTAATATCTTGTTATCTCTGATTGCTTCAATACTTAGAGATCAGAAGAAAGAAAGAAGACTTTGAACGTGCCAATTCACAGACAAATTTTCTTTGTAGGATAAACGAGAGGATCTCGTCAAAATGCCTGGAGAATGCCCGGAAATCGTTTGGTACAGATGAAGATCTTCTCCTGGTAACTTTACAAAACATGAATTGTTTGGTTTTGGCTTGTGTAATAGTAGTCCCTTTGTTCATCTATTGTTTTCAATGGATTCTGTGCAGATCAACTTGGAGAATATCAAGAACCAGAAAGAATATTAGAATATCTTATCTTGAGTGTTTCTCTCCCATAAGAACAACATAAGCTGCAAAGTATACATCTATATTTCTTTACATATACATATATGTACATGCATCCATCACAGTATTGGCTCGACATTGATCACAAGTGAATGTAAAAGATTTGATTGAGTCAAGTGATTCCAGTAATAAGAGGTGATTTCAGTCCAACGCTTTGAGCCGCCAAAAAATAAAAAATAAAAAAATAAAAAACGAACGTACCAGACCGAACCATACCAATACCGGTTCTAATCGCACCATACCGTGGAATCTGATTCGATATTTCTTAAACCGAGATTTTAAGTTCGAACCGAACCCATACAGTTGAATATGATTTATCTTCTTCTTTTTTCGTCTTCTCCTTTAATCTCGTGAGGTTTCACTAGAACCCTAGAACACCCAAAACCCTTTGCACTTGCAGATCCAGTGAAATCGATATTGATCACTGACGAATCACTGCTTTTGTTCATTTCGTTCTTCAATCAATATGGAAGATGATGTTTTCTCTTCGGTTCACTCCACAGTTTTCAAGGAATCCGAATCGTTGGAAGGAAAATGTGATAAAATCGAAGGATACGATTTCAATCAAGGAGTAAATTACCCAAAGCTTCTTCGATCCATGCTCACCACCGGATTTCAAGCTTCGAATCTCGGTGAAGCTATTGATGTCGTCAATCAAATGGTTTCATTCCCTTTCGAGAAATTAAAGTTCCTTCCTTTTTTCCCGAATTTTCGCTTTTGACATTTAGCTTCGTTTTCGGATGAATCAGTAATATGGGTTTTGAATTGTATTGAAGCTAGATTGGAGACTGGCTGATGAAACTGTAGTAGCTGAAGACTGTAACGAAGAGGAGAAGAACCCATCGTATAGAGAGTCAGTGAGGTCTAAAATCTTTCTGGGTTTCACTTCGAATCTTGTTTCATCTGGTGTTAGAGATACTATTCGGTATCTTGTTCAGCATCATATGGTTAGTGATTTTGATTGATGTTAATCTTCGAGCTTTATAGTCTTTAGTTGGAAGCTCTTTGAATGTTAATGCTTATGCAGGTTGATGTTATTGTCACAACAACTGGTGGTGTAGAGGAAGATCTCATAAAATGTCTTGCACCCACATATAAAGGTGATTTCTCTCTACCTGGAGCTTATCTTCGATCAAAGGGATTGAATCGAATCGGGAACTTGCTGGTTCCAAATGATAACTACTGCAAGTTTGAGGATTGGATCATTCCCATTTTCGACGAGATGTTGAAAGAACAGAAAGAAGAGGTATTGCTCAATTCTTTTTTCATTCTGTATCGTGTTCTTTCCTGGGATCTGAATGTTTTTGCCGGTTTGATGAATCTTCTGTTTCTGAGTCACCAATTTTATTGAGTGGAGACATATTTTGCTTCCTCTCTTGCATCTTAACTTCGGTGATGAATCCTTCTTCCTCTTGTTTTTCCTTGTAGAATGTGTTGTGGACACCTTCTAAACTGTTATCACGGTTGGGAAAAGAAATCAACAACGAAAGTTCATACCTTTATTGGGCATACAAGGTAACAAAAATTGACCCTTTGTAGTATTTCTAGGCATACTGTTGTTAGGAACTCCAGGATTGACATTTTCCGCTTCGTGTGGTGTTTGTAGATGAATATTCCAGTATTCTGCCCGGGGTTAACAGATGGCTCTCTCGGCGATATGCTGTACTTTCACTCCTTTCGTACCTCTGGCCTCATCATCGATGTGGTGCAAGGTACTTTGGTCACTCAGCGAGTCAATGTTGTAAAATTTTCGTGCTAAATCTCGTGCAGGACTAGTGTAACCACTAATCAGCCTAGTAGTTTCCCAGTAAAATTGTATTTTTAGGTTTAAAAGTTTTGGCTAGGAGATTGCATTGTGGGGATTCTGGTTTTGGTTTGGGGCTTTGGGTGAGTAAGAGAATTCCCTTGTTAATAAACTCTGTTCTATGGAGTAGTCTTTTGGTGAATTGAATAAAGGAGTTTATTGGCTTGAATCTTATCATCATGTTTCCTGTTTAATGCTGGATTATAAGAGATGTTTCTTAAACCAACTAATGCTTTATGAACAGATATCAGAGCTATGAACAGCGAAGCTGTCCATGCAACTCCAAGAAAGACAGGGATGATAATCCTTGGAGGGGGCTTGCCGAAGCACCACATATGTAATGCCAATATGATGCGTAACGGTGCAGATTACGCTGTATTCATAAACACCGGGCAAGAATTTGATGGGAGCGACTCGGGTGCACGCCCTGATGAAGCAGTGTCTTGGGGTAAAATAAGGGGATCCGCTAAAACCGTTAAGGTCTGATTCAAACCTGCTTCTACTTTCTTCACATCCTTACTAATTTCTCATTCAATGGTTTTGAATATATAGTTGATGATGGATCACTCTTGCAGGTGTATTGTGATGCTACCATAGCCTTCCCTTTGTTGGTTGCGGAAACTTTTGCCTCAAAGAGAGACCAAACCTGTGAGCCTAAGACCTAAGTACTGTTATTTTTCCCATGGATTCTTAAAGACTGTTTCCTAGTCATAGGGACCATAATACATTCCACAATTGATGTGGCTGTGTCGATTGTACCTTAGTTTCTTTTTTTTTAACTTAATATGATTCAGATTGTGTTTTGATTAAATACACAAGAGTCTTATGGTCAATATTTCTGTATCAACACTAATGAATAATGATTGTGGTTGTGATATTTTCATGCCCAAAATCAAAAAAAACTTGGGTTTTGTTCCAAAAAGAAGACATGACTCATTGGTGCACACTAACAGAAACTAAACCCACCAAGTATGATCAGATTCATTTTGATTTATTTCAGAAAGATGATTTCTTTGAATCTTTTTTTTTAAGAAACCAAGATAAAATGGTAATGGAACAGAGCTTGCTTGCATGAATGAAACGTTGGACTTTTTCGTATCAAGCTTTTACATGACTAGTTCTGAGGTTATTTATGTATATTCGCTAACTACCCCGTACATACTGGTTCAGTATATTTTTCAATAAAGATGTCTTTGTTTTCGAGAAAGCTTTTAGGGTTTTAATCAGACAGTTTTTAACATTTTATTATACAAACATGCTACCCATAAGCAAAATTCTTATTCACAAGATCATGACATGTGTAATTGTTAATTTAGATTGTGATATCTGTTAGTGTTAACAAATTTTTTTTTTAAATAAGGAGTATATTATGAAAAAAGAAAAAAATCGTTATACTAAAATATATAATATTTCTAAATTTTTATATTACAAAACTCATTTTTTCCATTATAAATTATCTAAATAGTTAAAAATAAAAGAAAATGACATATTTATAAGGATATTTTTGCTAATATAATAACGTGTATGAGATAATTTTAGTATGAGATAAATATAATAAATTGACTATTTAATAAAATAAATATTAAATATTTGTGCGAGTCATAATTTAAAATCTAATTACATATGCCAAATTATAGGCGTTATAAATTTTAAAATCAAAAATATTTACCGCAATGCGTTTTTATATCAGCATGAAACGTATGCAAAATTATAACTCACGAGATCGCGACATGTATCTAATATTGATCAGATGAAAAATGTGTTAAAATTTAAAATTAATTAAGAAAAATAAAATTATCTAGGAAAGTAATTGTCAAGTTACTAATCAAATAATAAAAAGTAAAATTTCTAATATTATCAATAATAATTAAGAGACAAAGTTTAAGATGAAATATTGACATGACATGACATAAGCCATAAAAAAAAAATAATACGTATAGAATAAAAATCTCAATTAAAATAAATAAAAAGATGATTGATAAAAAAGAAAGTATATAAATTGAAAAAACAAAAGTTAGAAAAATTATAGAAACTTTAATTTAAAAGTTTAAAAATATACACAATCATGCAAAAATAAAATAAAAATAAAATCTATAAGAATATTATGACGCCATTGGTATTCTTCAAGTGTATATATTGAAAATTGTAAAAGTTAAAAAAAATAATATGATATTTACTATTAAGTTAATACTGTATAAAGTTTGGCGAGTATAAATCTCTATGAGAAATAAAATGATGATATTAATAAAATACAATTATCAATCATGTACCTATGTGATGGTTCACAACATTATTTATAGTTTTTATGAAGTTATTAACATAAATTTTACTCTTTTATGATTTAACTATATAGTATTTTAGTTTTGTTCAATTTTCTATCACATAATCATAAATTTTTATAATGGTTAAAATATATATTTTCTGATATTAAGAATATGATTTAAGTTCCGGTAATATATATTTTTAGATTTGCATGATATGTATTAGAACTTGAGAATTATGATATAAATTGACTTCTACTGGTTTTTAGGATTCAGGTTAAATAGTATTTTAAAATTTAACTGGTTACTAATTAAAATTAAAATATTTATTTCATTAATTTTTATAATATTTAGACCATGTCAATATTTTACCAAGTTTCTACATAATAAAAAAAAATAGGAAAAATTAAAAAAGGAAAAGAAAAGAGTAGAGACGGGAACTTCCACAACCCCCTTTTAAGAGACCCATATCTTAGGTGAACTATTATAATTGGTCATGTTTTACTTTATAAATTAAAGTTTAAATAAATAATTAACTATTAATTATTAATATAATACACATAAGAAATTCTTGAACGAAGAAAAGCGATGGACTTGCTCTTACTCGCGTATTAACACAGATCCTATTCTAGTAATGAGTTTTAAAAGTTTTGATAGCTTTTTTATGTTTTTCATCTTTTTTATGCGAAAAGTCTCGTCCGCTACAACTACTAAAAAACTTTAGTTTCTGCTTTGTAACATACATTGCCATGTAATTTATAACGATACAAAGATATTCAGACTTCATGTTGTACAATTTGTACAATTTGAGTTAAAACAAATTTTCATTTTCATTAACGTTTTACCCTATTTGATTCAGCTAATATTCTACTGTTCCGTCAATGCTCCCAATCAAAGCCCCAAAAAAAAATGATGGAACAAAGCACGAAACAAATAAAAAAAACGACTAATGATTATTTACGGAAAGTGATTTTGTGAAAAAGAATAATACTAGTCAAGAAAATTAAAAAGAGAAGAAACACCAAAAATAAAATAAAATAAAAAAGGATCTTGTAACGCATCTCCTATACGCCATTATTTGATCAATGTCACTCCACCACAATAAACAGGGCTACGACAAATAGGACAAACCTGACTTTGTCTAAGCCAAGAAAATATGCAACTCATGTGGAAACTATGATTGCACTTAGATAAACAAACCACAACTTTATTATCATCATTATCATTACCATGATCAACCTTGTTCAAATCCTCAAGACATATTGGACAACACAACTCCACATCCACAACTATGTCTTTGATCATCGTTTGAATCTGTCGTGGACGCATTTGCAACGGTTGCGGTGGTGGTAGCGGTAGAGGCGGTTGCGGTCTCCGGAAGCTAAAATTAGTTCCACGAGAATCATCTTTAATGGCTGCATAACGTATCGCAACAATGCCATACAAAACAACGAGAATGATCATAAGAGTAAAATCTTCGGGTAGATGATGCTTATGATGATGATACGTATTGTTTTCGGTATATGCGGGAGATGGTGACGGCGGAAGAGAGCGCATGATGATCGTGTGAAGTAGACGAGCTTAAAAGAAATGGTGCAATTAATTTATGGCAACTGAAATTAAATCCTAGATTAGTTAGGTTTTATGTATATATGTAGATATAAATACTAGTTAAGTAGGGTTGGTTTGTGTGTTGCAAGATCTCATTAGCAACAAAATAGGAAACGAAATTGCAACAAAATAGGAAGACTTTGATAAATGATTCAACATACATATCCATTATGAGGTGTCGATGAATTGGATGAAACTTAAACCAAACCGTCTGATTAAATAAAACCCTAAAAGCTTTGGTTACGTTTCTGTTATACTATATGATACATATTATGCTAAAAAGTCAAACTCAATTCAACATCGAAACTATAAGTAGTATATACTACACATTTTCAGATAGCGTGGAAAAAACAAATCGAACCCCAAAGCCATAAACATTGTTAATTAGAATCTAGCTAGTGTGAATGAGACCAACTTATTGCTTAGTAGATTAGTACCATTATGAATCATAAGGATTTCTCCTAAAGAAGAAGAACATTGATGGAAAGAAGGTGTCAAGTTTGGAGTAATGTGAGGATTGTATATTATAGAACATAGTGAAATTTGGAACTGCAAAACACAAAACAACTTAGCCCCTGGTATATATATGTTCATTCGGATCTATGGAAATCTCCATAGGTCCCATCACTAGGTAATTTTCAATAAGTGTTGATCCACTTTCTAAAAACCAAAGATAAGGATACCAAGTTTGCATAATGGAAAGTTGTGATGAACACAACAAAATATTGAATGCTCAAAGTAAGCTGTAGAGATTTTAGACAAAAAAAAAACTTTTTAGGAATTTAATTCACTTAGTCCAAGAAATAAATGCATTTGATAAATCAAATTTAAGGTACCATTAATAAAACCTACGACTAATTTAGAAAATCGACCAAAAATTGTGGGCTGTGATGCTTTGAAATTGTTTAACCTTTCTTTGTTAGTATATTACCTTAGCCGGTACGGTTGACCCAATTCGAAAAACACCAATCAATTCGATGTGGGCCAACCATACCGAATAATCTCATTTTCATTAAATTGGGTTAGAGGAAAATTGATACGGTTTTATATGTAAAAGACTTAAACATAGCAAACCGGCCGACAAAAAAAAAAGAAAAGCAAACCGACGGTTTAAACCAAAGAAAAAGAATTAACATTGGTTTGTAGAATACCAGTTCACATGATGAATCTAGACACACTTAGTTTACTTATACACCAGACACATAACAGACTAATTACATTTCAGACAAAATCGAATTTTGTTTAGTTCTATTTAAACTGAATACTATGAAATTGACTGTTGATTACTTTGATGTCATTTGAAACAAATCATAAAACATTAATTTGAAAAGGGAATAATATTGCAAACCAACTCTTTGGACTTTTGGTGAGCATAAAGGTAGAAATCTACATTATTTCATCAATTTTTTTATTTTCTTTGGCTTCCCTCTCAATTTACATTTATGACATCCACCAATTCACTCAAAATCTTATTATATAAAGGAATATGCGCAAGATGAAAACGCGACACATAAGCAAAATTTTAATTCACGAGATCTTGATATGTGTCAAATGTTGATCAGATGATGATATGTATTAACACTTAAAACTAATTAAAAAAATATAAAAATAAAAATGAAAACAAACAAAATAATTGTCAAGTAACTAATCAAATACTAGTAAAGAAGAAATATTTCTTATTGTTTAAACTAATTATGAAAAAGGAAAAAAATTCTAATAGTCGACACTACCTATGTTAAAAAATAGAGAAATTTGGGTTGATAACAAAAAATTTCATGGTAAGTAGGAATATGACAAAAAAAAAAGCAAAACTTTCTATTGTTTTGCAAAAGAATCCTTATGTTTTTGTCATTTTCTTAATTACCATTTAATTTTTTTTGTTATGTAGCCAATTAACCCTAAAAAATATCTAATAGTTTAAATTAATTATAAAAATAAATTAAGAAACAAAATAGGGAGAGTGTAAACCATAAAAAAATGTAGAGAGAAAAAAAAATCAAGTAGCAAAATATTATCGACGAGAGTTTGACACGTATAACTCACTAGATCTTGACATGTGTCCAATATTGATCAGATGATGATATGTGTTAAAAATTAAAATTAAAAATGAAAAACATACAAAATAATTGTCAAGCAACTAACCAAATCGTAAAAAATAAAATTTTCAATAATTCCAAATAGCTAGGAGAAAAAAAAATTATAATAGTTTAAACAAATTATAAAAAGAAAATTAGGAAAGAAAATAGAGAGATTATAAACAATAAAAAAATAAAAAAAAGTAGAGAGAAAATATAAATTTTAATTAAGAAAATATGAATTATAAAACAAAAGAAATTTCATAAGTTGAAAAACAAAAAAGTAGAAATAATATGGAAATATCATTGTTAAAGTTTATATGCACAAACATACCAAATAAAAAAACAATCTATAAACATATTTATTTTGTAAAAATAGTAGTAGAATATTACAAAGAAAAAAAATCTTCTACCTATATTTTTGAATGTTAAAAAGAAAATTATATAAAATAAAAATTTATACATGTTATAAAATAATAATAATACATTTATTGTCAAAATCCAAAAGTGTAAGATTTGACGCATATAGATCTCTATGAAAATAAATCGATGACATCAATGATATTTATCAATCATAGATTTATATATAATGTTTGATAAAACTATTTATAAAATATTTTATAGATTTTAATGAGAATATTCACATAAATTTGTTGTTTTATGATTTAACTCTGTAATATTTTAATTGTTATAAGATTTATCATATAGTTGATATTAATTTATAATGTGTAAGAATTTTTTTTTTGTTATTAAGAATATGATTTGAATTTCATTTATATATACATATATTTTTATGTGTGCATAATATGAATTATGATATGAGAATTATATATAAATTAAATTTTAATGGTTTAAGACCCATGTTTTTAATATTTCAAAATATTTTTGTAATTTAAAAGGTTACTAATTAAAATTTAAATTTTGATATTAATAATTTTTAATGTGTATCAACATGGGTGCTAATCTAGTATAAATATATTGGACAATTCAACAGTAGGTTCAATGTATTGAATAAGAAAAAAAATCAGGGAAATTAGGTTAAATGTTCGAATCGGAAACTTCCGTTATTTGCAATGGATCAATCACTTTTAATAACTTTATACTTGTTTGTGTAATTTAAAATTAATAATAAGATATATGATGATTTTTTTAGTCACAAAGTAGATTATATTATTAACATCATTTTTTTGTTAAAGATCTATATTAACATGTGCATCATTAATAACTAAATCACTTTAAAAACCTATGAAATATTTGGTAAATACTGTGTATTATATAAAAAGATTAAAAAATCGAAAATTTAAAACGTATAAACGTGAATACGTTTTAGTATAGCAACTCATTAATAGATATTGGTCAAGTACGTAATCTAATTATTCAAAAACTATAATTAGAATAATGCATGCTGTTTCATATAATTAGATAATCACTAGTGTTCACGCTACAAAATCTAATTACTCAAAAAATATAATTAGCATAATGCTGTTTCATATTATTTCAAAAAGACTAATATATATATAATTTTTTTTGACAAATATATATATATATATATATATATTTTAAACTATAAAGACTAATATATATACAAATATATTCTGACTATCGTCGTGGTCGAACGTGTTTCACGTGTACTCAAAATGATATGTTCCCACCCATAAATCAAGCAAATCATATGATAGTCCTCAATTTTGATAATCACGCAAATATTATAGTATGATTAGTTGATCACCAAATCATGTTGATCACCAAATCAACTGATAGTATGATCAGTTGATCACGCATATATTTTATTGGATTTATTCTGACATTTTTGGATTTATTCTAATATATATAGAGATATCCGATTCTGATCACGGTTGCGTGTATAATTTTTGGATATATTCTGAGATTTGGTGGTTCGTATACTGGTAATTACAAACACATATATACGGGTATTATTAATTGGCAAGACATGTATTGAGTATTGACAATCCTTGAATTCGTATTTCTGCTCAAAGCATATTTCACTGACATATCGTGACAATTTGATTTTTTTTTCTTTGCATTTTTAGTATAAACATAAAATTATATTTTTCATGTTTATACGTACACACATATGACATTAATACGTATACTTTTGTTTAAATAATTTGGCTCGTTTATGATTCGAGTGTTTTTATGATTGTGTGAAATTCGGCCACCCAAAAAATTTGGATCGAATATGGATGATGATATCTATTACATGTTTGAGTACGGGTTATAGATACATTACATGATTCGTAAATGTCCTAAGACTTGGTAGAGATGATGTTAGCTCCCATTGTAAATTTGTAATACTTTAGATGGGGCAATTGCAAAAATGCCATTTTTGGTGAGTATATTTGCAAGAATGTCACTTAGGTGTCAATTTGCAAAAATGTCACTAATTATGGACTTTTAAAACCTAAATCTTGAAATTATAAACCCTAAAAAATATTTTGACACCTAAAACCCCTTAAACCCTCGCAACTAAATCCTAATACAACATAGTTAATCTAAACATAAATGATATAATGAAAAAATAATTTTGAAAAAGTGGCATTTTTGCAAATTTTTTGAAAATGTGACATTTTTGAAAAATGACATTTGAAAAATAACATTTTTAAAAATTTATCTTAGATTTTTCTTTTAAATGATAGTATTGATTTAAGATAACTTGATTGAAATATCTATATAATCAATCTACACAAGTTTTTCCGTAGACCATTCTGAGAGAACTATATACCGTCGGGGGTAAAAGTTTTATTTTTACAATTTTTTTGAGTGAAAGGTTGTAATGTCTCAATTTTAGAAATATAGAATGCATATACTGTATGAGGAATAATAAAAAAAAATTCTTAAACTAATTTTATTATTCCAAATGTATTTAACAGTGTTTTAAAAGGGGTTCTAAGAGTCCGCCTAGGTGGTGCTTATAAGCTAGGCCCCTATAGATTGTGGAGATTGCCGTTTTTGCCACATAAAATATTATGGTATTATAATAATAATGATAACAAATTATATATAAATCGTAATATTCTATAAATATAAATATAATATAAATTTTATTATTTATAAATTATGGATTTTTATATATTTTATTATATATATAATATATTATGTATTTTTGTAAAATGTTTAAACCGTCTATTAAATCGTCTAGACTCCGATTAGGCATTCTACGCACTAGCCGTTGAATCATCATCCGCCAAACGCTTTACATTGGTATTTAATTTCTCAGTGGACTATTATTTTATAAATTTTTATAGCTAGACGTGTATGAAATAAACATGCATGTGTGAAAGGCTTTAGAAAACAAAGACTCACCTTTACGTGGACAGCTTTCCGTATCATGTATTATGCATCTATATATTTACGCACAAGAAAGAACATAAATCTCACATTTTCATTACACTGTCTTAGTCTCTCCATATTTAGAAAAAGAAAACATTAACAAAAACAGAAATAAGAAAATGTCTCCGTTCGCACTCACCGACGTGGCTGTTACAGATTTCGTAGTAAACCAACGAAATGGAGTCAAAGGTCTTGTTGACGTTATGTCTCCAAAGACATTACCGTCACGTTACATCCAACTACCGGAGAAACGAGTCACCACTGAGAAACTCATCGTCGACAATACAAAGACCGGCAAAGGCGGTTTACCATCACCGGCGATTCCGGTCATCGACGTTTCTGACTGGGAAAACCCTAATGTTGCGGAGGAGATTTGCGAGGCGGCTGCAACATTAGGGTTTTTCCAGATAGTGAACCATGGAGTTTCGGTGGATCAGCTAAACGACTTGAGAGCTGCTGGTCGTGGATTTTTTGGTTTACCGGCGGAGGAGAAGAAACGGTATTGGAAAGGAAGTTCAGTTTCGGACACAGCTTGGTACATGACAAGTTTCAATCCTTACGAGGAGGCTAAGTTGGAGTGGAGAGACTATATTAAGTTTGAATACCGTCCTGACCAAGTAGACTCCACTGCCACGTGGCCTACTGTGTGCAGGTATGACTCTTGAGTGTCGATTTTTTTTTGTTATAACAATATTGAATTCAAAGGAGTTTAAATCACCAAAAAATCATATTACATGTTTGGGTCTTCGATTTGAGTAGGTATACAGTCCTCAATAAAAACCTATGAGCATCTCCATTAAGAGCATCATTAATCCAAAGACTCATTTTGGGTCTCTTAATTACTTTTTAAATAGTAAATGTGAGTTAAGAGACACCAACATTTAGGTGCTCCAATGCTGGGTCTCTTAATTACCTTTCGATTCGGTGGAGTGATTCTTCGTCGGCATGAGCCGTCGAGAGAGATATAGGTTTTCACTCTCGACGAGGGCCACCGAGAAAGACGCCGCATGATTCATCGTCGAGGAGAGATCAAGAAAGAGAGGTGGAGTCGTCGAGGAGAGCTAGAGAGACGCGGAGTCGTCAAGGACAGCGAGAGAAATGAGGATTCCACCGACAGAGAGGACGAGTCCACAGAGACGCCGACTGATTCATCCGATCGTTGAGAGATGAACAAAGAGAAGCGGAGTCGTCGAGGAGAGCTAGAGAGGCGCAGTGTGGTCGACGAGAGGGAGAGAGACACAGAGTCATTCCGTCGAGAGAGAGAAAGAGATGAACGCCCTTTGGCCAACACGTGTCTCAAAAGACCGTCTCTTCTAGCGCCTAATTAAGAAACGTTCCTTCCCATTAAACATAATTTTCTTTTTTTTTAATTGCTATTAACACTAAGAGACTTAGCTTAGCGACCCCGATAATGATGCTCTAATTGGTGAGATACCCTTATGGGTATCTCACCAAATATAATAATATTATTTTTTATATTGCTTAGTTAAATAATTAAATTTCAAATTATAAACAAAATTGAAACTAATTATTGGTAGACATGTGTTATGAGGGTTGCTAAATTTTTTTGACTCCCGTTTCTCATTCCTTTATTTTGTTAATTTTAATAGTTTTATAATGTGAGAATTTCGTTAAAATACTTTCAATGGGAGTGCTCAATAACGTAGATCTAGATAATTTTTCAAAAAGAATATAGATATACATATTATTCATGAGAAGCGTCACTTTAAAACAAAAAGTACTTTTCAAAAATTTGTTACTTTTTTTTTGTCACACAAATTAGTAATTGAAATTCAATAAATTATACTTCAAGCATATAAAATAAAAAGTATTTTTCTTAAAAGATAAATTTATTGTACGTATTCCTCTAACTATTTACTAGTTAGACACAAGATGACCATTACAAAGAATCAAACACACATATATATATATATATATATATTCTATTCTACAATATTTGAAGAAAAACACCCGTTTATATATGCTAATACAATGTAAATAAAGGAAACTAGTTTGTGTAATAGATGAAGGTTTTAACAAGGAGATTGTGGCTGCAGGGACGAAGTTCTAAATCATTCTCATAGGATGAAGCCGATAGGTAAGAAGATACTTGGAATACTAATGAACAATCTAAACGCAAGCATGGACCACTCATTAGAACAAACCCTAATGGGAACTTTGAGGATGAACCTTAACTTTTATCCGGAGTGTCCCGACCCGAAACTCGCCGTAGGAACCGGTCGTCACTCCGACATCAACACCCTCACGCTTCTTCTCCAAGACGACATAATAGGCAGCCTTTATGCTCGATACGGTGACAAGTGGCTCCATGTTCCACCAGTTATGGGAGCCATTGTGGTCAACATTGGAGATATATTACAGATCTTGAGCAATGATCGGTACAAGAGCGTGGAACATGTGGTTATGGCTAATCGGTTTCTTAGCCGAATTTCGTTTGCGTTTTATTGCGGACCGAATAATGATTCAGTTGTTGAGCCACTACCTGAGGTGCTAGAGAATGGTGAGAAGGCATTGTACAAGAGTACTGTGTATTCAGATTACATGAAATATTTCTTTGAAAGGCCCCACACGGGTAAGAAAACTATCGAATGGATCAAGTTTCCGTGAAAAAAATGATGCTACGGTTAGATGGTTGTTGAGGTTGAGTCGTTGGATATGTGTTGTTTTCATTGATAAGAGTGGTTAATAATAATTGCGCGAGTGTGGGGTATGTGCAATAATAATATTCAGTATTTTTCCATATTTTGGTTGTAATTGTTAAGAGTTGTTAATTTGTTATAAATCATTTATTTTAAGTGTGTGATGCTTGGGTTTTGTTTTCAATTAAGTACGATCGATTTATATTTGTATATTTAAAAAAAATCTATACCCAAAGGAGGAGACTAATTAAAGAGTACTAGGATAACACCTAAAGTAAAATGTTTATAATGAAAATTGTAGTTATAATTTTAGTTAAAATAATCAAATGTAATTATTGCGGGAATTTTTTTGTCATGATCGAATTATTATTTTTTTTTTTTGCCAAGTATTTAAGTTTCATAATATGAAAAAGGTTTGTACAATGTTACAAAAAGAGAATGACAAACTAGGATTTACCCATGCAAAAAAAGATAAAAAATAAAAAATAAAGCCTAGATAGATGGAAACTTGATTAAGCAATCCTAATCATTGGTTAACCACAATTGCATAACATTTCTATAAGTCGGATTGCGTCTTTTTGCGAGTATTGCGTCCCGGATGCAACGGTCAATAGTCTTGAATGTATGAGCAGGGGAGGAGGAAATGCCGCCATGATACCTTATGTTTCGTTCCAACCAAATATAGTATATCGTAGCTTGAGTTGCCAAACACTTAAGGAAATTAGCCATTGATGAAGTTTTGATCCTTAGCCACTCCATTAAATGTGTCCAAGAGCTGAACGAGCTTGTAACCTGTGCAGAACTCTAGCCCAAACATCTTTACTAAATCCACAAATGAGCATAAGATGCTCTCTGTTTTTAAAGGAAGAGTTGCAGATGCAGCAAGTGGTTAGAATATTCATCCCCCAACCTGCAAGTCTTTCTCTTGTTGGCAATCTGTCTTGATGTGTAATTCACATGTTGAAAGCATGTTTTGGAATTCTTCCCTTGAACCAGATACTCGCAGCCCATGGTTTTGCGGTATCTCTGTTTCTAATTGCTTCCCAAGTCTTTGTTGCTGAAATTTTTTCCAAGTGTTCATCATTAACATACCAAAAAAACGAATCCTATGTATCTTGTATTGGAGCAATTGTGGTTAGATAGATTTGTAGGTCGACCGCAGCTTGAGACCTTGCTCCGCGCAGTAACCATCCCGAGCCGTTGTAAACCTCACTCACTGTTGCGCCTATCGGTACCTGCAATTCTCTTGGTCCGCTTTGTCCGAAAGTTAACCAAAGAGGTCCTAGGCTTGTCCAATGATCCCACCAAAAGCTTGTTGATCTTCCTGATCCAATCGAGACACGAATGAACTTAGCAGCGAGATGCCTAAGCTTTAGTAAGGAACAGAATGTCCAAGATGTATTTGAGTCTTCACGAATGCTCCAAAAACTCTTGTTCATCATGCGATTAGATTTGATCCATCCAGCCCAAAGAGAGGTTGGTTTTGTAAACAAAATCCAAATCAATTTCAAGCATAAGGTGATGTTCCATAACCCAAAGTTTCGAAGACCAAGACCTCCTTCCCTGAAAGGTAATGTAACCGTAGACCAAGAGACTCTCGGCGTCGTTCTTCGATTCATGTCTCCACTCCAAAGAAATTGCGAGCAAAGTGATTGAATTAATTTAAGGCAGCCCTTAGGAAGAACGAAGGCAGAAGTCCAAAAATTGATTGTTCCGTAGATAACCGATGATAGAAGTTGTAATCTTCCGGCATAGGATAGTGCTTTTGATGACCAAGTGTTAAAGCATCCTGAAACTTTGTTTATCAGAGGGTGATACTCTGCAAGTCTTACAGGGTGTTATAGGTTTGTATATTTTAGAGGATTTGTAAATCTTATAAGATTTGAAAATATTTAGAAATCTGAAAGTTTACTTTGGATTTGGTTCTTCGTATTTTTAGCTTGGAAATCCTTCCAAATCTATTAAAATCTATTTTGAAATCAAATCAATAAATAAATCCGTAAATTGAATAATACGTGATTTGAATTAGTATTTATAAATTATAGAACCAATAACACTAGATTTAAACATGGATTTTAAAATCACAGAACCAATAACATTAGATTTGGTGTGGATTTTGAAATCCATTAAAATGCAGAAACCAATAACCCCCACTTAGTTTCCTATGCATTAGGGGCAACCCTAGATAACGAACCGGTAGTGTTTCCAACTTGAAGCCTAGCGTAGCAATGTCTAATGTTTCGGCTTGATTCGTTCCCGCTAAGTAGAGTTCCGTTTTGTCAACATGCAACCGTAAACCCGACCAAACATCAAAGTTATCAAAGGTATGTGATATGAACTCCAGAGACTTCTTTGATCCATCCGAGAAGATCATTATATTGTCAACAAAAGCAAGGTGAGTAACACTTGGATTATTAGCATTAGGATGATATCCTATAGACCCATCCACATACTGTTTTTCCAGCATCTGCGTAAAGACCTCCAAAGAAAGCACAAAAAGATATGGAGATAATGGGTCGCCTTGACAAAGTCCACGAGTTCCTCGGAAGTAACCGCATAGCTCACCATTTATTGCCACGGAATATTTGGCCGTTGTAATGCATTGCCTTTTAAGGTTTCTAAAGGCTGTTGGGAATTCCATAGCTTCTAGACTGTTGAGAATAAATTCCCAATTCAATGTATCAAAAGCCTTCCTAAGGTCCACCTTTAGTATACATCACTTTGAGATAGAGTTCCAGTTGTAGCCCTTAACTAATTCCTTTGCCAAGAGAACATTTTCCACAAGCAGTCTTCCTGGTACAAAAGCGGATTGGGCCGGGGAGATAAGCAGCGGAAGAACACTCTTGAGCCTATTAGCAAGCAGCTTAGAGGCCACTTTGTAAACGGAGTTACATCACGCAATAGGCTTGAACTGTGTGATTTTTGTAGCTTGGGCACTCTTAGGAATCAATGTGAGAATAGTAGAATTCCATTGTTGATGTAGCTTGCTTGTACTTAGGAACTCACAAACACCGTCTATCATATCATTGCCAATAGCTGACCAATTACCGATAAAGAACTCAGCCGGGTAACCATCTGGACCCGGAGCCTTATTTTTTGGCAAGGAGAAGAACGCATTCTGAATTTCCAGCCTTGTGTAAGGGGCTGTTAGTATTGCCTGCGAATCCGGTGGACATCTTGTAGACATAAGGGCTGCAATTTGCAGAGCGGATGATGTAGACAGAATGACTACTCCGCCTAGTAGATTCTCATAGTACTCGACCGTGTGATTTTTAATGTCATCCAGCGAGTCAATCAAGCATTCATTTTCATCAACCAAAAAATCAATTTGGTTATGATCTCTTCTTGTTTTGATGACATGGTGATAGAAGCCGTATTAGAATCACCTTCTGCAGTCCATTGAATCCTTGATTTTTGTTTTAGGAGGGAGTCTTCAGCCGCTGCTAATAAGCTCCATTTCTTTTGAGCTAAAATCTCCGCCTCTGCATTAGCTGGTGATGGCGTGGTAAAAGTAGCATGCTGTCGTATAATAAGTTCATCAAAAGCTTCCTTAACACGTTTTTCCAAGTTAGAGTAGTTATCGCGGTTGAAATTCTGGATAATTTTTTGGAGATAACTTGCTGTTGTGATCCCTCAAAAGCTAGGTTTTTCCAGCAACCTTTTATAATCTAAACGAAATCCGGGTTGTTGTTTAGATGAGCAAAAAATTTGAACGTCTTTTTTGTTTTGGTCTTTGTTGATCCAGAAATATACAACAGGGGGCATGATCGGAGATGCCCAATTCGCCGAAAACACTTAAAGATTCCGGAAATATCTGAAGGCACGCATCATTTGATAAAGCTCTGTCTAGCTTCTTTGATATATGTCGATTGGTCCAGGTGAAATTATTTTCGGAGGCTGGTATATTAAAGAGAACCGACTGAGTTAAACATTCATTGAAATCACGCATACCTCTAGGGGAAGCATGAATGTCAAAACTTGAATGTTCAGAAGAAGATAAAATCTCATTGAAGTCATCGATTACGAGCCATGGAAGGCCTGCGATGTGCGACGACGTAGAAAAAGCCACTAGCTCAGACCAAAGAATACGGCGCTCAATTCTGCAGTTTGATCCATAGACAATGGATATTATCATCTCGCTTCTGGTAAGAGGTAGTTTAACCCGACAACATATCATCTGTAGAGATTTTGTGATTACAGTGACATTAACTGACGGGTGCCAAAGTACCCAGATTTTCCCCAAATCTGAGAATTCGTAATTATACTCTGAAAACCAACCCGGAAGCGCACGAGATACTATACTCGCTGCTTTATCCGGCTGTACATGTGTCTCGATAAGTCCACCAAAAATTGGATTATTCTTCCGCATCCACTTACTAAAACCTCTCCGCTTTACCGCATCGTTGAAACCTCTAATATTCCAACAGAAGAGATCCATATAAGGAGATAAAATTTAGAGGTTTGAAGGGCCTCTAGCCCTAGACTTAGTCTTAGCTTTTGATGTCTTATAAAACCGCTTGGAAAAACACCAATGAACTTGTCATTCCCCTCATCGGACTTGTCATCATTAGCCAAAAGTGAATCATCATTTGTTGAAGTCTCCATGGTTGGGGTGATGCATTCCGTAGAAAGATCACCATTAACGCCGGAGAAGTCAACGCAAAGTTCACCCTCCTCCAGATCATTGACAGTAAACGAATGCTTTAACAAATTTGTATTTGATGGTCCAGGCACATCCGTTGGCTCAACCGTTTGTGTAATTACCATCGTAGAAGTGGTTCTTTCTGGCTCCAAGATATTGCCCTGAGCATTGTTATGTCTTTTGTCGATCGTCTTGTTACTAGCAGTGGCATCCCCCTTAACTGTTGAGTGCTCTTGCCCCGGGTTCCTCGCAGAAGCCAGTTGATTGTTGTCACGAACTTGCTTGTAAACCATCCTTGGACTGTTTACAATGGGCAGCAAGCTTTTTATTGGTGCTTTCCCTTTTGTATTTCCCTTTGCTCTTGGGCAATCAACATCCATGTGTTTCACTGAACTGCAAAGGGTACATGTTGAAGGTGCTAATTTACATCGAGAGATCGCGTGACCAACCTTCTTACACTAAGAGCAGATTGAAGGCAACAAAAATAAATATGGGAAAAAAATGGTCTCGTCCGGGTACGAACCGGAAGTGACCGAATTATTCTAATAAATCCGTGTGTATATCTGAATTTTCGATTGTTTTTGTATATGAATATATTTTACCAAGTGATAAACAAAAGGTACAAATAAAACCAAATCAAAACTAAACAATCCGCACTTGGACCAAATTATATAATAGTATGAATAAATACATAAATTTATATACTAAATTACCTTTTATTCCAACAATGGCAAATAGAAAGGAACAATTTCTCGAATACCCAAACTAGAATAAGATAGTGGTAAATGTATAAATAACATGTCATTTTATTTTTTGTTTAAAATATTAACATGTTATATATATGCACAAATAAACAACATGCATAACTAGAAAGATAATATATGATCAACCAAATGTTCTAAATCTCGATATGCCGAACCATTTTGTTTAAGCGATTGTCCTACTTTCTCCTTTAGAAGTTCCATATTCTCTCGGATTCCTTCTCCTTCAGTTTTCAACAACAATCTCTTTATCACTCTCTCGATCTCATTTCTCTCAATGCGATTCTCTAGATGCAGTCCGACCATCCATACCTCAGTAACAAATCTCGCGTTTAGCATTTGGTCCCAGAAAAATGGCAAACAGATCATAGGGACGCCTTCACAAATACTCTCAACCGTGGAGTTCCAACCATTGTGTGTCAAGTATCCTCCAATGGCTCGATGCTTTAGAACATCTTGTTGCGGCGCCCATTTCACAATCTTTCCTTTCTCGTTTAGCCTTTCCATGACTTCTTCCGGGATTGCCTCGATCCATTTTGTGCCATTGACCGAACCAACCCGTACCACCCACAAGAAAGGTTGGTCACTGTTTCTTAGACCCCAAGCAATCTCCAATAACTCTGATTCGCTGATGGTCACAAGGCTCCCGAAACTCACGTAAATCACGGATTTGTCTTCTTGTTTATCTAACCAAGGAATGCAAGTCTCGTCTTGAGTTAGTAAGCTACTAGATGAAGCCGTAAAGCGGGTATGAGAAGGTCCTATCGCAAAGATTGGGACTTCAAACTCTTGACGTGCTTGAGTCAGTGAGTCTTGGTCCAACTCTTCACAGGACGACACGAATATGAGAGCTGAAGATGCCTTTGTCGTTTCGTAAAGCCGATTCAAGTACTCATCTAGAATCTCAGTCTCTTTATCAAGAAGTCGGTATATATCTTTCTTTCGATGCGGCAAAAACTCCAGAACTGGATCATCTTGTTCTGAATCTGTAGAAACAAAATGGGATCAAACCAAAATATCAAATTAGCACCAAGAAATTAAATTTATCTAATCTAGAATTTCCGTAGTATTTTGTGACCCGAATATCCTTTTCTCTATGAAATTTTTCTTAATTAGTAAAACTAAACCACTTGTACTAAGAGCTAGAACCAAGAATACTGATGAAACATACATGAATAAGTACTAGTTTTTTTTTTTTTTTGCTAAGAATGTAAATATTTCATTAAAAATGAAAACGTTTTAGGTTTTAGGTTTACAAAGCGGGTTTATAAATCTATAAAATGGTCCCATTTTTTGTTATAGTACCTTGTAACGGAAGACATCTTTCACGGCGGAGCTGAGGAAGAGCAAAATGGCCTCGAAAGAAGGAGACTTTAGTCGCGATAAGAGCTAATCTCGGGAGATTCAAACTCTTGGCTACAGGTTGTGTGAAGATCCATTGAGAATCGTCAATCAAACAACTAATCCTATGTTTCTGATCTTCCCCTGTTTCTAAATCTGAAGATCGCAAAAGTTTAGTCAAACAGTCACGAAACGGAGACTCACATCTTTGGTTGAGAAGAGTGAGCATCAGACTGACATCGTGAGTTCTTTTCTCTGTTTCAGACAAGCCGTCCGGGATCTGTAAGAAACTGAAGAGAGGGTGGTTCGAAGCTTTTGGCGCGTTGAAGCGCGTGTGGACAACAGTGATGGAGAAACCTCTAGAGTGAAGGATCTTGGCGAGTTGAAGCATAGGGTTTATGCAGCCTTGTAATGGCGATGGAAACAGAATCACTCGCAGACCATTATAACTCTTCTCCATCGAAGCTTTCGATTCTCTTTTTTTGTTTGTTTTTTTCAATCAAATCTCTTGATATTTTAGTGAATGCTAGATTTGAGACTGATAAAGACACTAATAATATATTTTTGTTATTTTGTGACAAAAAAAAAATATTTTTCTTTTTTGTTACGTGGAGACAAAAGTTTACTCTTCTCGATGTGATAATTTTTACCAAATTTTAATTGATTTTGTTTTATATATTGATATTAGCCAGCTGGTTGTACTTGTAAGTGAGCAGGTTGCAGCATGGCAGGATAAATAAAAAATGTGCCAAGTTTGGGGTTGGAATCGAATTTTAGTTTGGTTTCAATTTTGTAGTTATTTTGTCAAAACTACAAATCAAAGTTAAAGCTAATTAATCTGATATATATTTGGTTTGAATTTTTTGTTTGTTTCTTAGTGAACACTATAGTAATAATCAGAGTTAAGATATAGATCTGTTTGGTACATTTTTTGTTTAAGTAATTGAATAAAAATTTAAGTTCCTTAATTACAATCTCAAACACAAAGTATGAAAGAACAACCTGAGAAAACTAACAATTTATTGGTTGAAAAACTAAAAACATGAAGAAACCAAACAAAAGATATATAGCTAGAAAGATGATATATGATTAACCAAATGTTCTAAAGATCGATATGCCGAACCGTTTTGTTTAACCGATCTTCCTACTTTCTCCTTAAGAAGTTTCATCCTCTCTCGGATTGCTTCTCCTTCATTTTCGAACAATAAACTCCTTATCGCTCTCTCGATCCCATTTCTCTCAATCCGATGCTCTAGATGGATCCCGACCTTCCACACGTCGCTAACTAATCTTGCATATAGGAATTGGTCCCATAGAAAAGGCAAACAAATCATAGGGACACCTTCACAAACACTCTCAACCACCGAGTTCATACCATTGTGTGTCAAGAATCCTCCAATGGCTCGATGCTTTAGAATCTCTTGTTGCGGAGCCCATTTCACTATCTTTCCTTTTTCATTAAGCCTTGCCATGACTTCTTCAGGGATTGCCTTGGTGCCTTTGATCGAACCAACCCGTATGACCAATAAGAAAGGTTGGTCACTGTTTCTTAGACCCCAAGCAATCTCAATTAACTCTGTTCCGGTCATGGACGCGAGGCTACCAAAACTCGCGTAAATCACGGATTTGTCTTCTTGTTTGTCTAACCAGGGAATGCAAGTCTCGTCTTGTGCGAACAAGCTACTAGACGAGGCTGGAAAGTTGCTATGAGAAGGACCTATTGCAAAGATTGGAACTTTGAAATCTTCCAGTGCAAGACTCAATGAGCCTTGGTCCAACTCTTCACATGACATGAATATAATTCCTGAAGAAGACTTTGTAGATTCCAAAATCATATTCAAGTATGGTTCTAGTAACTCTCTTTTTTCACCAAGAAGCCGTAAAAGATCCTTCTTTCGAAGCGGCGGAAACTCCTCAGCTAGATCATCTAGTTCTGAATCTGTATAAGAATTGAAATTTAAAAAAAAAAAAAAAAAAGGCAAAACAAATAACTAAAAAGATCGGAACATGAAAATTAAACAATATAGGAAAATACTCATATTAGAGAGAGTAAATGGTAAAGTGAGAAATAACAACAATACCTTGTGACAGAAGATACCCTTCACGGCGAAGCTTAGGAAGAACAAAATGGCCTCGAAAGTAAGAGATTGTGTACACATTGAGAATCAATCTCGGGAGATTCAAACTCTTGTCTAGGGTTTGAGTGAAGGTCCATCCAGAATCATGGATCAAACAGCTAATCCTCTGTTTCTTTTCCTCTGTTTCTGAATCTGAAGATTGTAAAAGTTTAGTCAAACAGTTACGAAACGGAGTCTCACATCTTCGGTTGAGAAGAGTGAAGAGCTGGGTGTTATCATCAGTTCTTGTCTCTGTTTCAGACAAGCCGTCTTGGATCTGTAAGAAAGTAAAGAGAGGATGGCTTGAAGCTTTTGGTGCGTTGAAGCTCGTGTGGATCACAGTGATGGAGAAACCTCTTGAGTGTAGAATCTTGGCGAGCTGAATCATAGGGTTGATGCAGCCTTGTATTGGAAGTGGAAACAGAATTACTCTTAGGCCATTAATCTTCTCCATATTGAAGCTTTCTCCTTTTTTTTTTTGTTGTTGTTGTTGTTGTTGTTGTGTTATTTCTGATCCAAATCTAGATCTAAATGAAATTTCAGTGAATGCTATTCCCTTGGAGATAATATTATCTATGTAGCATAAACAATTAATATAATTTTTTTTTCTCGAAAAAAACAATTAATATAATTTTTTTTTCTCGAAAAAAACAATTAATATAATTTTATTAGGTGAAGAGTGGAGACAAAACCCTACATGTTCCATTATGCGTAGGGATGTTAAATAGGGTTTCTCAGCCCAGCCCAGCCCTATCATTTGAAAGCCCAGCCTTAAGTAAGCCCTAACCCTATATTAACCCTATCAGATTTCAAACAAAGGGTTTAAGCCCTGGGCCTATATAAACCCTGTTTGATAATAAACAAAGTGCTTAAAAGTTAAATTTATTGAATTTGTTAATAAAAATTTATATTTAAATTTACAATGTGTTTTTTTTAAAACAAAACAATATATAAAATTAGAAACAAAATATAAAAATCGACAATGTATTTTATATAATGTTTTGTTTTTAAAATAAAACATTATATAAAATTTGTCCGGTTTTGGCGGGACAAAAATAATATAACAATGTTAGGGAAAAATGTAATTTTATGGTATTTGGTAGAAAACGCGATTTTGCGGTTTTTACAAAAAAAAACACAAATTTGTGGGTTTTGCGAGAAGATATGATTTTAGCGGGAAAATGCAATTGGCGTTTTGGAAAAAAACGTGATTTTGCGTTTTTGGTTGGGAAAAACAATTTTGACGGTTTTGGCGGAACATGCGACTTTTTTGGTTTTAGCGGGAGAACATAATTTTGCGGTCTGGGCGAGAAAACGCTGTTTTGTGTTTTTGGTGGGAAAACATGATTATGCGTTTTTGGCAGGAAAACATGATTTCGGGGTTGTAAACAGAAAAAGTGAATTTGGCGGGAAAACGCGGTTTTACGTTTTTGGCGGGAAAACATGATTATGCATTTTTGGCGGGAAAACATAATTTCGGGGTTGTAAACGGAAAAAGTGAATTTGACGGAAAACGCGATTTTGCGTTTTTGGCGGGAAAACATGATTTCGGGGTTGTAAACAGAATTTGGCGGGAAAACACGGTTTTACGTTTTTGGCGGGAAAACATGATTATGCATTTTTGGCGGGAAAACATGATTTCGGGGTAGTAAACGGAAAAAGTGAATTTGGCGGAAAAACGCGGTTTTACGTTTTTGGCGGGAAAACATGATTATGCATTTTTGGCGGGAAAACATAATTTCGGGGTTGTAAACGGAAAAAGTGAATTTGACGAAAAACGCTATTTTGCGTTTTTGGCGGGAAAACACGATTTCGCATTTTTGGTGGGAAATCATGATTTCGGGGTTGTAAACAAAAAAGGTGAATTTGGAGTTTTGGCGGAAAAACATGATTTTGCGTTTTGGATGGGAAAAAGTGAACTCGAGGTTTTGGCGAAAAACGTAATCTTGTGTTTTTGGCGGGAAAACATGATTTTGGGAGTTTAGACGAAAAAGAGAATTTTGCATTTTTGGAGGAAAAACAATTTTGCGGTTTTGGCGGAAAACGTGATTTTGTCTTTTTTATGAAAAAATATAATTGTGTTTTTGATTGAAAACTTAGCCCTTGGTAAGCCCTAAAAATCTTAGGGCTAATTAACATTGGCCCTATTTAGGCCCTGATATATTATATAGGGCTTAGGGCTCAAAAATTTTACTAGGGTCAGGGCCAGCCCTACATGGTTGAGCCCATTTTAACATCCCTAATTATGCGGTGAGAAAGACAAAAAGATTAGTGGTCCAATTTCATAGTCAACATTAAATTACATGAATAAAATATAAGAGATGGTGAGGTGAAGAAATGTTTCACTAATTGGTGGATACCCTAATCAGCATGAAATGAAATGAAATGATGAAAATCTTGATTTAAAATGAAAGAACGATGTTTAGAGAGAAGAAAAGTTAGCTTATAAAGTATCTAATAGTTGCTTAAATAGGTAAAGGGTTTGCATTGGATGATATTTTAAATGCTTTTACATGATTATGAAATTACTCAAAACCAAAGTAGGGACATATTAGTCTTGTTTTTATGGCTTAGTTTTATTCAAACACAAGGAAACCAAAGTACGGATATATATAGCTCTAGAAAGATGATATATAACCAACCAAATGCTCTAAAGATCGATATGCCGAACCGTTTTGCTTAACCGATCTTCCAACTTTCTCCTTAAGAAGTTCCATCCTCTCTCGGATTGCTTCTCCTTCAGTTTCCAGCAACAATCTCTTTATCGCTCTCTCGATCTCATCTCTATCAATGCGATTCTCTAGATGCAGTCCGACCATCCATACCTCAGTAACAAATCTTGCGTTTAGCATTTGGTCCCAGAAAAATGGCAAACAGATCATTGGGACGCCTTCACAAATACTCTCTACCGTGGAGTTCCAACCATTGTGTGTCAAGTATCCTCCAATGGCTCGATGCTTTAGAACATCTTGTTGCGGCGCCCATTTCACAATCTTTCCTTTCTCGTTTAGCCTTTCCATGACTTCTTCCGGGATTGCCTCGATCCATTTTGTGCCATTGACTGAACCAACCCGTACCACCCACAAGAAAGGTTGGTCACTGTTTCTTAGACCCCAAGCAATCTCCAATAACTCTGATTCGCTGATGGTCACGAGGCTCCCTAAACTCACGTAAATCACGGATTTGTCTTTTTGTTTATCCAACCAAGGAATGCATGTCTCGTCTTGTGTTAGTAAGCTACTAGATGAAGCTGTAAAGCGGGTATGAGAAGGTCCTATCGCAAAGATTGAGACTTGAAACTCTTGACGTGTTTGAGTCAGTGAGTCTAGGTCCAATTCTTCACAGGACATGAATATAATACCTGAAGATGCCTTTGTTGTTTCGTAAATCTGATTTAAGTACTCATCTAGTATCTCAGATTCTTCATCAAGAAGCCGGTAGATATCTTTCTTTCGATGCGGTGAAAACTCCTGAACTGGATCATCTTGTTCTGAATCTGTAAACAAAATGGGATCAAATCAAAGTTATCAGTTCAAGGGGAACATTTATCGTAATTAGCACCAAAAAAATTAAATATATTCATCTAATCTATAAATTCTTTATATTTTGTGACCCGAATAAGCTTTTTTCTACGATTTTCTTTTTCTTCATTTAGTAAAACTAAAACACTTTGGTCGAGAAGAGTGAGCATCAGATTGACATCGAATATATATTGGTGTAAAAATCATACATGAATAAGTACTAGTTTCGGTCGTTTCAAAATGACCGTAACAATAAAAAGTGGCCCTATAAAACCGTCCTCTAAGTATGGCTTCTTTTGAAAAAAGATACACAAACTCAATCAAATAATCAAAGTGATGCAGCAATATCTTTAGACCATATCCTTTTACTGTTTTAGGGTTTTGCGAGGGCTTTAGGGTTTACTATAAATAAACAGTTTAGGTCGAAAATTGTATTCAGTTTATGATTTGATAAATGAAACTAGGTGTTCTCTCTGTCTCCCATATTCTTCCCTATTCGTTTTGAAAATTTCGAATGTTCTCTCTTCATTGAAGATAAAACTCTCAAAGGATAATGATTTCTGGTAAAGTGTTATAATACCTTGTAACGGAAGACACCTTTCACGGCGGAGCTGAGGAAGAACAAAATGGCCTCGAAAGAAGGAGACTTTAGTCGCGATAAGAGCTAATCTCGGGAGATTCAAACTCTTGGCTACAGGTTGTGTGAAGATCCATTGAGAATCATCAATCAAACAACTAATCCTCTGTTTCTGATCTTCCCCTGTTTCTGAATCTGAAGATCGCAAAAGTTTAGTCAAACAGTCACGAAACGGAGACTCACATCTTTGGTTGAGAAGAGTGAGCATCAGATTGACATCGTGAGTTCTTTTCTCTGTTTCAGACAAGCCGTCCGGGATCTGTAAGAAACTGAAGAGAGGGTGGTTCGAAGCTTTTGGCGCGTTGAAGCGTGTGTGGATAACAGTGATGGAGAAACCTCTTGAGTGAAGGATCTTGGCGAGTTGGAGCATAGGGTTTATGCAGCCTTGTAATGGCGATGGAAACAGAATCACTCGCAGACCATTACTACTCTTCTCCATCGACGCTTTCGATTCTTCTTTCTTTCTTTGTTTTTTTTTTTCAATCCAAATGCAAATCTCTCCTTATATTTCAGTGAATGCTACACTTGAGATATATAAGATATCAATGTAACGTGAGAAATTAATATATATTCTTTTTTTGTCACGTAGAGAGTGGAGTCAAAACTCTACTCTTTTCGTATATCTATGTAACGTAAGAAATTAAACTTTACTATTTTCCGTATCCGTTTTCTCTATCAAGACAAAACTTTACTCTTCTCCATGTGAGATAATCGATTTGCCTACTTTCTCTTTATCGCTCTCTTTTTCTTTTTTAGTGTGCTGATACATATTAATCAAGAATGTGTGTTCATTTGCTGATACATATTGATCAAGAATGTGTGTTCATTTGTGGTTTAGGTTAGGACGTTTTACCTAGAGCTTAGAACAAAAGCGAGTGTTACATTAATCGTTTTCACGTATTTTCCAAACATTTTAGCGATTAATATGGGTGTATTTAGGGATTCAATTATCTGTGTAAACGGCATTATATGTTTGTGTGTGTATGGATATATTTATATCATCAATAATTCCCAAGAACCTCTGTTTTATCATTCTTGTGAATATAGTCCCAAGTTAATGTAAGTGAAATCAAAACAAGTATAGATTCAAGCTCATAAAGCTTTATTAATTAAGATAGATATTGAAATAGCTCAGTTGAGGTTTATTATGCAAAGAAAGAATTTCCTGAATACACAAACAACTTAATAATCAGTTGAAAACTGAAAACACAAAGAAACAACAAACATCTTCCTAGAAAGATGATATATAATCAACCAAATGTTCTAAAGATCGATATGCCGAACCGTTTGGTTTAATCGATCTTCTTACTATCTCCTTAAGAAGTTCCATTCTTTCTCGGATTGCTTCTCCTTCAGTTTCCAGCAACAATCTCCTTACCGCTTTCTCGATCTCATTTCTCTCGATCCGATTCTCTAGATGCAGTCCGACCATCCATACCTCACTAACAAATCTCGCGTTTAGCATTTGGTCCCAGTAAAATGGCAAACAGATCATAGGGACACCTTCACAAATACTCTCGACCGTCGAGTTCCAACCATTGTGTGTCAAGTATCCTCCAATGGCTCGATGCTTTAGAACGTCTTGTTGTGGCGCCCATTTCACAATCTTTCCCTTCTCATTAAGCCTTTCCATGACTTCTTCAGGTATCTCCTCAATCCATTTTGTGCCATTGACCGAACCAACCCGTATAACCCACAAGAAAGGTTGGTCGCTGTTTCTTAAACCCCACGCAATCTCCAATAACTCCGATTCTCTGATGGTGACGAGGCTCCCGAAACTCGCGTAAGTCACGGATTTGTCTTCTTGTTTATCCAACCAAGGAATGCAAGTCTCGTCCGGAGTGAACAAGCTACTAGATGAGCCTGGGAAGTAGCTATGAGAAGGTCCTATCGCAAAGATTGGGACTTGAAACTCTTGACGTGCTTGAATCAGTGAGTCTTGGTCCAACTCTTCACAGGACGACCCGAATATGAGACCTGAAGATGCCTTTGTCGTTTCGTAAATCCGGTTCAAGTATTCATCTAGTATCTCAGTTTTTTCAGCAAGAAGCCGGTATATATCTTTCTTTCAATGCGGCAGAAACTCCTGAACTGGATCATCTTGTTCTGAATCTGTAGAAATAAAATGGGATCAAATCAAGAAATTAAATTTATCTAATCTAGAATTTCCTTAGTATTTTGTGACCCGAATATCCTTTTCTCTATCAATTTTTTCTTAACTAGTAAAACCGAACCACTTGTACTAAGAGCTAGATAGAACAAAGAATACTGATGAATCATACATGAATAAGTACTAGTTTTGATCGTTTCAAAGGATGGTGATAAAACATACAAAACAAAATAAACACCTTGTACTAAAGATATAGAACCAATGATACTGATGAATCATACATGGATAAGTATTAGTTAAAGGATTTGAAAAAACAAAGTAAAAACAAACTCAAACAAACAATTAAAGGATTATGATTGTTATAATACCTTGTAACGGAAGACATCTTTCACGGCGGAGCTGAGGAAGAACAAAATGGCCTCGAAAGAAGGAGACTTTAGTCGCGATAAGAACTAATCTCGGGAGATTCAAACTCTTGGCTAAAGCTTGTGTGAAAATCCATTGAGAATCATCGATCAAACAACTAATCCTCTGTTTCTCTTCCCCTGTTTCGGAATCTGAAGATCGCAAAAGTTTAGTCAAACAATCACTAAACGGAGACTCACATCTTTGGTTCAGAAGCGTTAAACGAAGTGTGACATCGCGAGTTCTTGTCTCGATTTCAGACAAGCCATCTTCGATCTGTAAGAAGGTGAAGAGAGGGTGGCTTGAAGCTTTTGGCGCGTTGAAGCGCGTGTGGATAACAGTGATGGAGAAACCTTTTGAGTGAAGGATCTTGGCGAGTTGAAGCATAGGGTTTATGCAGCCTTGTATTGGAAGTGGAAACAGAATCACTCGCAGACCATTAATACTCTTCTCCATTGAAGCTTTCAGTGAATGCTACATTTGAGATCAGATAACTATTTAACATAAGACACTAATAATATTTTTTTTCGTTACGTGGTGAGTGGTGACAAAACTATACTCGTCTTGATGTGATAATAAAGAAAGACAAGATTCGTTTTTCCCTATCAGGTATAGATAAATAAAAACCCTAGTGGTCTAATTTTTATCAATTTTGTGATCACATTTGATGTACAATATTTTTCTTGTTCTATGATTTGTTCCCCTATCAAGCTCACGAAATCATAGTGAATGTGTATATTTCAACCACATAACTAGCCAAAGTTGCAAAACAGATCAAAGTGTTTTTTTCTAAGAAAGTTTACAATACATAAACCGGTACAACTGATTCAAATCTCCAACGCTAGAATGATGAAATTCGATCAACTAGCTCATCTAGAGATCGAGAAGACGAGCCTCCTCGTTTAACCGATCTTCTTACTTCATCTTGCAACACTTTGATTCTCTCTCGAATCTCTTCTCCTTCCGATTCAACCATTAGTCTTCTCACGGCTCTCTCGATTTCTCTTCTCTCTATACGACCTTCCAAGTGAATCCCGATCTTCCATACATCGCTGATGAATCTCGCGTTTAGCAATTGGTCCCAAACAAAAGGCAAGCTGATCATAGGAACCCCTTCGCATATACTCTCTAGCGTCGAGTTCCATCCATTATGAGTCAAAAATCCCCCCGTGGCTCTATGCGCAAGAACGTCTAGCTGCGGAGCCCATTTCACAATCTTTCCCTTTCCCTCGAGACTTTCCATGAACCTTAATGGTAACGATTCAATCCAATCTCTACCGTGGACCGAACCAGGCCGGACAACCCACAAGAAAGCTAGGTTAGTGTTTTTCAGTCCACAAGCAATCTCCAAAAACTGAGACTCACTAATGGTCACAATGCTTCCTAAGCTCACATAGAGTACCGATCCCGTTTCGCGCTTATCTAACCATGGAATGCAACTCTGGTCCGGTTCGAACAAGCTACTAGACGAAGCCGGAACATCATGGATGTGAGATGGTCCAATAGGGAATATCGGAAAGGTGAAGACTTTGTGTGACTCAGCAAGTGAGTCTTGGTCAAGCTCTTCACAGGACATGACTATGATCCCTGAAGCTGGCTTGGTCGTTTCGAGTATCTTAACCAAGTAAGAATCGAGCTGCTCCACCTGACCACTGTTTCCCATGATTCGGACAAGATCTTTCTTTCGAAGCGGTGGAAACACCGGAACTAGTTCCTCTGCTTCAGAATCTGAAACAAAACCAAGATCAAGAAATGCATACGAAATACGGAGGGTACAATCGTAATTTCACAGAGCAGGATTTGCTCTTTCTTCTTCCTCAGTAGTCTAGGGTTTTCTGGGTTTGTTCAATCTTCAAGTCAATTGAGCAATAAAGAACAGAGATCTAGTGTATGAATCGAAGCGTACCTGGTAATGGAAGAAACCCTTCACGACGAATCTGAGGAACAAGCAAATGTCCGAGAAAGAATGTGAATTTATAAGCACAAAGAACTAATCTCGGAAGATTGAAACTCTCTGCAACTGATTGTGTGAAAACCCAACCAGAATCATCAATCAGACAGCTAATCTTCATTTCCTCTTTTGTTCCTGAATCTGAATCAGGTTTAATGAGTTTATCCAAACACTCTCGAAGTGGTTTCTCACAGTTGTTGTTGAGAAGCGTGAGTTGAAGCAAAACATCACGAGATTGTGTCTGAGTTTCACACAATCCGTCTTGGATCTGTAAGAAAGTGAAGAGAGGATGGTCTGAAGATTTTGGAGCGTTGAAACTCGTGTGGATGATTGTGATTGAGAAGCCTCTTAAGTATAAGATCTTTGCTAGTTGAAGCATAGGGTTTATGCATCCTTGTAATGGTAAAGGAAAAAGAATCACTCTTCTCTCGTTTCTCTTCTCCATTCAAACTTCTTTGTAGTTTCGATTATCTTCAGAAACAAAAGATATGGTTTTTTTCTTCCTTTTAAGATAATGATTTTGGAGCATTGAGACAAGAAATAATTTGTACATGACTATGACATAAACAAAGACTAGTGATTGAATTTTTTGCATATTTAAAGGTTTGTTTTTTGCAACTATTTCACAAGTTACAAAGAGAGTATATGATTAGCTAGAGACTCTATAGATCGAGAAGACGAGCCTCCATGTTTAACCGATCTCGCAACTTCATCTTTCAAAACATTCATCCTCTCTCGAATCGTTTCTCCTTCGCTTTCCACCATTAGCATCTTCACAGCTTTCTCAATCTCATTTCTCTCTATTCGTCCTTCCAAATGAATCCCGACCTTCCAAATATCGCTAACGAATCTTGAGTTCAGCATTTGGTCCCATCCGCCAGGTAAACAAATCATAGGAACCCCTTCGCATATACTCTCTAGCGTCGAGTTCCAACCATTGTGTGTTAAAAAGCCTCCAATGGAACGATGCGCGAGAACTTCCTGTTGCGGTGCCCATTTCACGATCTTTCCCTTCTCTTCGAGGCTACTCACGAGCTCATCAGTGAGCGGTTCAATCCACTCTGCGCCACGGACCAAGCCCGGTCGGACCACCCACAAGAAAGCCTGCTTGCTATCGTTTAAACCGTAAGCAATCTCCAAGAACTCTGATTCCGATATGTTCACAACGCTTCCTAGACTCACGTAGATAACAGATTTCTCTTCTTGATTATCTAACCAAGGAACGCAAGTTTCGTCTTGTGCGAATAAACTGCTAGACGAAGCAGAGAAGTAACCGTGAAACGGACCAACCGCAAAGACAGGAACTTTGAAAATTTCGTTAGCAATACTCAACGAATCTTTCTCTAACTCTTCACAAGACATGAATATTAGCCCTGAAGATCTCATTGTCGTTTCGACTGTAACACGTAGAAACGGACCAAGTTCCTCTTCATCTTCCCCAACAACCCTTAAAAGATCTCTCTTTTGAAGAGGTGGGAACTCAAGAACAGAGTCCTCTGCTTCAGAATCTGATACACAAATGTTCAATATTAAAGCTTATTAAAAAGGAAACGATTTGATGAAGCATTTCATTACCTGAAACTGGAAGATAACCTTTGGTTCGAAGAAGAGGAATAATCGGATACGCATTCAAGAAAGTTGCTTTGAAGGTACATAGAACAATCCTCGGAAGATTCAAACTCTCTGAAACAGATTGTGTGAATAACCATCCACAATCATCGATCAAACAACTAATCCTCTCTTGAGATTGCATCAACAGTTTTTGCAAACAATCAAGAAACGGAGACTTAGCGTTACGGTTGATTTGAGCAAGAAGAGACATAACATTAGAAGTAGGATCTTGTGCTTCAGACAAGCCGTCTTCGATCTGTAAGAAGTTGAAGAGAGGATGGCTTGAAGCTTTTGGCGCGTTGAAGCGCGTGTGAATCACAGTGATGGAGAAACCTTTAGAATGAAGGATCTTGGCGAGTTGAAGCATAGGGTTGATGCAGCCTTGTAATGGTAATGGAAACAGAATCACTCGGAGACCATTGTTACTCTTCTCCATTGAAATTGAAGAAAGCTCTCTCTTTTTTTTTTTTGTTTTGTGAAAAAGACCAAATCTCTATGAACTTTATCCAGGAGTAGTTGTTTATTCTCAGATATGAGAGAATCTGTAATGCAGACAAACCCTTTATGGTTATGTGTGTTTGGTTTCGACCCATTCAAGTTTCCACCGGATTTGTTGACTAATTGGATTATAATACTTATGTGTGGTCACTATCAGAGATATTGAGATTTGAATATTTTCTCTTAAATATTTGGTGTTTACCACCGGATTTTTATTTATTAAAGATGTTATCTATTTCTTTGTGTTTGATTTGATTTTGAATAGTAATCCAGTGATTGCATTCCAAATTTTGTGTTGACTATGATGTAGATCAAAGAGACAATGTAAGAAAACCAATTCCCATCTTTATCTTTGAAATTCTATTAGTTTTAAAAAGTTTGTTTCGAAGAATATTTTGGCAAGAGATTAAAGTAAATCATTTTGTAGATATCTTGACTTTAAAACAAAACAATTTTAGAATTTAGACTGATCAATTTGAATATGTCACTAATAAATACGCCATTTACGATATGCTAAGTTTGCTAAATTTTTCAAGAAAGCAAAAGCCCATTCCAAAAAGGAGTAACCCCAAATCCATTATTTTTTTCTATAAGATTTCAAGCCCACATTATTCTTTTCTTTTTCACTATTGTCTCTTGATTCATTGATTCTTTTCTTAAAACACCTTAATTATTTACACATTTTTATACTAAATGGTGATTGTCGTTTTGGTTTTAATGGCAATTTTGAACAAAAATCGCGAAACAAGGGTTTTTTGTAGTTTTGGGTTTACAAGTAAAAACTGATTGAAAAACTTAGACGTATGCAGCATTATACTTTGTGTGATGCTATTTGGATAGTTTCGAGAGGAATATAGATACAACAAAAACATTGACACTTGTCTTGTCTTATTATAGCTCCACGTGTTATTATGAAACTTTGACTTAGCCATAGAGATGCAAATAATACGGAGTAACAAATGACAAGACATTTCGCTACTTTCATGCCCAAGGCAATAATCACTTCTTCTTCTTCTTCTTCTCCAATTCCCCAATCATCGTCACTTTCCTCAAGCTCTCAACAATGGCTACAGAACTCAACCCTAAGAACTTCCCTGTTCTTTCTTACGTCATGGATCGTCTTCCTTCCTTCACCCCAAGATCCAAATCCGACCCATCTTCATCATCATCATCGAACCAAGACCACTCGATCGAGATCGTGACTCAGATGCCTCACTTAGCTCATCCAGATGTCATAGCTTCAATGACAAACGCAATCTCCGACGTATCTCAAACCCGATCTGTTCTTCGTACTTTAGGACCAAGACCCGATCACGAAACCGTAGACAAAGCTCGTGTTCGACTCGCGGAGATCGACGCTTCTTTGTCTGAATCTTTCGAAGAGATCGCTCTGTCTCCGAACGACAACGATGTTGCGGAGAAAGAACAGAGGAGAAGAGAAGCTGTTGATCAAGAGAAGACTTGGTATAACTCAATCCTTAAGCTTAACGAGCTTCATGAATCTTACGAGAAGCTTTTGAAAGAAGGTGAAGAGAGGCTTGTGAGGATCTATGAATCCGCCGAGAAGAACGCGGCGGCTGTGGCGGAGGAAGAAGCTTCGGTGGTTGAAGTTAATGAAGAGGTTGTTAGTATATTGCAACAAGCTTCCGATGATAATCCGATTGATCGTGTTGATTTGTCTGGTCGGAAATTGAAGTTGCTTCCTGAAGCTTTTGGTCGGATTAAAGGTCTTCTTGTTCTTAATCTCTATAACAATCAGCTTGAGGTCAGTTTCTTGATCCAAATCTGTTAAAAATGGAAACTTTGATCTGGATTATTGATTCTTGTGTTGATGTTCTTGATATGTTTGTGTGTTAAAAATGGAAACTTTGATTTGGGTTCTTAGTTATTTGGTATTGGATTGATTCTTGTGGTGATGTTCTAGATTGATACCATTGAGATAGATTCAAAAGTTTTTTTTGGCTATGTCTTGATCAAAGATTATGTTTGTAACAGGCAATTCCTGATTCGATTGCTGGTTTGCAAAGCCTACTCGAACTCGATGTTTCCACGAATTTGCTCGAGACATTACCTGATTCGATCGGTTTATTGTCGAAATTGAAGATTTTGAATGTCTCTTGTAACAAACTCACAACTTTACCAGATTCTATATGCCATTGTGGGTAAGTGTTTTTAGTCTTCAAAGTTTGATGATTTCCTCTGTTTTTGTTAAGCACTACTCTGTTTTTTCTTATGTCTTTTTGTTCGATTTCTAGATCGTTGGTTGTTCTGGATGCGAGCTACAACAATCTCACCTACTTACCAACCAATATCGGGTTTGAGTTAGTGAATCTTGAGAAGCTCTTGATCCATCTCAACAAAATCAGATCCTTACCAACTTCCGTTGGCGAAATGAGATCTTTACGCTACCTCGATGCACATTTTAACGAACTCAATGGTCTCCCAAACTCTTTCGGGTTGCTCACAAACCTAGAGTACCTTAACCTGAGTAGTAACTTCAGCGATCTCCAAGACCTCCCTGCTTCGTTTGGCGATCTCATAAGCCTTCAAGAACTAGACTTGAGCAACAACCAAATCCATTCTCTTCCAGACGCTTTTGGCACACTTGTGAACCTTACCAAACTGAATTTAGACCAAAACCCGCTTGTGGTCCCTCCCGAGGAAGTCGTGAAACAAGGCGTGGATGCGGTTAAAATGTATATGGGTAAGAGATGGATCAGTATGTTGGAAGAGGAAGAGAGATTGGCGAACATGAAGGATGAGATGGATCAGACAAACACCGATTGGCTCACTCGAACAACATCGAAGCTGAAAACGTATGTTACCGAGGTTTCGGAATATCTTGGCTCGAATTCGCCAAAAGATCCTTTCCTTGACCAGCAGCTATGAAATGAATATAGATTTTGCTCTTTCTTTGTTTATGTTTCTTGTTTTTTTAATCGCTATCTTTCTCATAACGTTTAAATTTTTTTTATTTTTTTTTTCACGTAACTGAATTTTTCTTAAAGAATGTAATAATGTGTGTGTTCTTCAACAATTTTGAGAGATGGAAACAGAATTTTTGCTAAGAGGTAAACCATAAATTAAACATGTTGGCAACAATATGATTTATAACATTTTCAATTAGCTAACCACTTGATGCATTGTATAGGATATTTGTTTTTTCAGTTTATGAGATTGTTTTATCAAGTTGTTAGCTTATTGAAAATGTATGGAAGGACATGATATGTTTTTATACAATAACCAGAAATTATTTGTTTATATGACCGCGAGAGAATCAAATTTCAAACCAAGTTTCTTTGTAGGCTTTCGAAGGGGTTGAAAACGACGGATTCAACCATCTAATTTAATATTAGACCTAATAGTACTGAATCAAATATCAAAGTAAATACAAATTATATTTATATACGATGCAAGAAAATGTATATATATTGTATACAAATACAACTACAATGATATATCAATTGATATTCCAAAAGAGAGAAACAAATAATATTGAATCATATTATTAAAAAAATAGATGAACGTGCAATACACATAGTTTTACTATTTTTCGCACATAGTCTTTGCAATTATTTTCAACCTATAGTCCTCGCCTCCTTATATATAAGACATATGTAAATGATTTTAACTAACCCAACAAAATATTCTGCTGATAACTGAATACTTATATTGATAGCCTAGGTACGTATTACAATTTGCAAGTCCATACAAAGATTTTTAAGTTGTGTAATTGCCATATTTCTTTTATGCTTTGTTCTAATATTCACTTAGCTCCAAAATGTTTCCCTTTCCGTAAGAGTGAAAAGAAAATCAGTTCTTAAAAATAAAAAATAATACCAATACTATTTTCAAATGGAATTGTAAATTTGGAAATATTTTTATTTGGTCATGACTCTTTAGGAAGTGGATGTCGGGAAACTGCCAATGCCAATGTATTTGTTCGATTCATAATCATTTGGTACACTATTTATTGGTTTCAAAATCTAACGTTCCGATCTTAATAAATCATATCCAATTCGATTGAAACAATATATTAATATATCTTGTTAGACATATTGTGCGTAACTTATGTCTATCAATCATCTTAAATGTTGTACGTAAACTAAACTCAGTATGGTTTTTGTTTGAACAATAAAATTTCGCTCTTGGGTTGGATTCGACTTTCTACAAAAAGAACTCCTGATTTTTTAAAATAAAACTTTAGTTCAATTCTTAACCTTTTGCAGCTATATTTGTTACGACTTGGATACAGAAAGATATATGAACATGTTGACCAAAATCTAAAGCAAATATTTCTGTCCAAAAAAAGAAATTAAATTATAAAAAAAATATAACAATATGATCTTTAAGAGTGGAGCATATTCAATTTTATTAGAGGTTTGATATGGTCATAATTTTATTAGCAATTAAAGAGAAATTGTTATTATGGACTAAAACGAAAATGATAGATATTACATTAAGCAAATCTTGATCCCATGTCTTGTTGTATATATATAAACAAACGTAAGCAGAGTGAGAGAGCGTGCAGACACGACAAAACAAAAGGCCTCCCCACGTTACGGTCGGTTGGTGACAACGACGAATGTTTCAATCTCTTTTAACAGATATATAGACTCCCTTTCTTCACTCAACTAAATTTCTCTTCCTCTTCTTCTTTCGATCAATATCTTTTTTTTTTTGGCCGATATGAGGAAACTTTGTCCGAATTATAACCTCGAAGACGGTTTAGAGACCGTCCTCGAGGTTCCTATGCCTGAGGAGTTGTTTTCTGCGTCCAAGACAAAACCAGGATGGAACCAAATGAAGTCTTATTGGTCAAAACCTACCGCGACTGCTACCGCAACCGCTACAAACATGACTAGACTCTTTGGTGGTCGTAATGCCGAGATCCAGCTTCTTCTTGGTGTTGTTGGAGCTCCTTTGATCCCTCTCCCTGTTCAACCTGATCACCACAACGATTATGAGAATCCTATCCACAAAGACATCAAAGACCAACCTCTCGTAATTACATTTTCCTTCTCTAGTTTTATATTTTTCGATGAGTATTTCTCAGAAGTTTTATCTCAAAACCAATTAGCAATTGGTGTAAATTTTTTTTTTTTGGGTCAATTAGCAATCGGTCTAAAGTTTTTTATATACAACATTTATCATGTCAAACCAAAAATGTTTTATAAAAAACGCCAAAAAAAAAAAAATTGATGAAACAATTTCAACCATAGATCATATATCTCGATATCGGATTCCAAAATCCACCATTATGAAAACGTTTTTTTTTCTTATATATATAAAAAGTTTTGCATTTCGAAAAACCGCAGGAGATGTCGATGGCGCAATACATAGTAAAGCAATACATAGCCGCGGTAGGAGGGGATCGAGCATTAAACGCGGTAGAGAGCATGTACGCGATGGGGAAAGTGAGGATGACAGCATCGGAGTTTTGCACAGGAGAAGGAAGCTTGAATAGCAAAATGGTGAAGGCAAGAAGTATCAAGAGTGGAGGAGGAGAAGTAGGAGGCTTTGTGTTATGGCAAAAAGGAATTGAGCTATGGTGTCTCGAGCTCGTAGTCTCGGGCTGCAAAATCAGTGCCGGTAGTGATGCTAAAGTCGCTTGGAGACAAACTCCATGGCATCCTTCTCATGCCTCTCGTGGTCCTCCTAGACCATTACGCCGTTTCCTCCAGGTAATCTATTTTTCTTTTCTTTTTTGTCATTTTCCATATGGTTTTATTAATCGGTTATAACTTTATAATGAATCATGATTGCAATCATAATGTTTTGGTGAAAGTGAAACCACTGATATTTTCTGTCTAATTACAATTATTTTCGTTTTAATATGTGTCGTTAATTTTCAAAAAACAAAATTTATGTCGTCACATATATTTAATTGCATATTAAGAAAATTATAAACAAATGTATTGTACCTTTTATATATACAATATTTGTTTTTTCTACAAACCAAACAATTTGTTCTCTCCAAATGATAAATTGGTTGAGATAAAACCAACAAAGTCCTGAAATTTTATATCAAGAATGGAATTGGGGTTAATGTAGTAAAGAACCGGTACTTTTTACGAGAAAATTCTTTTGGTTTAGTTTTTCATTATGTTTCTGCGAATCTATAAAAAAAAATTAACGGAAATATAGGTCATTTTATACAAATAAATTATAGGTTTTTAGGGAAATGTTTGGAAATAGATTATTTGGAATTTTTCCATTATTAAAAAAAAAATGTTGATATTTTTCTTGTGGTTATACACTTGTACTACATTTCTAAATCCTACTTGATTCATGAAAAGACAAAGATCCTTTATGTCTCGTAAAGAATATGCATCCACTGATCATTATGGCATATGAATGATTTAGGTTTTCCACTTGGAGTTCAATGATACATTCTTCTTATTTTCCATTCTGATTTTTATGTTCAATTCCTTAGCTGTTAAAAGGTTTCTTTTCCTTGATTGTTGGCAAAAAGATCTTTCAATCAATCAAACTTCGTCTTGATTTTAATTAGTCACGTTCACTGTTTTTTTTCTTCTATGTCCACATGTATGGAAAAGAAAATTTGTCTAGCTAACCTACCTTTAACTTTGTCAAATCGTAGACTTTTTCTTGTTTGTCTAATATTGTTAGTTGATTAGTTTGGATTTCGACTTGAAAATTTGAGAACCAACAAATACTACCACAAGTTAAATATGCGAGTTTGGTACTTTTCTTGTATAAATATGCGAGAAAACCATACACCCATATTTCCATCTTATAATATTTTTGGCTCCTATATAGTTAAGATTAAAAAAAAACCATTGATTTTATTATATATTAAAAGTTAATTGATATCTTACTTACAATGTAAACTTATGACTTTTGAGATTTGATGTGGCAATAATAAAAAGTGTGGTTATCTTATTTTCTCATTTCAATGTGGAAAAAATGCCTACAAAAGTTACCAAGGTCGTTGGAACTTGAAACTTCGGAACCATCTATGGTCCACCACTAACAACAACAACCTAAAAAATAGTAGTAGTAGTATAATAGAAGATATCATTAATAGATTATCTCTCAAATATATATTTTTTGTTAACAAAGTAAACTTTTGTTCCCATTACCAAGTATGGCTAGCAAAACAATAGTATAACCAACCCTATTTACAACCTAATTTTATTGTTACCAAAACAAGAGTATTTGTTTTTTGGTTGGAAAAGTTGATATGATGATGAATTAAAATTACTTATCGTTGACTTGTTTCAAGTCTTTTTGTTTTTAACTTCTTTGAAGCAAGATGGTATCATAACAAAAGTTTCTAACATAAATCTCTGAAACAAAAAATCCAGGGTCTTGATCCAAAATCAACGGCTAATCTTTTTGCAAGATCTGTATGCATGGGAGAGAAGAAGATAAACGATGAAGACTGTTTCATACTCAAACTCGAAGCTGAGCCATCAACACTTAAGGCGAGAAGTAGCAGCAATGTAGAGATCATAAGACACACTGTGTGGGGATGTTTCAGCCAAAGAACAGGTCTTTTGATTCAGCTTGAAGACTCTCATCTTCTAAGAATCAAAGCTCAAGATGATAACAGTATCTTCTGGGAGACAACAATGGAGTCTTTGATCCAAGATTACAGGACCATTGATGGTATTCAGGTGGCACACGCTGGTAAAAGCTCGGTATCTTTGTTTAGGTTTGGTGAGAACTCGGATAATCACTCGAGGACTCGGATGGAAGAGACTTGGGAGATTGAGGAAATGGATTTTAACATAAAGGGTTTGTCTATGGATTGTTTCTTACCGCCTTCTGATCTCAAGAAAGACGATGACGATGAAGAAGAAGAAGTTGAATGTGGCTTAGCTGCGAATAATGAGAAGCTGCCTATGAAGATCCGAAGCGCTTCTTTGAGGATTAGTTCCTCTAAGATCCTAGCCATTGTCGAAGAAGAGGATGAGTCAGAAGTCACTGAAGAGCTGCAGGAGACGTAAAAACCTGCCCCGGGTTTCGGTTTTTGTACATAATTTAATCTATTGCAACGCCGAAACATAAAACAGAGGAGTTTTTCTTTTTTGGTTTCTTGGTTCCTCTGTAAAACCAATGAACTCTTGAGATGCAAATGCAATGTCAAGTGATCATATTTCTCATAATGCAATGAAATGAGAGAAGAGACTTCACAATACTGCCATTGCATTAAGCTTTAGAGTCTCTAGAGCTATATATACATTATCCGCAACCACGAAACAGATTTACATTTTCAAGACAGAATAAAACCGCGAATCGCATTACGTGCTCTTCTTCTTCGTCTTCCTCTCTAAACTTTCATTAAACTTAAAAGTGGAAAAAATGGCATTGGTACGAGAGGGAAGTACCTATGTAGAGGGAACATTGAAGTGGAATAGCCATGAGATCACAAAGGCAAAGACCATACAAGCTAAAAGGAAATTCAAGAACCGGTGACCTTGCCAAAAGCTTCTAGCTTCCGCTAATCCTCGCGGACCAGATGTTCTCAGAGCTTCATTCACTGTACCATTAGCTTCGTTCCGACTTTCCTCGGTCTCTGCCTCCACAATTCCAACAACATTACCTGCGATCGATCCGCACACTTCACAGATTCTGCAGCAACCAAACCATGAATATGAAATCACACACCACAATGAAAAAAATTGAAACTTTGTTTCTCATCTGAAAACAAATGGTCTCAAAACTGAAACTTATCCAACATTAACCTTTCTAAACTACCTTAAAGCTTAGATTTTTTCTCCCTAGTGGCAGCAACCAACCATCATTATCAAGAAAGCTGTCTAATTTTAGAAACATTTCAGACAAGTTTCTTCAAACATTCAGAGCAAATTTTCTTACTTGTTTCCTTTGATCTTGAACCAAGTCTCAGCACAATGCTTATGAGCAGCAGCGAGATCGTCTTTGCAAGAACAACCTAGCTCAATCGGAACACCAGATTCAAGATTCGATGCATCCAAACTCATGTGACAAATCCTACAATCTTTATCAGATTCCGACAAATGTACAACTTTCTCAGACATCCCAAGCTCCAGATCTACTTCCACCGAACACAGAGACGCATTCGATCTCCTCTCTTTATCTTTCACTATCTCCACCGTAGTAGAAGAAGAAGAAGCAGCAATCTCTTCACCGGAGCTCCGACGAGTCTTTCCACCGTTGTCGGTGATGAGCTCTTTTCTTCCTCTGTCTTCATCGTCGCCATTACAGCTACTTGAGCCATGATTCACTTGAACAGAGACAAGGGTATCGAGATGTGTCTTTTCAGATTCCATTTTTGTAGAGAACCCAGATCACGAATCCTCATGTATTTATGTAAATGTGAGGACTTTGAGAGTTGAGATCATCAATGCTTTTTTTCAGATGAAGTAAAGAAATTGATATGAGAAAGAGGAGAGAGAAACGTTATATAAAATTACATGTTTGCCACTGGGGGTTTTTGGAGTTTTGTGAGAAGAAGCAATTATAGTGATAGTGAATCTCGTCAGATTCTCAGACACATTTTAATTTTACCTAACCCTTCTCTCTTCTCCACCTGATGGATATAAATATAACACAAGTGAATCGGGACACGAAACAGACCCACCAATGTTCAAAATTGGCCATGCGTTAATCCGATGTTTGTGGAAAACTTTACGTCGTCTCTAATTGTGTTCTACCGAGACAGAAAAAACCGAACCGAGTGGACCTAAAAAATATTTGAACCAAGAATGCCAAACTACTAGAACGGTTTTTATTTTTCAAATTTTTGGGAATCTGAGCCGAATCGAGAACCGAACGAATACTTGAAAGATTCGAAATTCATATTGATTCTTTGTCGGTTTTCCTTCGAAATATCTGAAGCGAACCAAACAAATTTCGGTTTTCATATAGATTCTAGACTTGGAATCAAAAAACCAAAAACTAAAAGAACCAAACAAAAAACCGAATATTTTAGGCCTAGCTTACAGTAGTATCGTTGTTGAGTTACTATTCGAATTTTTTTTACATGTTATTAACAAATAATTTAAAACACATTAAACCAAATAGTACGTAATTTTTTTGGCTTATATTCCGATCGATTTGGCTAAAGCACACATCTAAACGCATAGGCAACCGAATAATATCGTCTTTTTGTCAACATATTGTTTTTGACTAATTTAGATTATTCAAAATTAATTAAAACTCATTATATTTTCTAAAATTTATTATTTTACTATCTATAAATTAAGATTTCTTTTAGAAAGACATCAATTACTAACAAATCTTCATGATAAAAAAGTCATCTAAAATAATAATTACATCTATTGTTTTTTTTTACTAATTTAGGTTATTTGAAATTATAAACAAAGATTATATTTTCTACAAATAACATAAATTATATTTTCTAAAATTTATTATCTTAGTGGATATAAATTATGAGTTTCTGAAAAGAAAATATCATTACTAACAAATCGTCATGAAAATCTCATCTAAAAGAAACTTCAAACCTATTGTACGTTCAATGTTTACTATCTCCATAGTGGTACTATGTTTGATGTGTTCAGAAGCCTTGCAACAAGATGGACTTACACTTCATGTGAAGGCCACGATTCAAAATAATAATGATTATTATCTTGGAGTCCATTGTAAATCTGGAGATAAAGATATCGGCTACAAAATTCTTAAAAAAGGTGAAATATATGACTGGGAATTTGGTGTTTCACAATTTTCAAGAACTACACTCTTTTTTTGTGGATTTGGTGAGAGACAAATAAAAAAAGGTGTATTCGACATTTACATAGCGCTGAGAGATTACGATAGATGTAAACATAATTGTACTTGGAGTGCAGAGAATGATGGTATTTATGGATATAGCGAATCTCCACAAGCTACTTTGTATTTTAAATGGTTAAATTAGTATGAAATTAAGTTATTTAAAAAAGGAAACAAGTGATGTAATTGATTGAAATATTAATAAAATAATATCTTCTAAACACCTATATATTTTAAATGCCAAAATTTTACTTATCCATTTGTTTATGCGTTAAAAACCAGATTTTGCCATTTTTTAAGCACTAAAAAATTGTTTTGTAATTTAGTTCTATTATGATTAAAATTTAACCATCGGACCATAGTAAACTAATTTTTAAATAATTTAGGTTTATGTGAACATTAATAAAATAACAATAAATAAATATCCACCAAATTTTGTTCCTAGAGTCGGTGAAAAAAGAAAACGATTGAAAATCAGAGTTTTTTTTCGTGATCTTACATCTATATTTTATTTAAACAGAAAAAAACATATCATTTAGGATGATTTTGTAGTAATAGAAATTTTTTTTTAAAATACCACTTTTCAAAAATACCATATTTTCAAAATATTTTAAGGAGTTTTAGAGGTAAAAACATTTTTTAGGGTTTATAATTTTATGATTTAGGTTTTAAAAATCTATAATTAGTGGCATTTGTGCAAATAAACACATTTAAGTGGCATTCTTATAAATGTACATACCAAAAATGACATTTTTGCAATTGTCCCTTTGTAATATCCCATTTAAAAAAAAATTGTGGTATATATGAAAAAAAATTAAAAATTGATTTGTATGTATCACCAAATTATATATTATGTATTTTATTCTAAGACATTCAACAGTAAACGTGTTTAAATTAGAGTATTTGTATAATATGTAACATATTGTAAAGTAGATATTTAGTATTATGCGAATGATGGCAAAACATATAAAAAAATTGTGATGACAAAACATCCAAAAATAACGCATTAACCGTGAGACGAAGATGAAATATATATAGGTCAAAAACGTGTGTGAGGATTATAGACGATGGTGGTTGGACATTACACTTTACCTATTTTCTTGCTATTAGTTAAAAGTATATTGCCTCAACCTGTGATTTTTTTATGGAAAATTAGGCTATCTATTAGTCACTTAACACATAATTCATTATTAATATTAGCTACATAAAATTTTATTTTTAACCTTATCAATTTACTAAATTTTTTGTTTTTACTTTAATACTAAAAACAAAAATAAATTATTAAACATAAAAAATAAAATCTTCATAATCTTCTTTTCCTTCCTTCTTTCTTCCTCCCAGCCTCTCTATTTATTTATGGTTGAGAAAAAATAGTAGAATAAATAGTAGAATTTATGATTAGATATTTAGTGACCTAGGGTATGGAATTGAACGGTCGTTATGCATTGCCACACGAGCATATACACACATCATCTCCCTCCTGCAATCAAATTACTATTTCAGATGCGTTACGATGACTGTTTTGGGATATGACACTCTTCAACATTTCTCTTCATGTAGAGATATCGCTAATGTTTATTTTTCCGACAACCCTGACAACGAGTTTTTGCTTCTTCATTCCCCACCCACCTAGCTTAAGAGTTATAATAACTAAAAACATCTTTTTTATTTATTTATTTTGTTTTGTATACAGATCTGCTTTCATTGGTATCTACGGAGATGATGCGGAAGAAAAGGCATTGCAACTTAATGGAAGTGACATGGAAAGATGCAACCTTGTTGTTCAGATTATGTCGCCTCGGCCATGACCCCACCCCCCAAAAAAAATTTACTCCTGGAATTGCTGCTTGATTGGCCAAACTCAACGAGAGCTTACGCCGAAACATGTACATTGGAGATTTTTGAATCAGTTAGTGTTTGCAATAAAGCATAATTCAAGTTAAAAGAAAAAAAGAAGAAAAACAATCTAAAACATTCTATATTTGCGTATGTAATATAATTGTTTGTCTACTTTTACATGTATGTTCCATTTTGAAAATGTGTGTTGGTTACTCTTGTTTTCATTTGATACCAAAACGCTCGGGTTACTATTTTGGGCCTACAATGCTAATTAGGTCCACTTTGCTAGTTGGCTGATATAGAAACATTGTTCTAGTCCCTTGTCAGGTACTGCGTGACTGTGAAACGGTGCTTGAAGTCTTCGCTCTGTTCGCTTTGATATCTCTGGAGTACACCGTCTCAGGGGAGATCTAGGTATTATGCGCTTCAGAATTATAAGCTATGATCTTTATAGGTTGGATGATTATCTTGCACCATCCGATGATGCAAACAAATTTGAGGAGGCTCTGATTACTGCACTGTTTTGGCCCGGTTACAGGATGGGTGACCTTGTATCCTAGTTATCGATATCGCAAAGGACGGGTATGTTGAAAATCTAAAGTCTCTATCTCTTGTCTTTGAATTTAATGTATGTGGTTTATGTAATTGTGTTAAAATCTAACATTATATGATTCTGTCTTTGTATGTAGATTCTCTATCGTCCTTCACCATGTTTGGTACATGATTACCGTTTCGTGGCGTCCCATATAATGTTACTCGCATGAATTGGCGTTGACGCATCAGACCAGCGTTTTTTGGAATTTCAGGATTTATATAAGGAGACAATATATGATAATGGTTATTCGAGGGTTGCCTTAAGTCGTGAATTGGTGTCAATGTTTGTAGTGTTTCATCTTTGATCATATTATAGTTATGATTATAAATAAAATTATTTTTGAGTGAAGAAAATTTGGTTGAACAGAGAACTCCTTTCATATTTTTTTCTCTCAATTATTTGGTCTTAACTCGTTACCCTTAATTAAAATCTTTAATCGTGAACTAAGATGGTTTTTCTCCGTTCAACTCCTCGCCATCATCTTTTCTTTTCGTCTAAGCCCGTCGATAAAAATTGACATAGTTAACTATGTTGAAAATGTATATTTCTCATTATAGCTTACTATCTATGTTAACTTTTTACTACAGTTTATGTTTATTTTTTTCATTATAATAGGTAATTATGTTTTGAAATAGTTAACTATGTTTGTTTAACTAACTAACTATTACAACAACATTTTCATGTAGTCAACTATGTATCAGTAGAGTAAATTACTATGCTCTGAAAATAATTAACTATACTTTGAAATTGGTAACTATTTTTTTAAAAATAGTTAACTATCTAAAAGACAACACAAATAATGTGATGAGTTAACTATGTTATGAGATGTTTCTAAAATAGTTAACTATGCTATCAAATATTTAACTTTTACAGCATATTTATTTTATTTTGTCATCTTCTTATCCAAATTTTTTTTTTAGACAAAACACATATTTAGTTTTTGTGGAGATACAATTTCATGAGCAATTTTTTGAATGATGAAATCAAGATCAAGAAAATATTTTAAGAAATTTTTTATATATAGATTTACCTTAATTATAAATGTAAGGGTAATTTCATCATAATTTTAATTCTCTCTCCTACTTACCTAAATATATTTTAGGGTGTGTTACTTACCTAATTATAGTTTCCAAAAGTAATATTAAGTTAATTAACCCTTTTTATTTTGAAAGTAAATAGCTAAAACTAACTAAACTAACCATAATTAAAAGATAATTTTTGATAAATGCAATTTTTGAGAAGCTAATTTTAAAAATGTTTTTATTTTAAAATATTTTTAAAAATATCACTAGTAATATATTATTTATTCAAAATATCATTTATGTTTAGGTTAACTATATTATGTTAGAGTTTAGTTTTTTGAGTATAGTGTTAGAGTCAAAAACTTTTTTAAATTTACATTTTTTATGGTTTAAAGCTTAACAAATCTTTAATTTATGGTATTTTTGAAAATGGATAACTCGACGTTGCATTTTTGCAAAATTGTATTTCAAAAATGACTTTTCCAAAATTCTCCTTAATTAAAATCTTATCTATTCCTTTATTTATTGTTTTAGAAGTTATAGAGAACACATATTAAACAAACATTTTCTTTGTTTTGTTTACGTATATCGAAATAATCAAAGAGTACTAACTCTCTTAAATGTGTAAATAAAATCGTCATGACAAATATCTCTACTTATACCCTAAAAATACCAAATTTACATAATAGACAATTACCATTAAAGATATTGATTGTTCTTTTACAAAATTTAATAAATTAAAACGGTTTAGAAAATCAGTTTAGTAGTACGTAACCTACAAAAGTGATACCATAAAACAAAGTCTAACACTACAGAAACTATATAGATCGTTCTATAGTATTTGTAAAACGTTTTTAACTGGATTTTTCTGCTTTTAAATATACGGAAACCATAAATTCTAACTTGTTTTAACTTAGAAATGAAAATGAACGGTGGATACTATTGGTTCCTACTTGTTTATTTTCATATTAAATTGGAACACTAGGGGTTTTCGTTTTAGAATGTTGTGGATAGTTGAAACAAGCATGAACTTCCACCTTATATAAATGTCTTAGCCAACTACTAAATATTTATAATAGATTATGCAGCGTTTCAGCATATTAAAAATTCTACTAAATATTTTTAATCTGTTTTATCTCGCTGTATCCCTAGATCCGAAAACTTAATTACCGATGGTTTAGCCAAAAAAGGCCTCATTGTAATGGGCTAATTTGCTTTTGAAATGAAAATGGGCTTGACAAAAAAAAAAGATTACGTAGCGTTTCGGGTTGTTTACATGGTGACGTTAAAATGGTGATGAATTGGTATTTTACAATAATAAAATATGCGATAAGTACTATTATAGTTTTTTTTTTTATTCAGCCAAATCTACAATAAGTGCTTAAGCGTGTAGCTTGTCTATCAATAAGTACACAGGATACGTTTTCTAGAATTTTGTATTGATAAATTTATATGACTTCGTCATAATTCTACCAAAATGTTGCTAAATTTATCTGCTGAAATATGTCAAGAGTGTGCCAATTGTATGCTTAATTTAGCTATATCTAACACATATCATATGTCTTCCAGAATATAGCGCAAGTCTTGATATAAGCATGATTAGATAATGATATCTATATATAATAGCAATCCTAACAAAAAAAAAAAAAGTGGGTTATGTTTTTTCGTAAAAACCCGTTTGGTGGTTTTTTTTAATAATTGAATCTTTTCGATATAACCATTTTGTCAAGAGTTGCGTCTTTTTCAAATAATCGTCTTATTGTTATTTTTTTTTCAAGAGTTGCGTTTTTCGGTATAACCATTTTGTCAATAATTGTGTATTTTCAAAATAACCGTTTTATGGTTATTTTTAAGGGTTACGTCTCTTCGAAAAAAAATTTGTTTCGCCTATATATATATATGCTTAAACTCTTTCTCTCGTTGAACATTTTGTTAGTCATGGCTATTGAAACTATAGTTCACTTAAATCATAACAAAGATAAAAAAAATCATTATATTATACTCCATCCGTTTCTAAATATTTGATATTCTGAAAAACAAAATTTGCTTTTAAAAGATTGATGTTGTACATTTTATATGCAGCTTTTATTAAATAATGAAAATGAATTGTGAATTTTAAGACATATTAATTGATTTTATTGAATTACTACTGGCTAAAAGTTATTGAAAATTGTTTACCACAAAAAATAAGATATTTATAGTTAAAATTTAATATGCTTTCTTAATATATATGAAAATATAGAAAATCAATTATTTAGATACAAAAGGAGTATTAATTAAAATTATTCACAACTATTTATCTTTCTACTATTATAGAAGTTCTAAAAATTCTTGATTTGTGTAAGGAATTTTGGATTTATTAGACAATACAAATTTTATAGAAAATTTATAATAGCAATCCTTAAATTGAATATTTATGAGTTGTGTTTTTTTGTAAGATACTATTTTGTGGTAATCTCTCGTTTTTCGATATAACTGTTTTGTCAAGAATTGCGTCTTTTCTAAATAATTGTTTTATGGTTATTTTTGTCAAGAGTTGTATCTTTTCAGTGTAGCCGTTTTGTCAAAGGTTGCGTTTTTCAAAATAATCGGTTTATGGTTATTTTAAAGATTGCGTCTCTTCGGAAAAAAAATTGTTTCGCCTATAAATCTTTAAAAAATATAAGACAAAACTAGAATTTATTTTCATATGATTCGTCAATGAGAAACGCACAACGGACAAAGAGGGAGCAAGTTATTGAGTCTTGATCTTTTTTGTGGATGAAAATGTAAGAATCTCAATCACTTTTACATAATCGTTGATTTATTTTGTTATAAACAAAGCTTAAGATAAACTTATTTTATTTGTCATATAAAAAGAAGGTATTTTTTTTTGAAACTTTCAAAAGAAGGTTTGAACTAAATTATTAGTGGTTTCTGATTGTGGGAATACCGCCAACAAATTTTTTTGTCTCCCATCATGCATTTGATAAACCTCATAGGCAAATTCACCATTGATGGTGATGTTAGGGAGATTTGACATGTCAAATATGAAAAGAGGTAGGAAGTCATAGTTGCCGCTTCAAGTTTTCAATTAGAAATTATGAGATTTGGTGCAAACAAAGGAGACTTGGGCTTGGTTCTACGATCGCTGGTGTTAAAATGCAAAAGTGTCAAGCTGCATATTTCTAATGTACCATGTGGTGTGTTGCTATCAATGGATGTAGCAAGTTTTTAAAGAGTTTCTACCGCCTATTCCAAATCTAAATGAGTTGCTATCATCGGTGCTACTTAACGTTTAACTAGTTTTCATAAGAAAAAAATAATTACACTGTAAATCATGTCAATGGCCCAAAGAAATTTTTTAAAAAGTTGATATTATCTATGAGTTAAAGAAATATTTTATAGTTACCAATATATCATAAGTTGCATCTTTTCGAAAAAATCGTTTTAAGATATGTGTTTTATAACTCTACATATTTGTTTCATTGAACATTTTTTAATTTATAACTACTAATTTAAAATTTCGCTCAAGACTTGATGTTGATAAAACATCAAAAATTGTTTTTGAATCTAATAATTTTTTTATTTCTTTATTTAAATAAATATTTTAGAAAATATTTTGAAGGATTGCGTCTCATTCTAATAACCCTTTATACATTTTCATTTATAACCAATTTTATATATTCTAAAAATGCTTTGAAAATAATGTTTTTCATTTTTTATCTTTTTAATTTTAATTATAATAATTATATAAAATACGTTAGATGGTCATTCATTATAACGTTACATTTTGTTTCTATATATTTTTACTTATATTATTTTAACATTTTAAAAAATTAATATATGGTATTCCCACCCCCCCCCCGGCGATTTCGCAGGGTATGAGTCTTAGTTTCTTATAATAACAAAGCGGATTTTCTTATCATTTTTTAATTTGCTAGATTGATATTTGCAATGAAATGTTTTAACGTTTTTATTTACTACAAAATATACTGTTAAAAGGTGATAGTAAACATATAATTAGTAAATCTAAGCAGAATAAAATTGGAAATCATAGTTTATTGAGAGAAAGTTATCTTAGGAGATTATTTTGGCTATTTCTATGATATTTTTGATTATTTGAACTACTTATTTTTTCTCATAATTACTCAAATATCTCTAGTGGATTTTTACTAATTTAGTTTATTTAAAATAAATTAACATAAATTATCTTTTTCAAAAAAAAAAATATTATTTTACCATATATAAGTTAAGAAACTTTTGAGAAGACAATATTATCACTAACAACAAACATTTAAGATAAATTTTTATGATAAACACATATAAAAAAAATCTCACATCTATTGGCTTTTGACTAATTTAAGTCATTTGAAATAAATTAAAATCAAGTATATTTTATATTTTCTTACTATATAAATTATAGATTTTTTTAGTAGAAAAATTTATCATCACAAATATATCGCCATGGTAAACTCATCTAACAAAATGTTTAAATTTATTGTATGTTCAATGTTGATTGTCTCCATAGTGGTGATATCGTTAACATGTGCGGAAACTTCGCAACAAGATAGAAAACTGATTGAAATACTACATAAAATGAAAGTCACGATTCTTAATGATAATGACTATTCTATTGGAGTCCATTGTAAATCCGCAGATAAAGATATTGGTTTCCAAACTCTTAAAAAAGGTGAATTATATGCTTGGAATTTTACTATAAATTTTTGGAATACTACATTATTTTTTTGTGGATTTAGCGACATACAAGGAAAATCAGGAGTGTTTGAAATTTATGAAGCGCTTAGAGATTATAATAGATGTAAAAAAATTTGTAATTGGAAAGCAGAGAAAAATGGTGTATATGGATATAGTGACACTCCTCAGATAGCTTCCTTGTTTTATAAATGGTTAAAATGATCTAAAGTTGAATTATTTACAGGGAAAAGATGTAATCGAATTGATTTCATATATATATATATTAAAAGTATGTCCTAAATAATTATTTATTTTGCTTTAAATCATTTCCTCGTTTATGATTTAAAATCAGAGTTTTCAGTTAACTAAACTCTAAAAAATTGTTTTACAATATTAGCTTAAATATAGAATGTTATTTTGAAAATTGGTCCTATAAATTCTGGCTTTAAAAGAATAGGTGATGTTTTGCTTGCACATAACAAAGATTGTGAATGTGAAGGAAGTTGTCATATTTTGATGACTTTAAGAAAACGATCATCGCATGAACAGGAAAGATCATAGGTTGTGAGAATTTTTATGAGCATAGTTAGAACTATAAAATTATACAGCTTTACCAAAGAGTTTTTTTTGGCCCAAAGAGAACGGGAGTTCCACAAAGATGTATGGACAAAAGCCTCAAACTTAGCGGTTATATAAAGAAAAATTGTAAAGTTTTAGAATCTTTTGATCAATCATCCTTAGATCCGTTGTGGTTAAAACATTGAACATAGTAAAATGTTCAACTTTAAATTTTTCACTAAGTTAAGAATATGTAAAACAACAATAAGTGTGTATTCACTAAAATGGTTTTTTCTTTCTTTCTAGCAAGTGAATAGAGAAACTGATATGAATAAAAGAGTTTTTCTAAATGATCTTACATTTTATTCTACATTTAAGTGGGGATAGTAGAACCAAATTTTCATATCCCTTTACAGTTTCTCTTTCGAAATTGGTTTGAGTTACTTCATTAATTGGTTTGAATATTATTTCTCCACCATCGTGTGATTGGTTTGGTGTTCTCTTGGTGTTCCAAAATATTTCTTTTATGTTTCAAGGAAAAAGAAAAAAGAGATGGTGTTCATCTATGAAATTTATAGTAAGAAAAAGCGTGAATTTAAGTTAAAGAAATTTATGGTATACTTCTTATCTACGAACAAGATTACGAACATCTTTATATATACAAATTATCTAAAATAGTTTACGGTATTTTTTATTTTATTTTTGCCAACAAATAGTTTAAGGTATATACAAAATACGTAGTATAGAATTTTCTTATGTTTAAATTTATCATAAGTTAAATTATTCTAAATAAATTAGGTATGTGGAAGCTCTTTAACCACGTAGACCACGATGTAAATCGTATGTATTGTTGGTGTTGAATTTGATCGATTGCTTTTCATTTGTAATATAATTGAATCAAACATTTGTAGTGATAAAAATAAAAGAAAAACATATCTATTAGTATCAAAAGTTGTTGATTGTTGAATTTAGTCGATTGTTGAATTTAGTCGATTGCTCTTCATTTATAATATAATTAAATCAAGCATTTATAATATAATTAAATATAATAACAATAAAAGAAAAACATATCTATTATTATCAAAGGTCTTGAGAGACACTTTCAAACAATCTCACATTTGTGATTTAAATAGTAAAATAAAATAAAGGTGGTGGATCGAAACAACTATAATTCGCAAAAAAAATACAAACCAAACCAAACAACGTATTTTTACAACACTTTTTTTTTTTTTACGAAACAATTATAGGTTTTACATTTCATTAGAAAACCTATCATGATCGAAGAAACTTATATCTATAAGACTATAACGAAGATTTTCAGCATAAGCATTCTAGCTAGTTTGATATTCTTTTTCAGATTAAGCTCTTCATACTCTTTTATTTCTTTCCCTCTTCTGCTTCGTAATTACAAGTGTAAATAATAATAGTTTAAATATAATTTTGCAGACGACCACCAATTTTGTTGTTTAATTACCAGAATTTTTTTTTTTTTGCCGACAAAAAAAAAAAAAAAAAATTACCAGAATCTAGAAGATGCTGCTCTTCGCGTGTTATTGGATGATATTATATTTGTATTGATACGTAACCAAACAAAATAATTTTATTAAGTCGCATTTAGAACTTGGAAGACGTTTTAGCAACTATTTGTCCATGTTCAAACATATAATTTTAAATGTAATCTACGCTCATGAAAAGGAATCATCTATTACATGACCATGAAGTCGTATAGGTCTAACTTTGCACTATGCACTATGCTACCAAATATATAAATCTTTTAATCGATTGCGTAACTAATTAAATGGATGTTTGACCGATTATTAATTAACTACTAATCTAACCGATTAACCAAACTACACATATGCCTAAAATTAGGACAATTTAGAGTCTCTACTCTACTAATATTTGTAGTTGATTCACACACACACAAAATTCACAACAATAAAAGTTAATCGTTTCTCTAAACATAATGCCAAATTTGGATTCGATAAAGCTAGTTTGAGATTGTTTGTTAAGTAAAGATTAAAATCGAATTAACTAAAGCTCCTTTCCTTCATTGTTACACATCTCCACACTTTGATTTTTCAAGTAACCAACTAAAACCAAAAAAAAGTCAAGAAAATTAAACTAAAATTTAATGCATTTAATGGCTGGAATTAAACATTACAATATACATAACGCACCAAAATCATGAAACTGAAAGGGGAAAAAAAAATTATAACTTGAAAACAGGGAAGAGAGAGAGAAGAGAGAGGTGTTGTTGCAGCTTTAGCCCAAGATCTCTCCTTTTTCGAGCTTCTCATCATCTTCTTCAAAATTCCAACTTTTTATTTTCTGGGTTCTTCGTTTCCAGCATTTTCGCGTGTTGGGTTATTCTCATCGTGACCTAAGAATCCACCTTTAGCGATCGATGGAATAACATCATCATTATCATCATCACGCGTCGAAATCTGTCCGAGAGATCGATCTCCCTTGTCCAAATCGATTCACATAAAAAATCTGTGAAATTTCGATAGGGTTTTAGCTTATAATCCCCAGATCGACCCAGGAAGAAGAAGAAGATGAAGATGGCGACGAATGGCCGGTTTTTCACAATCGGACTAGTCACGTCTTGGTATTCATCAAACATAGGAGTTTTGTTGCTGAACAAGTACTTGCTTAGCAATTACGGATTCAAATATCCGATCTTCCTCACCATGTGTCACATGACGGCTTGTTCGCTTCTTAGCTACGTAGCCATTGCTTGGTTAAAGATGGTTCCGATGCAGACGATCCGATCTCGAGTCCAGTTCTTTAAGATCTCAGCTTTAAGCCTTGTCTTTTGTGTGTCGGTGGTCTTTGGGAACATTTCTCTTCGGTTTCTTCCTGTTTCGTTTAACCAGGCGATTGGTGCTACGACGCCGTTTTTCACAGCTGTGTTTGCTTATCTGATGACTCTTAAGAGAGAGGCTTGGTTGACTTACTTCACTCTTGTCCCTGTTGTTACTGGTGTTGTTATTGCTAGTGGGGTAATTTCACTTTCCCTGACTCTGAAAATTGAATCCTTGAGTATGCATTTTGATGCTGGTTATGATTCAATTCGAAGGTTATTGATGAAATTGAGATGATTGTGCATTGTTACTGGAGAATTGCTTTGTGAAATAGAAGTCTAGTAGCAATTCATAGGTATAGTTCTGGAGCAAGCAACTAGATATTATGAGATGAATATGGTTGATTGATTTCATCTTTGGAACAAGCTCAGACATTTTGGAATTACACAAAGTATTGGCGTGTGCTCGGATTCGCTGAATGTTGTGTTTCTCTCATCTTTACTTCACCATATTAACTTTATGTCGCTTAAAAAAGCTCGATTAGCGGAGAGCTTTGTTTCGCTGTGTGCTGTTTATGCTTCCTCTGGGATCTTCTTTATTTCACTGAGAGCTTTGTTTCTGTTTATATGTGTGTGATATTTCTTTATTTTTGTGTGTCTTCAGAGTGAGCCAAGCTTTCACCTGTTTGGATTCCTTATGTGCATTGCAGCTACAGCTGCGAGAGCACTTAAGTCAGTGCTTCAAGGAATTTTGCTTTCGTCGGAAGGGTAAGAAATGGCTGCATTGTCATGGCGGCCTTGTTAAAGTTCTGTGTTGCAAAAGTTTGAATATGTTAAAAGAGTGTTGCTGAAAAGATTATATATTGTATTGAAGGGAAAAGCTGAACTCCATGAATCTCCTCCTTTACATGGCTCCGATAGCTGTTGTGTTCCTTCTGCCTGCTACTCTTATCATGGAGAAAAATGTTGTCGGCATTACAATTGCACTTGCAAGAGATGATTTCAGAATCATTTGGTATCTTCTATTCAATTCAGCGCTCGCCTATTTCGTGAACTTGACAAATTTCTTAGTCACGAAACACACTAGCGCCCTGACTCTGCAGGTAATATACAATTCATATTCTGTTTAGCATTCTTGTTTATGGTGAACAAAATGATATGGATTTTAGTTGGAACAAATTCAGTCCAAGTAAAGCGTAGAATTAGTGAGAAACGATTATCTGCTTGGTCCCGTTAGTGAATACCTGTCTTGTTTCTTGGAGGTTGAGTTGAATTTGGTTTGTTATATGTATGACATTGCTCGATGTTTCCCTGTGTTTCATAGTGATTTTGAAGATGTGGTTCACTTCGACTCATAAAACTCCGTTTTGGATCGCTCTTTGACAGGTGTTAGGAAACGCGAAAGGAGCAGTAGCGGTGGTGGTTTCTATTCTAATATTCAAGAATCCGGTATCAGTAACCGGAATGCTCGGTTACTCCCTCACTGTATGTGGAGTTATCCTCTACAGTGAAGCCAAGAAACGAAGCAAATGAGAACATCAAACACACACCGAGTTTCTTCGTCTTCTTCTTCATCGTTCCTCCCTATATATATGTTTTATATTTTCTCCACAAGGCAAGTATTACCAAAATCTTACACATCTCTGACTCTTGTCTTAATGAAAAGCTGGGCCAAAAGCATGGATTTTTTTTAGTAGAAACACGAGAAGCAAAGCAACTCAAAGATGATTACCAAAGGCAAGAACCTATTAATAAGTAACTTTTATTTTGTTCTTTCTTTCTCGGATTCTCTTTTGTCGTAGGTTGTTTGTTCAATTCTTTTACATTTTTAGTTTCTTGATGTAATCATTTACAACAAACACCGATTAAAATTAATCGAAAGAGAGAAAGTTTCCCTTTTTTGGTATCTTAAACCCAATTTTTTGGTGTTTATTCTTTGAGAATCCAATATTATGCTATGTCAAGATCACAGGTTCCTGGGTTGTGTAGTAACTGTTTGTGACAGAGATCAGAGAATCAGAATTGGAAGTGATAAACAGTTTGCAGAAGAAAGAGAGCTAAAAGAGAGAAAGAAGACAAAGAGAGTTATTTTCTTTACTTATGAGAAAACACAGTCTTGTCTTTGTCTCTTTGTTGTCTTGTCATATCACTAGCTTCATTTCTTTTTCTGGAAACAGCAGCCATTATCATATCAAGCCGTATAATCCAGTCTCATTGCAGCATCATATCTCATTTTCATGATAAACCCAAATGTTTATTAAAAAATCAGGATTATTGACCAAAAAATGTGTGTAAACCTTAACTCTATGTAGGGTTTTTAAAACCTTTTTTGCTAAAAACATGGGAACATGTTGGGAACATTGAGTAAAAAGTTTTGGGACTTTTAAAACTTTCTTTTTGAGTGGTTTCTTCTTCATCATTTCTTCCCATAATCCCCCAAACCGAAACAAAGAGAATTGAACACATGAGTGTGATGGAGATGACTCCACGTAGTCTTGGCACCAAAACTTGTAATGTGACAATAACTCTAGAGAAGAGAGGGAAAGGCCAAAAGGGAAATGGGGTCGGAGAGAGATGAATGGAGAAGAAGGAGAAAGGGAAGAGATGTTGGAGTAAATTGGTTATATAATATACTTACAAGTCAGACAAAAGAAAAGCTGAAAAGAAAAAAAGAAAAGTTGTGGGAGCTTCAAGATTGTGACAGTTGAGAGTCTATAAACTGTTTGCAAGTACTCGAGTGGCTTTTCATTAAGAAACATGAAGAGAAAAAGGAGGATGATGATGAGGACGATGTACACACACTTTTCTACGCTTTTATTATACTAAGGAAGGACACTCAGTTTATTAACCAATCAGTTTATTAACCAAAGGATTCAGTAGTGACTTTACAATATATTTTTTTCATACGTCGAAACAAGAACAAATAGCATGGAATTTTGAACAAAGTATAAACCTTACTTACTCGCGTGATTAGATATCATAACTTTTAGGTATCAAAGACTCATACGGTCCGAATAGTAGCAAAAGTGTAGGATGGTATACAAGTGAAGAACCCACAAGAGTTACCACGATTGGGAAGTTGTACAAGTGAGGTGCATGGTTCATCAAGAAGATTCTTGTGTCCAAGCTTTTGTTTTAAAGGTAGAGAAGCTAATGTATGAGCTGATCAAATTGCTAAATATGTTTCTACCGTTAATGTTTATGAGGCTAAGTTGGAATGTAGTATCCCCAATTATTTGAAAGGGATTATCAAGTATGTGAACTATAAGTATTAATATAAATGAAGTTTGTTGAAGTTAAAAAAAAAATAAAAAAAAATCGGTAAGCACTATATTTGGTGGACTTGGGGAAAACTCAGTATCAATGCGTCGTACTCATTTTCAAAATTAGTCTTACGTTTCGATCAAACTCATATTCCAATATTCATAAAAACAAAAACAAAAATCTTCTAGAAAGAAAAATTAACATTTCGATTATAATTCGTCTACTATGTAAATTTCGGATTTAATATTTTCTCACTTGGTCAAATACTATTATAAAAAATGCGACTGTGATTATGCTATCTTGACATATCTAGTGACTCTGCGACTCTAACTCTATTAATTTCAAAGATTCCATTGTGGGCCTCATTTTCTTGAGCACTGATTTGTCAGCAATTTTGGATTTCATAATCTATTTCGATTTTTTTTTTTATCCCAATGGTTTTGGTATTACCCATATATTCTCATAAAACTCCATACAATATCAATTTTCTTTCGTGGTAACAAGATATATTTAAAATAATATCAGTATTTTCATTATACATTTGAAATATTTTGTATTAAATTTAATACCACCGAACTTTTAATACAATAATTTTGAGGAGAATAGTAACGTTAATCAGATAAAATCAAGGCAAAAGCTAGTAGACAAATTAAATTCGTTTTTATTCTATGAAAAAATGTCATTTTCTATGATTAGTAATAAGATGGACTATACATGAGATAACACAGGCAAAGGCCACATGGAATGTTCTCCTTTATGTGTCATTGCTGGTGAGATTTTTAATTATTTTTTCTCTCTATTAACAATTTTCTTCGACATGTAATTAACAAACATACAAACTTATTCAACCATCTCATTACGACAAAAAAAAAATCAACCATTTCATTTTCTTTGATAGTAAATCCAAACAAAACACTATAAAATGTAAAAGACAACAACAGAATTATTTACATGTAACTCGTGATGGTGCAAAAGTACTGTTTAGGATAATATTTAAGTACCGAGTCTCATGTGACATATGCGTTTGCCTCAATATGGTGATTTTTCCCTCTTTTATTGAGTTCATGCAAATTTTTCATTAAAGTTTGAATTGGAGTTTTTCTTACGAGTTTAAATTTTATAACCACACTTCTTTATTAATTTTTATATGATTTTTTTTTCAAAAAAATCTTATTATTAACTAACTGTAGAAAATCCACATCAATCATATTAAATTGAGAAAATGCAGTAGATAACTCAAATATGAGTCTAAATTGACCACACTGCAAAATATCTCCAAATTAATATTTGTTTCTTTCAAAAATAGCGTGATTATTTTCTTTCTTTCAAAAGCTATGTTTTTTATAATGATCACGCTATTTTTAAAAATAAAAAACAACATATTAAAAAAACGACATGTTATTTGTTAAAATCACATGCGAAAACATAGCTTTTAATTATGGTTTTGTTATCCATGTTTTTGCCAATTTTGAACCAGCTTTAATTTAATAACTAATCATTGTCAATAAAATCAAACTATGACTTCATAAGACACATAGTTTAAGTAGATAATTGATCTTTGTCAATCAACCCTATAATAATGGTCAAGTATCTATGTTTACCCAATTTAAGTAGATAAATTGATCTTTGTCAATAAAACAAAACTATTACTAGCACGCAATAATTTGGTTACTTATTATGATTTTGATTTATCATTCATCTAAACTACACCGATTACTCTATAAATGTATAAACCAAACTTGTTCTACTTTATTTTTGCATATACTACTTTTGCTTTGGTGCTACTACATTTTTTTCTTTCTTTTCAATATCTAGTTATGGGCAACACCACTGGTTGTTACGAACAAGAAACAAGATCAGCTGTGGAAAAAACCAAAAAATAATTAATAATTTGGGAATGTTGGAACTTGGAAATGATGAGTTGTAAAGTCATGGCAAGAAAAAACCATTAATTCAAATATTAAAGTAGTCAATGAAATATATCATCTTATTAATTGTATACCAAATTAGTTCTGTCAATAAAAAAATGACTTTGTGAGTAAATGATCTGTCGCATACTTCAATTTGGGAACAAGTTCTCTACTTGCACGTTATGACTTCTTTGCTTTCATAATATCAAAAATACGTTACTCCACAAATAGAAAAAAAGGATATAAGAAATTTAAATTCGCTTCTTCCCAAAATCACGAGCTAAATTTTGAATTGGACATTTCTTGGTTTTTACATAAAGATACGACTAGTGTTAATTACTTGGAAAGTTTTCGAAAGTATATGTTACACGCGATTAAATTACTTAATAAACAATTACATGTATATACAATCATAGAGGTATGTGTGGATGGATCATGAGTTGTGTCAGAGCATTGTCTTATATCAAAATTTGAGTTGGAACCTTCTTTTGAGGACCCAAAAATAAAATAATAAAAACCTGATGAATATTTGATACTATAAAGTTCATATAGTTGAATCCACTTTACCATTATATATATATATATTTTAAAATTGCATAAAGCTCTATTAGAAAATACTATTTTGCAAGTACATAATGTTTAATTGTTATGAGTTTCAAGGTATAAAAAGACAATAAGATTCATTTCATTTTTTAATAAACTTATGTTATCAGATCCCCAATACTCGCCCTTTATTACACCAAGACATTAATTTAATTTTCCACAAAATTAAAATAACAAAAAGAAAAAAATGTGTTTCCTCGCACCCGTGCATCTATAATATTAAATTTAACTCCAAAAAAATTTCACGATTAAAGAAAAAAAAAACCATCACTAAATTTTCCTCTACCTGCCATTGTTGCATAAAATTAAATTTCAGGGACCAAGTGTTATAGACCAAACTAAACCGGCCAAAAATGTTATAAAACACAAACTAAAAGGACTCAAATTTTAAACAATTGTTGAAGCGGAGGAGGAGCTACGGTGGGACCAAGCTAACCACCTCGAAATCACCGCCGTGGCTTGTCGTTGTCTCGGCTCTCCTCCCCATCTCCTCCGTCTCTCAATACTCGTTAACTCCGACACGCTTCTTCCATTAATTACATCTCTGCCATTACTCTCTAATTTCCGGCAATCGCTAAGTATCATCTCCGATCTAAGATACAAAAGATCCGACGGTCTCACTTCACTCCATCTCTGATCTCGATTTCCGCCGGAGATTATTATCCGGTGCTCGAATCTCCCTTCTTCGAAGCTTTCCATATTCGGAATCAACAACAATCCGTCTTTCCTCTGTAATCGATCGACGGAGACGACGGTGGTTTCCGATTTCATCGAGCTATCTAAGGATCTACGAAACGACGTCGGATTCGAAACGAGTCGACTCGTTCGTTCACCAGCATATGAATGCCGACCGGAGATTCGACTAACCGGAATAAACCGGGTTGAATCTATACTATTTGATTGACGGTTAGTAGAGAAACGTAGCTCGAACCAAGAGTTACAATCACCGATCAAGAGTATATCTTCCGGGTCGACCCGGTAACGACAAAGCGGGCAAGTGGAGTGTGCGTCGAGCCACGTGTCGACACATTCCACGTGGAAGGCGTGTTTACATTTCGGTAATAACCTCAAAACTTCGGTTTGCTCGAACCGAGCGAGACACACGGCGCATTCTAAACCGTCTTTGTGACCTGAGAGTGCACCGAACCGGAAAACCGGTAATGATTCAATTACGGACCGGTCTATACCGGAGTTTTTCCTCCCTCCTGTACCACCACCACCGTTATATCCTCCTCCTCCACCGTATCTTGAGATCGCGAAACGCTGCGTTTGATTGACGTAAACGTTACCGTTTCTTTGTTTGCAGTGTTTGACGTAGAGGAGGAGCAAGAAAGTGAGTGAGAAAATGGCGGTGAGGACGGCGATTACGACGGCGATTCCCGGCATGAAAGAAGAAGTGAAATTATGTTTTTCCGGTGGAGAAGGCGGTGGAAGAGGCGGCGGAGTATTTGGACTGGTTATAGCAACCGCCGTGTGATTGTCTGCGAGTGAGAGATTGAGAAAGAGAAGAAAGAAGAGAATTACAAAGGAGGAAGAAGAAGAAGCCATGGTTTAAGGCTTCTGGTTCGAAGAGAAGGTCTTTCGAGTTTAAAAATGGTTTATTTTAAAAAAATTGAAGTGCCTGAAAATGAGGGAGACACTTTTCTGAGTGAGAGATAGAGAGAGAGATTTTTAAAGAGAAAGAAAACAAAGTGAATAAGGACAAGAGGATGCATTAAAAACATGACTCCTCCTTTCATCTTTTCACGCCTTAATTGATTTTTAAGACAATAAACCAAATTTTTTTTTATTTACTTAACTCTGTTTTTTTATAATTTAATTATTAATGGAAATTAGTAGGGGACAATAATGAAAATTCTAATTCAATAAAGGCTAGTAACTCTAGCGAGGTTTGGTTTCATGCAGTGCCTGCATGTTCTTAATTAGCTACTACGTTTAAAAGAGATAAAAATGTTTTAGGTATATAGAAAGTTAAAAAGTTTATATAAATGTATAATTTCATGGAATATTGCATTTAGTTGGAGCTCTCCCTTTTTATCTGATTCAAAACAAATCTAATGGCTACCGCAAACTCTAGTTTGGTGTTAACTTTTTTTATTTTTTTTTCCAATAACTGTCGTTTTAAATTTCCATTTTTGGGCAATTTAAAATCTTTGAATTAGTGTGAAGCTCCAAAGCTTCTCTACTCGGTGGTACAATGTTAGTCAACTTATCATCATGATTGTGAAGTGTTAATATCTTTATTTAACGTAACCATTTTCTGTTATTTTACCTCTTTTATGAAATGAAAATGTTTAATATCCTAGTCATGTGTATTTTGTTTTCTCTTGATGCACACTTCGAGACTGCAATCACATTGTAACTATGCTCCATTTTTTTTTTGTGTGTGTGTAGAATCTTAACTTTTCAGTAAAACTTTCAATTCAAGCCATGTATGGATGTATCCTCCTTAATTTATTTTGTAAAAGTCATGTATTACGCCTCAAACACAACAAACTCTTCAAAGCAAAGATAATTTTAGCTGTGAAACAAAAACTTGTGACATATCTTTACTAAAGTAAGTGATGTCTATAACCATATCTTTTCTTTTTTAGGAAGAAAATGTATTGGAAGAAACACGACCAAGACATTAACATATTCTTGGTCAAAACTCATTCTTGTTAACATTAGGAGGAGGTAAAACACAACTGTATCTGGAGAGCATATAATGTCTACAAGACAAAAGAAACTGCAAAAACTATCTGAATCGCAGTGAACATGGCACTTAAAAGCCAGAACGAGGAAGTCGTTCTTCTCCTCCAAATGTAAGACCAAAAAACGATTTCAAGTTTTAAATTGAATAAGTTCATCTAGATTTCGCAAGCTCCATTTTTTTTTTAAAGTTTAATGTATTCTTCTGGACCAATTTCCATTATATGTATTTCTGGATCTAACACGTTACGGCCCATTTAAAGCAAATGTTATTTATTATTTGGTCGGCACCATTTAAAGCTAATCTTACTGCTAGTATTAATTTAGGTAATCATGGTTGGTTACCCTCCGGTCCCTCCCGATAAATATTTGATTGGAACAATAATCACATTCATGTTTCAACAATATATACTAAATTCCCCATTTATATACCTAGCTCATTGATCTAGTCAGTATTACTGTGGTTTTATACAAGAAAGAAACAAAAGTACTGTGTCTTCTAGTGATGTTGTTTTGTTGATGTCGTCTTGCTCTCGATAAGCGCTTGGGTTTGAATGTTTTGAACTTGTGTTTCTAGAGGAACTAGTACGACCAATTGTGTTCGGTGGTTTTATTGGTTTTATCTAGTTTTGTACTAGCCGACTTCAGGCTGAACTTGGTAGGGGTGAGCTATCTTCGATCACTTATTTTGGTTTGCGAGGCTTCTCTTTTGAGTTAGTTCATGAAATGGTTCGTCAAGTTGTTTTCACGGGACGCGAGAGGAATACGTGATTGAGTGCTTAAGCAACTATGCCGTTGACGACTTAAGCTTGGTCCTCCATTGAAAGGTTTATAGCGCTGCGGGTTCTAGTTTTTCTAGCTTTTGCGGTTAGCGTTTGCATCTTCATCTTATCCAACTGATTCAATTTTATAAATTCGTTTGTAATCTTATAACGTTTTTATTGTTAATGAAATATTTACATTCTTAGCAAAAAAAATGTATTAAAATGTTAAAATAACTCTGAAAGTTAATATAATTTAAAGTAATATATAAAATTTTGTGGACCAATCCATTCATTTTCAATATGTTTTGAATTAAAAACTCATGATTTCAAATAGGGTATGAAAACTAAAGTTGGTCTCCATCGGATGTTTCTTACAAAATCAGTTTCCCACATTTTAAGTGACCTCTCTAGTTGTCGTATTTTCCGAAAGGATTGTGCGTTTCTCACGCTCATTTCAAAACTTTGAGGAGCATACAAAATCTAGAAAAGTCCAAACTACAAAACTTTGTTGACAAAAAAAAAAAAAAAAATCTAAACCGAGCCTAATTGATTGGTCCATAAATCATAAATAATACGGCCCAGCCCACGAAAAGAGAAAGCTAGGGGGAATCGCGATCGCACTCTTCAGTCGTCGTCACAGTTGTGTCCACTCAATCGCAGTCGCGTTTCTATCGGAATCCCGGTAACGTTTTACCGTTTCCTTATTCCCTTACGTTTTCCCGTTCTGCTTTTCCGGCGTCCCAAATTACCGCCGGTTAGTTTCTTCCGATTACTCGAATTAGGGTTTCGTGCTCATTCCTCCACTTTCGTGTTCGATTAATTTGATTTTGAAATGAGGGAATGTCTTAGTTCGCAAAATCGTGTACTTTCCCCTAAATCACGCTTCGTATGATTTGCGTCTGCGTCCTCTAGTTCAATATCTCCACGCGTTTTGTACTAGAACTCTTGATTTATGTTGAGACTTCAATTTGTTTATATGATTTATGTTCAAATTTCTAGATTTTGTTCAGTTTTAATAAGTGTTTAATTACAAAACTTGACCTAATTGTTCAATTTGTACACAAATGTTTTATACGAATGTATGACTTTGATAATATTGTGTTTTTGTGTGTCTGTCTGTGTTGTATCATCAATGTCTCTTTCTTTCCTTTTTTTTTTGCCAATTAAGTCTCTCTGTTCTTTAGTTCACAGTTATGTAATGTTATTAGTTTTTTTTATTGTTAGGAGTTAGGAAGTTGAAAAAATGAGGCCAAAAGCTGTGTGGGAGCTTGATTACCACAAAGTATTTCTTGATCTATGCGTCGAGCAAACGTTGCTAGGGAACAAACCCGGGACACATTTTTCGAAAGAAGGTTGGAGGAATATATTGACATCGTTTCAGGAGGAGACGGGAGCGATGTACAATAGAATGCAGCTTAAAAACCATTGGGATACAATGAGCAGGCAATGGAAGATATGGCGTAGACTCGTTCAAACTAGTTATATGAACTGGGATCCCGAGACCAATACGTTTGGTGCGAATGACGAGGAATGGGCATACTATTTACAGGTTTTTACTAATCAAACCGATCGTTATAACTTTTTGAATAGTCCGGTGTTTTGTGAGGCTAAAAGGTGATTGCTTTTTGCCATAGGAGAATCCTGATGCAGGGCAGTATCGGTTGAGTGCTCCACAAGATCTCGAGAAGCTAGAGATTATCTTTGCGGGTGGTAATGGAGAAGATAGAGATGATCAAGTAAGGAAGAGGAGGCGAAGAAGTTTTCACGAAGAAGAAGATGAAGATAACCGAAGCATGTGTAGTTCTTCTAACCCTCAAACAAAAGGATATTGGTCTCCGTCTACACATGAGCTGTTTGTTGATCTGTTGGTCCAAGAGACTTTAAAAGGAAACAGACCCGATACACATCTTAACAAGGAAGGGTGGAAGACGATTCTTGAGACAATTAACGAAAAAACCGGACTTGGTTATACAAGAGCGCAGTTGAAAAACCACTGGGATTGCACTAGGAAAGCTTGGAAGATCTGGTGTCAACTCGTTGGAGCAAGTACCATGAAATGGGATCCGGAAACTCGCAGTTTCGGTGCGACAGAAGAGGAATGGCGAATCTATATTCGGGTATGCTAATGCTACTTGTATAGCTTATGGGTTTTTCATTTTGAAAACAGCAAAAAAGCGGATCTTTTCTTTTTGGTTTATCACAGGAAAACCCGAGAGCAGGACAATTCCGCCACAAGGAAGTTCCTCATGCTGATAAACTAGTTATCATTTTCAATGGAGTTATAGAACCCGGAGAGACATACACTCCTCCTTTGCGCAAGAAACTCCTCTGTGATCTTTCTGATTCACCACAATGGCATGACCCAACTCCATTATCAAACCTGCACATAGATGAAGCAGAAACCTCGCGGCTAAACAGTGGTCTGGCAGAGTCTCAGTTGCAAGAAGACGAAGCAAATTGGATCAGCCGCTCTACCTCGCAACCATTAGATGTTGCAAAGTTAATGAGTGACAATATGTTGCAGGAAAGTCCGGTATGCGGTGAGATAGAATCGGCAAAGCGGATGTACTGTATCGGAGAATGCATCGAAAGCCTGGACGCGATGGAAAAGGTTGAACAAGGAAGTGATCTCTACTTGTTTGCTTTGGATATGTTTCTAAAGAGAGAGTACAGAGAGATCTTCTTAGAGTTGAAGAAGCCAAGTTTGAGAATCGCATGGTTGCAGAGACTTCAATCTGCTGCGGTTTCTATTACTACAAGTTAGGTTCCAATCTTTTGTACTTTTAAACCTTTGCTTCTGTCTGATTGATACCTTATTCAAGAAATATGTAATCTAGTGGTTTTTATCTTTAGATTTGTTCCACTAAAACTTGATGAAACCATTATATAACCTAAGATGAAGATTAAAAAGTTAGTAGAAGGTTAGGACTTATATGAGCTTTATTTAGTCCAGACCCGAAATAAATTGAATTAGTCCAGACCCGAAATAAATTGAAGGCCCAATCGTTTGTTTGTTCTTTAAATATACACCACGATATTATTACTCATCAATCGCCCCCCAAAGTAGAAGGAAAAAAAACGAATCCCCAAAACCGGAAAATATCAAAGTAAGCTTCTTTTTCTTCTTCTTCTTCTGTGTTTCTCTATTTATTTATGGTTGAGAAAAGATAGTAGAATTTATGATTAGATATTGGTGACCTAGGGTATGGAATTGAACGGTCGTTATGCATTGCCACACGAGCTAACAATCAGGTAAAATTTGTTCTCGTATCCGTAAAAAGTGTTTTCTTTTGTTTTGGATAATAATATATATACACACATCATCTCCCTCCTGCAATCAAATTACTATTTCAGATGCGTTATGATGACTGTTTCGGGATATGACACTTATCAACATTTCTCTTTATGTGGAGATATCGCTAATGTTTATTTTTCCGACAACAACCCTGACAATGAGTTTTTGCTTCTTCATTCCCCACCCACCTAGCTTAAGAGTTATAATAACTAAAAACATATTTTTATTTATTTATTTTGTTTTGTATACAGATATGCTTTCGTTGATATCTACGGAGATGACGCTGAAGAAAATGCATTGCAACTTAATGGAAGTGACATGGAAGGACGCAACCTTGTTGTTCAGGTTATGTCGGCTCTGGAATTGTTGCTCGATTGTCCAAACTCAATGAGAGCTTACACCGAAATAGGTACATTGGAGATTTTTGAATCCGTTAGTGTTGCAATAAAGCATAATTCAAGTTAAAAAAAAGAAGAAGAAGAAAGAAAACAATCTAAAACGTTATACATTTGCGTCTGTAATATAATTTTTTTTTCCATTTTGAAAATTTCTGTTGGTTACTCTTGTTTTCATTTGATACCAAAACGCTGGGCTTACTATTTTGGGCCTACAATGCTAATTTGGCACACTTTGCTAGTTGGCTGATATAAAAACATTGTTCTAACCTAAATCCTTGAAAATATCTTCAAGGTTCCTCTCGAGAACCTAGCGGTCGTTCGTTTTTTCTTCTCTCAAATTCGCCATGAAGTAAGCTTTTTCCTTCCATAGACAAGAGATAGAGACTTTAGATTTTCAACATATCCGTCCTCTGCGATATCAATAACTAGGACACAAGGTCACCCATCCTGTAACCGGGCCAAAACAGTGCAGTAACCAGAGCCTCCTCAAATTTGTTTGCATCATTGGATAGTGCAAGATAATCATCCAACCTATAAAGATCCTAACGTATAATTCTGAAACGCAGAATACCTTGATCTCTTGAGACGGTGTACTCGTGATCAAAAGCAAAACCCTCATAAGCAAAAGCAAAATCACTCTGTTCAAAGACCAAGAATAGAGTGAGATTTTGCTTTAAGGTTTTGCTTATGCGATTCTTTCTAACAATATGAGGGTTTTACCTCTCAATTTCGCACTAGCCTCTCTGCCTTCTTGTGAACAATATGAGATTTCGTCTTAGGGTTTTCCTCTCCGCCTTTTTCTGAACAATTTCAGATTTCGACTTAGAGAATTGCTTTTCCGCCTCCTCTTGGACAATGTGAATGTTTTGCCTCTTAATTTCGCACTTACCTTGTTAATATGCTATTCAACTTCTTTATGTGATTTTCCATCCATTTCGCACTTATATTGTTAATTTGCGATTCAACTTTTTTATGTGACTGAACCAGTTAGGAGTATACCGGTTTTAAGGGGATCAGATTCTTCCTTTTTGTTTCGACTAGCTTGGCTCTAAATTTTGCTGGGTTGTGAGCTTTGATTCGTCAACTTGAAGCTCTATTGAGGCGCGAGGGGAGATTGGGTGAAGAGTACATCTCTCCATGCAATAGTTGATCCATCGGACACCAAAGACAGCCATGTCACCTGAAAGGGCAATTCTTGATCTGGCAGTCATTTATCAGGTACTGCGTGACTGTGGAACGGTGCTTGAAGTCTTCGCTCTGTTCGCTTCGATATCTCTGGAGTACACCGTCTCAGGGGAGATCTAGGTATTCCGCGCTTCAGAATTATACGTTATGATCTTTATAGGTTGGATGATTATCTTGCACTATCCGATGATGCAAACAAATTTGAGGAGGCTCTGGTTACTGCACTGTTTTGGCCCGGTTACAGGATGGGTTACCTTGTGTCCTAGTTATCAATATCGCAAAGGACGGGTATGTTGAAAATCTAAAGTCTGAATCGCAGTGAACATGGCAATGACAATCTTCAGATTCTTAAAAGCCACAACGAGGAAGTCGTTCTTCTTCTCTAAATGTAAGAACAACATACAGTTGTTTTACATTGTTATTTTTATCTGAATTTTCTCACAGCTTCATCTGACAAAGAAAGACTAACAACATACAGTTGGAAAACAATCAAAGGCACTGGTACAGTTTCATCACTCCGATAACTATAGGCGAAATTGATCATCAAGAAACGTATCTCAGAAAACCAATGTCAGATCTAAGATTGAAGATTGAAAATCAGAGAAATGTAATCCCAACAGGACAAAAGAATGCTCGCACAAGGTGCTAAATTGAGTAACAAGTAATCCTCCTTTTCACTCCAAGTCCTGAGAAATCTGAAATTTGCGTCTCTTGGCATGTGCTTACTTAAACTAATCGAATAGTAAAAGGCTCATACTTGGGAAATAATGAACAAGGCAGGTAACGATTATTGAGCTTATAAACATTTTCATCCACCAGACAAACACATCATACTTAAGGAAGTCATAACATAAGAAAATCATACTTAAGGTAATAAGGAAGTCATAACATAAGAAATAACACGAGAGAGAAAGAGATGCTTCTTCTTCTTCTTCTTCTTCTTCCCCTACTTCTTAGCCTTCTTAGGCTTCTTAGCATTATTAGCCGTCTTAGCATTCTTAACATTCATAGCATTGTTAGCCTTCTTAGAATTCTTAGCATTCAACTTAATTGCCCTCTGAATATAAAAATCTAAAACAAACCACGAATAAATGAGGGTTTTACATTTTTGTTGTTGTTACAAAGAATCAAGAGTAAACTTATGTACCTGGGATAGCATGACAAAGACCCATCGCGGGACATTTTCTTGAGTTGTCTAGGGGAAACACCCGATTAACTACAATCTTACATCCTCCTTCCACATCACATTCACATCCACCTATAAAATAATTTTGATCCTCAAACACATGATAATGACAAAGAAGAACACAAAATCTCAAAACAAACAAAAAGAGAACCAGGATCAATTTACCGGACTTCTCGATCGGCTGCATCGCTAGATCCACTATCCTTTGATTCCATACCCTAAGTTACGAAAGATCTTGTCAGAATACTCTCAATACAATAGAGAAACACAAACACAGGTTAAAGAGTGAGACAGAAGAAAGACATAATCAAGGAGAGGAAGAACGAACGAACGATAGCTAGGTTTTCCAACCTTGAAGGTATTTTCCAGTTTTAAGGGATTTAGGTTAGAAGAATGTTTTATATATATATATATTTTAATGTTTTACTTTTTATCTATTTTAATGTTAGGGATTTAGGGATTCATAAGAATTTAAGTTTAGACATCACTAATCATCCATCAAACATCCCTAATTTTCTAAGCCCAAAAATCCATTAAAAACTACTCACTAATCATGAAAGGCATAATGTAAAATGAGATTAAAAGAAAGGGATTTAAAGAGAATCTCCACTAAAAAGGCATGAAAGAGAGATCCTTCTTCATACAAGTGCAAAAAATATCCAAAGAGCAATGTTTAGATCCAAAGGATAAAAGACCAAAACATAACATCCAATTAAAATGAAACCGGGTCGAACTAAAAAAGTAGAGAAAAATGCAATCTTGATTGATGGGTTGGACTGTGTCAATTTGATTGATGCTTTTGATCCATTTTTTGATAGCTCACTGGGACGCGCGTCAATTTGATTGATGCTTTTGATCCTTGTTTTGGCAGCTCGCGATGACGCAGTAAAACTCCTTCCTATGTTAATTTGATCTATCAACATGATCTCTTTTTTGCCCAATCAAGTTTTCTTCTTCCTAAATCTCGATATTTCTTTGATGTGTCATCCTCATGTCAAGCCTCTAAAGTTATCCTAGCTCCATAGTACCTAAAAAAGATCAAAACAACATGCGAATGCAACAATTCCTAATCTAAGACTCTAAAATGCATCTAATCACTAAAATAAGACAAAGATGATGAAAATGTGATGCAAATGCAATAAAGTTAACGATAAATGATAACAAATGCATGAGTTTAATGGTGTAAAAACACCAAATATCAAGTAGTAACTCTAGCGAGGTTGGTTTCATGCAGAGCCTGCATGTGTTCAATTAAGCTACTTTTAACAGAGATTAAAATGTTTTAGGTCTGTAGAAAATTAAAAAAAGTTTCAAATGTACACTTTCATGGAATATTTTGAAATTTTACTTCTTTTTTTCTGATTCAACACAAATCTAATGGCTACCACAAAGACCATGAGAGGATCTAATATAATCGATGCAATATTTAGTCCTCTTCTTTGCCACCAAATCATAGCAAACTCTACTTTGGTTTAATTTTTTGTTTTCTTCCAATAATCATCGTTTTCGATATCAATTTTTGGACAATTAAAAATCTTAATTTGCATTAATGTGAAGCTCCAAAGCTTCAGAAACTTTACTCTACTCGCTGGTAAAATATTATTCAACATGATTGTGGAGTTACGAAATGGAAATGTTAGTATTCTAGTCATGTGTATTTTGTTTTCTCTTGATGCACTAAAGGTTTAGAGAATGCAATCACGTTGTAACCGTTCATATACAAATCTCCATTTATTTTTTGGTAGAATCTTAACTTTTCAGTTAAACTTTCAATTCAAGCCATGTATGGATGCATTCTTCCTTAATTTATTTTTGTAAAAGTCCATGTGTTACGACTCAAACATAACAACCTTTTGGAAGCAAGATTTATATAGCTGCGAAACAAAAACTTGTGACATATATGCGTAACATAAAAAAACCTTACTAAAGTAAGTGATGTCTAACCATTTTTATTTATTTTAAAAATAAAATGTATTGGAAGAAAGAGTGAAACACGACCAAGACATTATAACATATAATTCTTGGTCAAAACTCAATCTTGTTTTTCTCCAAAATTATATACCTTTGTTGTTCATTAACTGTTGCAATTAGGAAGCAAGACAGTGAGCTTTTTAGAGTAAAGAAGTTTCATATTCAACAATGAAATCATCTTCATCTTTTTATTTAAATACTATAGGATACTATATTAGAAGAAAAGAAAAGAAGACAACTATATTTGCAGAGCATATAATGCCTACAAGACAAAAGAAAACTGCAAAACTATCTAAATCGCAGTGAACATGGCAATGAGGAAGTCCTTCTTCTCCTCTAAATGTAAGAGTAAAATACGATTTAAAGTCTTAAGTTGAACAAGATCATGGCTTGATTTCACAAAGCTCCATTATCTATAAAAAAATTCATGTAATATTTGGACCCAAAAAAAAAAAAAACCATTTTTGAGAAATCTTTTTTTTTTTGCTTGTATTTTTGAGAAATCTTTTTTTGAAAAAAAAAATGCCATTATAAATATACCATTATTATAAATAACTCTACGATTGCGCGAACCATCAATAAGTCTACCGATCACAAAAGTAACTCTACCACTATTATAAATAAGTTTACCACATATTATAAATCTATCACTACTATAAATAAGTCTACGATTGCGAACCATCAATAAGTCTACCGGTCACAAAATTAAGTCTACCAACCAGGAATTTAAGTCTACCATCAAAGAATTTAAATCTAGCACGAGTAATTAGTCTACCATCACATACAAATAAATCTACCACTCAATAATAAGTCTACCGAGATAAATCTATCATTCGACTGATAAATCTATCACTCAAAATAAATCTACCACTATTGGCGTTAAATCTACCACTCCAAAATACCTCTACCACTAAATAAAAATAAGTCTACTATTCAAATATTAAATATACCGTTCGTCGATTAAATTTACGGACTTGAATTAAGTCTACCAACCACTTAATAAATCTACCAATCGTTAACTAAATCTACCATCACATGAACGGTAGACTTATTCGCTTTTGGCAGGAAAATCTTTGCTGCGCCATTAATTGCAGTTTTGTAAATACGTTTTTTTTGTCTTTAAAGCAGATAAAAGTAAAACGGGTACAGAAAATTATTTGAATAATATTCAAAGATGAGCTTCATTTTGGTCAAAAACCAACTTTCCAAGGTAAACCTTTCATGAACTTTTAAATACAAAATTATTAAATGTTAAAATGTCTCAGGATTAAAAACAAAAACAAAATTAGTAATTTATGAACCAATCAATTTATTGCTAATTGGTTTTGAGTTATAAGTTCATAACTAGATGACTCCCCGCGTTATATGCGTTATTTAATTATTTATATAAAATAAAATAAAAATTATTATTTTATAGTTGAAAGATTTTTAATTGTTCAACCCACATATCCATTTAGTTAAGACCGTTTGAATTTTCTACTTTGTGGATAATAATAATATCTTAAATAAAAAGTAATCAAGTGTGGTTTGATTTCGATTTGTGTTGCATTTTAACCAAAATATAGTTTCTTTCTCAAATAAAGGTTTTAGATCAATTCTACAAAATCGAGGAACACTACAAAATCGAAAAGTCTAAACTATAAAACCAAAATCTACACCGAGTCTAATTGGTTGATTGGTCCATGACTCATCACCACTAATTTGGCCCAGCCCATAATTCTGTAAAAACCCTTGCAACGCCGTACAGTGCGGCGCAAACGCAAAAAAGAAAAGAAAAAAACGAACAGAGAATCGCGATCGCACTCGTCACAGTTGTTGCCAATCAATCGCAGTCGCGTTTCTATCGGATTTCCGGTATCTCCTTATTACGTTACGTTTTCCCGTTCTGCTTCTCTGGCGTCCCAAATTACCGCCGGTGAGTTTCTCCCGATTACTCGAATTAGGGTTTCGTCCTCATTCCCCCATTTTTCACTATTCGAGTAATTTGATTTTAAAGCGAGGGAAAGTCTTAGGTCTCATATTTTCCCTAAATCACGTTTGGTAGGATTTGCGTCTGCGTTCTCTGGTTCAATCAATCTCTCGACGCGTTTTTGTACACCTCAATTTGTTTATATGATTTGTGTTCAAATTTCAAGAATTTGTTCAGTTTAACAAGTGTTTCATTACAAGAACTTGATCTCATTGTAAAATTTGTACACAAATGTTTTATGCAAATGTATATGGTTGTTGATAATATGGATTTCTTTTTGTGTGTATCATCATCAGTGTCTCTGTCTCTCTCTTCTTTAGTTGCAAAAGCATTAAGAAAAGTTCACAATTATAATGATTAAGATTATGTAATGTTATCAGTTTTTTTTATTGTTAGGAAGTTGAAAAAATGAGGCCAAAAGCTGTGTGGGAGCTTGATTACCACAAAGTATTTCTTGATCTATGCGTCGAGCAAACGTTGCTAGGGAACAAACCCGGGACACATTTTTCGAAAGAAGGTTGGAGGAATATATTGACATCGTTTCAGGAGGAGACGGGAGCGACGTACGATAGAATGCAGCTTAAAAACCATTGGGATACAATGAGCAGGCAATGGAAGATATGGCGTAGACTCATTCAAACTAGTTATATGAACTGGGATCCCGAGACCAATACGTTTGGTGCGAATGACGAAGAATGCGCATACTATTTACAGGTTTTTACTAATCAAACCGATCGTTATAACTTTTTGAATAGTCCGGTGTTTTGTGAGGCTAAAAGGTGATTGCTTTTTGCCATAGGAGAATCCTGATGCAGGGCAGTATCGGTTGAGTGTTCCACAAGATCTCGAGAAGCTAGAGATTATCTTTGCGGGTGGTAATGGAGAAGATAGAGATGATCAAGTAAGGAAGAGGAGGCGAAGAAGTTTTCACGAAGAAGAAGATGAAGATAACCGAAGCATGTGTAGTTCTTCTAACCCTCAAACAAAAGGATATTGGTCTCCGTCTACACATGAGCTGTTTGTTGATCTGTTGGTCCAAGAGACTTTAAAAGGAAACAGACCCGATACACATCTTAACAAGGAAGGGTGGAAGACGATTCTTGAGACAATTAACGAAAAAACCGGACTTGGTTATACAAGAGCGCAGTTGAAAAACCACTGGGATTGCACTAGGAAAGCTTGGAAGATCTGGTGTCAACTCTTTGGAGCAAGTACCATGAAATGGGATCCGGAAACTCGCAGTTTCGGTGCGACAAAAGAGGAATGGCGAATCTATATTCGGGTATGCTAATGCTACATGTATAGCTTATGGGTTTTTCATTTTGAAAACAGCGAAAAAAACGGATCTTTTCTTTTTGGTTTATCACAGGAAAACCCGAGAGCAGGACAATTCCGCCACAAGGAAGTTCCTCATGCTGATAAACTAGTTATCATTTTCAATGGAGTTATAGAACCCGGAGAGACATACACTCCTCCTTTGCGCAAGAAACTCCTCTGTGATCTTTCTGATTCACCACAATGGCATGACCCAACTCCATTATCAAACCTGCACATAGATGAAGCAGAAACCTCGCGGCTAAACAGTGGTCTGGCAGAGTCTCAGTTGCAAGAAGACGAAGCAAATTGGATCAGCCGCTCTACCTCGCAACCATTAGATGTTGCAAAGTTAATGAGTGACAATATGTTGCAGGAAAGTCCGGTATGCGGTGAGATAGAATCGGCAAAGCGGATGTACTGTATCGGAGAATGCATCGAAAGCCTGGACGCGATGGAAAAGGTTGAACAAGGAAGTGATCTCTACTTGTTTGCTTTGGATATGTTTCTAAAGAGAGAGTACAGAGAGATCTTCTTAGAGTTGAAGAAGCCAAGTTTGAGAATCGCATGGTTGCAGAGACTTCAATCTGCTGCGGTTTCTATTACTACAAGTTAGGTTCCAATCTTTTGTACTTTTAAACCTTTGCTTCTGTCTGATTGATACCTTATTCAAGAAATATGTAATCTAGTGGTTTTTATCTTTAGATTTGTTCCACTAAAACTTGATGAAACCATTATATAACCTAAGATGAAGATTAAAAAGTTAGTAGAAGGTTAGGACTTATATGAGCTTTATTTAGTCCAGACCCGAAATAAATTGAATTAGTCCAGACCCGAAATAAATTGAAGGCCCAATCGTTTGTTTGTTCTTTAAATATACACCACGATATTATTACTCATCAATCGCCCCCCAAAGTAGAAGGAAAAAAAACGAATCCCCAAAACCGGAAAATATCAAAGTAAGCTTCTTTTTCTTCTTCTTCTTCTGTGTTTCTCTATTTATTTATGGTTGAGAAAAGATAGTAGAATTTATGATTAGATATTGGTGACCTAGGGTATGGAATTGAACGGTCGTTATGCATTGCCACACGAGCTAACAATCAGGTAAAATTTGTTCTCGTATCCGTAAAAAGTGTTTTCTTTTGTTTTGGATAATAATATATATACACACATCATCTCCCTCCTGCAATCAAATTACTATTTCAGATGCGTTATGATGACTGTTTCGGGATATGACACTTATCAACATTTCTCTTTATGTGGAGATATCGCTAATGTTTATTTTTCCGACAACAACCCTGACAATGAGTTTTTGCTTCTTCATTCCCCACCCACCTAGCTTAAGAGTTATAATAACTAAAAACATATTTTTATTTATTTATTTTGTTTTGTATACAGATATGCTTTCGTTGATATCTACGGAGATGACGCTGAAGAAAATGCATTGCAACTTAATGGAAGTGACATGGAAGGACGCAACCTTGTTGTTCAAGTTATGTCGGCTCTGGAATTGTTGCTCGATTGTCCAAACTCAATGAGAGCTTACACCGAAATAGGTACATTGGAGATTTTTGAATCCGTTAGTGTTGCAATAAAGCATAATTCAAGTTAAAAAAAAAGAAGAAGAAGAAAGAAAACAATCTAAAACGTTATACATTTGCGTCTGTAATATAATTTTTTTTTCTTCTTCTTCTTCTTCTCTGTTTCTCTATTTATTTATGGTTGGGAAAAAATAGTAGAATTTCTGATTAGATATTTGGTGACCTAGGGTATGAAATTGAACGGTCCTTATGCATTGCCACACGATCTAACAGTCAGGTAAATTCTTAAACCTAAGAATTTTATGTTATGTATACAAAAATATATATAAAAAATCATTTTTTTTTTTTTTGAAACTTTAATTTTAAGAAATCAAATCAAAACAAAAATCATTCTTCTAACCTAAACCCCTTACAACTGGAAAATATCTTCAAGATTGGAAAACTTAGCGGTCGGTCGTTCGTTCGTTCGTTCTTCTCACAACTTCGCCATGGAGAAATTCGCCATGAAAGTAAGCTTTTTCTTCTCTTTATGTCTTTCTTCGGTCTCACTCTTTGTTTCTGTTTCTCTATTGTATTGGGAGTATTCTGACTAGATCTTTCGTAACTTAGGGTATGGAATCAAAGGCTAGTGGATCTAGCGATGCAGCCAATCGAGAAGTCCGGTAAATTGAACCTGGTTCTCTTTTTGTTTGTTTTGAGATTTTGTGTTCTTCTTTGTCATTATCATGTGTTTGAGGATCAAAATTATTTTATAGGTTGTTCGTTATGGGATATGACACTTCGCTTCCTGAGGACGATATCAGGAGCGCACTGACTAAGCATTTCTCTTCATTTGGGAAGGTCTTTGATGCTTTAACTATTACCGGGTATGTGGCTTCTTCCTCCAGTTTTTCCAATTTGTAAATTGCTAAATTACTAAATACTTTGTTTTTGGTTGATTTTTACAGGATGGCTTCCGTTTACCTTCGTGGAGGACCTTCACTAAGTAAAAACTTAAAGGTTTAAATAAAATAAATTCCCACTTACCGTAGGTTTAGGGAAAAGTGAATCGAATTAGAATTTCTATTTTTCAACTATGTGATAAAATTGAGCAAAAAACACCGGTAGCTCAGTGGATAGAGGGTCTCTTCAACCAAATTTTCTGTTCACCCAAAAATATTTTTTTTCTAATCATAACTATAATATGATCAAAGATGAAACATTACAAACATTAACACCAATTCACGACTTAAAGCAACCCTCGAATAGCCATTATTATATATTATCTCCTCATATGAATCTTGAAATTCCAAGAAACGTTGGCCTGATGCTTCAACACCAATTCCTACGAGTAATATTACGTGGGACACTACGAAACGGTAATTACTGAACGTGGTGGAAGACGATAGATAATCTACATATAAAGACAAAATCATAGTACATTATATTTTAACAATTACATAAACCACATACATTAAATTCAAAGACAAGAGATAGAGATTTTAGATTTTCAACATATCCGTCTTTTGCGATATCGATAACTAGGACACAAGGTCACCCATTTTGTAATAGGGCCAAAACGGTGAAATGCAGTAACCAGAGCCTCCTCAAATTTGTTTGCACCTTCGGGTAGTGCAAGATAATCATTCAACCTATAAAGATCATAGCGTCTAATTCTAAAGCGCTGAATACCTAGATCTCCCCTCAAACGGTATACTCCAAAGATATCGAAGCGAAACAGAGCGAAGACTTCAAGTACCGTTTCACAGTCACGCAGTACCTGACAAGGGACTGCCAGATCAATGATTGTCCCTTTAGGTGACATCGCTGTCCTTGGTGTCCGATTGTCCGATGGATCAACTCTTGCATGGAAAGATGTACTCTTTCACCCAATCTCTCCTCGCGCCTCAATAGAGTTTTAAGTTGACGAATCAAGCTCACAACCCAGCAAAAATCAGAGCCAAGCTGGTCGAAACAAACGGTAAGAATCTGATCCTCCTAAAACTGGTATATTCCTGATCTGGTTCAGTCACATAAAGAAGTTGAATCGCAAATTAACAAGGCAAATGCAAAATGGATGGAAAATCACATAAAGAAGTTGAATAGCCGATTTACAAGGTAAGTTCGAAATTGAGAGACAAAACACTCACATTCTCCAAGAAGAGGCGAAAAAACAATTTTCTAAGCTGAAATCTCAAATCGTTTAGGAAAAGACGAAGAGGGAAACCCTAAGGTGAAATTACAAACTAAACTAAACGATCTCAGATTTCACCTTAGGGTTTTCCTCTTCAACTCCTTCTAAACGATTTGAGATTTCGGCTTGGAAAATTGTTTTTTCGCCTCCTCTTGGACAATGTGAGTGTTTTGCCCCTCAATTTCGGACTTATCTTGTTAATTTACTATTCAACTTTTTTATGTGTTTTTCCATCAATTTCGCACTTGTCTTGTTAATTTGCGATTCAACTTCTTTATGTGGTTGAACCAGATTAGGAGTATACTAGTTTTAAGGGGATCAGATTGTTTTGACCAGCTTGGTTTTGATTTTTGCTGGGTTGTGAGTTTGATTCGTCAACTTGACGCTCTATTGAGGCGCGAGAGGAGATTGGGTGAAAGAGTACATCTCTCAATGCAAGAGTTGATCCATCGGACACCAAGGACAGTGATGTCACTTGAAGGGGCAATCCTTGATCTGGTAATCCCTTGTCAGGTACCGTGTGACTGTGGAACGGTGCTTGAAGTTTTCGCTCCGTTTCACTTTGATATCTCTGGAGTACACCGTCACAGGGGAGATCTAGGTATTCTGCGCTTTAGAATTAGACGCTATGATCTTTATAGATTGGATGATTATCTTGTACTACCCGATGGTGCAAACAAATTTGAGGAGGCTCTGTTTACTGCATTTCACCGTTTTGACCCTGTTACAGGATGGGTGACCTTGTGTCGTAGTTATCGATATCGCAAAGGACGGGTATATTGAAAATATAAAATCACTATCTTTTGTTTTTGAATTTAATGTATGTGGTTTATGTAATTGTGTTGAAATCTAATGTATTATGATACTGTCTTTGTTTATATGTAGGTTCTCTATCGTCTTTCACCACGTTCGGTATATGATTATCGTTTCGTGGCATCCCACGTAATGTTACTCGCAGGAATTGGCGTTGACGCATCAGACCAACGTTTTTCGGAATTTTAGGATTCATATGGGGAGACAATATATGATAATGGCTCTTCGAGGATTGCTTTAGGTCATGAATTGGTGTCAATGTTTGTAGTGTTTCATCTTTGATCATATTATAGTTATGATTAGAAAAAAAATTATTTTTGGGTGAGAAAGAAATTTGGTTGAACAGACCCTCAATCCATTGAGCTACCGGCGTTTTTTTGCTCAATTTTGTCACATGGTTGAAAAATAGAAATTCTAATTCGACTCACTTTTCTCTAAACCCACGGTAAGTGGAAAATTATTTTATTTAGAGCGTTAAGTTTTTACTTATTTCCGATTTTACTTCTTTTTTTTTCTTATACCCGAATTTAATCAAACAATTCCTCTGAAAGTAAATTATTCTATTAGTGGGCGAAATCTTCCGACTTTCGATGCCTTTTTGAATCCACCCCTCGTAGCTGCTTTTAATTTCATCCATGGCTATTTTCTGCTTCTAACTAAATCAAGGCTTGGAAGGTTTTCTAGTTAATGTTTTGGGAACGTCTACCTAAGTGATGCACAATTTAAGACCTCTTAGTTTTCTTGGAAAGGGTAGCTTGCTTAGTTTTCTTCTTCTCTGAACATTCTAAGTCACCTCTTGACTGCCCGTGCTACCAATGCTGAGTTTGTTTCGTGGAATGTGTTTTCTGTTAAATATATGGATATTGTACTGTTGTATTTTCTTTTACTCTTATTGATTATTCACAAGTGCCTCAATATATTACAAGTCGTTTTGGCAAACGATGATGCAGTCCCAGTAATTTGTTTTCTGATTCAAGAACAAAAGCTGTTGTCTGGTGGGACTCCAAATCGTTGAGATCAATAACGAAACTCTGTTTGACGTTAAGCCTGATATAAGCTGGAGTGTCTCTGCAATTGCTGCTGCACCTGTTGTTGTGACACGTTCTCAGTAAATTCCTACTTACGATGTTTTTTTTGCCTCTTTCTGTCACTGTAAATGGGACTACTTCTGTTGTCATGTAATGAGTTTGTACAATGCCTTGTTCAATTTCCTTGCAGAGTGAAAACAGGACTGCTTCCACATTTGGATATCATTGTTTTATCTCCAGAAAATGACCTCTTTCTTTATGTAAGTTCTTGTTATGTACCAGGCCGTTTTGTTAAGTATCTTCCTATTGTAGTATGTTTAATTGATATATCTACATTATTTGTAGTCAGGAAAACAATGTCTCTGTAGTAAAGCCTTGTTTCTGGTGATAGAGAGTCTGCAAAAACAGATTCAGGTTCTCGGGACCTGAAGATCACAGGATTGTCTGATGCTGTATTGGGATGTATCAATCTATCAGCAAATCATTCACAGGTATCAATCCTTTTGAAAATGATTAGTTCTGTTAACTACCATGGTCGTTCTGTCCTTATGAACTCAAAATGATTGCTCCAAACTTCAGTATTTGTTTATTTGGTGGTTCAAAGTTTTCTTCTGTTTACCGTTCATATTACACAAAGCTTTTTTTTTTTTTCTGTGCACCTTGTCTGTCTTGCTTGCACAATGGTTAGCTTAGCTATCTTATATTGGTAACTACAGAAAGAGTAAAAATTATTAGTTGTTTTTCCTCATCACTCTCTCTTATTCAGTTCCCTCTTGTTGCATGAAAGTATGAAATTTCTGCAAGCATTTATCTTTTCCATGTTATGTAACATATACTTTGACTCAAACGTGGTGCCAAAAGTTTATCTATCCAGAGATTGTTTCTTGACAAAAATTTCACATGTCACATATAGCAAGTAGGCCTTAAGCCAATCTTGCACTGACCACAATAGTTTCATGCTAGACTTTTTGCCTAGCATTCTTCTGTATAGTTTGTCACAGAAAGCTGAAGTTTTATAGATCAGAAGACGAGTTAAGGCTTAATATGTATATGATTTACTCTTTTAAACTTTTTGACATCTATGTGTAGGGATTTACATCAGTTAGCTGCATTGCCAAGTTTCTGGGTGAGAAGTGTTACTTAGATCACTACATACGTGATTTTCCTCGTCTTGCCAAAATTACTGGGGCATGCACAACCCTTTCTGCTATCAGAGAACCTCCAAATCTATTCAGATGGCTTGAGAACTGTTTAAGACGTGGATGTTTATCCACAAACCTTGATGACCTCCCAGATTTGATCCGTAAAGATGGGTGCTCCATTGTGAGCTGGGCAAGGAAAATTGTTTCCTTCTACAGTGTGTTATTTGGTGACAAGGCAGTAGGACAGAAACTTTTGTCTGGTGTCCCCTGTAATATTGCGCCAGGATCATACTCCAGTAACGAGCAACTTGCTATCATAGCTATGGCTGGAGAGAGATTTGGGCTTCACCAACTGGATTTGCTACCTTCTGGTGTATCTCTCCCGCTCAGGCATGTAAGTTGGAATATTTAGATACTTATGGATGAGAGAAATATGAAGGTGGAAATGCTAAATTGAAAACTTCTACATTAATGTGATGATTCATGTAGCTTTCTTGGGTTAGCCAGACAAACTTCTTTGACCATCTTGTGCTTTCATTGCCCATTCTATTTTCTCGTCTCTTTAGTATGTTGGTTCTTTATTTCCTGTCTCATACTTTTTCTATGCTTTGCATAACATTTTGTCTGTATTTTGTAGGCGCTGGATAGCTGTCGAGAATCTCCTCCAGCTGACTGGCCAGCAATTGCTTATGTGCATCTTGGTCGAGAAGATATGGCCCTATCCGTCTTCAGAAATTTGAGTTCATCCAAGGAATTAGAGATGCAGTCAAATACGAATTTAATATCGATGTCCATACCTTACATGCTACATTTGCATCCAGTAATTGTTCCCTCCTCTTTATCTGAGTCAATTGGCTTGGAAAACACTAAGATTGAGGATACAAATTCTGTCGATGGTTCTGTGGTAGATGGAATGGAGCATATCTCAACTCCTATACGCAGTTACGGTATGGCCGAGATCTACGGCTGAATGAGGTATATGTACATCCTCATTTGGAACTAAAAATTTTGTGAGCGTAATGGTCACAGTGTTCAATGCTCAAAACTGTTTCCGTAGTGTGCCATATAGACTTTTGCATCTTTTGTAGCTAGGCTGCACCTTAAGTAGTACGTTGCATTGCTCTAAAAAGTTTCACAAGGTTACTTATTCACTTGTAATGCACTATGTACCTTGTCTTGCTGTTTTTGGCTGTACATCTCTAGATTAAGTTTTCTATATAAAGACGTTGACTTGCTCCTGCATATCCTACTTTGATTTGGTGTCTGTTGCATTGGAAATTTCTCGCTACTTTTGTTATCTGTATTAGCGGATGATTACAAAGTCTCATATTGTGTCACCATCCTCATCTGTTATGCATTGCTGGTTGGGTATTCAAATGTCACCTTCTACCTACCCATCCCATATTCTTTCTCTTGATGTTCTCTTTTTCTTTTCTTTTTTCCTTAGCTTGTTAGGTTCGGCGTCTATTGTACTCTGCACGACCTGTGGTTATACAAACATAAACATAAACATAAGGAATATCCAAGAACTTAAAACCTGGCCAGAGTTTCATAATGCTGTTGCTTCTGGGTTACGACTGGCTCCGCTGCAGGTGTGGGTTGTATATTTTTGGACGTTTCTTAGTGTCTTTTTTTTTTTATATTGCATCTATGATATGGTAAAAGAGAATGCACCAAATTGTGGCACATGATCTCACAATGTATGTGTCGTCATGCAGCAAGTACCCTTTCTTATCCCGGCTACATTTCAAAGACACACATCCCAGTTAATTCAGTTATGTATTTCTCCAGAACGTGGATTAAGTACAATGAAACTGGAGAGCCAAATGCTGTTCATGCTGGGCTTCTGTTTGGGCTGAGATTACAGGGATATTTACATGTGTTAAACCTTAGTGACATTTACCAATATTTCACTCAGGTCTGTTTCTATTGGCTCCTTTTCCCATTGAGTTATTTATCTCCCTAACTTCCTATTGGTTAATACTAGTAAGACGTGCTAATTGACACCTAATACTCTGCTGAGTTTAGCATCAAGTTTACATTTTTGGGATTAGCACATGTAATCTGTACTTGTGACCACATATGTGGCTTAGAGGAGATATGAAGTACTGCATGCAACATTTGACTACTATAATTAATGGAGACTAATTTTCCATGTCTGCCTCATTTGATAATTGTGGTCGTTTCATTATCAGCTTTAATTATCACATATATATATTAGCGTTGTACCCGGGGGAAGTCTACAAATTGATAAGTTCAAACACGAGTTTATTCTTGACTCTTTCTATTTACCTTAATTACTTCCTTCATTGGTCTTGTAGGACCATGAGAGCACCACGGTAGGTTTGATGCTTGGCCTGGCAGCTTCGTACAGGAGAACTATGCAACCTGATATTGCAAAGGTAGAAGTTCAATTGCTTCATTTTCTTGACTATTTGGATCTTGAATTGGCCTTTAAGTATTTTTTGTTGATAGCGTGTCAGCCAAAACCCCTTATTTTGTCTGTTTAAGATATCCAAAGTCTTCCAAATAAACACTACTTTGGGATCTACCTAAAATGGTGGATGATCAACGTCTTTTGAAAAGTGTTATCTTTCATTTATGCACCAATAGATGCTAATATTTCTTACTATCAACTTTGCAGTTCTACCTAATATTTTTCTTTGCATAACAGGCTCTCTTTTTCCATGTTCCTGCTCGATACCAAGCTTCATATGCTGAGTTTGAGATACCAACACTTGTACAGGTACAGTTGGTGTGATTTTTTACTTATTAAAAGGCCTTTAGTTCTCTACAGTAGATGCTGAAACTGGAAGTTGTTTGACAAGCAGTTGCGATGAAATTTTCTAAACTTTTCTTGGCTTGATATTTTATTTGCGCCTTATGCTGACATATGCAACGCCTTTGGTTTTAGTTATATCTGCAGAACTGATAATCAGAGAAACTGGTTGATAGAGAAAGTAGGACTATTGTTAACTAGTAGTGACATTTTTCATAACTTTTATCTTCAACTTTTCTCCAGTCTCCGTTGGCATTATTTTATTTGAAGGATCAGCACACCTGCAGACAATGCAATTACTTTTGGTAATGTCTTCTGCGTATTTTTTTTTTTTTCCACTTACGGTTGATATTGATATAGTGTTCTTCCTGTCATCAAATGTCATTTTAATCGCAACAGCATTATTTGAGGTTGAAATTTGATATAGCATTCTTCCCGTCTCAAATGTCATTGACATCGTCACAGCATTATTTCAGGTTGTGTTTTAAGCACACTTGTTAATAAATTATAGTTTGTAAAGTATCTCTACGTGTCCATAGGACCTCCTCTCACTGTTTGGAAATTTGACTTTGAATTTTGTTTCCCTTAGTTGTGGATCCATTCCTACGTGTACAATTGGAGTGAGTTAAAACGTCAATTAAGTTCATGAAAATCTTTTAATTGGCAATTTAGTTCTCTGCAATTCTGGTGGGTCGTCCCTTATCTTTCAGATCCCGTTTCGTACATGTTCTCAGGGTGAAATTGAACGCAGAAGTGCAGGGGACAATGTCCTTGAAAGGGTGGGTTATGCTGTATCTGCAGGATTCTCACTTGGTCTTGTTGCTTTGGGTATGTCTTTTTGGTTTTTGGCTACTGAATTTTTTCTCTTGTATTGAAGTTAACTCTATGTTCTTTTTGGCTCAAGGCCGTGGAGATGATGCGCTCAGTTCCATGACTTCTTTGTCAATCGCTTACTCCAGTATTTGGGAGCAAAAGAGGTTAATTGTCTATTCTCTAGATTTCACATTAAATGTATCCCACTCTTCGTTGCTTTGTTGATAGGAACTAAATCATATCACATTGGATTTGTAAACAGTGTCTATTGTTGTTCTTAATAACTCCTTGAATTACCTACAGGAAAGATCTCTCCTTGCACCATCAAATGGAGATCACCGAAGTGCTGCACAGGTTTCCCTACTTATACGTTCTTCATATATTCCTTTGTGAAGCTTGTATTGTGCAAAAACATGTGCCTTAAACACTTGCTGAATTCTAATTATGTGGTTATCATTTTTTTCTGTCTCAGATAATAGACGGAAACACTTCCAATGTTGATATAACTGCACCTGGAGCCATAATCGTTCTCGCATTAATGTATCTTAAGGTGGGTCTTGAGGATGGGTTAACGAGATAACTGGTTCGTTGTGCTTTTCATGTGGAGTATGGACTTTCAGAAAGCTTTATATAATGTTTGTTGCAGACAGAATCAGAGGTCATCTTCTCAAAGCTTTCTATTCCACAAGCACACTACGATTTGAAGTGCGTAAGGCCTGATTTCATAATGCTCCGCGTCATTGCTCGGAACTTGATAATGTGGAGCAGGTATTTTTTTTATCTTGCTTAATCAGGAGTGCTGTTAATGGAGCTTCTAAGATCGTAAGTCTAATAGATTTCGTATCATAGGATCCGCTCTACGTGTGATTGGATTCAGTCTCAAGTTCCTGAAGTTGTCAAAGATGGAAGTCGATGAGTTATGTTGTGAGAGATGTTGCTATCGTCTTTGGGTTGGCTGTTGTAGCTGCTTACTTCAACAGTTGGCTTCTCTGGCCTCTCTACTGGTTTGCTCAAGGAACCATGTTCTGGGCTCTCTTTGTTCTTGGCCATGACTGGTAATGTCACATTCTGTGTCCGAACAAAATTTGGATTCTGATACTGACAAAAATGTCAAAATCATATAGACCAACCAAAGTGGCAACTTGCAAAGTGTTTTGGTCTACTTCTTTAGTACTGTTCACTAATTGTTCCTGTTGATTAAATTGCAGTGGACACGGTAGTTTCTTGAATGATCCGAGGTTGAACAGTGTGGCCGGTCATCTTCTTCATTCCTCAATTCTGGTCCCTTACCATGGCTGGTGAGTTTTGATTTCACCAAACCCCTTCAATACAATACAAACCTTTTCTCTCTCTCTGAAATGAATCACATGACTTTTCCTTGTAGGAGAATTAGCCACAGAACTCACCACCAGAACCATGGACATGTCGAGAATGACGAATCTTGGCATCCCGTAAGTTGCACTCTCCATAACCAAACACAGATGTTGTTAACTTAGATATAGCTTATGTTTCTGTAACTGCAGTTACCTGAAAGTACCTTCAAGAATTTGAAAAAGACGACTCAGATCTTTAGATTTGCACTACCATTCCCAATGCTCGCATACCCTTTCTACTTGGTAATCCCTCTGCATCTTACTATAATCATTCCACCTGGTTATATAACATCTGAATTCAGTGTGTTCTTGATTGCAGTGGGGAAGAAGTCCAGGGAAAAACGGTTCTCATTTTCATCCCGACAGTGATTTGTTTCTTCCAAAAGAGAAGAAGGATGTTCAGACATCAACTGCGTGTTGGACTGCAATGGCTGCTTTGCTTGTTTGTCTCAACTTTGTCATGAGTCCAATCCAAATGCTCAAACTATATGGCATTCCTTAAAGGGTATCTGATGCTGTAAACAGTTCTTGTATTCCTCTGTTTTCTCTTATGTGGTGAAGGTATTTATTGGGATTTTACTCATAACAAATGCAGATATTTGTGATGTGGTTGGACTTTGTTGTTATGGCATTCCTTATTATGAGCTACATTCTCTGTGTTGGAAAAACTGCAGCTAAATTTCTTCTTCTGAGCATAACCGACCCTCAAAAAAGACACCTTTCGATTGCTTAAACCTGAGCATAACAAGATTCCATGTCATATTGCAATGGAATTGGAAAGTTTCAGTTAATTCACCAGAAACAAAGAAACACACACACTGTGTAATATAAAAATGTCTGCCTAGTGTAATCTCGACCAAACCAATAGCGTCAAAAAAGTTACTGGATTTGTAGGTTCTGGAGAAACTCAGAGCTCTTGTTTTGTAGCTGTTCGATTTGATAAATCCGTTAAATTCGCATTTTAAAAATAAAAACAAAAACAAATATGAATAGTGTGGTAAGTTCTAGATTAAAAGCACATTTAGCACGTGCTTTAAAACAAAGGGAGACAAATTGTATAATAGTTGGGTTCACTTCTTCTCTCTGCACTGTTTCATTCTCTAGCTACCATCTGAGTTTTTGCCTCTTTTCTTTTCCTCTTACGACTTACTTTTGCAGATTCTCAAGGATTCTTCAAAGGTTAAGCCTTTTGTCTAGCTAGATTAATCTTCAATATATGATTAAATCTCTCACCAAATCAGTTTCTTTGATTCCATCCTCACTATACCATTCCTTGTTCTTCCCCTTTTGATTCCTATATGAAAAAAAGCTTTCAAGTCTTGCACTAAACCCACAAATCAAGCCTCAAGCTTCCAAAAGTTAGAGAAAATTCATTATACTACTTTATATACAGGTGAAACTTTTCTCTAGTACTAGCCTTTAAACGATGGAGACTTTGCATCCACAACTCTCTCACGGGCCCACTTCTGACCACCGCCGGTTCATAGTTCAAGAGATGATAAGCTTGCAAAGCTCAAGCTGGACTAAAGAAGAGAAGAAGAAGTTCGAGCGAGCTCTTGCTGTTTACGCTGATGGCACGCCTGACCGTTGGTTCAAAGTTGCTTCTATGATTCATGGCAAAACCATCTCAAATGTCATGAGGCAATACTCTAAGCTTGAAGATGACATCTTTTATATCGAAGCAGGGCTTGTCCCCATCCCTGGTTACAATTCAACTACTCCATGTGGATCATCTTGTCAGTCCTCATGACTTTGATTTGTATCGTAAACAGCCTAGTGGGGAGAGAGGGATACATGGACTGAGGAAGAACACAGGTTAAGAAACTCTTTCACCTGAGTGATCATATACTGATTCTTTGATACACAAGTCCCTCTTTTGAGTTTCTTGATTTGCCGATTTTTTGTTAGGGCTTCTCAAGTACGGGAAAGGAGACTGGATAAACATATCGAGGAACTTTGTGGGATCAGGTTGCGAGCCATGCACAAAAATACTACCAGAGACAGCTCTCCGGCGCCAAAGACAAATGCAGGCCTAGCATTCACGACATCACCACCGTCAATCTTCTTAATTCCAATCTCAGTAGTCCAACGTATGATCACGGCTTCTTCGTGTCAGAACCGGCCGAGCCGAAACTAGGGTTCACCGACAAGGATAATGCAGAGAAGGGATTCTTGGTCAGAATATTTCCTCGGTCTTTAAGTCGGCCGGACCAAAGGATTATGGCTTTTGAGCTTACTGTTACAGAAGATACTGAAACTCAGCGTTCTAAAGAAGCGAGAAAATGTTGAATTTTGAAATTGTGACCACTGCTTTTAACGGAAAGCCCGAGAACTATGTTTTATGGTTAAACTTAAAAGGTTATATTACATGATTACATGAATGTGAATATGAGAGAGAGAGAGATGCTTCTTCTACTTCTTCTTCCCCTACTTAGCATTCTTAGCCCTCTTCGCATTCATAGCATTCTTAGCGGTCTTAGAGGCGCGCTTCATAGCCCTCTGAACATAAAAATCTAAAACAAACCACGAATAAATGAGAGGGTTTTACATTTTTGTTGTTGTCACAAATAATCAAGAGTAAACTTATGTACCTGGGACATGAAGAAAGGGACCCGGTATGGGACATTTTCTTGACTTGTCTAGGGGAAACACCCGCTTAACTACAATCTTACATCCTCCTTCCACATTACATTCACATCCACTATTAAGCTTCTCCACCTTCTCTACTGAAGGTCCTCCACGAAGGTAAACCATAGCCCTCCTGTAAAAATCAACCAAAAACAAAGTAGTTAGTAATTTAGCAATTTACAAACTGGTGGAAGAAGCCACATACCCGGTAATAAAGTAAGGATCAAAGACCTTCCCAAATGAAGAGAAATGCTTAATCAGTGCGCTCCTCATATCGTCCTCAGGAAGCCAAGTGTCATATCCCATAACGAACAACCTATATCATAACTTTGATCAACACATGATAATGACAAAGAAGAACACAAAATCTCAAAACAAACAAAAAGAGAACCAGGTTCAATTTACCGGACTGCTCGATCGGCTGCATCGCTAGATCCACTATCCTTTGATTCCATACCCTAAGTTACCAAAGATCTAGTCAGAGTACTCCCAATACAATAGAGAAACAGAAACACAGGTTAAAGAGTGAGACCGAAGAAAGACATAAGGAGAAGAAAAAGCTTACTTCCATGGCGAATTTGAGAGAAGAACGAACGGCGACCAATGATAACCTTGAACGAACGAACGAACGAACGACTGACCGCAAAGTTTTCCAACCTTGAAGGTATTTTCCAGTTTTAAGGGATTTAGGTTAGAAGAATGATTTTTGTTTTGATTTGATTTCTTAAAATTAAAGTTTCAAAAAAAAAAAAAGAATGATTTTTGTATATATATTTTTGTATACATAACACAAAATTCTTAGGTTTAAGAGAGTATTTATATCCAATTAAAATGAAACCGGGTCGAACTCAAAAATTAGAGAAAAATGCAATTTTGATTGATGGGTTTGATCCCTCTTTTGGTAGCTTAGATTTGTGTTCAGGACAAAACCCAAAATCCGTTGGACTGTGTCAATTTGATTGATGCTTTTGATCCTTGTTTTGGCAGCTCGCGATGACGCAGTAAAACTCCTTCGATGTTTCACCCTCATGTCAAGCCTCATAGTACCTAAAAAAGATCAAAACAACATGCGAATGCAACAATTCCTAATCTATGCATCTAATCATCTAATATAATCGATGCAATATTTAGTCCTCTTGTATGCCACCAAATCATTGCAAACTCTACTTTGGTTTAATTTTTTGTTTTCTTCCAATAGTCATCGTTTTCGATATCAATTTTCGGACAATTAAAAATCTTAATTTGCATTAATGTGAAGCTCCAAAGCTTCAGAAACTTTACTCGCTGGTAAAATATTAGTCAACATGATTGTGGAGTTACGAAATGGAAATGTTAGTATTCTAGTCATGTGTATTTTGTTTTCTCTTAATGCACTAAGGTTTAGAGAAAGCAATCACGTTGTAACCGTTCATATACAAATCTCCATTTATTTTTTGGTAGAATCTTTACTTTTTAGTAAAACTTTCAATTCAAGCCATGTATGGATACATTCTTCCTTAATTTATTTTTGTAAAAGTCCATGTATTACGACTCAAACATAACAACCTTTTGGAAACAAGATTTATCTAGCTGCGAAACAAAAACTTGTGACATATATTCAATTAGGAAGCAAGTAGTGATCTCTACTTGTTTGCTTTGGATATGTTTCTAAAGAGAGAGTATAGAGAGATCTTCTTAGAGCTGAAGAAGCCAAGCTTGAGAATCGCATGGTTGCAGAGACTTCAATCTACTGCTTCTGTCTGATGATTTCTTTGTTAGTTCGATTGAATCTTGGAGAAAATAGACATGTTGATGGACTTTTTGGAAAAATGGAACCAACTTGAAATGGTCAAATTCTTAAGTGGTTAATATGTCAACTTTTCAATTGAAACATCCTTCATTCATAGTGGATTGTGTGACAATTGTGTTGTGTACTCCTTCCAATCATGTACGAAACTTTCAAATTATTCAAGACTCCACTACCTACAAAATATCTCAAACTTTAGAATTTACTTCTTAACTCATTTGGAGAAAATATGTATAAACATTGTATTATATTTTTGATAACATTTGGTGTACTTTTTTTTTCCCAACAATCACCATTATATTAAATCAAGTTGTTACCGATTGGAAGGTTTTCCTCACGGGCCACCCCTGTTGAGATTTTAGCTTGGTTTATGAACCGATTAAAGATTGACAAACAGTAATAGTAAAAGCGAACACACGAAATTTGGTCACCCAGTTCCCTTCTCGGTATCTCTGGGGAGGGGCTCTCTTGCCCCTCAACTTTCACTATATCATAAGAGGTTACAAACAAAACACACCATTCTTTCTAATGGTGTTTCCCGTTTTGTTTCTCTGTTTCAGGTTTCTCTCTACAAAGAAAAAAAACACTCTTTTTCGGGTACAATCGACAAAGAGAACACTTGGAGATATAAGCTATAACTCCCAGAGAATAATGACTTCTCCAATGCACTTATTCTCTTCTCTCTGTACGTGCTCTATCTCTGTCCCCTCTCTTGAACTCTCTGCCTTTTTTTTTCTCCTTTTGATGTCACTGCCCATACACCCTTGTTTTCCTTTCATGACTTATGCAGACAACAGGAAACGTACTGGGCCAACAACCAACAATTCATCTGGCCCATTAAGACTTTTGGCCCAACGAGTTGTCAAACCCATCAACAACTCCATTTGGTGTACTCTAAAACAGAGGTTTCGCTAGTATTACAAATCATAATTAAGCAAATCAACAGAAGAATTTTACAATTTTCCAAATTCAGAGAAGAAGAACACGTTTGTACTATATTTGGAGTGAAATGATTCGTTTCTTCAAATGCAGTGTGAAAGGGCTTTTTGAGAGTTGATTAGTATCTTTTTGAATAAAGTAAAATAAAGCGGGTGACGACAAAAACAATACTAAAGTGGGAAATAAATAAAGATTAGTCGCATCGCATTAGAGATGTCACGACGGTCGTAATTTTTTTTCCGAGTCTATACGGACTGGCCGTCGTGGATTACGGAACCTATGTCCAAATCCAATCCATTTAATCTAACGGGTTAGCGAGCCAACCTACAGATCGTTTAACTTGTTTTTGTGAAAAATCACCATAACATATAAATTTTTTTATTAAATTCCTAGAACTTTGTTTTTGTTTGATTAACATAACAAATGTGTATATACAGTTTGAGCTTTGTCATAGTAACATAGCATATCAATTTGTAGTATATATGTTATTTTACTTAGTATGTACGTAAACTTTTATGTTTCATTCTTATGGTTAGGATCATATCTATTATATATATGTTGTATTATAACTGATAACTTGATGATATAAATGAAAAAAAATTGTTGGTTAAATTTGATTAGTGATATAAGTATGTTTTGTATTTATGTTTAGACGTAAAAATATTTGTCGATAAAAATAATATATTAATGGATTTTTTCTGTTTAACTACATTGCTTCATTCATATTTAAACAAACGTAGATTGAAATCAAACACGTATTCATGATTATGCAAAGTCTTTGATTACAAATTGTAACAAAAACTCAAATTCAGAAACAAGAAAAACACATAAAATCACTAAAGTTAGAGTTATTTAGTCGAAATTAAAAATTTAGACGGACGAGACCACGTCTAACTGGGCCAATCTATGACGGACCAAATTTTTTTTCAATTTAAACAGGTTGGTCCGTCATGAATTACAATTTTTAAATGTGTGTCCAAATTTTTAGATATTACTTCGGATTGGTACGCGGGTTCCAGACCATGTTGACATGATGACACCTCTAGATCGCATTCCAATAATTTGTCAATCTGTTACGAAAAAGAAATGATTATCTGTTCTGCAAAAAACAACAAATAATTAGTCAATCTTTACATCGCATCCCAATAATTAGTCAATCTCTTACGAAAAAGAAATGATTATCTGTCGAACCTGCGGCCTTCTGCTTAGGAAATTGACGCTCTATCCACTGAGCTACAGGCGCTTAATATTGTCAAATGTTGTTTATATAATTAACTAGATTTTTGTTTCTAATGTTGTCTTTAACTTGCGATCTTTGATAAAAAATCTCTTATAAAAATTTATTTTCTCCTTTCAATAATTGTATGTAACACACACACACAAAAAGATCAAAAGAATAAAGTGGCAAGTCAAAACCGTCTTTTACAATATGCAAGCAGAGCAATATCGAATAAGGAACCAATTAAACAATAAATTTTTTTAGTTTTTATATAAAATATGCATATATATCAAATGGAGGTTTATATAAAAAAAATCTTTCTACAATTAGTTTAAACATTGCCCTATGCGTTAGATTTAGACTTAGATATCTCAAATGCATGACGTCTAATATTAGATGTTAGGTACACTACAAGAAAACAGACAACTTTCCGACGGTCAAAACCGTCGGAAATCCGTCGGAATAAGCCCTATTCCGACGGCTTTCCGACGGTTTTGACCGGTCGGTTCTATCTCGTCGGAAATACAAATTCCGTCGGAAATACTGACGGAATTCCGACGGAAAATAAATTACCGGAATCCGTCATAATTCCGTTGGAAATCCGTCAGTATGTCATTGTCCGACGGATTTCCGACGGTTACACATACCGACGGATTTCCGACGGATACATATACCGACGGATTTCCGACGGATATTTTATTTATTAAAAAAAAAAATTTTAATTTAATTATATTTAATGAAATTAAAATAAATTAAATTAAATTAAAATTAAATATAAATAAAAATTAAATTAAAATAAAAATAAAAAAAACAACAGTTAAAATTAAGGTTGAATATTTTTAAAAGTGATTAAGAAAATTAAAATATTACATAATAAGTTATCTATCGGTTACGGAAGAACTCGTTCATCCTGTCTTCCATTTCCCGCATTCGTGCCATCTGCTCTTCCATTGCCTGCAACCGTGCCTGCTGTTCCTCGTAGCGAGCTTCATCTTGTGCGCGTTGGGACTCCAACCCGGTCACCCGCTCGAGAAGTTCGGCATTCTGTGCCCTCAACGCACTATCTGCAGGAATGCGGTAAGAGTTGATGGACGGGGATGAACTGTCTTCCGGTAGGCCAAACACACGACCTCTGTGCTTAGGCGCAACCTACGAAAAAAAATCAATAAATAAATGTTGTAAGTTGTTTATATTTAAATTTATTTAAAATTTAATAATAATTGACAGTGTTACTAACCTGATAGGTAAACTCGTTGATCATCTCCAGAGGAACTTCCGTGGCCGGGGGAGTTCCTTCGACGATCGATTGGGATTGGAGGTACTCCTCACCCAGCCTCTCCACGCTCTCCACGATTTCACGAGCAATGGGATCTTGAATTTCCCCCGTCTTTCTGTTGGTGTGCGCATCTTTGACCAAGTCAAGATGTGACGGACGCACACCGGTCGTCTCCATCTGTTAGCATAGATAATGAAATAAATATGAGAAGTGTTAGAAATAAAATTTTTGAGCATATTTATAAAATTACGTACCAGCTTCTGAAGACGTGACGCTTTGCTCGTCGCACCGAGGTTATGGGTCGCCGGTCCCTTCCCCTTCCGGTCGCTGTTCCGGTTAGACGAGTTCTTTCCGGAGCTTGCTTTTGTCTCCTCCAGTTCCCAATGGACAAGTAGTCCACGCCATAATGTGGGGTTATCTTGCAATTTGCGCGGTACTTTTCCCTCTTTGTACCACGTGTCCTTCCATTCGTTTATCTTCAACGAATATTTCCGGGAGGCTTTTTTGTAGAACTCCCGTCGGACCCGGGCAGTCAACTGTGGGTCCCACGTAAATTCTTGCTGAAAAAAAAACGTACCCATATTAGTATTGACAATTTTAAAGAAAATAAAAATCTAAATTCTTAATAGGAAAAGAAAACATACCGCAAATTGTCGAAACCAGATCTCCTGGTCTGCCACCGGCATCGAAGAAAATGTGGGATACGGGGATTTGATCAACGAATTAGTCATTGCGTTGATCGAACTCGTAATCCCGTTTCTCGAAAATTGAAACCTAAACAATATTTAGTTAAATATTTTTTTAAGTTAATATAATCAAATACATTTTTAAATAAAACTTACCATGTCGTGTTAGGTGGCAAGTCAGGATCTAGGCGAGTCAACCTATCCCGTCCAGGTTGCGAAACAAACTCCTCAACCGACATGGCCGTGGGAGCTGAGGGCTGTGTATCCAGTGGAGGAGACGGGTGGTGGGGATCCGGAAAGATAGTATCTGGGATCTGCGACTGACTCCCTCCCCTACTGGAAGTACCGGATCCAGTAGCGTGATGAAATCGCCCATAGTCCCTACGAATTCCAAAATGTTTACATACCGGTGAAATTTACTTACATATATAAATATAAATTCTGATAATTTAAATAATAAATTTTAAAGAAAAATTTACAGATAATTTAATTTACTGTCCGATTTAGGGATTTTTTGTTTTTGAGAATTTGCCGACATCGAATTTTTGAGATTTTCGAATTATAAAATTTACGGGAATTGGAGACTTAGTGATTTTAGGATATTGATATTTTGAGAAGTAGGGAATTTGGAATTTAGGGATTAATTTATGGAATTTCGGGATTTCATAAATTAAGGTTTTAGGGAGTTAGGGATTGTGGAAAATTGAAATTTCTGTAAATAGGTATTTAGGGATATTTGGATTATGGAATTCAGATATGAACATTTAATATCCTACAGATTTAGAAATTTTTTGGAATTTCAGATGTGGTAATTTAAAGTTTTAGATATTTACGATTTTTCCAGAATTTGGGATTTTGTAATTTAAACAAATAAAAAAATTAGTAAAATTTCACAAATTTAGAATTTTACTAATATTTTTATATTATAAATATTTATAATTTTCTAAAAATAAATAATTTTATAAATACTTTTCTAAATTTTATAAACCCGAAAATTCCCTAAATCACAAAATTTACAAAATAAAAAACTTTTCAAACATCCTAAACCTAAACATTTCAACATTTCTATTAATTTTTAACAACCTAAATCTAACAAATTCACAAAATTCTCTAAATTCATAATTTACAACAAAAAAACTTCGAAAAACTTACATTGGATTGTTGATTTGTTGTTAGAGATCAAACTTGTGGATGGATATTTGATTTCCGGCCAGTTTCCGAACCGATCGATCGATTTCCGGCAAGGTTTGGTTTTTTTTTTTAAGTTTCGTGAAGGTTTATGCGAAGAAGAAGGCTGATGGTTTTATTGCAGGTTACCGACGGAATTCCGACGGATTTCCGACGGATTTTCCCAGTTTTTTCGATGAGATCGAGGCTCTTAGGCGGCAGAAATTAGGGTTTCCGTCGGAAATCCGTCGGCATTTCCGACGGATTATAAACATTTATATATAAAACCGCGTAATACTTTGGTAACATAAACATTATTTAATAAATTGAATTTTTTTTATTAAATTAATTAAATCCGTCGGAAATCCGTCGGCATTTTTGACGGATTTCTGACGGATCATAAATTTTTTTAAATTAAATTTTTTTAAATCGGAAATTAATAAAATCCGTCGGAAATCCGTCGGTATTTTTGACGGATTTCCGACAGATCTTAAATTTTTTAAATTAAATTTTTTTAATTCGGAAATTAATAAAATCCGTCGGAAATCCGTCGGTATTTTTGACGGATTTCCGACGGATCATAAATTTTTTTAAATTAAATTTTTTTGTATTCGGAAAATTACAAATTAAAACTAAATTAAAAATTACAAATCCGTCGAAAAACTGTCAAAAATCTGTAAATTAAAAGTCCGCGTGGTGACCCGATTGCATAGTTAATTATAAAAATGTCCAAACATTTTTTCATACATAATTTTAAATATATCCGGGAATTGAATAAAAGATTTACATGGCGACATTTTATAACAGAGAAAAAACATAAGCCGAAAGGAAAATTATTTATTTTAAAGTTTGAAACACATATGTCTCTGTATCCGCTCCAAACTTATTTGTGTTTAGAACCTGAAACTTTTTTTTCCCTTTTTTTCTTTGGCGGAGAATCTACATATTCTTTGCAAAATTCCCTTTCGATTGCATCAACATCTATATTTAAGTTCGGACTTTCTGGTCTCTGGGCAAATTCATAATCATAGTAGTTATCCTTACATTCATTTGAAGTACTTCCACCGTATGTATCTGACGTTTCAATCAAGCGAGATGGTTGTACGTCTTCGAGAACACTCTTCTTGTCTGGATATTTGGCGCACTGCGATTTCGTTTCCCACGAGACGTTTGACAAGCACTGGCTCTCCGGCACTATTGTTGATGAAGAATCTCCGATTGAGATTGGTGAGACCGTATCAAATTCCCACGAGTAAGTGGGTATCTCTTCAGTGTGTGTGTCGCATTGGGTTTCGGTTTCCCACGAGTACTTTGGAAGTAGAAAGTGGTTTGCCACGATTTTTGAGTCTTCATTAGCAGAGTTAGAAGACATTATTTGTGTTGTTGAAAGGAATGAACGTCTGAGGAACCTTATATAGAACGGAAAACCGTCGGAAATCCGTCGGAAATCCGTCTGAAACCTCCGACATAATACCCCGCCAGTCCCATCGGCCGCGGATAACGCAATGGTAACCACTCAAACTTTGCCGACATCGGAATACCGACGGAAATCCGACGGAACTAATTCCGTCGTTATGTCGTACGAAAATTAGGTATGCTTTTATCCCGCGCGCGGAAATCCGGCGGCAAATTTAATAAATGATTCTGGCGAATATTACCATAAAGTACATTATATTAGAGGGAACGCATAGGGGTTATAGTACAAACCAGCTCCAAACAAACATTTACATTAAATTATTAATCTGACTCTTCTGATGAACCTTCACTAGGGATGGAGTCGGAATCGTCGTCAAATTCTTCACGTAGTTCATCTTCATCCGAATGCACTAGATCATCGCCGATATGTGTGACATCAGTGACAAGGTCAATGTTATCCGTCTCCTCAACATGTGACATTTGGTTGGTTCGCGATACTTGTAGAGCATCATGTTCCGGAACTCCATATATTTTTCCTCGCGGATAAATTGGAGTTACTGTCATCCAAGGATCTGTCCTCCGCCCAACTCGAGGATATGGAATGTAGCAAACCTATTCAGTAACGGTGGATGTTGTTTATATACAAAAATAACAAAACCTAACGTATAAATATAACGGAAAACCTATCAATATATTGATACCTGGTCTGCTTGAGATGCAAGGATAAATGGATCGTAATGATGTAATTTTCGGCTTGAATTTATCGAAATAACACCAAGACGGTCAATTCGAACCCCACTACCATTGGATGGATCATACCAATCGCACATAAACACAATGCACCTCAAGTCCAACATTCCTGGATAGTGGATTTCCAAGATTTCTTTTAAATGGCCATAGTATATGGTATCACCTGATTGCGCCGAAATACCATTGTCCGAAGTTGGCCTTTGACGTCCTTCGTCACGAATTCTGAACGAATATCCCCTAGTGCAAAATCTCGGATATGAAGTCGCGGTGCTGCGTAAACCATGCGAAAACTCCACTAACCATGTCGGGAGGGTTTGACCACTTGCTAAACCTTCGAAAACCTAAAAACAATATAAGTAAGCAATCAATAACATATGAACGTGAAAAACTTATAAAATAAGAGTGAGGAGTTATATTTAACGTACAAAAAATTTCAACCACTCCGGGAATTCTTCATCTTTTAATACAGCAAGTTCGGAATCTGTCTTATCAGCATGGTAAGTTTGTGCTAGGGACATGTATATCCTGTAACATAACAATTGTTATCAGATGAAGACAAATAATTGCACAAATTTAGTATGAGAAATGGTATACCTTTCATACTCTCCAAGTTCGTCACAATTTCTGAGGATATATGTATGCAAATGTGTGACCTCTTGTGGTGATAGTATGCGTTTCTTCCCTTTTCCACTTACGCGGCCCACTTGCGCAAACAACTCAGGTACAACCACGGGATACACTGCTTTCTCACCTCTATCATCATGTCGCGCCGGCCGTCTACCTTTAGTCCGGACATCCGAAGGAAAGTAATATTCGGCAAAGTGTGATACTTCTTCGTTTAGACTTTGTGCAACAATAGATCCCTCAACTTTGCTCAAATTTTTTACCTTTTTCTTCAGGTGGAACATGTAACGCTCGAACGGGTACATCCATCGGTATTGAACAGGGCCTCCTAATGCTGCTTCTCGTGGGAGGTGAATAGGAAGATGTTCCATAACATCAAAAAAAGACGGTGGAAATATCTTCTCAAGATTACAAAGGAGCACCGGGATGTTGGCCTCTAAAGACCGGATCCCGTCCGCTGTTAGTGTCCGTGAACATAAATCTCGAAAGAAAGCCCCAACTCCTACAAACGAAAAGTAATCAAGTTAGTACATATATAGTAACATTATATTAGTAATAAACTAAAGAAAATTATGAAATATACCTCCAATTGCTTGATGGATGTCTTGTGGAAGAAGATTAGAAAATGCAAATGGAAGAAGACGTTGCATCACAACATGGCAATCATGACTCTTCATTCCAATAAACTTCCCTTCCGTCGAATCCACGCAATTACGCAGATTAGATGCGTAGCCGTCAGGAAATTTAACAAAATTTTTAATCCATTCAAAGAAAACTTCCTTCTTACCCGCGTCTAACCGGTACGCAGGCATCGGCAATCTACCATTAGGCAAAACATGAAGGGACTTCCTTGAACAAATCAATGGCAAGTCTAATCTAGATTTCCAGTTATCTTTTGTCTTTCCTGGTACATTTAAAATGGTGTTCATGATGTTGTCAAAGAAATTCTTTTCAACATGCATGACATCTAGATTATGCCGCAGTAGATGATCTTTCCAATAAGGTAAATCCCCAAAAATACTTTTCTTATGCCAATTGTGATATTCCCCACAGCCGTCGACGGGGTGATGGCCATTACCCCCACATTCAGGAGTTCGCTCTGCACCAAAATCTCGTAACTGTTCCAATATGCTGCGACCATCTATCTCTGGAGGTGGACCAGTAAACACTGGAAAATTCTTTCTAAAATGTCTTCTAGACCGACGATATGGATGATTTGCCGGCAAAAAACACATATGGCAATCAAACCATGAAGTCTTCCTTCCGTTCTGCAATTGGAATGCTGAAGTATTGTCTTGGCAATAAGGACATGCCAATCTTCCATGCGTTGTCCATCCAGATAACATACCGTACGCCGGAAAATCGCTAATGGTCCACATAAGAACCGAACGCAAGTTGAAATTCTGCTGGATGGAAACATCAAATGCCTCAACACCATGCTCCCACAACATCTGCAACTCATAGATCAATGGTTGGAGGAATATATCGAGTGATCGTCTTGGATGATCTGGCCCAGGAACTAGAACTGAGAGAAACAGGAACTCTTGCCGCATGCACATAGAAGGAGGCAAATTGTAAGGTGTTACGATGACCGGCCACAATGAATATTTTCTTCCATGCTTTCCAAATGGGTTGAAACCATCAGTGGATAAGCCGAGGTATACATTTCGGCGTTCGTATGCGAAATCTGGATATACCGATTGAAAGTGTTTCCACGCTTCTGCGTCAGAAGGATGCGTAATATCTCCATCTTGATTATGCTCTGCATGCCATCTCATAGCCTTAGCAGTGCGTTCTGATTGATACAGCCTCTTCAACCTCTCTGTTAATGGTAAATACCACATCCGTTTGAAAGGAATCTTCACTCTGCCACTTGTGTCTTGGAACCGTGGTTTACGGCAAAATTTACATTTTTTCCTGTTCTCATCTTCCCTCCAGTATAGCATGCAGTTGTCGATGCACACATCTATTATCTGGTAGGGCAAACCAAGACCGGCAACAAGTTTCTGGACCTCGTAGTATGATGCTGGAGAAAGATTATCCTCTGACAAAACATCTTTCACAAACTCGGCGAATGCATCAACACATTCTTCGGATAAATTGTAATCGGTCTTCATGTTCATCATCCTACTAGCAGAAGATAACGGTGAATGCCCTTCCCTACAACCGCTGTACAGTGGTTGCTTTGATGCGTCTAACATATCAAAAAACCTTCGAGCTTCTAAATTAGGTTCTTCAATCCTATCACCCTCATAACCACCCGACTGCAAATTCTCTCTAAACGCGTCGTTAACCATCGCAACCGTACTTACCCCAACATCTACTTCCGTTGTACGTTCTTCTACGCTATCCGGAAAATAAGGTGCATTACTACTACTACTACCATATTCGTAATTGCTTTCTCCATGTAAAAACCAAACCTTATATCCCGGCCTAAATCCATATCTATATAAGTGATTCCAAACAGTATGAACCGCAACACTAATTCTGTTACAGCAATTAGAACATGGACATTTGATATCCTGACCTTTTTTTGCTGCATCTTGGTTTCTGGGTAAATTCATGAACTCGCATATACCTGCAGCGTAAGCGGATGTTAATAAGTTCGAGCCCATATCCATCATTGGCTCGTCCATCCAAGACCGAAAATATGAACTCATCGCTAACAAATTTTTTTGATTTGTAAAATTATGTTATGAATGAACGAAGAAACGAAGGAACTTATATAAAACGGATTTCCGTCGGAATTCCGTCAGAAATCCGTCACAAAACTCCGACATAACATCCCACCAATCCCATCGGCCACCGCTAACGAATGGTAACCACTCAAATTTGCCGACATCGAAAATATCGGATTTCCGTCGGTAGTCCGTCGGAAAGTCGTCAGAATATTACGATAGATTATTTTCCGACGGAATTCCGTCGGAAATTGCCGACGGATTTCCGACGGTATACCGACAGTAGATACAGCCGTTAGAATTCCGTCGGAAATTTCCGACGGAATTCCGTCGGAATAGATGTTAGTCGGAATTCCGTCGGAAATTTCCGACGGAAATATTGGCCGTCGGAATTTCCGTCGGAATAGTAGCTGTTTTCTTGTTGTGGTAGATTAATAGAGAAAATCTAACGTAGAAGATTCATTTTTAAAACATTTTCAACAATATTAGAGAAAAAATTACCTAACAAAAAAACAACCATGAATTCTAGTGGTTACCAAAATTTTGGAAGGATATGAAATGTTGGCCTAGTAAGAATTAATTTAATTAGATGTATTGGTTACTTTAATTAATTGAGTCAATTTATAGGTCATTCTAAGAATCTTCTTAGAATAAAAATGAAGCCAAGTAGGGGAGTGGAGTGGTTTCATTGGCTAAAACTTTAAACACTCTTTCTTTGTCTCTCTCCTATAATACAAACCACACAAACTTTCTTCTTCTTGCCTTTTGCTTCACCATCTCTCTCTCTCTCTCCAATTTCTGCACTGTTTCTCTCTCTACCATCTGAGTTTTGCCTGTTTTGTTTTCCTCACTTTTGCAGATTCTCAAGGATACTTCAAAGTTTTAGTCTTTTCTCTGGCTAGATTCTTCAATATATGCTTAAATCTCTCACCAAATCAGGTTCTTTGATTCCATCCTCACTATACTATTCCTTGTTTTTCCCCTTTTGATTCCTATTTATCAGTAGATTCCTATAAAAAAAGCTTTCAAGTCTTGCACTAAACCCACAAATCAAGAAGCCTCAAGCTTCCAAAAGTTTAGTTAAAATTGGTTATACTAAGTACTTTATAGGTGAAACTTTTCTCTAGTACTAGCCTTTAAACGATGGAGACTTTGCATCCACTACTCTCTCACGTGCCCACTTCTGACCACCGGTTCGTAGTTCAAGAGATGATGAGCTTGCAAAGCTCGAGCTGGACTAAAGAAGAGAACAAGAAGTTTGAGCGAGCCCTAGCTGTTTACGCTGATGATACGCCTGACCGTTGGTTCAAAGTTGCTTCTATGATCCCTGGCAAAACCATCTCAGATGTCATGAGGCAATACTCTAAGCTTGAAGAAGATCTCTTCGATATCGAAGCAGGACTTGTCCCCATCCCTGGTTACAATTCAGCTACTCCTTGTGGATTCAATCAGCTCGTGAGTCCCCGTGACTTTGATTTGTATCGTAAACGGCCTAATGGAGCCAGTGGATTCGAACAAGAGCGGAGGAAAGGAGTTCCGTGGACGGAAGAAGAACACAGGTAACTAAAGAATACTGATTCCTTGATACACAAGTCACTCATTTGGTGTTTCTTGAATTACAAGTTACTACTCTGTTTTCTTTGTTTAATGATGCTTTGTTTTCATTTTTTCATTGTTCTCTGCAGACGATTCTTGTTAGGTCTTCTCAAATACGGGAAAGGTGATTGGAGAAACATATCGAGGAACTTTGTGGGATCGAAAACGCCAACTCAGGTTGCGAGCCATGCTCAGAAATACTACCAGAGACAGCTCTCCGGTGCCAAAGACAAACGTCGGCCTAGCATTCACGACATCACCACCGTCAATCTTCTTAATGCTAATCTCAGCCGTTCGATGTCTGATCACGATGCCGAACCGAAACTAGGGTTCACCGACAGGGATAATACGGAGAAGGGAGTAATGTTTCTTGGTCAGAATCTTTCCTCGGTCTTGTCTCCATACGATCATGTCGTTAAGTCCGCCGGAGCAAATGATTATGGCTTTTGAGATTATTACGAAACCCCCATAATTATGTTTTATGGTTAAACTTAAAAGCTTATGCTACATGATTAGATGAATGTGACTATGTGAATATGTATCTTTCGTGTTTATGGAATAAACATAGATTAGCTCGTATATATGTCCATATCTTTTGTCAAAACGAAAATGGTGAAAAGTCCCAATCGGTGGCTATGGCTTTACTAGCAACTTTAACGGTCAGTCATTTTCTTTGAAAATTTTGTCTCTAACCCAAAATATTTGGTTCATTTTTTTTAACAATTTAGGTGATGAGTTGGTATAACGTTAAAACGTGATGCTATTTGGTAGTACTCAATAATAATTATGTAGTTTTCACATTTTACAATTTTAAAAAGTTATTCGTCACATTAGTTAGTGTAACATACATACTCTTTTTCAAAGTAAACTCAATCATTCTTTGCTTTTCTTGTAGATCAAAAAATTAAGGGACTAAATTTGCCTTATGCTTTTAAATCTATAAGATTCTCCTTTTAAATTAAGGGACTAAATTAAGAAGATTTTCATGGCATTCCAAGAAGTTGATTTACTTTTGAATATGGTCTCTTTTTATATACTAATTTATTTCTTTTGCTAGTGTGTGTCCTTAGATATTTTTGCCAAATAAATTTAGATTTTGTTTTTCTCTAGTAATACCCTATGTCCCCTTTAACCTCTACATGAAAAGTATATACAAGCTTCTTTTAACTTTAACTTTGTTGAGGTTGTATAATGTATATCGATTATTATAATTTGGACTCTTTTGACCACTGCGGTAATTATCTATATCGCACCTTTCATATATTAAAAACTAATGTATATTTGAGTTTAAGATATCTATATATATATATATATATATATATATATATCAAGAGAGCCTAAATTCTAATGCAGAACATATGATACATTCCGGTTAAGTTGCATCAAACGTCGAAATCCGAAGCATGAAATTAGTTGGTCACGAAAAATTGATAAACATGTATTTTAAACCAAAAAGGTATTAAAGTTTATATAAATAAAGGAATAAAAAAGTGAGGGTTGGATATATTGTATGTGTGGCAAAGCTGACCACTAAGTCGTTAAGGGTATATAATTAGAAGCTGAGTATGCATTCCACTTTCCGCCCAAAGAATCACATTCTTTTCACCAATTACATTACACCAACCCTTTGCTCCCTCAAAATTGTTATAGATTATAAAACTTGAGATATATCAGTTTAGTACAAGTGGAGCATTTGTATAAGCTCCGGTTTTAAAATATATTTAACAAAAGTTTGTTTTGTGTTAGTGTGTTACAATTACAAATGATTTTGATAAAGAACTAAAATGTATGAAAGATTTGTTTCTTTATATCAAAAGGCAAGATGGTTGATAATATACAAGGCTTATTCTTGTGAAGAATTAAGAGAGGAAAATATTGCTTAACTTTTTTTGTTTTATTTACTAATTTTTAATTTTCCAATCATAGCATTTGAGAATAATATAAATAGGTTAAATTTAAATTTGAAGTTTCAAAAAAAATAAAAAAACATTTGAGAATAAATGGAAAGAATTTCTAAAGTATTTAACTTTCCGACCATGGCCAAAAGCTTCTCAGTTTTAATCAAGAACAGTACATAATATTAAGCCATGTCCATTATTTATTACTTCTCCCCAATGTTTTGAAACCCGACCCGGACAGCGAACCGGCTTACTTATCGGATCATCGGGTCACTGGTCCAACCGCGGGTCAATAGGTTATTAAAAATTTATATATATATATTATATTTATATATATATTGTAAATATATACAACAAATAAAATTTAAAGCTTTTTTTTTATTTCAAAATAAAAGGTCTAAACTCTAAAATTTAAGTAAAATTAATAATAAATCTCAAGAATATGGACATCTAGCAATAACCATAAGCAAACATCCAAAATTCAAACTAAAACCAAAAGAAATATAATATAGTAAATCACTAATGATAGAATTATATAATATGCATCCTATCATTCAATTCTATCATTGTCTTCATACCATCATCCAATTTCTATCATTTAAATCGCTCAAAACCCTATATCAACAGCTAAAAACAAACCCTCTATTTAATGCAAAGGTTTTTTTCAAAACCCAAACCGCCGGTTCAACCAACCGGTTTGCGGATTAATAGCGGGTTTTTTCGGATTTTGACTGGTTTTTTATTAGCGGATTTTACCATATAACCCGAACCGTAATAGTGATCGGGTCGCAGTTCAACCGGTTGAACTGGCCGGTCCGGGCCGGGTGTGAAAACACTGCTTCTTCCATTTCAAAATGTAAATTGTTTTGGCTAAAAATGCGAATATTAAATTATTTTTCTTCTAAAAAGTATTATTTTGTATATATAATAAAAATAATTTAACCAATAAAAAAAGTGACTGCAAAATATTATTGGTCATACAATAGTTAATAAAGTTAAAAAGTACCTAAGATTATCAAAATAACTTATATTTTTGAGAATATATTTTATTGAGTAATAGTGAATAGTATCACTGCAAGAGAATCAAAGCCCTATTTGTTTTCCATGCGTGAATAAAAGTTAAAACCCTAAGATACTACGTACTTAATGTAGGTCGGTTTGGAGTAGATAAAATTCCACCACATATATGGTATTCAAATTGGTGAATATATATTTCTTATAGCATATGAAAGTGGCATCACAGAATTCGATTTGTTTTTTCGTGGGTCCATTTTGATGTCGGTTGAATAAAACCCAATAAAATACGTATAAATCATAAGTAAACAATTTGAAAATTAAAATTAAAAGAAAAAAGTAAAAGAAAAACAAATAGAACTTTGTCATTGCTAACAATACATAATATTTATGCTCACTATCAATACAAACGTCAATATTTATGTTTTTACTATCAAATAGAAATTTCAATAGAATAAAAGAGCAACAGAGTTAAAAAAAAATTTAAGCGTCCATTTCATTTCCCCGAAACAGATATCTTATGAATTGTCACGAATTAAACGTTAAATCAACGACGATTACAATTTTGAGTGAAAAAATCGAATTATTATTAATCATAAATGAGAACCTTTTATATATGTCAATTTTTCTAATACTCAGAATATCGTGTATAGTTAATAAATCAACCACTTTGGATTTGGTCACCTCAATGGGATATGCAACCTGACCACTACCATAGTACCATATCCCAATATGAAAATCTCTTTTGTATAACATAGAATACTACAGGTACTGGTACAGGAAACGAACACAATACACAAGGATTTTTTTTCTCCAAACGTTTTACTAGATTAAACGATAAGTACACTTACAAGTTCTACTTATCAACTTCAATCCTAGTCTCACGTGTTCACAAATCACACATGATCTTGTGAACCTATCACTATCCCTTAGCCCTTTTGATCAAGATCTCTTTTTACTAGACAATCTCCAATCCCCTTTGCTAAGACATATGATCTAATTGTGTTAAACGTACACCCACGTTTTTTCACTCCTATTTATACACAATAGGACTTGAAGCCTAACCCTAGCCTTCTTCTCCAAGTTTTTCCACTCCTATTTATACACAATAGGACTTGACGGCTAACCCTAGCCTTCTTCTCCAAGTTTTAGAAGATATCAAATCTTCTCGATTATCCATCTTACCATAATCTTTGCTAAGGATAAATGGAAATCTTCTTCTTCCTAAATCCTCTCCAAGCTAAGTATATTTTCTGTCACTTAGCTTGTAGATTCGTTCTCCAAGACTTTAAGTCGTGAGCCCAAACCCATCTCTTCAAGCCCGATCCGTTTCTTCATCAGCTGTCCGTCTGTAGCACTTCCTGTAGTACTCTGCACTGATACAGGAATTGCTTCAACTCAGTTGCATCTTCATGTTTCAGCTGTTTTACCATCAGCTTCTAACTCCTTAGATGAACATTTGTATCAACTCATATTGAATTCTAAAACTCATTTAAACATACACTTTCAGTTATGTCACAGATGCATTACATATTAATATATTATACATTTAAACAACTCTTATAGTTCATGTCGTTATCATAACAATTGTGTATCTTTGTATATAACTCTTCGTATTCGCAATAGAGCTTTATACCTACAACTTTAAAAGAACATAATTAAATTTCTCCATATACTTTGACAGATCTTTTCCTCTGAGATTATTGTAGAATTAAGTGCAGATATAGACTATAATGAAGGCACTTGGCCAAGTTAAATATTTACATGTATAATGAGTTTGAAAAGTTGTTTATAATCTCAACCATTGAAATTTGAATATATAATACAAATACATCTACATAGGCCTCGTAAGTTATACACATATTAGAAAATGCGTATTAAAGCACGTTCTTGTTTTCATTTCTGTCCCTTATCATCAATATCCTTTTCATGAAGCTTACGCCATTCATAAACTTTATTTTTCTTTCAAAATGCTTTTTCACTTTCGTTTTTGTTGTTGTTGTTGCTCCTTTTATAAGAAAAAGCTCATCAAAAGGTCTAAGTCTTCCTCTTTACAACTAGCAATATGCAAATTATTCACTTCAATTAGGAAAAATAAGAAAAGAAAATCAAGATAAATTTATTCTAGCTCCAAGAAATCATATTGGACCAAAATGTATCAACACTCATCTATTTGGTATCTCAAGTTGTCACCTTATAATTGTAGCTTCTACAATTAGACAATCTCATTTGGTTGCTTGGGTACGTACTATGTCTAATACTTTTCATTTTGTTATCTTTACAAAGGAAATAACTGTTAGAGCATCTCCAACCATGGGTTTCTCCAAAATTATAAAATATTAAACATTAATAAAATATTATGGGTTTTTTTCACTATTGGAGAAACCTACATAAAAACATAAAATGTTATTAATTAAGAAACTTTCAAGTGAGTTTTTTCAATACTAGAAAGAAACTCATAATATTTTATTAATATTTAGTATTTTATAATTTTAGAAAAACGAATGAATAATCCATGGTTGGAGATGCTCTTAGTTAGTTAGTTAATCAAAGTGTGTACGATAAAGATTGACCAATGTAATACGATCACGGTTGGTTCTATAAATGTTTCAATTGCAAATGGGCCTCTTAACTCAGTGACGGTATGATTGTATAACATGGATCATCTAATCCGAGCTATTGTTGACCAGACAAAAGAGTAGATGATAAAAAGAAAAAAAACACCAAACAACATAAGCTAATGTAAATATTCGATTAAGAATTTCAATAGCATATTATGACCTCTTTTGTGGAGATTTCGACACATTGACGTGAAACTATGTATCAGCTTAAACCACGCTTAAAAAAGGCCTAAGCCTAACGAACTTAAAAGATAAATTGTAAAGGAATCTTTTGACACATTCTGAAATCAGAACCAATTGAGAAAATCAACACTCGGAAAGAGAGACAAATATTAAACTAAACTCAGTTCGGTCCCTCGCCTGACTTGTCCCTTCTTTTCGGAAAGAGAACATACAACAGTCGTCTTCATCGCGGGCCAATGATGACGTAGTAAATCACGAGAAAACATGATCAGCATTTAGCTGGTGGCGGGTATGGCCACGGGCTTCGAGTCTTCAGTTTTTTCATGTTCCTTGTTCAGCAACTGAAAACATAGCACCATCACAAGATTACGTTCACAAACAGACCAACTTCAATCAAAAGTCAGGCACAAAGTTATAAGACAATGGTAATAGGTTTCCGATTCTGGTACTTCACGTTATGGTGTGCCGTGCTAAAGAACATAAGAGAGTGAGAGAGTTAAGATCTAACCTTGTTGTTAATCAAGTTGTGGAGCGCAATTACACTCCGGATGAGGGATGATAGATAGATAACGAGCATCATGTCATTTGTTTTCACTGCACATTATAAATGCAGTTAGACTAATGAAGCAAATGCCTCAAGAAAGCAGCCCATTTAACAACAGAAACTTTACCTGAGAAGGCCTTGACCAACTCGTGCACATTCAGGTTAGGAAGCAAGTTGAAAACATCCTACAAGTTTTAAGAGGAATATTTCATTAGATGAAATCCACAAATATCACACAGATTTGGACAATGCCCGTAATTTGTAGAACCAGAACACTAAATATAAAAATTCTAACCTGCAGATGGTACAAAATCTCATGGTTTAGAGGGAGCTTTCCTTCGATTACAAGGTCAAGGTAACTCCGGATCTCCCGAAGACGTGCATCCAGCCCCTTCAAAGCAGTAAGCTTTGCAGTGACCTGGTGCAAAATAATATACATGTTTTTTAAGTCCTTGAGCAGAAGCTATTAAGCTCATAAAATAACCTTGCAAGAACCTCAATACAATTATACAAATCCCCCAAGGCACCCATCATGATTTCAGCATACGCTAAAGGGATAATAATGAAACATTCAAGTATTGTCAAGACAAAGACCTCAGTCGCCAGGGTACTGATTGTTGTGTCTTTCACATCCCTGAGCAAATGTTCCACGCCTGTTCAAGAACGAGAATAAACCAGGTAAAAGTCAGAAGTCCTCCCTCAAAAGCAATCATAAAAGACATTTTTCTACATCAAAACGAGGTGATCAAAGGACTTGTTTTCCCCTTTTGAACATACCGATTTCCTCGACTTCATGAGCAGCAATTTCTGTAGAAACATGAACGAAGACTTTCTGACTTTTCTGAGTAGCATTCTGAAGAGACAGAGAAATATTTAATCAACCTGATTAAATATGAGGATACAGCAGCACAAAACGGAAAAGATTAGGAATGGTATGTCTCTTACCTCCTTGACCTCCTCCACTGCATAGTAAGCTTTTGTGGGGATTCCAAGTTCTTTAGGCTGAACATCAATAATGACCAACACTGGGTTTGGGACATAGCTGCATCACCAGAATCAAAACGAAGCTTAGTTGGAAATGCTTTATCCTATCTTAAAACGGACCAATCCTCAATATATCTCCCATCTCTACACATCCAAGCTGCCCAATAAATCTGAATGATTAATCAGGAAACTAACCCACTGAACAATGCGTGAACGTCCAAGTCATTCTCTCGAAGTTTAGGGCCTGTGCTGTACCAACCTACAACATGCTCCTTGGCTGAAAAGCAAAGAGTGTTTTTTTTTTTTTTTGTTAAAAATATGGCTTTTACATTGATATAAACAGTCTAAGCATCAGTTTCCTGAGAAATACCATTAATTCTCTTGAACATGTGGAACATTGACTCATGGTAGTTGTGATCAAGAAACCAAATACTTGGGTCTTTGTCATCCTCCTCGAATGGCACTACAAATCAATATGCCAAATGTCAAACGAGTCATATGTAAGCAACAGCTACGTATTAAAGAGGTTCCTAGTGACAGAGTCCAGAGATAAGCACCTATGCAAACTAAAATGCAACTAATACCCCCAAAAAAAGCCTAAAATTAGCTCTTTATCTTTAATCCAAATAGTATTGGAAATTCCAAAAAATAAGAGTAGAACCGAGAGCTCGATTTCATCCTAAACCCTAATTAGAAGGTGAGTTAACTGAAGTAAATATCAGATAAAATCAACTCCAAAAGTGCACAATTTCGGTATAGAAATTTTCAAAACAGCTACAAAACCCCTAATTTGCTGCTATACTAGAACCTCATTCCAGTAAATGAACAAAAACGAAAGAAATTACACGTAAGAACAAAAAAATCAGCGAATTCTATAACAACAAAAACCTAAACGGAATCTGAGATCTGAGAATCCCAAGCGGTACCTGCGTAGCTGTTGGTGACGTCAACGGTACCACGAGAGCTGCTCCCGAGAAGAACTCCGACGACACGCTTACGCGAGTCCTTAGCGACGCGATTGTAATGGTCGACGATACTAAGCAAGACGAGTGGATGAACAACCACCTTCTCTATCGTCCTTGTTGATATCTGTTGCGTCTTTATTACATCCATGGTCGGAGAATCAACTATTCTGATTTCTCTCCGGTGAAGAAGATTTGAAAATCGCTCAAGTTCCGATCTGGTTTTCTCTGATGGAGCTTGAAGTTTGCTTCTTCTCCAGGAAAAACCACGAAATTGCTTTAATTCTCTAAGTCATTTTTATTTTTTTCGGCTCGGGCTTGTAAAATAGTAATGGGCCTATAATTTGTAAAGCCCAATATAAAGGGCTTGTTGACGTCATTTATTTGAGATTTTGAGCCATTTTTCCACGTAGAGTTCCAGTATACAATTTTTCGAAAAATGGTTAGGTACTAAAAATTGGGATTCATCGCTTAATCCGCTGATTAGTATTACATATTTCTTTTAGGTATTATGTTTAATTTTTCCACTGATGTGTTGGACACCGCTAAAAGATAATGTAGAGATTAATTAACAATACATACTGAATGATGTGTTCATTTGACTATGCTAATTATTAAAAGATTCATGTATATATTTCAAATTTTAAGTATTCGAGAATGTGCATATATGAATTGGAGACTAAAAACTGAAAATGCTAAAAAAGTTGTGGATACTTTTAAAATGGGTAAATGTTAATGTGATACGAAGAAAAATCATGACTTCCATCGTTAGTGTTTTCTTCTTCTTTTTTGAAAAATTGTAAATACTCGTTTTGGTATTGGGAATGCCACAAAATAAAAGAAGCTCAAGAAAAAGAATGTAACAACGATATAACTAACGACTCATGTGACGACTAGCTAGGGTTAATATTGTTACAAGTAGAAGTTGCCATATCCCAATCATAATTTCACTACAACTCTTAATAATCCTACACCGACCTAATTCGCTTACTTCTCCGATAATTATGATATTCGTATGACACTTATCGATGTTAATTCAGTTCTAATCATATAACTCAGAATATTTGGTCTCTCATGTGATCTCTCATGTCTTCATTTTGTCCGCATCCATTAGAGTCGTTAATATTGATTCATAGAAAGCTTAATCGGAGATCCAACGGTGGATGTTCCATCTCAGCTCCACATGATGAGAATGATGAAAACGTTGTCGTATTAGTATGCTCTCTTATGTATTCGTTGTGGTGGCTTGCAACTGTAACATTTGCTCTCACTCTCTCAACCTTCGATAATGGAAAGAGTTGCAACGTCTCTATCACCTTCTCTTCCTCTTCTTCACATACTTCAAATATATCTACAAGAAAGAAAAAACATATACATTATCAATTTATCACCAAAGCCCAATACAAGATAAAATAAACAGATTTAATGTATATATTAGCTTGAGAACCAATGTAGAATTTTTTTTTTTTTTTTTTTTAAACAATGTAGAAAGAGATCTTCGTTAGCTTTTAGGGACCGAAATTTATAGCCTAGTGGTTTAATTGCATTGATATCGTTATATATAACCCTGATTCAACCATAAAACATATATCAGGTTTAAATATATGCAAATATGCGTGAGTGAGATTTAGACTGGAAACAAAATTAACCTTTACGTGGTGGTTGATGAAAACGTTGGTTGTCTCGATGAGGACGAGAGAGATTTGTGTCTTGACGATGATCAAAATCGACGGTGGAGATTTTACGGCGCTTTTGTCTCTCCCTAGCTTTATGGTTTTGGAACCAATAGAACACGTTCTTGCTCTCGATCTTACCATAAAAACTCAGCTCCGTAGAGATTTTTTGAATCTGATCGGTGCTCGGTGTTCGTAGCCCGGCCTTGAATAGATCCGTTAGAAGCTTCACTTGCTCCACCGTTGGATTCCACCGTCCACACTTCGTCCCCGTTCCTCCTCCTCCTCCATTAATGTTATTACCTAACCCTCTAGCTTTAATGGAGAATCCTCCCGATGACATTATTTCAAGAACGAAGTTCCAAGTGTGGTTGTCTTTTAGGGTTTTGAATATGTTTTGTTATATGTATGAGATTAGGTGTCTTAAGATGGACTAAGTGATCAATGTGAATAGGCGAGGGTTTGAATTTATAGATACGAATAGATGTTGTTTTATTTTGAAGTTTGTTAAAAATGTTTTTGTTACTATTATAATAATCAAAAAGAGATAATAAGGAGAATAAATTAAACAAAAATGTCTGTGTTTTGAGTTTTGTGTCGTTTAATTAGCGTTGTGTAGGATAAAGGTAGGAGAAATAAAACAGAATCAGTGCGTTTGTTTATTACGAAATGCATGCTTTTGTTTTGGGATTTGGGAGAGTGATTTTTTCTGAGATTTGATCGTTTTCTTTATCCAACCTAACTAGGGTTCTGTGCTACGTATGCATATGCATTAATAATTATTGATTAATGTGGTATGTTATGGCCTGCAGGGTTGATCAAAGTTTGATTTCTTATGTTCCAAACCAAAAAAAAAAGCTAGATCTAGAGAACATGTTAGTGTGTGATCAGTTATACGACAAATTCTAAAATTAGCCGCAAATTTTTAATTTTATAATTACAGTATTGTGTGAACGTATTGAAAGGCTGATGAATTAACGGAAAATTTTCCACAAAAGCTGTGACACTTAATAAAGTAGTATGGTCGGCAGATGGTGATTAGAAAATTACGTGAACCTTTTTTAAATAAATAACTTAATTAACCATAAACCATGCATGTCTACAAAAGTATACATTCCTTATACATAATAATAATACATATGAGTATGACCACACGTATATGTTTTACTACGTTAAGTAATTCCTCTCAATCAAAAATCAAATCTAAATTTCATTAAAAAAAAAAATCTAAAATCAACCAAAATGACAGTTTAGTAGACTTGAAGTGACAAGAAAGTTTATTTTTCCATTGTTTGACATACTAAGAAAATTTGATTTAAGATGTGTTTTAGCATATGTCGTTGTGAATATTGTGTACGTGATGTATATTAGTGGTGATGATTTTGAGGAAGACATGCACGAGATGCTAAGCGAAGACTAAAGGTCCAAAGAATAAAATGACAATCCGAATAAACCAAACATTGTTTTTACAAACAAGAGTCTGTCTACTACACACCATACTAATACGTACAAAGGTTATATATTAAATATCACACTTCACAATTTGAATTGAAAATATAAGAAACAGAAGTAGACCGATTCGGCCTCAAAGTCAAAGTTTACGTTGGCGTTTGTTACTTGGACTCATCCATAAATTAATTATTAGTATTAGATAAGAATTTTTATATCCCACTTACATTATATACTATTTTACCATTTCTAAGACTTTATATATATTATCATTTCTAAAACTTTTAATATTAATATGTACCTGATTATAACAAACAAAAAAGCTAATATACATACACATACATATATATGTTTTGATGAAATTAAGTAGCGCTCACTGGTAGCGCTATAGTTTAATTATATATTTGATATGGTTTGTGTAGTATATATAGTCCGATCAAGAAGAAGAGTGTGTGCTTATCCTTAGTCAAAAAAGTGGAAGGTGGTCTCACATTGTAATGCCCACTTACATGCAATTCCCAATGATGTTCCATATGCACCATTAATTTAATATCAATTCGTAAACAAATCATTTGTAAATTTTATTAAGATTATAGTGTATAGTATAGTAAAGCTTCATGCGACATAAATTTGGCTACTAGTTCTTGGCAATGGGTGTTTTAGCTCTAACTCCTAGGTCAATGTCGTTTATCTAACTTTCCTTTGATCATCAAAAGTTTCAAAACACCAATTTATCTTATAACAAAATAAATACTAAATCACAAGGAAGTGCTTTACGTAATTTTGATTTTGATTTTTTTTTTTTTTGTTGGTCGATTTTTTTCTTTTTTTTTAGGTCGAAAGGTAATTTGATTTCTTATTACTAAAGTAATATGTAAATCACTATTCTCAGTCTGTGTATAATAAAATATGTGAAATAAAATTTTCTTAAACTGTAAGTACTTTGTGGTTGGATTGCGGTTAAAGGTTACCACACAAATTGTATATTCTACATTGTGGTATTACGTTATAGCTATGGCAAATATCAATTTATCATTGAATTATTCTGATGATCCGGAGTGAACCGGTTCAGATTGGATATGTTCGTTTTATGATTCCAAGTGAATACCTAAAATCTAAATTTATAACAAAAACTTGAATTACTAATTTCTACATGCATACAAAATAGAACGATGCAAAATTGAATTAATATGTTTATAAAGTAATTAAATTCTTGAATAAACGCATACACATCAACATTTGCACTAAGTAATCTATTAATTTAAAATAAATGAAAAATGAAAACTCAGGAAACAAGGGCATGAAATTGTGGCACGCTTGAAATTCTAGGGCATAGATAGAGAAGCCCTACGCCTTACGAAGCTTCTTCCACGTTTGTCGCCGATCCATCCAACATAACCCCAAAACTTTAATCCCATTTTACATCTTTCTAATAATCTCGTACCTTATTTTTATTTGTTTGTCATAAATAATCTCATAGTTTTTTTTTTCTTTCCATTTTACCAAACATGCTTTTGTATATCCGAATTTCGAGTAGTTTTGATAATTACAATTGCTATACGAATTCCACATTAGCCAAGTGGATCCTATCCACGTTAACTTAATTTATCAGAATTTGAACCATTTTAAATTCTTCTATCCATTTATTGTATTCATTAACACCTAAATTATCAGCATTAACCACTTACTTACCATCCTAGTTTAATTAACGATCAACTTTATAGCAACGAAGAAAAAAACTTTATAGCAACGAAGAAAATTCAGATGTCATAATATTGCCCAAGTTAAAAAACAACACGCCTTTCGATTGCCAACTACTAAAACGGGACACGGTTCAATAAAACGAAAACAACAAGATGTTCCATGTCAAAACATGATAACGACACGCAGTTTTGCTTCAATTTCCTTTTCTTCTGTTTCTCTGTCTCTTTCTCCAGTTTGATGAATCTCTCTCATTACTCTGGAAATGAGGAAACTTTGATCGTTTCTTCCGAAGTGCTGTAATGGACGCTTTTAAGATTGTAAGTCTACTAGATTTCAAATCAGAGGATCCGTCCTACATGTGACTGGATTCAGTCTCAAGTTCCTGAAGTTGTCAAAAATGGTGTCAGCCACCTCCAAGATGACATGGATGAGGTGGATGTTGAAGCCCTTGTGCAGGCATTTGCCAATATAGTAGCCGGGGCCTGCATTTCACTTGGTATATAACTACTTTTATGTGACATCAGTCTCTAATATGTCATGATTATTGTGACACGCATTGCTGTTTCTGATAGGGCTGAGATTTGCCGGTACAAAGGGATGGAAATGCTCGTGACTTACTTAACAATTACGCTCTCTATCTTTTGAATGAGCTATAGCATCCTTTGAAATGTTATATTTGTTACTCCCTTAAATGCTAAGACTTCTGGATTTCCTTTTGATCTGAGCTTATATGTTTTGGTGTATGTAGATCAAGCCTGTTTCGGCTTCACCTGATAATGCATTTCCTCGGGGAACGCTTGAAATGTGTCTTTATCTTATCATTCTTTCCCTCGAAGGACTCACTTGTGTTGGTCATGGCGGGATCAGGAGACTTGCAAGTATTTTTCGGTTTTTGAGATTTCTCCGCAGCCGAAACTCTGCTGATGGACATGCTAACTATGGCAATCAAATGGCGTTTATTTCTGAAGTTGACTTATTAAAATCTATATTCTGGAGCAGTTATCTATATTCAATTGAAGTGACTGGCAATCTTGTAAACAATAAAAAATATTCCTTCTACCCATTTTTTTGTTTTGAAACATGAGACAGCATATATAGTGTTCTTTCCTTTAGGTGAGCTTAGCCACGGGTTTCTTGTTTCTTGGAGATGGCATGCGAACATTTTCAACGAATAATGGCTCACTCGCATCACTCTCTATCCACGGTTGCCTTCTGGACCAAATGACAATCGTTGTCACCTCCAGGCAAGTTTTTATTTTCTAACTTTTGTTGTGTTTCTATGCTTTGGCTAGATACATGTGATAAGGAGATTATTATTCTTTTTTAGGCATTCAGGCATTTTTTATGTCCTTGCAACAGAACAGAGGCTCGTTGGCTGCAGACTATTGATGTGAACAGTGCATAGTCTCTGAAATTTGCAAAAGCTTCTTGTTATTCAGACAAAGAAGGGAAGAAGAAAAACATGAAACTCTCGCGTGGTGATCCTATCCAGGTTTGGGTGGATTATGAAGGAACAACACTCAACGTTACATTAGCTCCTCTTAATAACAAGATACCAAGCTGCCTCTGTTGTCTTCAGCATCCATCAATCAAGCGGCCTCTGTTGTTTTCTGGTGCAACCGGGTCAATCATGAGCTATACCAGTACATACTCGGGTGGAGTTTTAGTGCTCAAAACCCATGTCGTCGTCACTGCAGAACATTGACATCTCAAAACTTTCCAAAGTTTCTAACACAAGCAGCAAAAAGAAGTCTACATCTTTGGTGCTCGACGCTCTACTTGGTTTAATAGCTTTCTTAGTTTTGGGGCAGGCTTCGTATTGGAGCTTATTTCTATATCGCTGAGATTGTGAAGCGTGAGGAGTTTAAATCACTGTAGCTTGGTTCCACTTCTTGGGTATTGCAGGAGAAAACATGAGTTACTACTAGTCACTGAATGGACAGTGGATGTGGTTGGTATCAAACAGCAACTTTGATCTCAGTATGATGTGCTCCAGCATCGCATTGGAGATCTAAAAGAAGCAACCGAGAAAGAGGTAATTAGTCCATGATGCAGACTTACCAACCTTTTGAAACCCACAATATATATATAATCAAATGAAAGCTGAAAACTCGTGTGTTTATTTAGGTGTGTATTTTTTTTGCCCTTGACAGTATTCACCAGTGATTTTGTACTCTCAGCCGTTGCTGTTTACAAAGTCAAAGTAGCAGAAACAAGTCTTGAAAGGTTCTTCAAAACACACTGAAGGTATATTGGTCTCATAGTTTCTCTCCTATGTTGTTCATTAATGTTCACAGAAATAAGACTTTCTACGAAATGTTCAGGTTCAACGAAGCTAGTGATTCTTCACATGGACCTAGCTATTCACACGTTTGATAATATGATGAAAGTGACAGAGAACCTCAGAGAGAAGTACAATAATGGATGTGGTGCTTCTAGCACGGTCTACAAGTGCGCCTCCAAAAGTTCCCGACCTATTACCATTAAGCAAATCTACAATCAGTATCCCTGCGAGTTTGAGACAGAGCTCAAAACCATTGGGAGCAGCAGACACAGAGACATGGTATAGGCGAAAAGAGTAGGTTGATTTCGAATTTAAAAAACTTTCTCTCACTAATAATTCTCTCAAAGTCTAAAAGTATTCACACAAAAGTCTTCTTAGTTGGTGCGTGTCGGAGATTATGTCTGACGCCCCACCACCGGATCCTCAGGGTATTGCGACGGCGATATCGGTGGCTCCACCTCCAGCCTCTCCGCAAATAACACCGGAATTAGGCAACTCAAAAGATGCTGCGACTGAGGGCAAAACAGAGCAAGTTCGGAACATGTCTTGGGCAAATATTGTCAGTGACAAGCCAAGTTTGGAGAAACATGAATTCGGCAATCGCAATTCTCAGGGAATGGTCACCGTTCTGGATGCTCCTCCGCTTTGGGAGGACATGCTTATCGGTCAATTCATCACTAAAGCTCCTCACGTGGCAAAGATCCACGTTATCGTCAACAAAATCTGGCCTTTGGGCAATAAAAACACAAAAATTGATGTGTTTGTGGTGGGTGAGAGGATGGTCAAGTTTAGGATCAGAGATGAGTCGGTTCGTTCAAGAATCTTAAGACGTGGTATGTGGAACATCGCAGACGTTCCAATGATTGTTTCAAAATGGACTCCAATACTGGAAGATGCTCAACCGGTCCTATCTATGATGCCGATGTGGGTGATTATCAAAAACGTCCCGCACTCGATGTTTTCATGGCCCGGGATAGGATTCCTAGCTAGTGCAGTGGGAGAGCCTAAGCGTCTCCACCCAAAAACAGAGACTTGCAAGAACTTCGAAGAGGCAAAGGTCTTTGTGGAGGTTGATTTGAGGAAGAAGCTCCCAGCGGATTTTGTTTTTGATCTCAAAGGTATTGAAACAGTGGTGGACTTCACTTATCCCTGGCTACCTCCAAGGTGCACGAAGTGTGACAAATGGAGGCATTTTGAAGACGGATGCAAATCATACCCACAAATTAGAATTCTAAAACGAGGAGAGCCATATACTTCTTCGGGTACAGACGTAGAGAAGGCAGAGAAGACTACTGTCCCAACCCTTGTGGAGCAGGAGGCGGGGATGACTGTTCCAATAAATGTTGAGAAGGATGATGAGGTTACGATTCAGACTATCACAACAGAGGAGACTGTGGGGACTGAACCTGATTCGGGTTCTGAAAAGGAGAGGGAGAAGACGATCATCCGTGACGATATGTCGGCAGAAATGAGGGAGAGCCCTGTTCCACAAACAGAGCAACCAGAAGCAGAGCGAAACGCTGACCCTTCTCATGTGCTTACGTCGGAGGCAGCGGAGGAAGATAACTGGGTTTCTCCAACAAAGGTGGGTAAATCGGGTGGTAAACAAATAGAGGAAGAGGTTCAAATATCATTATCAAAATATTCAATCCTTGCGGAGGAAGAAGATGTGGATACAGTAAGCAATAATCAAGAGGAAGATAATGGTACAGAGATTGAGGAGAATGAGGCAGAGGAGGGGGAAATAACTGAGAGCAAAGACGAGATCTATTTAAAAGATATGAAAAGTAACAAAGTTTTGAAGCGTCACTTGAATACGAGAGCAACACAATCACAAAAGAAGGTGGTTGACAAACCGAAATCAAAACAGAAAGAGGAAACTCATGGGGGTAAGAATTCAAGAGTTCGTAAACGGAATATACATTAATGTCTGGTTTTTTTCTGGAATATGCGAGGTTTCAATCAAACAAAGAAGCATTTTGCAATTAAAAGATGGATGCAAGAACACTCATTTCAGTTTGGATGTCTATTGGAGACTAGAGTCAAGGAAAAAAAAAACTCTGTCAGTGGTCTCGGATGTATTCCCAAACTGGTCATTCATATCAAATTACGAATACAACCACTTGGGAAGGATTTGGGTGGTGTGGAAAGAGGGTGTTCGACTAACACCGGTTTTCAAAAGTAGTCAAGTTATTACTTGTTCGGTTTTGTTGGAGGGAAGGGATAAAGAATTTTTTTGCTCCTTCATCTATGCCTCAAATGATGGAGAGGAAAGGAAAACATTATGGGAGGATCTAAAAAGTCACCACGATTCAAGATTGTTTCGCAACAAAAATTGGTTGATATTTGGGGATTTTAACGAGATACTTCATGGTCAAGAGCACTCAAACTATGCACTATCTCCTACTCTCTCAAGGGGTACGAAAGACTTCCAGGAGTTAGCTCGCCACTGTTGTCTATCGGATCTGCACTACCAAGGACCACTCTTCACATGGTGTAATAAATGGACCGAAGGAGTTATTTGCAAGAAACTGGATAGAGTTCTTATGAGTGAACATTGGATGATTGACTTCCCACGTTCTTATTGTGTGTTCGAGCCGGGAGGTTGCTCAGACCACCTGCGATGCCGCATAGTTCTTGAGGGTGACTCTCCAAAAGGGATCAAACCTTTTAAATTCATAAATGCTCTCATCTCTCAAGAAGGTTTTATCCCTTTGGTAAAAGATTATTGGGCAGAAACAATGGAACTATACCATTCAACATCGGCAATCTATCTTTTTTCCAAGAAGTTAAAAACTCTCAAACCTCGGTTAAAATCACTAAACCGCCTGAAGCTTGGAAACTTACCTCGCAAGGCGAAAGAAGCATTGGAAAATTTGTGTGAAAAACAAAAAGAGAACTTAATGCATCCGAATGATCACAACATGAGGATAGAAGCAGAGGCTTATGCTCGTTGGGATCATGTCTCAACTTTGGAGGAGAAATTTTACAAGCAACGGGCGAAGATTCATTGGCTCGATATTGGGGACCGAAACAACAAGATGTTCTACCAAGCAATCAAAACGAGACAAGCTCAAAACATGATACGGGAGATAAGAGGTCAAAATGGGAAAATTTTTAAATCTCAGGAAGACATCAAAGATGAAGCCGTGAGACACTTTGAGACATACCTCCGGTTAACTCCTCCGGATTTTGAGGGTATATCGGTTGATGAGATTGCGAAGCTGGTGGAGTTCCGATGCTCGGAGTTGGACCGAGAGCTCATGACAAAAGATGTCACCTCAGAGGAAGTTAAATCAGTTCTGTTTAATATGAAGAAAGATAAATCACCGGGTCCAGACGGATACACAACGAATTTCTATAAATCAGTTTGGGAGATTATTGGCCATTCGCGGTGCAATCGTTTTTCTTGAAAGGTTTTCTTCCAAAAGGAATAAACTCCACAATCCTTGCTCTAATACCAAAGACTCAAGATGCTACGGAGGTGAAAGATTACCGTCCAATCTCGTGCTGCAACGTGATTTACAAGGTAATATCAAAAATTCTTGCGAATCGACTGAAACGACTTCTCCCGAAAATGATCGCCCCAAACCAAACGGCTTTTATTAAAGACAGGTTGTTAATGGAAAATCTTCTTTTAGCTACTGAATTAGTGAAAGATTACCACAAGAGCTCGATATCTCCACGTGCGATGAAAATTGACATCTCAAAAGCTTTCGACTCGGTCCAATGGAATTTCATTCGGAATACACTTACGGCTATGCAAATACCGGGAAAATTTGTGGATTGGATTATGTTGTGTATCTCAACGGCTTCATTCTCGGTTCAAGTAAATGGAGAGTTGGCAGGATATTTTCAAAGTAAACGTGGACTTCGGCAAGGATGCTCCCTCTCACCGTATTTGTTCGTCATCGCTATGAACATTCTATCAAAACTTCTCGATAAAGGGGCGGAAACGAAAAAATTTGGCTATCATCCGAGGTGCAAAAACCAAAAACTTACACATTTGTGTTTTGCGGATGACATCATGATCTTTGCGGATGGGAGGGGTCGATCAATGGAAGGAATATTGAGCATCTTTGATGATTTCGGGAAAATGTCTGGACTAAAAATAAGTAAAGAGAAATCGATTGGTTTTCTTGGAGGTGTTTCGGAGACTTTGAGATCATCCTTGCAAGCGCAACTTCCTTTGGCCTTTGCAAACTTGCCGGTGAAGTATCTTGGATTGCCTCTCCTTACAAAGAGAATGTCGAGATTGGATTACATAAGAAATAACACGAGAGAGAAAGAGATGCTTCTTTCTTCTTCTTCTTCCTCTACTACTTAGAGTTCTTAGGCTTCTTAGCCTTCTTAGCCATCTTAGCATTCTTAACATTCATAGCATTGTTAGCCTTCTTAGCCCTCTTAGAAGGCTTAGCATTCAACTTAATTGCCATCTGAATATAAAAATCTAAAACAAACCACGAATTAATGAGGGTTTTACATTTTTGTTGTTGTTACAAAGAATCAAGAGTAAACTTATATACCTGGGATAGCATGACAAAGACCCATCGCGGGACATTTTCTTGAGTTGTTTAGGGGAAACACCCGATTAACTACAATCTTACATCCTCCTTCCACATCACATTCACATCCACCATTAAGCTCCTCCACCTTCTCTACTGAAGGTCCTCCACGAAGGTAAACCATAGCCATCCTGTAAAAATCAACCAAAAACAAAGTATTTAGTAATTTAGCAATTTACAAATTGGAAAAACTGGTGGAAGAAGCCACATACCCAGTAATAATTAAAGCATCAAAGACCTTCCCAAATGAAGAGAAATGCTTAGTCAGTAAGCTCCTGATATCGTCCTTAGGAAGCGAAGTGTCATATCCCATAACGAACAACCTATATCATATAATAATTTTGATCCTCAAAATCATGATGATGACAAGAAGAACACAAAATCTCAAAACAAACAAAAAGAGAACCAGGATCAATTTACCGGACTTCTCGATTGGCTGCATCGCTAGATCCACTAGCCTTTGATTCCATACCCTAAGTTACGAAAGATCTAGTCAGAATACTCCCAATACAATAGAGAAACAGAAACAAAGGTTAGAGAGTGAGACCGAAGAAAGACATAAGGAGAAGAAAAAGCTTACTTTCGTTGCGAATTTCTCAATGGCGAATTTGAGAGAAGAACCAACGAACGGCCGATAGGTTTTCGAGAAGATATTTTCCAGAATTTTGGTTAGAACAGTAGTTTTATATATGCCAACTAGCAAATGGGCCTAATTAGCAAAGTGGGCCTAACAATATCACACTTCACAATTTGAATTGAAAATATAAGAAACAGAAGAAGACCGATTCGGCCTCAAAGTCAAAGTTTACGTTGGCGTTTGTTACTTGGACTCATCCATAAACTAATTATTAGTATTAGATCAGAATTTTTATATTATATACTATTTTACCATTTCTAAGACTATATATATTATCATTTTTAAAACTTTTAATATTAATATGTACCTGATTATAACAAACAAAAAAATTAATATACATACACATACATATATATGGATATATGTTTTGATGAAATTAAGTAGCGCTCACTGGTAGCGCTATAGTTTAATTATATATTTGATATGGTTTGTGTAATATAGTCCGATCAAGAAGAAGAGTGTGTGCTTATCCTTAGTCAAAAAAGTGGAAGGTGGTCTCACATTGTAATGCCCACTTACATGCAATTCCCAATGATGTTCCATATGCACCATTAATTTAATATCAATTCGTAAACAAATCATTTGTAAATTTTATTAAGATTATAGTGTGTAGTATAGTAAAACTTCAGGCGACATTAATTTGGCTACTAGTTCTTGGCAATGGGTGTTTTAGCTCTAACTCCTAGGTCAATGTCGTTTATCTAACTTTCCTTTGATCATCAAAAGTTTCAAAACACCAATTTATCTTATAACAAAATAAATACTAAATCGCAATTGATTTTTTTTTTGTTGGTCGATTTTTTTCTTTTTTTTTGGGTCGAAAGGTAATTTGATTTCTTATTACTAAAGTAGTATGTAATCACTATTCTCAGTCTGTGTATAATAAAATGACAAGAAGTCAAAATTTTTTAAACTGTAAATACTTTGTGATTGGATTGCGGTTAAAGGTTACCACACAAATTGTATTCTACTTTGTGGTTTTACGTTATAGCTATGGCAAATATCAATTTATCGGTTCAGATTGGATATGTTCGTTTTATGATTCCAAGTGAATACCTAAAATCTAAATTTATAACAAAAACTTGAATTACTCATCTCTACATGCATACAAAATAAAACGATGCAAAATTGAATTAATATATTTATAAAGTAATTAAAGTCTTGAATAAACGCATACACATCAACATTTGCACTAAGTAATCTATTAATTTAAAATAAATGAAAAATGAAAACTCAGGAAACAAGGGCATGAAATTGTGGCACGCTTGAAATTCTAGGGCATAGATAGAGAAGCCCTACGCCTTACGAAGCTTCTTCCACGTTTGTCGCCGATCCATCCAACATAACCCCAAAACTTTAATCCCATTTTACATCTTTCTAATAATCTCGTACCTTATTTTTATTTGTTTGTCATAAATAATCTCATAGTTTTTTTTTTCTTTCCATTTTACCAAACATGCTTTTGTATATCCGAATTTCGAGTAGTTTTGATAATTACAATTGCTATACGAATTCCACATTAGCCAAGTGGATCCTATCCACGTTAACTTAATTTATCATCCATTTATTGTATTCATTAACACCTAAATTATCAACACCAACCACTTACTTACCATCCTAGTTTAATTAACGATCAACTTTATAGCAACGAAAGGGAGGTAAGTCCCCCCGCCGCCTGGATTCGACTCATGGCCACGCGGATATGGATCATGTTTTCGATTCATTTGAATATCCGGGAGAGGGTCCATCCGTGAGTTGGACCTCCCACCCAGGAGTTAGGCTGAGTTCTTTAATAGGCATGGGTTTAACCCTTTTTATTTTTATTTTTTAAAAACTTTATAGCAACGAAGAAAAAAAATTTATAGCAACGAAGAAAATTCAGATGTCATAATATTGGGGTATATGCCCAAGTTAAAAAAACAACACGCCTTTCGATTGCCAACTACTAAAACGGGACACGGTTCAACAAACGAAAACAACAAGATGTTCCATGTCAAAACATGATAACGACACGCAGTTTTGCTTCAATTTCCTTTTCTTCTGTTTCTCTGTCTCTTTCTCCAGTTTGATGAATCTCGCTCATAACTCTGGAAATGAGGAAACTTTGATCGTTTCTTCTGGTGGTCTTGATTCGATTCTGACCGTTCGATGGGCTCAACGTTTAGGGATCGTACGGCGGAGTTTTATTCACTGTCTCAAACGTTGAAGAAGATCGGAGCGATCCCGTCCGTTAATCAAAACGAAGATGATCCGACATCTTCCAAACGGTCGCCGCCGGTAACTTCAAGATCCGAATTCAACACGAAAGCTTCCCGGATCGGGTTACGAATCCACGAAACGTCACAGAAGATCGCGAGACTCGCTAAATGTAACGATTCTGAATTAGATCTATTGTTGCGGTCTTCGTATCTGGAATCGTGATTTCGTTCTGAATATGGTTAGAAATGTTAAGAGTATTTGATCCGGTTAGTGGAATTAGGCTTTGTGTTTTTGGGATTCTAACGAGATTAAGACATGATTTCGATATCTGTCTTAACGTGACTCTCTGCTTTTAGGCATTTAGCTTGAAGCTAGAAGTGATGCTCTGAAAATGAAAAGTTCTATGTTGCTTGCTGTGGAAGTCATTTGTGTTTGAATCTTGAAATGGTTCTAGCCTTGTTTACCTGAAACTGTTGATGAATTCGCAGTGGCAAAGCAATCGTCGATTTTCAATGACCGGACTGTGGAAATACAGGAGTTAACCGTGTTGATCAGGAACGATATCACGGGGCTGAATATGGCTCTCTCAGATCTGCAAACTCTTCAGAACATGGAGATGGCTGATGGGAACTATTCACAGGACAAAGTTGGTCACTACACTGCTGTTTGTGATGACTTGAAAACTAGACTTATGGGAGCTACGAAGCAACTTCAAGATGTTCTAACTACGAGATCAGAGGTCTGATCTGTAGTAGTTTTGTCAACTTCTTATTGCTCAAACTCGACATAAGAGGATATTTATTGAGAAATGTCTTGTCTTCCTGCAGAACATGAAGGCTCATGAAAACCGGAAACAACTCTTTTCCACGAAAAATGCAGCAGTAGATAGTCCGCCTCAGAATAATGCGAAATCCTTACCCGAGCCTCCTCCTTGGTCAAGTACATCAAATCCTACGGGGAATTTACAACAACCACTGTGAGTTTTGGACAAACCATTTCCCACGTAATAGTTACTGTCATCTAATTACTAATTAGGTTTTGTCTTCTGTAACCAACCAGATTGCCGCCATTAAATAGTGGAGCTCCTTCAGGCAGCCAACTCAGGTATGTCATAATGTTCATGGCTGACAACTCTTGATGTTCATTTTCCGTTATGCTACATATTCTAATGTGAGATCTTGTATAAACATGATGCTTTGTCTCGTGTCATGCCAAAACAGACGCAGATCCGCAATCGAGAATGCTCCTTCGCAGCAACTGGAGATGTCTATGTTACAGCAGACGGTACCAAGGCAGGAGAATTATAGTCAAAACCGAGCTGTTGCGCTTCACAGTGTTGAATCAACAATAACAGAGCTCAGTGGAATATTCACGCATCTAGCTACAATGGTCACACAACAGGGAGAGCTAGCTATCAGGTTCTTACCCAAAACCCGACATATTCCGAGTTTGAGGGGACACTTTTTTAACACAGGTTAGTTTTATGGAACAGAATCGATGACAATATGGATGAATCGTTAGTTAATGTAGAGGGAGCACGCAGCGCTCTTCTCCAACATCTCACACGAATATCTTCAAATAGATGGCTCATGATCAAGATCTTCGCGATTATTATCTTGTTCCTTATTGTTTTCCTCTTCTTTGTGGCTTGAAACGAAACCATTTTTTCTCTTGATCTTAGTGTAATCAAATCCAGTGCTAAAACTTCGACTATATGCATGCTAAGCTCGCACGCCTCGAGGGCTACCATTTTTTTGTGTGGATAATGAATTGTCAAAAAGTTACATTTTTTCTGCAAGATTTTATTGTGCTTTACCAAGAAACTTTGATTGTAATATCAAAAATGCAAAGCAAAACCAAGTATTATTCCGAATAGAGATAATCACACAGTATGTTTTATACTAAAGATCATACAGAGAACAGTAATCAAAGTATACGAGGTTTGGGACTTAGGAATCAAACTCTCTGAGGACATCAACAAAAATGCGCAGAGAAGTTAAGCAAGTACCATCTATAATCTCAGAACAATCCAAACCAAGTTTCTTGGAGTTGAGAGTGTACTAACTTGGTGTTTAGGTCTCTCTCACTTAGATGGTTTATGCAGCAGCTTTATCGAACCTCCGCATCATATCGCAATGTGGCGTCTCTCGGATATACCCCCATTGTTGTCTCTGAAGCTCATACCTACAATTCTGACCCAATACAGACAAGTAATCTCTGTCAACTAGCTCTTCAACTCTCTGTCTCTCAGGACTATTGATTGGATACTCCTGCTCAAAGTTGGCTGATCTCACATAGTAATTGACGCCTCTATGCGTGGTGAATTTGTGCTCGTACTGGTAAGATGAAGATAGCGAGTAAATCGGTTGTGGAGAAGGCATGAAATTGAGTAGTAGTATAAACAGAACAGGAAGCAATTGAAGTAACACACGAGGATTGAATCCTGTATCAGAAGCTTGATTGGCAGCTGTTCGATTTCCAGCTCCGAAATTGAATGATCGGAATTGTGTAGTAGCAGGAGACATTCCTCCACCGAAGAAGGCTCTGAAAATTTCATCAGCATCAAATTCATCGTCGTAGAAACCATTGAATCCGTTGTTTCTTCTCGCGGATCGTCTAGGTTGATAAACAGGCTCATCGGAACCACTAACGTCGTACTTCCTCCTAGTTTCTTCGTTGCTTAAGCATTGAAATGCTTTAGAGACTGATTTAAAAGCTTCTTCTGAACCAGGAGCTTTGTTCTTATCGGGATGTACCTTCAACGAGAGTTTCCGATATGCTTTCCTCAAATCTTCAACTGAACATGTATTTCCCAATCCAAGAATCTCATAGTAATCCTTCTTCGATTTTATCTCCTTCACGATCGCTCGCTGTTCTTCCGTGAAAGACGACGACGATGAAGATCCCGCGGCGGTCGACGAAGATCCACGTTGACGAAGAGAAGGTCGATCGGAAGGTTTAGACGACTCATTAGCCGCAGATCCAGACGAATCCTCCACCGCTGGTTCATCGGACTGTTTCTTCAGATCCGAAACGAGATCATCGATCGGTAAACTCGGATCAAGACGACGAGCTTTCTCCAGAAACTTCAAAGCACGAGATCGATCTCCTGCTTCCATCGCATCCTTGCCGATTTTCAAGCATTTCAACGCGTCATCTTTGTTACCATCCATCTTCAAAAATTTCTCCCGATGAGACTAAAATCGGGAGACGAAAACTCCTCAAGGAATTAGGGTTTCTCGCTACCGATCGGAGCTCATCTGAGAGATGTGAGGATTTTTCCCAATCGAACGACGATTGAAAAATATCGCTGCTGGTTCCACAAGAGCTTTCAAGCCTTTCTAGAGAACCAAAAAAAAGTTTCAGAAACCATTGCAAAAAGAAAATGCGTGCCGTTGGCTATATTAACAAGAGAACATCAGGCCGTTCACAAAATCCAGAAGACAAACGAAATGCAAAAAGAGCATGCGTGCATTTTTCTATATTAACAATAGAAAATCGTGTCGTTCAAACTTGTAAACCCACACAACGTTTTTGAACTGTTTTCTTTAGGCAAGAACACGCGTGACGTTTTCGATATCGAGAAGAGGAAGTCGTGTCGGGCAAAACCTTTGGAAGAAGCGCGCGTGTCGTTTGAGATATTTAGAAGAGGACTTCGTGTCGGTGAAGTTGGTGGAAAACTACAAAGCGTTTATTCTTGGGAAGAGCTCCTCCAACGGATAAATGAAAGATGCTCTGACTAGCAGCGATAAGAACCACGAGAGAGGACACACATCTGAAGTGTCGGAATTGTAAAAGGTCTTTAATGGGAACAGGGTTTTGATCGGAGAACGTAAAGGTCTCGACTTTTCGAAAGAACATGAATCTCGCGGCTAGTTTTAGCGGCAATTTAGGCGTATTGTCGAAATGCAGCTCATGTTGTAGTCTTCAGTTTCAGCCCTTTGTAGCTACTTCGAGTCTCGATTTTGGTCAATCAGGAACATATCGAAGGAAGAAGAGTCTGAAGCTTGAAAGGTTTCATTTTTTCCTTCATCTTTCGTTTGTTTGTTAGTGATGACTGATGACTACTTGTTGTCTAACTTCTGGTGGCTTTTGAAACTTGAAGAGTTTTCAGAAAGAGAGACACTTTTGTTAGAGTAACGGAGTCGCAAACCGAACCAGAAGGCAATAACGATGAGGTATTTGCTTTTGTATCAATGCGTCTTCTTATTGGTTTATTAGATGTAATTAGGTGATTGTGTTTTTTTGATCGATCACGAGTGTTGGAACATATCTCTCCGTGTCTGAATTCCACTACTTCTTCTTTTCAGGATAATGGTGGGGAGGACAAAGAGACTTCAGCAGATGATCCTCCTACACAAATTCCTACTGAGCTGACTTCACAGTCTACGGTTGTGAATGAAATGTCGGGCAATGAAGAGGACAACAAAGCTCAAATAATCTCTCAGGTATTGTCTTCTTACTTGGAAACCAATTCTTCAGTGTTATATTTGAAGCTCAATTTTTAAGTTTTGTTAGTGAAACTTCAAAGTAATTGAATCTAAATTGGTTAGTGTTGCTTAACTTCAGATTACTCGTGATGGCTTATTACTGGAACCGCTGTATTCGACTTATAACATCTGATGCTGAATCTTATGTGTCTAATTTCCTTAGTTCCTATAATATTTTATTTAACTAGCTGCCATCGTCATTCGTCCATATAGTTTCTTGGTTTTGTTTCTGAATGTGTTGTACTCTTGTGCATTTTGGAACAGGACGGTGATAAAGTAGAAGTTAGCACTGGTTCTCCTCTTCCTGGTGTGAATGTAAGTGTTATCGACAATGTTATTTACAACAATGGCAGCTTGATGCTTTCTATTTCTTATCTTTCATAAAAAGTTTTTGTGAACAGCCGTTACAATTGGATGATTCCATGAGGCTCCCCAAAGAAACCATTGATATTCTCATGGGACAAGTATTCGGGTTCGACACCTTCTTCGTTACAAGCCAAGAACCATATGAGGTGAGTCAATGAGAACTCATCAGTTTTTTTCCTAAGGTTATCATCAACTTTGCTTTCAAACATGAAATGAAATACAAAGTTATAAAAGTTCTCTTGTTCTGGAGCTCTTACGTTTTTGGGACAATATTGGTAGGGTGGGGTGTTGTTCAAAGGAAATCTAAGAGGCCAGCCTGCTAAAAGTTACGAGAAGATAAAGACAAGATTGGAGGTAGCAATTCTACTTTTCGGGATTTTTCTTCTTAACTAAGATCGTTGTTGACATGCACATTTTGTGACCAAGATTTAATAGTGTATTGCTCATCAATCTACAGAATAAATTTGGAGATCAGTACAAGCTTTTCCTCCTTTCCAATCCAGAGGATGATAAACCTGTGGCTGTTGTTGTTCCGAGGAGGTCTTTAGAACCCGAGACAACAGGTAATCTTACTATATGCTTCCCTTTTATAAAGATCTCTCTAAAATTATTAAAGCTTTAGCTGGATACTACATATAATTGCAGCTGTTCCTGAATGGTTTGCTGCTGGTTCTTTTGGATTGGTGGCATTGTTTACATTGTTTCTCCGTAATGTGCCCGCCTTGCAATCCAACTTACTGTAAGAACATCTTAAAACCATGTTTTCTCCAGAACATGTTATGCTTCCTAATCATCAAAGTGATTAGCTTTTTCCCTCCCATTCATGAATTTGAATGCAGATCGGCATTTGACAACCTAGAGCTCTTGAAAGATGGCTTACCGGGAGCTCTTGTCACTGCTCTTGTCCTTGGAGTACATGAATTGGGACACATAGTAGTTGCAAATAACTTAGGGATAAAGCTTGGTGTTCCATTCTTTGTTCCAAGTTGGCAGGTGAAGATGCAACATTCTCTTTAAAAGAAAAGGAACTTCCTTTCAGCTGGAAATAGCTTTTTTAGACATTTGATGAACATGTTTTAGATGGCAGATAGGCTCTTTCGGTGCTATAACGAGAATAAAAAATATCGTACCCAAGCGAGAAGATCTTCTGAAGGTTGCAGCTGCAGGACCTTTGGCTGGTTTTTCTCTGGGCTTGGTTCTGTTTCTTGTAGGATTAATCTTGCCTCCTAGTGATGGCATTGGCGTTATAGTCGATGCATCAGTGTTTCACGAATCGTTCCTCGCTGGTGGTATTGGTAAGTCCCTAGCTTTAGTCTAAAGTGATGTTGTAGCCATCTTCTTTTAAAGGCATTTTCCATTTTACCTTTATAGCCAAGCTCCTACTTGGTGATGTACTCAAGGAAGGAACTTCGATATCCGTTAACCCACTAGTGATCTGGGCTTGGGCTGGACTTCTCATCAATGGCATTAACAGCATCCCTGCGGGAGAGCTCGATGGTGGCAAAATCGCTTTCGCCATTTGGGGTAGAAAGGTATAACTTCAAACCCAAACTTGAACATTCCCATTTTTAAATAAATGCTTTATCAATGGTTTCTTTGTGTTTCACTGCATAGATAACCATCTAATACACACTAGTTCAAGATTGACATTTTGTTTGGTTCTTTCAGTTTTTCAGTATTGAGTAGTCATATAGCCAAATTGAAACCAATTATTTTCAGTTTAGTTTTATATGTATACACTAAAGTACGGCTTTGGATCGACTTTTATACAAAATAACGAAGCCGATCAAGGCTATAAACAAATTTCAGTTCGATTTCATTACAAAAATGTTCTGTTTAATGGTTTAGTAATACGATCTTAAATGGTTTCAGGCATCGACACGGCTCACAGGTCTCTCCATAGCACTTCTTGGGTTATCTGCGTTGTTCAGTGATGTGGCATTCTACTGGGTGGTTCTGATATTCTTCTTGCAGCGTGGACCGATCGCGCCGTTGGCTGAAGAAATCACTGAGCCTGATGATAAGTATGTGGCTCTAGGAATTGTGGTTCTGTTCCTCTCCTTGCTTGTGTGTTTGCCTTACCCATTTGCTTTCACCGGTGAAGAAGCCATGATGATTGGCTTGTGAACAGACTCATCATTATTACACAGCTCAACTAGTATAAAAAGAGAGAGCTATAGCTTTTACTTTTGTTTTATAATTTGTTGTTCATTTTCTTACTCTTCGTGGAGAATTTTTTGAGTTTCAGAAACCAAAAAAAAAATTATATATGAAAGTTTTAAAAATAATTACAAGTTGTGTGTGTCCTTCAGGATATCATGTTTCTCTCTCAACAATTTCAATCTGCTACCTTTAAACAACTTTGTGGCTGACTCCTTAGCAAAGAATGCTTTATATGCCTATGTAACACCTGCTTAGACGTATAAAGGATTGATTGACAAAAAATTACAAGTTGTGTGTGTAGGACATACATTTACAATACTTGTATAGTTATATGTATTGTCAATCTAAAAGTTTGAAAAGAGACTTTCAATGATTGAGAAAACTAAATGGACCAACAATGTTTATTGAAAATACTTTCTTTTTTTTTTACCAATCTTTTGGGTTTGATTTGTACTCCTTACCGCAAATTTTTCAATTTGTTATTCAAGCTAAAAAAAACCATAACAATGGAAGGAAATTTATATTATAATAGTGGAAGGTAAAAAATAGCACATGGTTTTCATGTGGATGATTTGATTTTGGTTGGTAGTCCTACTAGCATCTAAAGCAACCTTCCAATGTATTATCTCGTCCTACAATTATTGTTAATTCAAGAAAAAGTCAAAGTTTCCACGTTCATAATATATAATTGACTAAAGAACTATAACAATTTGGTAAAAAAAGTAGTATTGTTTTATATTATGCTTACTAGTATTTATTGACTCAAGGAATAAAACATATGTTGGGTTATGACTTTTGATTATTGTAATCAGGCATTTTGTATCATTGGTGAACGAGAACTATTCAAAACTTATGTTTTTAAATAAAATTCACGATAGTTATATTTAACTCTAAATGTCAAAAGAACAGGTGAAATGACACAATGATCTTCGATAATCTTATCAATGTAAGTTTTGAAAATTCTAACTTGAAAAAGGTTTTCTGTGCCAAAGCAAGGACTTCTTCAAACTATCTACCATATTGGTGAAGAAGAATCGAAGCTAAGAGTTCCATAGTGTACAGGTGAGTCAGAGCTAAGTGTTACTAAGCTTACATGTGAAGAAGCTTCTAAGCTAAGAGTTGCTATATACAATGGGTAGTCCACATACCTCGAATGTTCTCTTTCATTGGATATATCGCTCTTGCTAGTGGTGTATATTTCGACATCTACTTGATTAATGCGATGAAGAAGTCAAAAATCACCTTACAATCAAATGCAACAAGATTTTAATGAAAAATCAAATATCATCGTCTTCAGACATGCGAACTGCTGCAGCATAAAGGGAGACACTCAAGGCATATACCACCGTCTTCAAAATGGTCACAACAATGAACAATGAACCTGCTTATTCTAACATTTTCCAAATTTTTGTTTTGTTAAGAATATATGACGTTAGTATTTTGTAAAATAAAAATATCAAACATGCATATAAAATATCAAAAATTACTTACCACAAAAAGCTCGAATGGAGGAACAATGCAAAACAAAAAAATAGTTGACAAGATACAATAATTTTTCGATAGTCCCATGTTCTACCCGTACAAGTCGGGAAAATCCCAAGCTGAAAGTTCCAACATTGATCTCCATATATGGCTAGAGGAGTAGCTCATTGGGAAGACATTTCCTATAAGATATTTGATTGACAGAGAAGTGTTGTCGCTAATGTAATTACGAAACTTGAGCAATGCTGACAATTGTCTAAATATTACATTTTTTCTATCAATCACATATGTGCATTTTCAAATTCTAAATTCGGATTACAACAAAATGACCAGATTTGTATAAACTATGAAAATAGAAGGTCATGTCATATATTAAAATTCTGCTACTCTTTTTAAATCATACATGTATAATATCTGATACTATAACTTAGTAATATTTATTTAACCAAAAATATATATAGTAAGTAGTATTTAAAAGCATATCTTTAGATAAGGTATGTTTTTCCCCTTATTTTCTCTCCGAAAAAACAATTCCAAAAGAGTTAGCGAGAGAGAGAAACAGTGCATGCACGTGACTTGGTGAGAAAAACTAACAGGTGAAGGGTATAATTGTAATTTCAAAATAAGTCACATGGTCATATGCCACGCGCATCTTTATAAATATGCCAACTCTCTTGAGTAATAAATCTATTCGCCATTTCCAACTTTTAGCCGTCGCCTCTGAATCTTCTCCGATCTTTCAACTATTCCGGCCACCGGAGCTCACCGTCAACCACCGAGTTTGTTTCCAGAGCCATTACGAATATGTCTTCTTCTATGAATGTAGCGACGATGCAACCATTGAGTTTCTCTCGCCGGCTGCTCGTTCCTTCTCGAGGACTTTCTTCTTCTGTTACCGGCACTGGTTATTCCGGTAAAAGCTCCGGTTACGCGCCTTCTTTCCGTTCGATTAAATGTGTTTCTACCTCACCGGAAGCTTCAATAGGTGAAAGCAATGCTCTTCGTTTGTTTTGGGTTTGTTTGATTTCCAGATAAAATGCGGGAAAATGATTTCATCAAAATTAGGTCGAACTTTAGCAGTATTCAATTCGAATCTCTCTAGGTTTGATTGTGAATTGGGAATCTTCATTTCCCAAATTTTAGCGATTGAAAGTGTGAAAACAGTTCTGAATTTGTTTTTGCAGTAACGGATACGAAGAAGTTTGCAGATGCTACTAAGAGCACAAACCTTATACCAGTTTACCGTTGCATATTCTCTGATCAGCTTACTCCTGTTCTTGCTTACCGTTGTTTGGTTAAAGAAGATGACCGTGAAGCTCCTAGCTTTCTTTTTGAGTCTGTTGAGCCTGGTTCTCAGATGTCAAGCGTTGTAAGATAATCTTTCTTTGTACTGATACTTTTTAATCAGTTGATATTTCTTAAGTTCCTAATTGTTTCATTTTGATGTGATTGATCTCAAATAGGGTCGTTATAGCGTTGTTGGAGCTCAACCCGCGATGGAGATAGTGGCAAAGGAGAATAAAGTTATTGTTATGGATCATACAAATGAAAGCATGACTGAGGAATACGTCGATGATCCAATGGAGATCCCTAGAAAAATCTCTGAGTCATGGAATCCTGATCCTCAACTAGTTCAGGACCTTCCAGATGCGTTTTGTGGTAAGAGATCCTTCTTTATTGTTTATAATGATTTCACTTTCTAGAATAGGATACCTAAAGTAATGAAGCCTCTTGTTTTATGGACTGGAGAAATGTGATATAGTTTGGATATTTTTGCGACGAGTTCTGGCTTCTGAAAAATCTATATAAATGTCAAGCGTCATGGTTTCAATCACAAAACCAATTGGCAGTTAGTGCTAGAAGTCCATGTTCCTTATAGACCAGACCATATTACATTTTTGGATGTGGGATATCTAATAGTAGACATTTCCGAAGATCAACTGATATAGTAGAGAGCTTTCTGTTTTCCCTTTTTTGTGCTGATCTTTATCTGAACATTATCCCCCTGATGTGACCTAGTTTGCCTATCTATCTTTTTGTCCCTAAAACAGTAATGTCCAATTCGTCTTTAAGCTCTTGAGTACCCTTTCTTGTGCTAATAGATAGAACATTGCTTGCTTTAAATGTCAAGATTCATGTGTTTCTATCTCAAAACCAATTAGTGTTTAGTACATGTAGCCCGTGTTCCTTATATACCATGCCATATTAGGTCTTTTACCTTTTTTCGACGTGGGATTCCGAATAGTAGACACATGTCTTATTTCCCAAAAACAACTGATTAAGTAGAGAGCTTTATATTTCCCTTTTCTTGTGTTGGATCTTTATCTGAACATTCTTCCCCTGATGTGACCTAGTTTGCGTATCTACCTTTTTGTCCCTAAAACAGTAGTGTCCAATTTGCGCCTTTATGCTCCTAAATATCCCTCATGGCGCTATCAGACAGAAGAACTGGAGACTTTACTTCCCCTTTTTATGCTTTATCTTTTTCCTAAAGTGGTGTTTCTTAATAAGATTTATTTGTCATGATAGGTGGGTGGGTTGGTTTTTTCTCGTACGACACAGTTCGCTACGTCGAGAAAAGAAAACTGCCTTTTTCAAAGGCTCCTGAGGATGATAGGAACTTGCCAGACATGCATCTTGGTCTTTACGACGATGTTATTGTATTTGATCACGTGGAGAAGGTAATACTTTTGTTACCAACCATGTTGTTTGCTTAAACCGTGAAAGCTCCAAATTTGGTAACTAAAAAATTACTGTAATTTTACAGAAAGCATATGTTATTCACTGGATTAGACTAGATGGAAGCCTTCCCTATGAGAAGGCATACAGTAATGGAATGCAACATTTGGAGAACTTGGTGGCCAAGTTACACGATATTGAGCCGTAAGTATCTCTTTGTCTTGATTTAGGATGTGAGCTTATTTTGGTGGTTATCCTGAAAAGGTTGGTTTTCTTTTTTTTTTGGGCTGTGAATCTCTATAGGCCAAAGCTGGCTGCAGGTAACGTAAATCTTCAGACGCGACAATTCGGGCCAGCGTTGGAAAATTCAAACGTGACATGCGAAGAATACAAGGAGGCTGTGGTCAAGGCTAAAGAACATATACTTGCAGGAGACATATTCCAGATTGTACTGAGTCAACGTTTTGAACGGCGAACATTTGCAGACCCCTTCGAAGTTTATAGAGCACTAAGGGTTGTGAATCCAAGTCCATATATGGGCTATTTGCAGGTTGGTAATGGAGAGAACTTTTCTTGTACAACTTTGCATTTGGTTCGTATGGATAACCAATAATGTTGTTTTGTCCTGTTATCAGGCTAGAGGATGTATTATGGTAGCATCGAGTCCGGAAATTCTCACCAAAGTAAAGCAGGTTAATTTTCTCTATCTATCTCTCAAGTTGCATTAATACTAGTAGAACGCGATGCGCTATTTCAATGTAGCTTAACTTACTGTCCTATCCTCAATCTTCTAAGCAGAACAAGATAGTTAATCGGCCATTAGCAGGAACCAGCAAAAGAGGAAAGACAGAAGTTGAGGATAATAGATTAGAGAAAGAGCTGCTCGAGAATGAGAAGCAATGCGCTGAGCACATCATGTTGGTCGATCTTGGTCGTAACGATGTTGGAAAAGTTGCCAAATACGGTTCAGTGAAAGTAGAGAAACTCATGAACATCGAACGTTATTCCCATGTTATGCATATAAGCTCCACGGTAAGTGTTAATCAAATAACCATTTTGGATATATATCAGTCTCTTGTGTAGTGTTTCCTTATCATCTTAAGTTCTATGTGTAGGTGACAGGAGAGTTACAAGATGATTTAACTTGCTGGGACACACTACGTGCCGCTTTACCTGTAGGAACAGTTAGCGGTGCGCCAAAGGTAAAAGCTATGGAACTAATCGACAAGCTCGAGCCTACACGTCGTGGACCATACAGTGGCGGTTTTGGTGGAGTCTCGTTCACTGGTGACATGGACATTGCTTTATCCCTTAGAACAATTGTTTTCCCAACAGCATGTCAGTACAATACAATGTACTCTTACAAAGACGCTAACAAACGCCGTGAATGGGTCGCTTATCTCCAAACTGGAGCAGGTGTAGTAGCTGATAGTGATCCGGAAGACGAACACCGCGAATGCCAAAACAAAGCCGCTGGTCTTGCTCGAGCCATCGACTTGGCTGAATCCGCATTCGTCAAGAAATGAAAATGTTCCATAAACAGAAGCTTTTCCGATTTTCCAATCATTTTGTACATTAAACAGTTTACAATCAGATTTTGTAAGATTTTGCATTTAGACTCCATAAATGAAACTCTCAAGTTTTAACCACAAGCTTTAACCAATTACACAGATTTGTTATCATAATCGAAGATCTCGGAATCAGTGACGGATCTCGAGTGTTGCACGATCGATCTTCCGATCGAACTGATCCAGTCTTCTTTCTCCTTCTCCGAATCGGCGATGAAGTACATGGTCTCTCCTCTCGTCGTAATCTCGAACGAGTTTTGCTTGTTGAGTACATCTTCCGCTCCTCTGACTGAACAAGACGCGACGGGGATGACGCCGCGAGGACGTGAAACGCGAGTGACGTCGGAATCTTTGAACCAGAAGAGCTTCCCTTGTTTCATCACGAACCATCGTCGTCTCCAGGTTTTGATGTACTCTCCTTGTTTCGTTAACCAACCGGTTCGTTCAGGGTTAGACCAGAACTGGAGACCTCCGTAGTCGTCGGAATTGTTGCTCTGACCGCCGGTTACGACTCGCCACAGGCTTGCCATGTCCGATTAAACTGGAGAACTTTAGGGTTTTGGTTGTTTTTTTGTAGATCCAATTATCAGCGATGGAAACGAAATCCGAAATCAAGATAAGAGATTGAAATACTGCGGAAAATCTGTTATTCGACTCTTTCGTGTCTTTTTTATTATTTTCTAGCCCCAAAAATGTTTTTGACTTTGCATTTTTCCCCTAGTTTATCATAATTACAAAAACACCCTATCTTTTGATTCAATTTCTTATATTTTTATAGCAAGCAATTTATATTATTTTTAGAGGTAACTTGGTAGATATATCTTTTGGTTATTATTGTTAAAAATAGATGGTTAGGGTTTTAATTTGCTACAACAGCATTTTCAGATTTTTCCTCTCTTTTTTTAATAGCAAAATTGCTTTTCTTTTTGAAAATTAACACAGTAACACTTACACAAAGTTTGTAGTAATGTATACATGTACTAACAGGTTTTTAGTTTCACAAAAGAAAAATGATTACACTTGTCAATGAATACGCAAAAGCAGTATTTTCAATTTTGTTTAGAGAACTATTTATTTAATGGGTTGGGTAAATAAGATTTATAATCATTCACTCATGAATCGACCGCAAAAGCAGTGACTGATTAAAAATTGTTGAGAGAAAACAAGCAATCAAATCGTATAAAAGAGCATATCCTCTAAATATACACTGAAAATTGAAAAAAAAAAATAAAAAAAAAAGAAGAAATAAATTGGAAGTGTAATTTATTTCTTCTTCTCATCGCGTTGATCATTTATATATCTTCTTCTTCTTCTCCAATCGGAAGGAATTTCTATTGATTCTCTCCGAATTATGGCTCCCAACGACGAGAGTAGTAGCCACGACGGCGGAAACGGCGGAGAAAGCGTGGTCGACGATCATGGCCGCCGCAGAAGCACTTGCGGCTACTGTAAATCCCGAGCTCGATCCAGTATCTCTCACGGTTCGTTTAATTTTTGATGATTCGTTTGTTGAGTCAAATATCTTGCTTGATGAAGTTTCACGAACTGATTGTTTCGTTATTGAGAAAGAATCTGGATTTTTCAATGTTGCTCAATTGGTTTTGTTACGATGCAGAAATTCCAATGAATAATATGATTTTGATAAATCAATGACTGTTTGCATTATTGCCAATACAGGTTTATCAGCAGAGACTCTTACCGTTGATGATTACCAAGGTCAGTTGCTGTTCTTGGACTGTGTGATCTCAACAAATCTTGTAGATGATACAAATTAGTATATTGTTGAAGCTAGTTTAGTAATCTTAAGTTTCCTTTTTGAGTTGACATTCGCTTTCTTTTCGTCTATTGAGTTATGGATCTTTTTTGTTCATTCGTAGCTCTTATTGACCGAGGCTGGAGAAGATCTGGTTGTTATCTTTACAAACATGAGATGGATAAAACGTGTTGCCCTCCTTATACCATCCGCTTGAAAGCTAGTGATTTCGTTCCTTCCAAAGAGCAGCAGCGAGTGTCTAGGAGACTAGAAAGGTGCATATTGAATCACTCTTCTCCTTTCTCTTTCTTTATGATTGATAGATGAAAATCTTGAATGTTCATGTGATTGCTGAGAGTCGTAAAGGTTTCCACTTCGCCTTCGAAACATCTTATGTGTATTACCGTTTATGCGTATTTCTTCTCCATGATCATAAAGCAGTTGCTTCTTGACTTTCTTAAACTGTTCCTCTTTACAATGTTTTGTCAAAGGTTTTTGGACGGCAAACTCGATGTGCAGCGTAGGGATCAAACGGAACATGCAGGTGCTTCTTCCTCTGGTGAAGTTTCAGATTCAGGGAGAAATACGCTTGGAACTGCTAGAAGTGAAGAAAAGAGTAAATTTGAACCAATTATGGACGATTTGTCTAAAAAGATTGATCAAGCTGTGCAAAGATGCATACAGAGTGGTGAATTCCCTTCTAGTATGCAGATACCGAAAGCTTCAGTGAAGAAGGTTTTCTGTGCTAAAAGAAAGAAACTAGCTGAAGGACCAGAACAACTCTTATATACTAGCAACATTGCGTTTCCAATAGCAGCTGCAATACGGCGCACTCAGACATCTAAGAAAGGGGAGATAAATAATGCTGAAGAAAACAAATTATCACCTGAAACTATTTCCGAGATGATATTGAGTGTGATTAGTAAGATGGGGGAAATTTCCGGTATGTCTATTAAGGTCTGTAAGGGTCATATGAATTTCTTTTCAGATTCCAAAGATTCTTTCTCTGATAGAGATGTTGTTGTTCCTAATGGTACCATCTCGAGAGGAGCCAATTCAACAGGTGAAGGCGAAACCCTTCACGCTAAGAAGGATTCAGAAATCCATAAGACAAGAAAGCTAAAGCTGGAGATACATTTGAAAAGGTCAAGTTTTGATCCTGAAGAACATGCTTTATACAAACGGTATCAGCTGAAAGTGCACAATGATAAGCCGGAGCACGTAAAAGAAAGTTCATACAGAAGGTTTTTGGTCGACTCTCCTTTAATATATGTTCCGTCTTCAGGTAATGAAAAGATTCCACCTTGTGGCTTCGGCTCTTTCCACCAACAATATAGAGTTGATGGCCGTCTGATTGCTGTCGGGGTTGTAGACATTCTTCCTAAATGTTTGTCAAGTGTATACCTATTCTGGGATCCAGATTATGCCTTCTTATCGCTCGGGAAATATTCTGCTATGCAAGAAATTAATTGGGTCAGAGAAAACCAAGCTCATTGCCCTACTCTTCAGTATTACTATCTTGGCTATTATATACATTCTTGCAGCAAGATGAGATATAAAGCAGCATATCGTCCATCCGAGCTTCTATGTCCTCTCCGTTTCCAGTAAGTTTCCACCAAACTGAGACCTAGCTTTGGTACTCCTATGCCTTAGCTCATCAACTATCTCATATACATTTCAAGGAAGTGAGAGTGGTAAATTTGAGTTCTTAACACCTGGAATTGCATTTTCAGGTGGGTTTCATTTGAAGTAGCGAGGCCTCAGCTTGATAAAAAGCCATATGTCATCTTGTCTGATATCACCAATTCACAATGTTCTTTAGTACCTCTTGCTTCCGAAACTCTCGTGGAATCTACGACAAGTGAACATGAAGACATGGAACAAGGGGAGACGAATGATCATTATATGGCATGCAGTGATGATGATGAAGATGATGATGATGATGATGATGATGATGATGATGAAATGGAATCAGAAGACTCTCATGTTGACTCAGACCCTGGATCCAAATATAACGATATTGACAATATCCTTATCGGTCTTTATGGATCACAATATAGATACAAGGTATATCGACGTCCCTATTCGTTTCCTTTTAGATCATTGTTAAGGCTAATTGGGTGTGATCAGTGTTTACCATTATCAAAATCTCATTTTGACAACAAAACAAAAAATTGGATTTGGAAGGATCTACGGCAAATCATAACTCCTGTTGGCCGGAAGCAACTGGAACCGATGTTACAAAGCTACCGGAAGGTCGTGGGTGACGAGCTTTCAGAGAGAATGATATATGTACTCAGGTAAATTGAGCTTAATGTACCATTATTTATCAGATAAACTCAACATTCTGAATTTGTTTCATGTTTCAGTTTGTTGTATGTAATGAAACTTGTACAACGTTGGCTCTCTTTAAGGTTACCTTAGATTATCATTTTGAAATTTTGCTGTGAAGAAGTTCAAAACTAACTTATGAAGATTGTCATACATCTTTCAATCTTATACACAAACGAAAATTCACATCTCTCGCTACGAATTTTACATATGAAATTGTTCTTCCTCTTTAATATAAAGGAAGTACAGTTAACAAAAACATAATGATTTTGCTTTCTCACTTCTTTCCATGCATTAAAACTCTGAAAACAATTGAAAAGATAGACGAGAACCAAAGCAAAATCTTAAAATACATCGCACGAGTACGTTTACCAATTCCATGGATACGTCTAAAACTCATGGTCCGCAATTCCTTCCACTTGCGCACTTCTAAAACTCTCTTTAATCAGATCATAACAGAAAACAGAGAAAGGCTTAGATGATTCTAATCGGTCTCTCTCTTGCATCCACATACGCATCTCATAGTAGTAATCATACTCTATTCCTCCTAATTTTCCTTGGTGGTTTACAAGACTCCAACAATAAACGTTTACGTGTTCTTCTTTCTGCGTTTGAATAAACTCCATCTTCTCGGATCTAACATCGAATCTAGCTATCCTTGTATGTCCAACTCCATAGTATATTGCACCATTGATGCATATTCCTCCTTCAACATGAGTGTAACGATCGCCGGAAACATCAACCATTCTCCACTCTTTTTGTTGAGATCTCATTATGAAAACGTAATGCTCCTGTTCTATGTCTTTCCTATCGGCATCGAACATCATCACACACAACACTTTGTATTGATCTTCCACTGGATCGTATCCAAGCCTTACGTTCACGTCTCTTCCGTTGGATTCAACATCTGGTAGTTTCACTATCTGTCTCGCGGTTGGATTACAAACCGCTATCGAATCACCTCGCGTGCAGCACACGAAACCGTTGACGGGACGAGATCTGATGTAGTAGACAAAATCCGAGATTGTCATGTCGTGTCTGGCGATGACTGAAGAGAATTTGTCGTCGTTGTCATGTTCAGGATCTGAGAAGATGAAATGCTTGCGGGAATCGAAGTGTTTGAAGGTGAAAAGGAGACGAGGTCGAGTTTTTGAACGAGCTAGGAACGAGTCGACAAAGTCTTTACTGCGGACCAGAGGTTCGACACGGCTTGGAATCGGATGATGGATTTTGCCGGAAGTCTACAGAGTATCTCGAAGGTGAGATCATGTTTGTTGTGGAGTCTAGGTTACGTGGGAGAGACGCTTGTGAATCTTCCATGGTTGTGATGAACCCTAGAAACACACCACTTGCCTCGTTCTTTTACAAAACCTTTTTAGCTACACAAATATATACGTTTAAAGAAAAGAAGACTAAAATAAAAAAAGATTAAATTAACAGAAAAACAATAAAATAAGAAGATTATATACAATAAAAAGATTATTTAAGATACGATACTTTTAAAATTGCAAAAATATATATATATTTTTTTGACATCATTGGGTCTCTTTTTTTTTAAAGTCGACAAGGCCTGACCATAACCCAATTCCTACTATGCGGGCTATTATGGGATCCAGATTATGCATTCTTATCGTTGGGGAAATATTCTGCTATGCAAGAAATTAATTGGGTCAAAGAAAACCAACCTCATTGCCGTTCTCTTCAGTATTACTATCTTAGGTTATTTTTATACATTCCTGCAGCAAGATGAGATATAAAGCAGCATATCTATGTCATCTCCGTTTACAGTAAGTTAACACCAAACTGAGACATATTTTTGTTAATCTAACACCAATCTATGTCATCTCATATACATTTTTACCAAATAAAAAAACTATCTCATATACATTTCAAGGAAGTAAGAGTGGTAAATTTAAGTTTTTAATATGTATGAACTCAGGCAAAAGCTTAAATTGAGCTTAAAGTACCATTTTTTATCCGATAAACTCAAAATTGTTTGTTTCATGTTTCAGTTTGTTGTATGTAAAGTGACTTGTACAATGTTGTCTCTCTTTAAGGTTGCTAAACACTGTTTGTTATATGATCACATTTCATGATTACCTTGGATTATCATTTTGATATTTTGCTGTGAGAGAAGTTCAAAACTAACTTATGAAGATTAGTAATGTTATCAACTATTTGTTACATATGGATTTATAAGGGTTTCAATGTTTAGAAATATAATTAATACAAAAATTTGCTAGAACAATCAAAGTTATATGGATTTTTTTATTAAATAGTATAAAACTTTCTTCACACACAAAATTTATATAAACATCAATTCATGAAACTTTTTGCATCAGCTCTTGGTATCATACTCTTTGTTTTTTGTCGAGTTATCATACTTATATTATCCAACCAACTACAGTATCACCAATTCAGCATTATTATTATTAGAGATAAATATTGAAATAGTGTTTAGAAAAGGGAATAATGTAAGAAATGGATGGAGAGGAGAGAAGCGCACGTGGGGAGGGGCCTGACAGTGAAAGAGAAAGCCAAAGGCCCACACGAGTGGAAGAGTTCAGACTTTGGGAAGTGTAGAAGAAAAAAAAGAAATTTAATATATAGTATTGTTTTTAATTTCACAATGCATATTCTCAGAATTTGCAGAGAACTTTTTTACCATATCTCACACGTGTGCCTTCTCTCTTACTCCCTCGCCTTCCGTATACTGTTTTGAACACTTGACCTTCTCTATTAATGAATCACTTTTTTAAAAAGAATAAATTGTTTCTTAAATAAAAATTTTATTTTATTTTGTCAATAGTAAATAGGTTAGAATTTAACTAAAACATTTCAAATCTTCCAATTGTTTTTCTTATAATGTTTTATGACTACAATCATATAGTGTTTATGTCCATTATTATAGTGTTTATGTCCATTATTATGAAAGTACACATTAAATCAAGTATTAGTAAATCATACACTTGTACTAATTACCAGTTACCATAATAAGCTAAAATCCATAGAAGAAATTAATAAGTTTTGAGCTGTTTTTAAAACTCTTTTTATGACACCAAACTATTCACCTGACAAAACAAAAATACTTTTCTTTTCTTGTCAACAGTAGTAGTCGGAGGATAAATTTGGCATTGTTGTTTTGTGTCTTTTACATGTTTTATAAGAGGATGTACATTCGTCACAATTCTTAACAAATTTATAATATAAAATAACATTAAATATAGTTTAGAACTCTATAAAAAAATTTTAATTACTTTTCCATTGGTTACAACCCCAAAAGGATTCTTAAAAGTAAATAAAATAATATTTTATTTTTATTTTTATAAATTTGAAAACACATAATATTTTATAAAATTTAAATTATATTACATTTCATAAAATATTAAAAATACATTACATAAAAAAATTAAAACATAAATTTACACATCATAAATTTTCAATTGTTGTAATCTCCACTTGTACCAAATTTTTGTCATATATGCTCAACCAAATCAGTTTTCAGTTGTTGATGTATTGTTCTATCATGAACTCGATTTCGAATGCCCATCATATTGGCGAAATTTGTAAGCATATCTGTAGAATACGTCAAATTCACTCGAAAAGTTCTATTTATTTCTCTTTGTTCGAATCCTTATACATCAAACTAAAATCTTTTCACAAAGAATGAAACACTATCATTATCAATTTAGTCCTAAAAAAGTGTTAATAGTTTTGGTTGAAACATTATCATCAAAAAAGGATACTCGTTTATAATCTACATATGTTGATTCTGAAAGAGAAACATAAACCCTACCTTCGAATTACATGGAAGGTCAATGACCCAGCTAACACTTACCTGTGTGTGCCTTCACAGATTAAACTCAATGAAGAACCTAAACTTTTTTTTTTTTTTTGTGCAATGGATCACTTGAGCTGAACTACGTAGCTGAGAAATTGACCTTCCTGTTCTGATGATCATATCTTTTAGGCCTTGAGTTTTGGTAGTTAGAATTGTAGCCACATGAGTAATCTCTTTCCTGATTTCGCCTATCCCAACCATCACTCGATCTTTTCACATTCCAATTTCTTCGATTCATCTCACTTGCTCGATGTGTTTGCCAACCGATTGCATTTGCCCCATAACCTCTAAAACCTGCATTTTCAGGAACAAAGCCAACTTTCCATGGATTAGAACCCTTTGGCTCCTAAAATCCTGCCTATATCCCTTACTAAGCCAACCTGTATCATTTCGCCTTCTCGTTTCCACAACCAGACTTAGCTTCCAAAGTCCATGCCCCTATCTTTCGGATGATCAGTACTACTGGGATATTATTATTTCCTGATTAAGGTAACATGAGTTCGTCAAGCATTTGTAGAATACAGAATTTGAAACAGATGAATGTGAAATACCAGAAGAAGAAGGTCGTTCGCTATACCATCGCAACGGAGATCTGTTACGGTTGAAGCTGGATCGATGGTTCTACTTTCCCACTCGAGAAATCTCAATCGACGTGATTTGATTTTCCAGAAGCTCGGAGCAATTTGGAGAGAGAAGAAAGTGAAGCTGGCAAATTGGAAACTGCAGGGAGGAGGAAGAAAGTGAAGTCGGTGATTTGGTGTCTATTATTATTTTTTTTTTAAACCAATCATCTGTCGCCACGTAAAGGCTCTCAAGAGTTCTCAAAACTCTGAAAGGAGAACCGGTCCCGAGCCATTTTATTAGTTTTGATTTATTTTTGGACCTTTTGAGGTTATAAACTTCCCTTCAAATCCACTAATACATAGTATACATATACCAAGTATAAGTAATTAAAGATTTGCAATATAAAAATAAACTTGTAAATAAACATAGAGTAAACGCAATTAGATATCTCTTAAAAGGATTTAATGGTTCATAAGGGTTTTCATAAATAATTAGAAAATGTTTTAAAAGAAATCTTCGTGAAATTTCAAAAACATGACTAAATTATTAAGATTGTTATCACGGTTTCGAATTAAAAGCATGAGTAATTGCATTCAAATTTTGTAATTCATTAACAACATTGAAATAAATCAATGTTTTTTTACGATTTAGGAATAAATCAAAATTGAAAACCAATTTGTGTTGGTTTTTAACGATTCGGTAACAAACTAGAGTTCATGATTTATGAAGTTGCGGTTTGGTTATTTTTGTATTAAAAAATAACATTATTGATTAAATAAAAAATATTAAAAAAAAAAAAAAGTTTGAATTTGATACATCAATTAAAAATTTATAATTTATCAACCAACTCAACCAATAAATATTATTGTAAATTACTCTCTAAAATATGATTAAATATAATAGTTATGATTGAAGATATAATAGAATTTTAACTAAATTAAAATATATATTACCAAATTTGAGTAATAAAAATATAGATGAACAAACTCTAAAAAATATCATTTATTTCTAATTTTCCCAAAATTCAATCTCTTTCAATTTTCAAGTTGGAAAAGGGTGTTTTGTGGGAAAAAAAAACAATTTATTTTGGGAATATATAAGAAAAAATGATATTTGGAAGGGGTAAATGACAAATCAACTTGCGGATATGATACGTAAGAATTAACGTTAACTACGACAAAAAAAAAATGAGATGTAATAATGGAATTATGTGTACGGGTCACAATCAAGTACACAAATTATGAGAATGATAACAAAAATACAAAACATTAGAAACAAAAGAAGAGGCATCTAAAAATCTTTGGACAGAAGCTGAAAACTGTCACTTCACACGTGGATTTATAAGATATGGTATGTCTTCTGTCTCGTGATTTGTCAAATCACATATCTTCAATCCCACTCATATATTATCAGTTTGAATGTTTGGTGTCTTAGCCTTATTATATGCCAAATTTCATAATTTAGCTTTTATTTAACCAGCATATCCCACAACATTCTGTACCGAATCCCAAATTGATTTCCGGAATCTAATAATAATATTTATAAAATATGTAAAAATGTCGATATGAATTATTTTGGACTTAACCATACTCACAAGGCTGACCAGTTGACCTGCTTAGCTATAATCCATCCTAGTCCAATTTATTTCGTTGATTGTTTTGTTTCTGTATAACTACAACCCAATTGACTACAACACATAACCAAGCCCAAATAGTTATTGTATTTAGCATTAAGTTATTAATCTAGGACCTCAAAAAATATTTCAGGAGCTATCTTTATGGAAAAATTATTTAACTGGATCTTACAACTGAAAAACATTTGTTGAAACTAACCATTTTTTTTGTCATATTGATCTAGTATAATGTTTTAACAGCATCACTTGAATATGTTAATTGAACGCCAAAATGCACGTGGTACAGTGGTAGTTATACCACTCAGACTTGACATAGGTAAGAGGTTCGATCCTTTCTCCTCATGTATAAAGATTGGACTAGTGGACCGGCCCGTTGTGGTCTACATTGCCGACAAAAAAAAAAGAATATGCTAATTGAACAATTTCGATTCATGTGTGCACTGATCATTCTGAAATAACTATTTGAGAATATGTGTGATTGAAATTTTATATCCCAACCAAAAGGTTTTTCTTTTTTAATAACGGTATGTAATATACCCGACTCAAGGTATTTCTATTTTTAGTAATAATCTCGATACATACATACATGTGGTTTGTGTTTTGGTTCGTTTTCTTTTAAATTTATACTTAACGAACTTTTTTATTCGATATCCTTTATTTTCTTCATACTATAGCTAAATATTAATCCCAAGGATATACTGGTTAATGCGACAAAATTATTATTGTTCTAATTTTTAAAACTCTTACCCACTAACAAAGAAGTATTTTATAATATATTCATTATAATCATAACAACTATAACTATAATCATATTAAATTTTAACTATAAATGCATCATTTTTTGTTATAAACAATTTTTTATAACTTTTAGTCAATAGTAATTCAATAAAATCAATTAATATATCTTAAAATTCATATTTCATCATCATTACTTAATAAAAACTGCATATAAAATATAAAACATCAATCTTTTAGAAACAATTTTTTTTTCCAAAACATCAATCTTTTAGAAACATCAATCTTTTATAAACGGAGAGAGTACTATTTTAACATACTTAAAAAAAAATATTACTCATATCATTGAAGAGATTAACGCAATAGCAACTAATACAATTTTACTACTACTAAAATAATAAACTAACCTTACACCAAAATTATGAAAATTTTAGTTTTCTATTGCGAAAATGTGAGATTTTACGTATTTTATATAAACTTAAAATATTATGTAACTGGAAAAAAAAAATCATCTACGATACCAATTTATAATCGAATGGAGCTATATTAAATTACCAACATGAACGCTTAATTAACATGTTAAAGGGTGTCGTGGAGGGGATATTAATGTATTCTAGTGGTAACCTCTACATGGAAATAAAGTTTGGGGATTTGAGTGTGCTAGCTAAAGAAGAATACAAGAAATACTATAAATATTTTGGGAGCAATTGAAAAGAACACAAATTTTAAAAGCCACTACAGCATTTATAGTATCATTATCATATATTTAAAAAAAATAAAAATAAATGGTGAGAACTATTTCTGCTTATAGCAATTTGCCTTTTAGTGTTTGCTTCGTTGAGGAAGGAAATAAACATGAGGACGGGGTTTAGGGTCAACAAAAACATAGACATTGAATCATTAGAATTTAGACCGAAACTTTTTTACTACATTTATATGATATTAAAATAATGAGGTATTAAGCAATACATTATTTGCCACTAACTTTCACTACTGAGTATAATATTTGTGTACTCTGGTAATCATCTGATATTCATATATCCCGAGATTAATATGTAAATTAACGAAAGAAAACAAATCATGTTATATAGGGAAAGATTCCCATTTTCCGGTTCTGTTTCTTTTTATTATATAATTTATATGTATTTTTGAAATACTGATGAGTCTACTAATACAGCAAATTGGATATTTAGGTATGCATAGACATGCTTTTTTAATGAGATAATGAGATAACATGTGTATATGTACTTTAGGTCGGAAGATGCTTCTAAAGTATTTATATGACACACTCCCAACTTTTGAACAACTTGAACAAATTAATTTAATATGTAGTTAATTCTCTCTCAAATAACTAGATTTGGGTTCCCTCAAGGTTAAAGGTCTTGTGGATCAAAGGTTAGACGTGATGATGGTAGCATCATTAGAGAATGCGAGTAACACAAGTAAATTTTGTGACAGAGTCATTTTATGTGTATTGTTAAATTTATTTATATGATATGATGAATTTTTGTAGAGAGATTTTCCTTACATCTTAATGTCGTATCTCTTCACGTTAATTATTATGTTCCTATGATCCTATCATAATTTTTATACTAAATCCATGTGTTATAAATGATTGAAGATGTGATCTTAGGTGGGGACTCAGTGAGATTCCATAGCATATAAGAAAGAGAAGATAAAAGGCAAATTAAACTTAGAACTAATATAGGCAAGTGATGCTAATCACTACTTCCATATAGCTCCTATCTCCTTTGCTTTTTTTTACTATTCTCTATGCTCTTTTTTCCTTTGACCCATTTTCGTCTTCTCCTTGGGTGTATAAACTAATTCACAAATTAACATTCTTTGGATTCAATTAATATATAAACCAATCCATTCTTTTCTTAGTGGATGAGAAAGGTTAATATGTAATAGTGACAAATAACATGAAAACTCTAAAGCAATACTTGATACTATCCAAAGGGTGATTAATTAAAGAAGACCCCAAATCCAACCATATTGATTAAGACTAAGTCCAAAAACATCTATAATCCTTCGATTCCATTATGTATATATGGATCGACCACCTTTCTATATCATGTCCTTAAAAAGTATAATGCGTAAAAGTCACATGTAAGTACATCAAAACTCATCATCAAGTACTGAACATAATTAGTATCATCACTAATAAATTATGAAGAGGCCTAACTTTATTAGAAAAAAGAAATATATCTTTATAAAGAAAAGAGATGATGGGAAACTCATGAAATGGAGACTTTGGGTGAGGGAAAGAGAGAGGCATGTGAAGTGTTCATAGGCAAATTGTGGACCAACAAAGCACATGCTACTCTTCTTTCATCAACTTTTTTCCCCTTAGTTTCTTGCGAAAGATAATGTTATGTGATTATCTATTTTTCCATATTCATGTTTGATGAAGCAGCTGGAATATTAAAGAACAATGCAAAAAAAAAAAAACAGTAAAGAAGAACAACTCAAACTCATATCCTCAAAGCAATCCAGTAGGGAAGAACCTCAAAGGGATTAACCACACTCAAACTCATAATATTCTCAATCCTCTTTCACCTAGACTTGTTTTAAAATCTAATGATTTTTTTTTCCTTGACATAAATCTGGTGAAGGTTTTTTTTGTTTGGGTATTTTTTTTTTTTTTTTGACAACTCAGAGTAAATCACAGACCTATAGAGAGATCCAGACTAATCCCTAGAGGAGGTACAACCCACTGATAGATCCTCTATCCGGGTATGCAAATGGACCGAAAGTAAGAACCCATAACCATGTGGGTGTAAAAAACAATGTGTTTTAGTTTCACGCAACAGATGAATCGAATTTGAAACGTGTTGGCGCCACAAACCCGTCTCATTACCACTATAGACCAGAAGGCCCTAGACAACTAAACAAATGGTCCAACTAAACAAATGTATATAAACTAATCTAGGCTCACATTTCTGATATTGGGCATTTAGGAGACTCATTTTTCAGAGGAAAATTGTACTAACATCTCGAGTCCATATATTTTTAGGTTGAAAAACTAGGTTTGCACCAATCGTGATTTTGCTGCGAGGTGGAATATCGATAGAATATAAGAATGAGACCCTAATGTAGTGTTTTTTTCATCTCAAGAAGGCTAAATTACTTTTATGTGTGGTGTTTTGATATTACGTATAGTTTAAACTGTTTGATAATGTGAAAAACAAAAAAATGTTTGATGTAAAATATATTCTTGTTCCTCTCTCTGTTGGCTACCACAACCTACATGTTATTAGTCATTTCGGTAACTTGTATGAATTAAACATTTCCTCTATGACATCATTAGTTGTTCTCAAACGTAATTTTATTAGTTTGATAAAAAAATACATGTGTGTGTATGTATTTGTTAAAATTTGTCAGATATATTTTGTGATACCTTCTATACATTTAATTTTCTTAAAAGTTTGCATAGTCGATGAGACATTATATATATATATATATATATATATTTTTTTTTTTTGAAAAAATATTTATATAATTGGTTCGAACGATCCAACCTAATCTAATCTGAAGCAGCTAAGAAGAAGAATGTGTGTGAAATTAAACTAAGAACCAAACCGATGATCAATGGATTAGAGTTGGTTCGATGTCTTTTTACTCAAGTGTCTTTCGAACTCGTAAGGCCGAATACAATCAAATTAGAAGTTGAAGTTAAATCCAAAAGTATTTGGATGTGTAAGTCTAAAACTAATACAAAAACATATGAAGTCATATATAAATATGAAGTAGAAAGAGATAGAACCAATATATGAAGTCATATATAACCAAAAATATGAAGTCATATATAAATTAAAAATCAACAAGGATCAGTATATATATAACTAGATTAAAGATCGTATATATGCGGATTCTGTAATTTGATCTCTTATAAAATTGTGAAAAAGATAAAATATATAATTGTACAAATATAATTAGATCATCCGTTAAAGTTAATTAAAATAAAAGTGAGAACGTTGTTGTAAAATCACTAATTGAGAAACATAACATTTTTTTATTAATTTTGATGTTTTTGTTATTTGATTTAGAATTTAATTTTATCACATGTTATCAAATTATTTGTTTTTTATTCATATTTAAATTAGGTGTACTTTTTTATTTTATTTTTTTACTTTACTACTTAATATCTATTTTTCAAAATATTAATAAATTTATTTTCATATTTGTTTTTGAACTATTTTTATCCCTGTAAAACAAATCAAACACGAAAAAATAGAAGATAAAATTAAGTGACCCTCATGAAGTGATAAAATAAAATTGAGAATGTCAATAAAACTACATATAAAAAAGTCTATCAAATATTTATTTATTTTGTTTTCATATTTATTTTTTACATTATTTGATATTCAATTAAATCATTTCATATATTTCTAAATAATTAATTTTTCTTAATTCTATTTAAGTTACGTTTAGATTCCTATTTAAATTAGATTTACTTTTCACCATTTTATAAATAAAGATAAATAGATAAATCTTTTGACATATGGTTAAATCTATTGAATTTTTTTTTTACACTTGTATACACTTTTCAAAATCTAATCCTGTTAATTATAAAGTTTGACGCATCTAACTTTATATAAAAAGATAGTTTTATACACTGTATTTTTTGGAACGACCCAACCCGTAAAAATTTAAAATTTTTCTAATTCAGATTATTATTATCACAATAATAATTCTCAACGGTCAAAACTCAACAATGCGAAACTCACAATCAATTAACGAGATAACATCATTCAATGAATCCCATACTTTATTGAAACACTAAACCAATTCAAATTCATTCAACAACAAATCCAGAATTTACTAACACCTTAGCAATTCTAACAAGGCTTAATCCACGCAATCGAGACACTAGATCATCTCCTCTTCTCGGCCATGATTCCACGATCACACTTTGTCTCTAACTGCATCACATGGTTAAAAGAGATGCGTGAGTATTATCACAAATACTCAGTGAGACGGTCATCCCATCTACTTGGCTATACACACATGCATAAGCAAAATATACAATACCAGGATGAGCAATCAACAATACAAGCACAAACAATCAACCGCAAATTCGCCCAAACAGGCCATGCGTCGATCGACACAACCACCATGTGTCGATCGACGCACGATGCAGATTTCCAGAAATCGAACCTATCCTCTCACGGATCGATTCCTGAACGCATCTCATCGATCTCTTGCACGAAAACTCCCCAAACAACACGAAATCCAACCAACAACCACAAACAATCACATCCTATCAATTTCTTTACCCATATAAGCCATGGTCACGCACTCACTTTGCTTTTGGAAGGAAAAAGGATGAGAAAACACGAAGAACACCATACTTAGATCTCCAAAACTCGTTCTTCCTTCGCGAAGAACACAGATCTATCCACTTCCAGAGCCTCACAACACAACCACGAGCTTTTAGGATCAAGAACCTGAAGAAATCAACAATGATTCTTCTTTTATCTCAAATCCTCTCTAAAAAATCACTGGAAACTCTCTGGAACTTTCTAGATATCTCTGAAACCTAACAATGACCAACAAAACGCGGCCACAACCCTTTATATAGGGCAGCCTTAGGGTTTCCCCTTAACCCGACCTGCAAACCGACAACTAAAATTGAACCAGCTGGTTCAATCCACCTTGTGTCGATCGACACACAACACTTGTGTCGATCGACACACGCTCCAAAATCCCCAATTTTGATTTGCGATCGTTACATTTCTTTTGTTGGATTCCAAAAAGAAAATCTAAACAAAATGTAACAAACGGACCAAAATTTCCACCTCTGATTAATTATTTCCTTTGTTTCTCTAAAATTGATATTTTATACTCCTTTCGTTTCAAAATGTAAACTGTTTTTGAGATTTTTTTTTGTTTCAAAATGTAAGTTGTTTTGATAATCCTAGATATTTTTTAACTGTATTGAATATTGTGTGATCACTAGTATTTTGCAGTCTTTTATTTGATTAATCAAATATTTTTATTAAATATATTAAATAACACTTTTTAATAGAAAAATAATTTTTTAGTATCCGCGTTTTTAGCTAAAACAATTTACATTTTAAAATGGAAGAAGTAATTCTCATACATATTCAGAATGCATAAATGATTTATTGTTAGCATTTGTATACCACCACAAAAAGACATTAATACTTCTACATATACTGCTACAATATTACAATTTTTTTCCCCATAAAAGCTGTAATAAAAAATCTTAATCTATATATACCATAATCAATTTCTTATATACCAAATATACTTAGATTTTTCCATAGAAAACAAAAATACTCTAAAACACTTTAAAATCACTAAAACTATAGAAAAAAGGTTCTAAATGTGAAAATCTCTTATCTTATAGATAAACACCAACTAAAAAATTTATTTCTCATTTCAACAGTTCTCATACAAATGGAATATATTTACAATTTTAGAAAATAATAATAAAAAAATAAAAATCAAGAAGAATGCAAAAGAGTATAATGATAGAGGTCCTACCTTTATGCAAAAACCCCCCGTGTGCCCACTCTTCTCTTCTCCATTAATACTCTCTCTCTCTCCCCAATCCTCTCTTCTTCTTCATCATCATCAATGGCTTTCTCTTTCTCCTTCACCGGTCTCCTCCTCCTCCTCTCCACCATCGCCGCCGCTTTCCTCTTCCTCCGTCGTACCCGTTACCGTCGCATGGGTCTACCTCCGGGAAGTCTCGGTCTTCCTCTGATCGGAGAAACCCTCCAACTCATCGGAGCTTACAAGACAGAGAACCCCGAGCCTTTTATAGACGAGAGAGTGGCTCGGTACGGTTCGGTTTTCATGACTCATCTTTTCGGTGAACCGACGGTTTTCTCAGCTGACCCGGAAACGAACCGGTTTGTTCTTCAAAACGAAGGGAAACTATTCGAGTGTTCTTACCCTGCTTCTATATGTAATCTTTTAGGGAAACACTCTTTGCTTCTTATGAAAGGCTCTTTGCATAAACGTATGCACTCTCTAACCATGAGCTTCGCTAATTCTTCAATCATTAAAGACCATCTCATGCTTGATATTGACCGGTTAGTCCGGTTTAATCTTGATTCTTGGTCTTCTCGTGTTCTCCTCATGGAAGAAGCTAAAAAGGTAACAAATATCCTCCTCATAAAGTAAATAAATAAATAAAACCCATTATTTTGTTTCTCTTATTACAATATATCAAAATATTAAATATATTAACCGGTCCGAGTTTGTGACTCAGTGAATCAGAACGAGTCAGCGCATGCATATATGGACTATCTTATGTATGTGTTATGATGATGATGGTTTGTTTATGTATGTATGTATGATGCAGATAACGTTTGAGTTAACAGTGAAGCAATTGATGAGCTTTGATCCAGGAGAATGGAGTGAGAGTTTAAGGAAAGAGTATCTTCTTGTAATCGAAGGCTTCTTCTCTCTTCCTCTACCTCTCTTCTCCACTACGTACCGTAAAGCAATCAAAGTAATTTAATTTCTATTTAGTTTTATTACTCTTTCTTTGTTAGTTTTAATTATGTTTTAAGACTAATCTTGATGTATATTTGTATGTGTTTATATATAGGCGAGGAGGAAGGTGGCGGAGGCGTTGACGGTGGTGGTGGTGAAGAGGAGAGAGGAGGAGAAAGAAGGAGAGGAGAGGAAGAAAGATATGCTTGCGGCGTTGCTTGCGGCGGAAGATGGATTTTCCGATGAAGAAATTGTTGATTTCTTGGTGGCTTTACTCGTCGCCGGTTATGAAACAACCTCAACAATTATGACTCTCGCCGTTAAGTTTCTCACCGAGACTCCACTAGCTCTTGCTCAACTCAAGGTATTTTCTATTTTTAGTAATCTAAAAATCTCCATACTTTTATATATATGTGGTTATGTGTTTTGATTCGTTTTCTTATAAAATGAAATTAAAGTTTTTGAGAAAATTCGATTTAGAATAGAAAAGTATTGCTAATTAAAACATGACATGTAGGATAAAAGTTTAGGTGTTATGTGGTTGGTTTGATTGCGAATCATCGAGATTTGTTAGTGTTTTGGAAAAGATATTAATAAAAAAGTTTAAGATTCGATATATTCATATGTATGCACTAGATAGATTCTCAGTCACTGCATGCAAAACCAATATTTTTAGGACCACCTGCGCATGTTTATTATGTTGCTTTATTTGGGTTTTACAGTATTAAAAAGGGTTTGAAATTCTGTATTTACGAAATTTGTTTTTTAAAAAATTAACGAAAAGAGTGAAAAGTAGAGGTTTTATAACACGTTTATGTGTTATTGTTAGTTAACATAGAAATAGATGATATTTTTCTTGTGGGACTATAGTTCCATTTTAAGTCTTATTTCGTTTTATTAAGTAATTAAGAGACGTGACGAAGTAGTTGGGGAAAATAAATTAAAATCGAAGGTGAATGAAAAAGAAAGAAAATGGGAGCATAATGATGTATAAATGTTGGCCTTCTAATTTTTCTTCATCATTAACATTTCACACGGGTGTCTTTATTATATTACTATTATTATCATCATTTTTCCATTTCTTTAAAGAGAAAAAAAAAATGACACACACACATATCAATGAACGGCTTAGGTTTTTCTCTCTTGTTTTTGTCTTCCAATGAACTACTACTAGTTTACACATAGCAAGTTAGCAAAAGTACAATCTAGTCGGTTGGTACTACTAATTGATTTTATAAATAAATCAAATATTATAAAGACATTGTTTTTTGTTTTATAATAATGTTTTTAATACATATATAGCCTCCCCTCTTGGGTTTATTAATGGTTAGTTATGAAGAATGTTAAAAACTTGACATTTGTCGCGTTAGATCATGATTATCCATAGTAAATATAGGTAAATATGGTGAGTTTTATAATTTAAATATTAGATTGAAGTTCTAAATATAGGATTAGGGTTCTAAATATAAGATCTATATTTACAGTAAATATATATCTCTTTTTCTATCTCTCTTCTTTTCTCTATCTTTTCATCAATTCCAATACAAATAATATTATAAAATTCATATATTACTCTAACATATTTACTACCTATAATCATGTTCTTAGACGTTCAAGATGTGCTAATGACTATCAAACTATTATTGCATATATATATATAACAAAATAATAGTCAATTAGTCATTATCTTGATTAGTCTCTAGATTGGATTGCAGAATTTTCAAATTATTTGAGTATTGTAGGGTAGTCATGATAGATCCTTTAAGAGTTTACATTAAATTTTGAAACTAAAGTCTTACTTTTTTTTTTTTTTGATCTTTGTCTAATTTCACATTCTAAATTAAGCAATATTATTAAGTGGGTTTGAAGGTGAAAAGTGTAAAAAAAGAAGAAGAAACAAACAAACAAAAACAAGCAAAAGGTACAAATTACCGTAAAAGTCAAAGAAGTCATTCTCGAACCTAGACAACATCATAACCTCTGTTTTAAATTTTTATTTCAATTAAGAAATGTGAAATGTTGTTGAAATAAGGAAGTTTACAGTATCATAGATATGACTAGTTTGTCTCCTGAACCACATGCATAATCACACTTTTACCAAACATTTTTTTGTTTTTTGGCCAACAACTTTCATCTTCTTTTTATCTTACTTGTCCGAATATGCCCCAATAAATCTCTCTTTACATTAAAGATAAAAGTATTATCATAAATATGTTTGTGCTACTACCGACAAGCTCTCCTCTAAGTTTATTGGTTCTACTGATATTTTGTTTTTATTTATTGATGTCACTAGTTTTGTTTCTAATGATCACTAGTTTAGTTAGTACCAAATCTATGCAAAAATGCCGGTTCAAAAACGGTTGGACCGGTAACCTAACTAATTTTGCTTTGATACTTGTTTATTTGATTGTTGGTTGATTTGTTTGAAATTAACAGGAAGAACATGAAAAGATTAGAGCAATGAAGAGTGATTCAGACAGTCTTGAATGGAGTGATTACAAGTCAATGCCATTCACACAATGTGTAAGTTTACTTACTTAAATCTATTACTAAATGTCTTATACTTTCTAATGATTTCTCACTAATCTCTTATAAACCTATCTTTGATTCAGGTGGTTAACGAGACTCTGCGAATAGCTAATATCATCGGCGGTGTTTTCAGACGAGCAATGACGGATGTTGAGATCAAAGGTATAAGAATCTAACTTTAATTTTGAGAATCGAAAATGCGGTAAAAGTTCTTACATTTTGATAACCGAAAAAAAAAACCAGGTTATAAGATTCCGAAAGGTTGGAAGGTTTTCTCATCGTTTAGAGCAGTTCATTTAGACCCGAACCACTTCAAAGATGCTCGCACTTTCAACCCTTGGAGGTGGCAGGTAAACGTCATTGGCATTCTTCAACTTGCATTCTTGATTTTGAACATTTTAAAGCCATTGACATACTTGATTTTGAGTTATTGAATAATGTATTTTGATGAACAGAGCAACTCGGTAACGACAAGCCCTTCTAATGTGTTCACACCGTTTGGTGGAGGACCACGGCTATGTCCTGGTTACGAGCTGGCTAGAGTTGCACTCTCTGTTTTCCTTCATCGCCTAGTGACCGGCTTCAGGTATATCTTCACATACAGTATACGTAGTATCGTTCTTTTTCTTTTCTGAAGGCTAAAAACTGATTTGGTTTTGTTTTGTTTTGTTAATTTCTGAGCAGTTGGGTTCCTGCAGAGCAAGACAAGCTGGTATTCTTCCCAACTACAAGAACACAAAAACGATACCCGATCTTCGTGAAGCGCCGTGATAGTGGCTTATCCGCTACTTGAAGAAGAGACCAGCAGATTTTATTTATAGAACAACAATATTTTTCAGGATTAACTTGTTCTTTTTGCTCCTTTTGGGTCTAGAGTTGGACAATAAAAGTTTATCATTACCCTATAAAAGCCTTAGCTTCTGTGTATATAAAAAGCACACTTCTGTTTATCTTATGTTTGCATAAATCTCTTTTGCTTCAATGGTTCCAAGTTCCAACATAAGTAGCTTGACCTACTTTTCCTTGAGTTGCAAAATGCCAATTTACAGAGACAAGTAGGTTACGTGAAGTAATACTGCAGCTTGATTAACAGACAAAAAAAATTACAAGTGGAGAGTTAGAACATCTAGTGCAACTTGATTCCAGGTTTGAGTAGAAGAAACTAGTCGGTCTAGGAAATGGCAATTGCGTCCCAGTGTTACAGAGACTACATCAAACTGCTTTCTTGTGACTTCAGTGCCGATTCCACGATCTTGACTTTTTTGGAGTTATCGCTGTTCATCAAGGATAGTTTGGCTAGTGTGGACTGAAGCTGCGACATTTCGGTATCTTGAATGTAGTTTTTCTTTGAATACTGCTTTCTCTGAGAACCCGCGACAACTGCGCTCTTGGGAGATTTTTGAGCAGACTTCCTCACTCTTGCTTTCAGAGTTTCAATGGATGATTGAAGCGCATCCACCTCAACTCTCGCGAATTGATCTGCAATTTTTTTGTCATTTGGAAACGGAAAAAGACAAGATGATGAAATGAGTTTCGGTCTATCTCTTGAGGATAAGATTTATGAGAAATAATTGATTTACCGAGCTCCAACTTAAATTCCCGTTCTGCCCTGGTCAGAGGTTTCTTGTGTGTCCCAGGCAAGGTACGGAGACGTTGCAAGCGTTGTTCAAGAGAATCATGTCTTTGAATTGCTTTGTCAATCCTCTTCTCCAACGAGGATTGGTTCTTCTCCAATTTTGACATTTTCTGATTAGCCTCAGAAAGCCGCTGGTGTTGGTCATCGATTATTCTCTTCAGGTTGGGAGCATGATGCTGCAGCTCAAAGTAGACCTGCCAAAAAACATGACGAGATCTCAATTATTAATTATGAGACAAAGGAGTACAAACACAAGTGACGCTTTTGAGTTGGGTTTAGATGCTTCTTTCTCACCTTATGCGCATATTCGACATAGTTTTCATGGAAAAGCTTGACATAGTGATGCAGCATTGTTCGGCCTTCTACGGAATTGGCTGGAGTTGAACGCTGGTTAGGTAAAGCATGGGGAGCAATTCTTACTTTGGGACCAGCAAGAAGCTCCTTGCTTATGATGCACAGGGGATCTTGCTCTTTCTTCTCTATTGCGTTGGAGGACTCGGTCAGATCTGTACTGACATGAATTGGAAGCAAGAGATCCCAAGTTTTCATCTCTGCCACAATGCATTCTCCTGAGGATAAGACTGCAATGATCCACGAATACCCAAACGAATCCGACAGAGGTACAAAGCCCAACAGAGAAGAAGATGTAGCGGATTCTTCTTGGCATGTACTCAGCACAGTGTGAACAGATGGCGTTTTGAGAGCATCATCTCTTCCTGTGGCCTGACTTGTGAAGGGAAGAGAGTGTAAGACTGTCGAATCAATGCCACCGTCATGTAGGGAGTATATTCGTTCTGGTAAAAGGGAGTCAGCGAACAAAGTAACATGAGAACCACCTTCACGCTTTGTGGACAGAGCCAAATCAACCATTGCCAGTCTTAACAGTGGCGGCGGATGCCCTAACCAAGCAGTGTGATCAAGAGGCATATTTGAAGTTGCAACTGGAAGATCGCCTACGTTTGACTCACAAATCATTGCAACTCCTTGTATTTTGTTGTGGGAGTTCATACGAAGGCGCGATGAGCTACCAGAGATCCAAACTGGCTGGATTTCATCAACTAGAGCATCAACCTGTAATTGTCCACCACTCCAGGCAGTTACCAGAATCGAATCTTTGCTGACAAGATTATATAGCAGACTCACAGCGCGGCCTTTACATTCTGCCTCCCGAACAGCAAAATTATCATCTCCTTCACCACTAGATACTTTATATAAAGGCCCCTATACACAAGGAAAAGAAGGGATCATCATTTTGAGGCAAGCGGCAGATTAACAAAGAACATTTCAAAAATATGTGGATAGCTCTCAGCTATTTTGTCCCATTTGTGTTCTAAATCAAGGTAAAGAGGGTACAAATCTTTGATGAGGATCACTGGCTAACAAATATCTATGATGAGGGGAAATTTGAAAATCTCGCGTGACAAACCTAAAAGAGAGGAGGAATCTTACCTGTAAAGCCAATGATGCGTCGAGCAAAGCATAAGGATGAGCTTTCAGTACCAATGAATTTTCAACTCTAGTTCCTTGTTCAGTCAAGTCTGGAAATACAGCTTCCAACCAATCAATTGCCAGACTGGAATTGCTAGCTGATAGCGAATTGGATGACTTAACCCCAAACATATTAGCATCGCTGTAAATCTCCATTATTGATTCCCATTTGTAAACACTGTTGCAATATACATCCGAAGCAATCTCAGTCAATCTCAAGGACCGTTGAACACAAGACAACAGAAAGTACTATAACATTTTTCATGATGTATTAAGGTTTGACATGGGGGAGGCTAGTCAGCGAAAGCTATGCACTGTATACAAGGCATAAATATACCACAGGAAACATGGGACCCAACAGAATTACCCCTGAAAAACTTAAAAAGAGCCAGAGAGCGTAGATTTGTGGTCTAATACAGTTTAATAGATGTTGAACAATCTTGGTAACCTAGCATGCGTACCAGGTACAACTTCAAGCGATATCCTAATAGAAACGTATCCAAATATTGCTAGAGAGGAAGGGCTAGGAGAAGGAGTCATAATCTGCATACCTTCCAAATGGCACAACTGGGCACAGGATATAAACTGAACCATCAGTGAACAATATAAAGACCTGCATCATTAAAGGATTCAATTAAGACCTGTACATGTAATCCTAAGGCTCTGTTTGACAAGAGAACTTCTACAAAACAGTGAAATCTCTGCCAGTTATCAAACAAGTAGAACGAGAACATGTACTGAACTCACAGTAAATCTATCCCACAGATGATCTCCTCCGAAACTAAAATCAGCAGGATAAATTGATGAAGCTGTTCTAGATCTTCCTGGTTCAACAGGCTGTAGATAACATTCTTGCTCTGGTAGCTCGGCATCTAAAGACAAATTGAAAAGTCTACCAAAAAGTTTGTAGCAGCGTGTCAATGGAATTTACTTCGTTATAAACCAAAAGCTCTTAAATCAGGGTTAAGTGGAATGATTTAGACTCCTTAGAGTGGGACATTGAACTAAATAGTAACATAGTATGGCATTGCATGCCAAAAAGGAATCTATGGTACTGCATCTGCAACCTTTGTTACTGAATTATTCAAGAATTTCTCTAACATCTTTAGATTGAATATATTGATATGTATTTGCAACTTCATTATCAACCCAAAAGATTGTTACCTGAAAACTGCATCCGAGGATAGAATTCCCAAATGGGTGTCACTATCAGGGTGCCATGATGCTTGTAGCAAGTGGATAACACTGTCACCACTAGAATAGATTTCTGAACCAATAGAAACTACCCTGCAACCCACAGATAATGAAGTGACACGGATAAGCAGAAGGCCATCAATCTAAGGTAACATCATAATCATGATAACAAATATAGATGCATCTTATTAGGCCAGCATTTAATCACTACCTGCAAATAACAGTGTCTTCAATCGCAGAGGCACGCCCAAATAGGTACATCACACATACACCATCTGAGCCGGCAAGAAGCACAGCTGATCCAGAATTATTGATGGAGATTTTGTTAACGGCAAATGTCAGCTGGACATCCGGTTGCAACACCTACAATACATTTTCATTAAAACTTAGTCAAACAAGAAAGTAGCACAACCTCAGACATTCCTTACCAGCTATGTACAAATATGCAGAATAATTGAAAGAGACTAAAAAATGGTAATAGAGAGCAATCAATGACCTAGGGCAACAAATTATTTCTTGATCATTTTTCTCCACCAGCTCCAACTATTATCAAACTTAGAAGACACCATTCAAACAACTCTTTCAATTTCTTACAATTAGAATGATATTCACCTAAGCTCCTCATTCAAACAATTATCATCTTATAGCACACACCATTGGAACCGTCTCTCTATCCAGCCAAAACAATCACATTGCATGATTCAGATTAATACATTGGCATGATAAATCACAGTAATCCATTCATGGAGCAGCCACCAGAGGGAATCTATAGGTTTTTGACACTAGTGCATAATAGCAAGTAGAAACAAAATCTTCCTATTATACATCAGTGAGCAATTGTTTTAGACCTGTTGATTCATACTCGAACACGTTCTAAACCTAATTTCTCAAAGTCAGAAACAATCGCACTAAAAACCCGTTTCCACTTTCGAAAAATCTTCCCCTAAATACTCATTTTCTCCCACATAGCGGCGAACAAACAAAACAAGAACAGAAAGAGAGATTAAAGACCTTGGACGGGACTGCGGCGAGGACGGAGGTTGGTTCAGGTTCACCCAAGCGAAGAGATAATCGGTGAAGGAGATATCGTTTAGAATCCCAGAAGTAAAGCCGCGAGTCTCCGTCCCAAGCCATGAAATTCCTCGGAAACCGCTGCGATACGGCAGAATCATCCTGCGAGGAGGGAAGAGAAGCGAAAACCGGGTGGCTCTGGAGAGGGACCCATCGAGCAGCCTCTTTCGGCGTCGGAGATCGCCTTGAATCCGGAGTATCTTCTGGTTCGTCGAAGCTAAATTTCATTCTCTCTCTCTCTCTGACTGTATCTTTCGTCGGCCGGAGATGCAGAAGAGCGGGAAGAGAAAGGGAAGAGCGAAGCACAATGAAGCAGAAATAGATGAAACGACGTCGGAGAAAAGTTCTGGGCTTTGTTTCGGCCCATTTAAATTTCTTTGAAACAGATAATTAAATAAAAAAGAAAAACAGAAAAAGGACTCGTTTTAAATACCATAAAAGATTTATTAACCTGAACCCTAAATCATCGTCGCCGTGGTCTTCTCCGCTTCCACCGTCGTCCCCTAACTGTGATCTTCGTTGGGTTTTGTTTTCTTCTTCTCTCATCGGTGCGTTTCTGTCTTCTCCATCTATTTCTTTCGTTTTCTCTTGTGTAACTTTAGATCTGTGAATTTTTTAACTCTCATTTCTATAAAGTTATTGTATTGGAAACTTTATATGAATCTATTTGTATTTTTGACATCTGCTTGAAGCAGGGAATCAATTTAGGATTAGCATTTTTCGTGTCGTAATTTGGGATGATCTTGTATGGGTCTAGGGGTTGGATTGGTCTGTTAAAAGTGATTTAAAATTGGGATAATCCATCTTTGTTCCTTGTTCACAAGATGCGAGGAATTAGGGATAATGATTATGCCCATTGTGCTGGACTTATAAAAAAATTCAAGAATGAACAAGATGTGTTCGTTGAAAGGCATAAGAGAGGCATATACTTCGTTTAGTGTTCTATGTAACCCAATATTGATGTAATGTTTGGAATGACTAGAGAGTTTCGAATACACTTTTCTAGTTCACTATTGTTGATTTATGATGATTTGTCCAAAGACCAAAGTTCATCTTGTAGAGTGGGTGTGGCTGTTCTGCTTACTGGTGATGTAATAACTATGGTCATTTTTATGTTATAAACAGCTTATAGATTGGTAGAAGTGAAATTTGAGAGAAGGAAATGGAGAACTTTGAAGATTTGAAAATTCTCGCGGAGCAGTGGTCGCATCAAGGAATTGAATATCTTCAGAAGATACCACCGACTCAGCTGTATGCCGCTATTGGTGTTCTGTTGTTCACAACCCTTTTGCTCTTATCCAGTACGTAATACACACCACATTCCTCGTCTCTTGATCTTTTGTTATAGAATTGTTAGATGCTAGTTTTGAAATTTATGTATCTTGCTTTTGTCCACATTTAAGGAGGTTAATGCTCTCATGTTACCATTTTAGACTTGTGATTAAGCCAGAGTATTAGCTAATTTTGTTTGTGTATTGGAATCAGAACTGTTATTGCAATTGCTGAGGTCTATGCAATATTTCTCTATGGTTATTAGATATATAACTTTGGTTCATTATGTTGTTAAACTTTGTCATTCTTGCTGGCTTATGCAGTTCGTTTGGTCAGACGTACCAAATCCAACACTGTGCTCCTTTCTGGGCTGACCGGAAGTGGAAAGACTGTGCTCTTTTATCAAGTGAGTACTTTGGCTTGACGTTCCTTTCTTCATATGGAAACTGTTTATGACGTTCCTCTAAATGTAGTTTATGTACTTTTGTTAAAGTGTCACCATTGTCCAAGTCAGCGTTAGTGACTAGATGATTGTTTGGGAGTTATAACATGATAATTGTTTGATTGGCAGCTCCGAGATGGATCATCGCATCAGGGCACTGTAACGTCAATGGAACCGAATGAAGGCACTTTCGTTTTCCACACTGAAAACACTAAGGTAATGATTCTTACTTTGGCCTGTTCTAAACAACATGCACAGTTGATTGTGATTGATGGTCTAACACATTGTCCTGTGTCTTCTCTACGTGACAGAAAGGAAAAATAAAGCCTGTTCATCTTGTTGATGTTCCTGGGCACTCTCGGCTTCGACCCAAACTAGAAGAATTCTTGCCTCAAGCAGCTGCCGTTGTGTTTGTAGTGGATGCCTTGGAGTTCCTCCCAAACTGTCGTGCAGCTTCAGAGTAATTTCAATCTCTCTTTCTCTCTCGCTCTCTCACACACAGGAGGCATGTTTACATCTGTTGGAAGCACAATCTTTGAAATATGAGGCATTGCCATGGTTTTGTGTTGTTTTAGGTACCTATATGACATTCTGACAAATGGGAACGTTGTCCAGAAGAAGATACCAGTCCTCCTTTGCTGTAACAAGACAGATAAACTCACTGCACACACCAAGGAGTTCATCAGGAAGCAGATGGAGAAAGAAATGTAAGATTTTCACTTTTCTTGACAAACCAATCTTAAATATAAGCCTATCTTCCCGTGTAAAACCAATCATTCATTTGTTAACGAGTTCTCTTTTCTTTTGGCAGTGAGAAATTGAGGGCTTCAAGGAGTGCGGTATCTACAGCTGATATAGCAAATGACTTCACCATTGGAATCGAAGGAGAAGTGTTCTCTTTCTCGCATTGCCGTAACAAAATCACTGTCGCTGAAGCATCTGGACTCACTGGAGAAACCGAGCAAGTCGAAGCTTTCATTCGAGAATACATCAAGCCCTGAGCTCAAATGCACATCCATTAGATTGAATCTTATCATAAGAGATTCTTAATGCTTTGGTCTGTGACTTTGGACATGAGTTCTTTTCAGAGATCTTTCGGCTCTAGAGTGTTGAAACCTGAGTAGCTGTATTTTCGAGTTAGCGAATTTGTTTTAAATCTGAACGATCTTAGTTATAATCATTCTGCTGATCCGTCTCTTCCTTCTTTGATACGATCCGCGGGAAGCACTTGGAGGGAAACTTTTAACAACCTCAATTGATTATATAAAGACAAGAAGTCGGTTTAACCCGATTAAACCGGAACTATTGGTCATTACAAAACTCACGAGAAAATCACGTGATCTCTTTCCTCCCCTAAAGTCAATCAACGTCTTTGCTCCCCCTAAGGAGGAGATGAGAAAGGTGCATGTCTAATATGGCCGGACCTGTCACCACCGGCGATTTCCGGTGGAAATCACCGCCACAACCTCCGCCACAACAACAGATCGTATCCGATTCGGATTCAGATTCAGGATCCGATTCAGAAAACCATCAACACCGTCACAATGATCTATCCAACTCAATCTTCAAAGCTTACCTCGATTGCCACTCATCTTCGTCTCCTTCATCAATCGACCTCGCTAAGATCCAATCGTTTCTCGCCTCGTCTTCTTCCGGTGCTGTCTCGTGCTTAATCTGTCTCGAGCGAATCAAACGCACCGATCCAACCTGGTCCTGTACTTCCTTATGCTTCGCCGTCTTTCACCTTTTCTGTATCCAGTCGTGGGCTCGTCAGTGTTTAGATCTACAAGCCGCACGAGCAGTCACGCGACCTTCGTCTACTCAGACAGAGGCAGAACCGGTCTGGAACTGTCCGAAATGTAGATCGTCTTACGGTAAATCGGAGATTCCAAGGCGGTATCTTTGTTACTGCGGCAAGGAAGAAGATCCACCGGCGGATAATCCATGGATCTTACCTCATTCTTGTGGAGAAGTCTGTGAGAGACCGTTGAGTAACAATTGTGGTCACTGTTGTTTGCTATTGTGTCATCCTGGACCTTGTGCATCTTGTCCTAAACTCGTGAAAGCTAAATGCTTTTGTGGTGGTGTCGAAGACGTTCGTCGGTGTGGGCACAAGCTATTCTCTTGTGGAAATGTTTGTAATAGAGTGTTGGATTGTGATATTCATAAGTGTAGAGAGATTTGTCATGATGGTGAGTGTCCACCGTGTAGGGAACGTGCGGTTTATAAGTGTTGTTGTGGTAAGGTTAAGGAAGAGAAAGATTGCTGCGAGAGAGTGTTTAGGTGTGAGGCTTCCTGTGAGAATATGCTTAATTGTGGAAAACATGTATGCGAGAGAGGTTGTCATTCTGGAGAATGTGGATTGTGTCCGTTTCAGGGGAAGAGGAGTTGTCCCTGTGGGAAGAAATTTTACCAAGGGTTGTCTTGTGATGTTGCGGCGCCTTTATGTGGTTGTACATGTGATAAAGTTCTTGGTTGTGGCTACCATAGGTGTCCAGAGAGGTGTCACCGTGGTCCGTGTCTTGAGACTTGTAGGATTGTGGTTACTAAGTCTTGTAGATGTGGAGGAACGAAAAAACAGGTGAAAGAGAGCTTTTTATCTTTATGTTTTTGGACATCTTCATGATATGTATTTAAATCAATTTTTGATGGAAAGTTTTTGGGACTTAATTTAGAGTAGATTCCTTGCCATCAAGAGTTGGCGTGTGACAGGAAATGCCAGAGATTGAGAGATTGTGCACGTCATGCATGTAGACGTCGTTGTTGTGATGGTGAATGTCCGCCATGCTCAGAGGTATGTGCCTGTGTGGTTCATTCTTGTGTCGATTCTAATGTCATGTTCACACTTGGCTCTTAAAAATTTCTTAAAATTTTCAGATTTGTGGAAAAAAACTCCGTTGCAGGAACCATAAATGCCAGTCTCCTTGTCACCAGTATGTTCTCTAGTAGCTTGGTCTGGACTTCATTGTCCGTCTGGTTTTTAATTGGATACTAACGTTGTGACTGACTAAACATTGTGTATTGTAAGATATTAACTCATACACGTTGGATGACATTAACCTGTTGCTGTGTTCATTGCAGAGGTCCATGTGCTCCTTGCCCAATAATGGTAACAATTTCATGTGCTTGTGGTGAGACACATTTCGAGGTGAGAATTAAGATTTCAAGTTACTTCTGTTGTTATCGTGGTTCTCTAGAAAGTTCATAATTTTGGCTAGATGCAATTTGTGGAAACAGTCAAGGAGATGTTGCTATACCTAACAAGCGAGACTATAAGCTTAAATTTACTTTTCCTATCTCTTTAGAGAACAATGATTCTGAGGACTTGTTTGGTCTAGGTCTACCAACCTTTGAATGTTTGATACTTCTTAGATGTCTGTACCCTCCAATAGCAACTCTGTTTCTGTACGTTAAAACCTGTATTAACAACGCAGTTGGATGTTTTATGTGGTTCAGGTACCCTGTGGAACTGAAACAAATCAGAAACCTCCTAGATGCCGTAAATTATGTAACATTACCCCATTGTGCAGGCATGGGTCAACCCGAAAGGTAGCACATCGAATCTGAATAAGGCTTCCATGGTTTTACTTTTGTGGCTGATTCCATGTCTGAATTTTGTGGAATTTATGTCATGTATTTATACAGCCACATAAATGTCACTATGGTGCTTGTCCTCCATGCCGACTCCCTTGTGATGAAGAATACCCATGTGGGCACAAGTGCAAACTAAGGTTCTCATGGCGTTGTCTTTCTTCTCCATTTTTCTTTCCTTCTTCCTGATATTTTTCCTTCGTATTAACATTAGTTTTTGTGTGATTCTTATGACATAGGTGTCATGGGCCTAGACCTCCACCTAACCGAGAATTTATGATTAAACCGACGAAAAAGATGTTGAATATGCATGCTGAATCTACACCAGGTTCTCCCTGCCCTCGTTGTCCAGAACTTGTCTGGAGGCCCTGTGTAGGCAATCACCTGGCAGCAGAGAAAATGGTGAGTCTCAGTTCTCTATTATATATTCTCAGATGCATGTCTAATACTAGACTTGTTAAATGCCTTTTGTGGACCTTGAGATCTTCTTTTATAGTTTTTTTCAACATCTGATATGTTTTTGTTTTCGTTGGCTTAGATGGTTTGCTCTGACAGAACTCAATTTGCATGCGATAATTTATGTGGAAACCCTCTTCCATGTGGGAATCATTACTGTTCGTTTACTTGTCATCCCCTGGACATAAGAAGTTCATCATTGGATAAAAGAAGTGAGTCCTGTGAAAAGTGTGATCTCCGCTGTCAAAAGGTACTTCCGTTATGTTTTATATCTCACCACTTACTCGATCATGTTTCCTTATGTTGCAATCTTGATTGCAGTTGGTACTAGCCAATAGTCACAATAAACTGAAGCTTATATTTTTTAAATGTTATTGGTTTCAAAATTAGTGTTTGAACACATTATTCCGATAGCTTTCAATGCTGTTAAAAGCTCTTTATGGAGTCAGTTAGTCAGAGAAAAGACTTCCTTATCTTTCATACTGATTTACAGGAGAGAACACCACAATGTCAACATCCCTGTCCTCGACGATGCCATCCTGGAGATTGTCCACCGTGCAAAACTCTAGTAAAGAGATCATGTCACTGTGGCGCAATGGTGCATGCATTCGAGTGCATTTACTACAATAAATTGTCTGAGACGGACCAAATGAAGGCCCGCTCATGCCGTGGACCTTGTCACAGGTAACTAACTCGCTGGTGCTGTATTAGTATGGTTGTTCCACTTGTTCCCAAGCTCTGTTTTTTTGTTTACTATATAAGATTGTTGTTGCAGAAAATTGCCAAACTGTACACATCTTTGTCCGGAGATATGTCATCCTAGGCAGTGTCCATCGCCAGAAAAGTGTGGGAAAAAGGTAATATTTCCAAGACTCCATGATGCAACTGCGTTGTATATAATTCTGTCAATTTTATATTCATTTGGGATGTTGTCTCTGTTACAAGTGGGATCTTACTTGTCTCGATTTTTTTGATGGATCAAGGTGGTTGTTCGTTGCAAGTGCCTAACTTTGAAGAAAGAATGGTTATGTCAAGATGTTCAAGCAGCTCATAGGGCCGCAGATTCTGATCCTAAAGACGTACCAAAGAATCAGTTCGGTGTCGGCCTTCTACCTTGCGATTCCATCTGTAAAAGCAAAATACAAAAGGCTGAATCGGTATTACAACAACGCAATGTAAGAGAGATCGAGGTAAGCAGAAACAATAAACAATTCTCAGAATTAATCTCATTCTCAATGCAACTTTCACAAAACGAGCTTTCTAATCAAACATCTTAGGAGAAGGAGGAGCCTAGCGGGAAAAATGCAACAAAGCGAAGGAAAAGGCGTGAACGTGGTCAGGACATCAAGGAGACCTCAAGGCTGCAGAAACTCGCTGTGGCTACGAGGAAGGTACTGATGTTAGTGATGTTAATGGCTGCTCTAGCCGCTGTTTCATACTATGGCTACAAGGGACTCTTGTGGCTTTCCGATTGGATGAATGAAGTCGAAGAACAAAGACAAAAGTCTAGAAGGTACCCGCAAATCTAATCGGTGGAATGAGACTGCTTCCTATCTGAAGCTTTTAACCCAGAATTCAAATACTGTCCTGTTACAACATTGTTAACTTTAACACATTTGATCTTTCTTTTTTTTGGATTTGTCGATGATAGTCACCGAAAATATTTCAAAGGAGAGTAGAGATTTCAGTTGATTTTCATTGATTTGTTCTCTTGTTTTTGGCATTTTGATATCTCAACAGAGCAAGAAACTAGCGTGGAAAACTGTGATTCTCTTGATAAATTTATAACCTTTTATCTTCACATTTTTTATTTTAAATCAAATCCATACACTAGCATTTCATGTGTAACCAATGAACTTGTTGGATCATTTCCACACAAAAAAAAAATGAACTTGTTAGATCTGTTTTTCTCTGGTATGGTTCTGAAAAAAATGAGTATTCACAACTATTTAAAAAATTTAAAGTAAATTAAATAAATTGTTGTTATTTTAGGTGCTTGGGCTAGATAGGAAGAATGTTTACAAACAGACATTTCTCTTGGAAGTACATGATTAACTTTTAATTGTGTTTCGAAAAAATATTCGAATCGGCCGAAATAAATTATCTTTTATCCTTATAGCACCTATGTCAAATATTTTAGAGGGGTTTGATTTTGGTTGGTAGTACTTAGAGCAACATTCCACTATATCTAGTCATATTATGATTGTTCGGGGAAAGGTCAAAGTTTACACATTCATTAGAACATATAATTGACAAAAACAATAATATGTACCAACGATTAGATATTTAGTTTTAACATGCCAAATATAAAAGGTTTTTCGTTAAAATATCTAAACGAAAAAATCAATGTTGAAGGACCTTTAGCATCAATCTAAACGAAAAAATCAATGCTAAAAACCAAGGAAATTTAGCATCAATAACCAAAAAAAAAAAACACATACCAGAGCATGCCAAAAAAGCTTAAGACCACTAAGTTTGAGTTGAAGTAGCACAACCGACACTGTTGAAGGGTCTCATGCATGGAAAGATCGAACTAGTTCTAAGACAAACCAAAAAATAGAAGCTCTCGTATGTGTTTTTTTTGCAAATTATCAATTTTAAAGTTTTGATGTGATTATTTCCGTTATCGATCGACTACATGTCAATTGTGTATGTAGAAAGAAGAAATCAGAATTATGAGTTCTTCCAAAGGAATTGTTTTCAGCAATTTTACATCATTTCTGGACTTGAATAGCGACAACTTCAAGAAGATACGACCTCCTATTTTGTCGCCTTCATATTAACACTATTAGAGATTAAAAACTATGTTGCATACGCAATCAGAAGTTGGTTGCGTTAAAGTGGTAGAGACAATGACGGAAAAAGCTAGAGAGGCTGTTGTAAAAGAATTCTAAGAAAACTTGGGTTGCAGACTTTTACTGTTGAGCTCAAAAGCTGGATGGGTTGCTCTAAAGCCGCCGGTCGCTGCCTCACATGTAAGTATTTGCTTTTGATTTAAATTTGCAGTTGGATTTTTTTCCTTTAATCTATTTGGAGAAAATTGTGGCTAGAAGAATGAAAGAAAGTAAAACTGTAAGTGTGAAATTAGGCTACGGTTCTATTAGTACAAACTAATTCAAATTTCTTAAGCTAAATAAGTCAGTTGTATAGAGTTAATTTAACATAAATTTATGTATAGATGAACATATGAAGGCTAGTATATAGAACATGAACTTGGGAAAATAAATAGCAAAAGTAAATAATGTTTTTCAAAATATTCTTTTTGATCAAACGTTTTAAAGAGAGAAAAATAGATTAGAAAACACATGGAACAAATTTCAATACATATTTGGATTAGAAAAAACCGGAGTTTCTACAAAGTTCTAGACATTTCAAGTTTGTATTTTTTTTACACAGTTATCATCATCACTATTATTTTTAGTTCATCTAAATTCTCATGTTTGTAAAAATATTTTTTTACATGATCAAAAGTCTGTTCAATGATATTTTCACTAAGGGGTGGTATTCAATTAAAGAATTTAATTGATTTTGAAGAAATTGGACTTTCCAAAAAATTTCAGTGTTATTCAATTGATTAGAATCTTAATTCTTTTAAATTCATGTGTTATTCAATTTGTCTGCAACTTTTATTCTATTAGATTTCAAAGGAATTTAATAGAATTCTAGAAGAAAAATGTGAAGAGCCAATTCCTACTATTTTTGCTGGGATTTTGAAAGAAACTTATTAATTCTTCCACAATACTTTAAAATCAATTATTTTATAATCTCACCGTCAAGTGTTAACAAAATCTCAAAGTGATAATTTTAATCTAATTACCTTGTTTTTTTATCTATTTTTTGGTCAAGGTATCACTATCAAGACTCATCCACCGCGATCATGGGCAAATCAGATTAATGAACCGAGTAATCAAGTGCCCTCAAAAAGTAGGTTTTATGGGCTTACACACACTGCTTTACCTGTCTTTGACATTGTAAAATGCTACTTATAATTTGAAGCAACTAGAGCCTGTGGTGGAATCATAACCTACTTATAAAGCGGAATTGTAGAGTGTTGCTTTTACTGGTTTCTAATTCTCATTTCTCGATTATACCTGTGTTTCAGAATGGATTTACTGAATGCTAAAAGAGCATGTAGTGATTCAAGTAATAAGAATACTGGATTATAATCAATTGAAACCCATGCAATCCTCTTTAACTCGAACAATAGAGTTTCTAATCCAGTAACATTTTATTTCACTAATCAAAGTCTCTAAGTAATTTATGTCCCTGAGGTGTAAGAATTTGTGCGTTACTGATCCAAAATCCAGATCCTCTTCTTCTTCTTGTATCATCAAATGAAAAAAAAACGCACACAAACGTTATAGTTTAATTTTGAAAAGTAATCCTTCAGATTGTGACATTTAAAAACAAAAATTAGAGGCAAACTTCAGATTAAATGGGCCTAAATGGGCCTGACCAATGATCGCTACACGTAGAAGAGGCCCAATAAAAGGCATTGAGTCTAATGCAACGACATATATCTCCAGTTCCCAAACACTCTCTCTCTCTCTCTCTCTCTCTCTCTCTCTGTCTCTGTACGCATTGGGTTTTTGAGGAAGCCATTGATACCGACCTCAAGCTCTCAAACACCATTGATCATAGCGTATTTTCTTGTTCCGACTTATAGTTTCTTCTTCCACAAGAAGACTACGAAATGTACCGTCGTAGAGTTACTTCATCTCCCCAAGAAGTAAACGACGATTTCATTCCCAGTACCGTCGAAGAGATCTTCGATAATATCACAGGTCGTCGACTCGGCTTTATTCGAGCTTTTTTTACAGGTAAAACGAAGCCTCATTCTAAACCTTAATTCCTAGATTTCTTGCTTCTTACGTAATCTGATTTTTCTTCTTTCTTCTTTCTTCTTTCTTCTTTTTGCCAGATGTTGAAATTCTCCACTCTTTATGCGATCCGGGTAAATTCTCTTGATTGTTAATTTCTTGATAGAATTTGTGTTCGGTTTTTCTCTCTGTTTCTTGTGTTGAATTTCTGCATCAAATTTTGGTTTTTTTCTCTCTGTTTCTTGTGTTGAATCTCTGCATTACATTTTTGTGTTTGTAGAAGAAGTGAATCTGTGTTTATACGCTTATCCGAATGGGACATGGGAAGTGAAGCAACCAAGCGTGGAAGTGCCTTCGAATCTTCCTGAGCCAGCTCTTGGAGTCAACTTCTCAAGAGATTGTTTGAGTCGTATCGATTGGCTAACTTTAGTTTCTGCCCACTCTGATTCTTGGTTGCTCTCTCTTGCTTCATTCTTCGGTTCTCAGATTACTCGTGGTGACAGGTAAAATATGATCCTTATCTAAATCTGGTTTCTTGCTTGCAATATACACATGAAAACATAAGTGTGAAACTTATATTCATTGAGCAGGAACCGCTTATTCGATCGGATCAATGATCAGCCAACTCTCTATGAAGAAGTGACAAACAATTTCACTCCTAGTACTGTCGAAGAGATCTTCACTAATCTCACAGGTCGTCGAAACGGCTTTCGTCGAGCTCTCCTTACAGGTAACAACGAAGACAGCTCATTCTAAACCCTAATCACTAGATTTCTTGCATTTTACGTAATCTTTTTGTTCTTCTTTCTTTTACCAGACGTTGACACTTTCTACGCTTCTTGCGGACCGGGTAAATCTTCTTTATACATTTGATGATTCGTGTTGATGATGAGTTTTCTCTCTGTTTCGGGTAATTTGTGTTGGGTTTCGACTTTTCTCTCTGTTTCTGTGAGTTGAATTTTGCTTCTTGGGGGTTTCTAGAAAAGAAGAATCTTTGTTTATACGCATACCCGAGTGGGACATGGCATGTGACTCTTCCACTCTTGGATTTGCCTCCGGAAATTCCCCAGCCAGTGATTGGAATCAACTTCTCTAGAGATGCTACGACTCGTCGGTATTGGCTTCAAGGTGTTGCTGTGCATTGTGATTGTTGGTTGCTCTCTCTTGCTTTCTTCTACGGTTCTCGGCTTAGTCGTGATGAGAGGTACACCTATATGATCCTTTTTCTACATGTATCGTTTCTTGCTTTACTTTTGCTACATAAACGATACATGGAGAAATGTGAGAAAGTCGAGTGTCTTTGGACTGTATATTGAGCAGGAACCACTTGTTCGATCTGATCAATGATCACCCAACTCTACATCAAGAAGTGACAAATAATTTCAGTCCTAGTACCGTCGAACAGATCTTCACTGATCTCACAGGTCGTCGAAACGGCTTTCGTCGAGCTCTCTTTACAGGTAACAACGAAGACTCATTCTAAACCCTAATCACTAGGTTTCTTGAATTCTACGTAATCTTTTGTGTTTATCTTTCTTCTCATTCTTGCCTCTTTTACCAGACGTTGACACTCTCTACGCTTCTTGCGGTCCGGGTAAATCTTCTTTGATACATTTTGATGATTTGTGTGGAGTTTTCTCTCTGTTTCGGATATTTTTTGTGTTGGGTTTTCTCTCTGTTTCTATGTGTTGAAATTTGCTTCTTGGGTTTTGTAGAAAAGAAGAATCTTTGTTTATACGCATACCCTAGTGGGACATGGGAAGTGAGTCCTCCAGTCTTGGCTCTGCCTCCGGAAATTCCCGAGCCAGTGCTTGGAATCAACTTCGCTAGAGATGGTATGACTCGTCGGGATTGGCTTCAGTTTGTTGCTATGCATTGTGATTGTTGGTTGCTCTCTCTTGCTTTCTTCTACGGTTCTCGGCTTAGTCGTGATGAGAGGTACACCTATAGGATCCTTTTTCTACATGTATCGTTTTTTGCTTTACGTTTTGGTACATAACCACAGGAAAAACATGGAGAAAAGTGAGAAACTTGTGTCTTTGGACTGTATATTGAGCTTGAATCTTGTGTTTTTGTGGCAGTATTCAAATTTGTATGGAATATGATGGTTATCCAAAAAAAATGTGTTTACTTGGGAGCTATAAGTGTCCTCTGTCTCATAAATCGGTTTGGTTGTGTGTATAGTTTTGCTAAAAGGAGAAATTCTCACTTGAATCTAGCTGGTTTTGTGTTTTGAGTTTCTGTTTCGCATATGCTATTCATGCATATTACCATTCGTGTGCTGTGTCTATGAATTTACATTTGTATACTGTATTCATTGAGCAGGAACCGCTTATTCGATTTGATCAATGATCACCCAACTCTACTTGAAGAAGTGACAAACACCCGTCGAAGATAAGCCAAGCATGGATCCCGGAAACAAGTCCTGAAACAGCACAAAATGAAACTTTATTGATCGTCAAATATTCTGTTGTATAGAGAGAAATATATGATTTTATACATAAAAACTCAATGAGGTAGAGAGAGAGAGAGAGTGAGCTCTAGCCATTTTGTTCTTACTTTTACACAGGTTGGTATTAAAACAAGAAGACACAAATGTCTCTCATAAACCTATCACAACTGTTTGCAGTGTAAATTTGTTAATGTATATAATGAAAAATATACAAAAAAGGAGACTTTTATACATTTTGCTTTAAAGCTCTGATTTAAAATTTGAGCAAAACTTCAGATTAGATGGGCCTGGCTACAAGTAGAAGAGGCCCAATAGAAGCCTTGAGTCTTACGCAACGCGCATATATCCCGTACTCGCCATATACACACGTAGAAAGCTTTCACAAACTCTCTCTCTCTCTCTCTCTCTCTCTCTTACTTTGGCTCTCGCCATTGATGCAGAGCTCGAGTTTTCTCTAAACACCATTGATTCACATACTCGTATTTTCTTGTTCCCCAAAACGACGAAATGTACCGTACTTTGAAACCCCCAAGAAACCACGATTTCATTCCTAATAATGGTGAAGAGATGTACTGGAATATCAGAAATCGTCGACTCGGTTTTCTTCGAACTCTCTTTATAGGTAACAGCGAAGCCTAATTCTCAACCCTAATTACTAGATTTCATGCGTTTTCGGTAATCTATTTTTCTTCTTCTTATCTTACCAGATAATGAGAGTTTTTACTCTTCGTGCGATCCGGGTATGTAAATCTTCTTGATTGATACATTTTTTGATAATCTGTGTCGAATTTCCACCTTAAGTTTTGCTTCTTGTTGGGGTTTTGTAGAAAAGGAGAATCTTTGTTTATACGCATATCCGAATAAGAAATGGCAAGTGACTCCTCCATTCGAGCAGCTGCCTCAGAGACTTCCCGAGCCAGTGCTTGGAATCAACTTCGCAAGAGATAGTATGCAGCGTAAAGATTGGCTTGCGTTAGTTGCTGCATGCTGTGATTCTTGGTTGCTCTCTCTTGTTTCCTTCTTCGGTTCTTGGCTTACTCGCGATGAGAGGTACCTTCGCGTTTCGTGATTTACTTGTGTCTTCATTCTTGAGCTTGAATCTTGTGTTTATGTGGCAGTATATTCAAGTTTGTGAATTAATGAGATTTAACATTGATGGATATGTGTTTGGATAATGATTAAGAGTAAAAGTGTCCTCTGTTTCATAAATCGGTTTGGACCGTTTGGTTGTGTATATAGTTTTACTGAAGTACTGGAAAGCATTGATGAAATTTTACTTAGTTGGGATCACTTGAATCTAGTTAGTTTTATGTGTGTGTGTTTCGAGTTTCGGTTTACGCAAGCGCGTAGCATATTTGTATACGAACTTATATATATATGTATGCTCTGTTCATTGAGCAGGAACCGCCTATTTGATCGGCTCAATGAACTACCAACTCTGAATGAAGAAGTGGAAAATCGCTATCCATGGATCCCGGGAACAAGTCCAGAGAAATGAAGTCAATCGATCATTGAATGTTTTCGTTGTATAGAGAGATATATGAGTTTGTACAGAACAAAAAAACTCAATGAGGTACATAGATAGAGACACAGAGAGATAACAAATTCTAGACACAGAGTGAGCTCTAGCCTTTTTGTTCTTACTTTTACACAGGGAGGTATATACATTAGCTTCTTCAAGAACTCACATCAAGAGCAAGAAATTGAAACATTAAATAAAAATTGAATCCTCTTGATTTCTCTTAGCCTTCAACAATAGAGTTTCCAAGATAACAAATTGTTGAACAAATCAATGCTGCAATAGAAGACACGAATGTCTCTCATGTATCTATCATAATTGTTTGCATTTGTTCATATATAATGCAAAATGTAAGGAGAAAAGAAAAAAAAACAGAGGAAACTTTTAAACATTTTAAAAACAGAGGAACTTTCAAGCTCTGTTTCAAAATCCAATAGCAAGCAATTTACATTTTACCAATCTAAATTTGAGCCACACTTCAGATTAAACGAGCCTGGCTACACGTAGAAAAGGCCCAATAAGAGCCTTGAGTCTTACGCAACGCGCATATAGCCCGTTCTCGCCATATACACACGTAGAAAGCTTTCACAAACTCTCTCTCTCTCTCTCTCTCTCTCTCTCTCTTGCTCTAAACACCATTGATTCACATACTCGTACTCGCATTTTCTTGTTCCACAAAACGACGACATGTACCGTACTTCTCATCCCCCACCAGAAAACACCAATCCTAGTACCGTCGAAGAGATCTTCGCTGATTTCATGGGTCGTCGAAGCGGCTTTCTTCGAGCTTTCTTTGTAGGTAAAAAAACGAAAGCTTCAATCTAAACCCTAATCACTAGATTTCTTGCATTTCACGTAATCTTTTTCTTCTTCTTTCTTCTCATTTCTTGCCTCTTTTTACCACAGATGTTCACTCTGTCTTCGCTTTATGCAATCCGGGTAAATCTTATTTGTTGATTGTATCGGAGGATTTTGTGTTGGGTTTTGCTCTCTGTTTCTATGTGTTGAATTTTGCTTCTTGGTTTTTGTAGAAGAGGATGAACTTTGTTTGTACGCATACCCAAATGAGACATGGAACGTGAGTCCTCCACACGAGGAAGTACCTGCGGATATTCCCGAGCCAGTGCTTGGAATCAACTTCCTTAGAGATCGTATGCCTCGTAAGGCTTGGCTTCAATTTGTTGCTCGTCATTGTGATTCTTGGTTGCTCTATCTTGCTTTCTTCTTCGGCTATCGGCTTAATCGTGATGAGAGGTACCTATACGATCCTTTTACATATTTGCTTTCTTTGCTTTTACATGGAGAAAAGTGAGAAGAATCTTGTGTGTTTGGACTGTATCTTGACCTTGAATCTTGTGTGTTTTGTTGCAGTAATTAATTTTGTAATGAGATTAAAGTGGAACAACATCAATCACTGCTTTAGAACAATCTTACTGTGTTTGAGACTATAAGACTAGTATTAACAGATTGAAATTAAGATTGAGAAAATGTGTTTACTGTGTTTGAGACTATAAGACTAGTCTTAACAGATTGAAAGATTGAGAAAATGTGTTTACTTTGGAACTATAAGTGTCGTCTGTCTCATAAATAGGTTTCTTTGTATGTATGCTAGTAGTGAAATGTTTTCCTAAAAGTGGAATGCATTGATGAAACTTTCCTTTGAGAAATTCTCACTTGAATCTAGTTAGTGTTCTGTGTGAGTTTCTGTTTACGCTATTGCTTATGATATTCATGCATATTACCATTTTCACTGCTGTGTCTATCAACTTATATATTTGTATGCTTTATTCATTGAGCAGGAATCGCCTATTCGATCTGATTGATAATCAGGCAACTCTATATGAACAAGTGACAAACCGCCCTTTGGAATAAGCCAAGCATGGATCCCCAAAGCAAATCCAGAAATGAAGTCAATTGATCATCCATTATTTTCTTGTATAGAGAGAGATATATATGAGCCCGTACAGAAAAACTCAGAGAGATAGATAGAGAGTGAGTTCTAGCCTTTTTCTTCTTACTTTTACACATGTAGGTATTAAAACAACAAAGGTATGTACATTAGCTGCTTCAACAACTCACGTCAAAAGGAAAATTTTATACATTTAGTGAAAAGTCAAAAGTCTATTCAGTAGTGTTAATAAGCTTTAAGCTCTGATTCAAAATCCAGTTTGCAATGTAAATTCATGTATAATGCTTATGGTTTGATCAAAGTTAGAACCATAAGCATCAGATCATCTTCAGTCTTCACCATCAAAAACTGAATTTGGTTTAGGCCATTAGGTCTGGTAGGTGAGAGCTGACTGAGAACGTGAGCCATCCCTTTTTCTCCACTTGCTTCAAACACGGTTGCATCACAAGCCCGATCACTACAGCCGCAAGGCTCACCGCTGCAACTTTCAGGTTCGAAAACGCCGCAATGAAACCGATGAGTACGGTTGGAGGAATGCACATAAGGATCGATCCTAAAACCCCTACCGGTATCTTAAAAGGCCGTGATGCAGCGGGGTATTTCATCCTTAACCTCACAAACGCTATAAACTCCAAAATCATTCCAAAACAGTATAACAAATTCTCTGCAGCCACAATCTCTTGAAAACTTAACCATGACAAGAGAATCACACCAGAAGCCGAGAACAATATCCCGACCCATGGAGTTCCGTAGCGCGATCTCTTGGCAAAGACCTCCGGAAGCATCCCTCGCTCTGCCATTCCAAGAAGCTGAAAAGAATCACTACTCATTTCAGCTAAAAACATTCCCATGTTCGATGTCGCAGCTGCGGCTTGAATCCACCATCCTAACCAAGCTCCACCAATAACTTTACCGATATCAGCGAAATACCCGTCTGTCCATAGCTTCTGATCAAGGGGTATAGCTCCTGTCCCGGCCATAACAGGGAAAATGTAAGAGACAACAACAAGAACCAGCGCGTAAAACAAAGCTCTAGGTAACGTTTTACTCGGGTTATCAACTTCACCCGAAAGCGTACTAATCGAATCCCAATAGTTAAGATTCCAGAAAAGGGTGTTGAGATACAAATTCCAATCAACACCGTTCATCTTCTTGCTAACCACAAGCCATCTCAAAGGCTCGAGCTTTGGAATCGACATAAACGACATCACAACAAACGGTAAAATCGAGAAAACACCGAGCAAAACAGCTACTAAACCCACAATGCTTAAACCCCTATAGTTCAAGTAAGTCAACACTACAGTAACCCCTAAAACCGCAGCGATTCGAGGGATTCCACTGCTTAAAACCGGGATTCCTGATTCAAGATAATCGAGGAAGAGAATCGGATACAAAGCGTTGTCTATAACGCCACTTAACCATTTAACCCAACCTTGTTGAAATCCCCAGTAAGGTCCTAATGCACAAGTGACCCACACGACGTAACCACCGTTCTCCGGGAACATTGTTCCCATCTCTGCGGTGATTAGTGCTTCAGGGATACTCCATATGAAAGGGAAGACGATGAATCCAAGAATTGCTAACAATGGTCCTGCTGCTTTAACACTGTCTTCTATACCAAAAGGACCACCTGAAACTTCGTAGAATATCAGGAAAACCAGTGGCAAAACAGATATTTTTTTGGCCAGTCTCGCCGGAGACGGAGGAGAATCTCCGGCGATGGCGGTGGCGGTGACACCGATGCTTACATGTCCAATCTCGGAAGAAGGTGGGTTTCCGGTGGCGATTTTCGGCTTCTCTGTAGCGGAGTCTAGATTTGAGGAGCTAAGCTCAGTCATCGAGAACTTAAATCTAGGGTTAGTACTGAGAAAAGTTATTTCGACATGCATTAAAGAGGTTAAAGATTGAAGAAGTTGGAAACTTTGGTTACTCGAAATCGAAAAAAGCAAAAAGTTTCACACTTTATGAGATTGGAAACAATACCTAGAAATCGAAATCGAATTCGAAAACAGGGCTTTTTTTGTTTGCAAGCTCTTAACTTTTGTTTCTTTTTTGAAGTAACTGATAACCTACAAAAGAAAAATAAAAAAGGTCAGATTTTTTAAATGGGCCAGGCCCAATAAAGGTTACTCTCTTTTTCTTCTTCTTCTCTCTCTCTATGTCCGTGCGAATCGGATTTTGGAAACCATTGATGCAGACCTTAATCCAATACCGAGAATCTTAATTCTTTCTCATAAAAAGTGTTTTTTTTTGCTTTTCTTAACCCTTTAAATCTATGGCCACCGAATCTTCTAACCCTCGAACCGTCGAAGAGATCTTCAAAGATTTCGACGGTCGTCGTTCTGGTTTCCTTAAAGCTCTCTCCGTAGGTAGAAGCAATCTCTTCTTCTCTTAATTTTTTCCAAGTTTATTACAAAATGCCTTACTCCTTTGGCTTTGTATTTACGTCATTTCTTCTTTTGTTTTTATCCAGATGTTGACAAGTTCTACTCTTTATGCGATCCGGGTAAGTTAGCTTCTAGCTTATTTTTAGATCTGTGTTCAAATTTCCATGGATTAAGCTTCAGAATTAGATACCCTTTTGCTCCATATAACTTGTGTTTGAGAAATTTAGTCCTTTTTTGGTTATTTGTGTTCTTAGAAATGGAGAATCTGTGTTTGTATGGTCACCCAAATGGGACATGGGAAGTGAATCTTCCAGCTGAGGAAGTACCTCCTGAGCTACCTGAGCCAGCTCTTGGAATCAATTTCGCAAGAGATGGTATGGAGCGTAAAGATTGGCTCTCTTTAGTTGCTGTACACAGTGATTGTTGGTTACTCTCTGTTTCTTCCTACTTTGGTGCTCGGCTTAATCGTAATGAGAGGTATGTAACATTACTTTTACTTTTACATATTGTTTCTCGCTTGATTTAGCACTTTCATGTTTGCTCAATGATCAAATACAGTAGTAATCACTGTTATATTAGAACGATTCTAATGTGGTTATCATGGATTGGATACTCATGTTTATATGGTTGGTGCTCGAAATAACTCGTGTTTGGTATTTTGAAGTCATAGTTAGAGTAGCGAGCAGCTAGGATCATAACTCTTAATCGAGTGACGTGATTTGGTGTTACTTTTACTGGTTTCTCTATCATAGTTCTGTCAATGGTTGTAGAGATATCAGTTTTAGAATGGAATTATTGAATGCAGAAACGCATGTGGCTGTTCAAGTGAAGAAGAATACTAAAAACCCAATGGCTGGCTACAAGAGAGTCGATAAACTACAAATTGGAAGATTCTGGATCGAATGTCAATTGTGAATAAAAATATACAAGACACTAGTAGAAATGTCCACTATCTCAGAAATCTGTTTGTTTGAACGTAATGTATATAGTATTACGGTTTAGCTAAAGTGGAGAGCATTGACAAAAGTTTCATGATTTACTTGGAAAAATTCTCTTCTCGAATCTAGTTAACTTCTGGTTACTCTAACTTCTCCTTGTGTGTTCTGAGTTTCTGTTTATGCTGGTAATGAAAAGTGTGTTACTTTACATATATCATTTCCCGTTGAACTTACATCATATGCTCCATTTGAATGAGCAGGAAACGCCTATTCAGTCTGATCAATGATCTCCCAACTCTCTTTGAAGTAGTGACCGGTAGGAAGTCCACCAAAGATAAACCAAGCAGGGATCTTGGAAGCAAATCCAGAAACGGCGTAAAGGTACCAAAATAAACTCTCTACTCTTTACAATCCCGACTGCTAAGCTCTTCCCTTTTTAGCTGTATTCTCTTTGTGGCATCAATGGAACTACAAGAGCCAGAAGCAAAACAAAAAGGGTTTGTAAATCTTCTTTGTTTTGGTGTTATGAAACCGTTGCAGAGATCAATTGAAGGGCAGACAAAGAGCACACCGAAATTAATGGAAGAGAGCTATGAAGACGAAGAAGACGAGCATGGAGACACGCTCTGTGGAAGCTGTGGAGGAAACTACACAAACGACGAGTTCTGGATATGTTGTGATGTGTGTGAACGTTGGTACCATGGAAAGTGTGTGAAGATAACACCGGCCAAAGCAGAGAGCATCAAGCAGTATAAATGCCCTTCTTGCTGCACTAAGAAAGGAAGACAATGAGTCAGTGATCTTTTCATCCACATAACCATCATCACCTTCTTTGAAATGTAATCATTTTTAGGGTATCAAAGAACTCTTATTGTAAGATTTTGATCTTCATAATCTCATTGGTAATTTTGAACTACTAGTTGTTGTACTCTTAGTAGTTAAGTGGTTATGGTCGAGATCTATTGTGTTTATCTATGTATGATATATACTTTGATGTCACCCAAAATCAAAATCATGAGAATTTAACTCACAAGAATAAAAGACAAAACAAAAATATCAGTGGGTATCATTGTATCAATATTCCAAAATTATAATATATATTTGATGAACTTATATCAATATTCTAAAAAATATCAGTGGGTATCATTGTATCAATATTCTAAAATTATAATATATATTTGATGAACTTATAGTAATAATTTCTCCATATGACAAAGAACAAAATTAAAATAATTAAATCCATTAAAATTTAAAAAGACGCAGTCGTCGATAGTGTGAGTGAAAATGCAACTTGCAGTTTTCTTCTATATTTAATATTCACGTTATTCATAGTACATATGTTATCATCACAAAGACCTACTCAATACTTTGTGCCAAAAAACCACTTGAAAATCCACATGCTTATTACTACTATAATTTAATAATGCATATAATATTATTATTATTATATAGATGTAGTATACTATTTATAGTTGAAATGTTTGACATGTTGAAATTGATGATCAATCCAAAGAAAGCCAATGAGAGGGGCTCACAACAGATTAAACGTTGAATGGTGTTAGAATATTATCCACACAATCTTCTTCTTCACCAATCAATCACTTTTAATCCTCAATATACAATTACAGTAAAATCGAATCTATCAAGATTTTATAATTGGGAGAAAAGTGATTATTAATTACATAGAAATCTAATGTATGACTCATCAATGACAAACTTGAAAATGACCGCACGCTCATCTTCATCGTTTGTATATAATCTATCAGTTTTTGGTCTTTAATAGTAAATAAAATACAAGTTATGTTGTGTTATGTAATCCTTTTAATTCTATCACGAGGTACTCACGAATCTTGGTAACATAAACCACGATATTGAAAATAACGCAAGAAATAACTTAAACTTCACTCACCATTTGAATTTTGCAATAGTGGCATTTCTTATAACTTTTTTTGGTTTAAATGTTAAGATTTGATTGTAATGTAACATTAAGAACATAGATAATATAAGAAAATCCTATTGTATAAAAATATCTCTATAGTTCAATAGTTATTTGCTTGAAGACAAATCATCTCCGGTGTATAACATAAAAGAGAGATTGTACACATATACAAGTCAGATGTAATAATTCCATGAAACAACAAAATATTAAATTTTCTTTATGAGAAAAAAAAAAAAAAAACAATCAACGAGGAGAAATATGAGATTCAACATGGGATTTGCCTTGTGGACCTTGAGTTCTGATAAATAGTCTATATTGATCAAAGGTCATGGGAGGATATAAAGGAGGATTATGAGTGGATACAAGTTCTTGTAGTGGTTGGATCGGAATATCACTTTTAGGATTGTAGAAGAAAGCAAGTGAAACTCTCTCTTTCTCCGAGTTCACTATCACTCTATGTTCCACACTCTTGTATGTTGAGTTGCTTAGTATCTGCATTTTATCATCGCAACACATAAGTTAACATTAATGTAAAGATGAGCAGTGAAAACTCTATAACTAAGAAACTTTAAAGAATACTTTGAAGTTTTTGGATCTAGATCCGAATATTTTATTTTAAAAATTAAGAAATCAAGTTTCGGTCTGGATGTGTGGTATACTTATAAAATACCTTTCAGAATAACTATGAAAGTAAATTTTAAAAACTGTATATGAATTGTTCGATTTAATTTAATTTATTATTCAATATTTTAATTTATTTTATGTTTGATATTTATTATAATTTTTAATTAATTTTAGATGTGCGTTTCTGTGATTATTAATAAATCTTTATTTAGGAAAATTGTATATTTATATTAATAAAAATTTAATTTTGAGACATTTTCTAGTGCCATATACATGTGGTGTTATTGATTAAAAATCGTGTTATAAATTGGTCTAAAGAAATATACCTACTTTGTAACGTGGGCAAACGGCCAAACACAGACATGTGCACAATGAAGGATTATTGGTGTACTATTTCTTTTGTATTTCTTTTATATATATATATTTTTTAAACTGATAATTCTTCATTACTTTCTATGGTTAGGATAATAACATAATAATTAGGATTTTTTTGTAGAAAAATCAAAAAGCAATTTTGGCACCAAGTAGCAATAACTCTTTATCATACTTGCATTTTAAACACATGTCTAAAACGTGGAACTATGGCTCTAGATTCTCTTCACTTTTCTTTTTTTATAAATCGTGAAAATTCTGAATTTTTGGCCCATAATCTTTTCGGTATCCAAAGACAATCTTTGGATATTCTGATTTAAAAAAATAACTTTTCGTCCTAAAAAAATTTGAATTCATGGCACAAAACAACCAACCCCTTTATATTACTACTAGACCACCATTTTTTTAGCGATTCTTTTCACTTACTGTTTTTTACTTTTATTTTCCTTGGGTTGTCAAATAATAACTTCGGCATTTTTTTCTTTTCTTAATAGGAAACCTTTTTTTTTTACAAAATAATTGACGAAATTTTTCTAAATTTTAATATTAAGGTTCAGAACTTTTAATGATAATACTTTTCTGGATAAGTTTGAAGACGCTCATGTTTGCATGCAATTACAAGCTTGAATTATAGATATACTTTTCTGGATAAGTTTGAAGACGCTCATGTCTTTTCGATGTGGAAAAATATTAGTACTTGGTTATTTCTCTCCTAAATATTTTCATTTACTTATTTATACATCTACACATATACGACAAAAAAACATCTATATATATATACTCGAAATATGGTTATTAGTGAACTAATTAATTTACCTGTATTTGATCACCAATATTGACAATGAAAGCATGAGGATGAGGCTTGACGGTGATCCACGTGTCATCTTTCCGGACTTGGAGACCGAAGACTTGATCGTCCGGTAAGAGAATGGTCATACCACCTGGATCGGAGTGGGAGGAGAGACCCAGAGCTAGCTCCGGTCGAGGGCATTTTGGGTAATAATTAACCCTTAAACATGCCCCTATGTTTTCACCTCCAAATGCGTCTTGAAATTTTTCCTCTTTTAATCCCAAGTTTGTCGATAATACCCTCATGATTCTCCCGCTTAGCTTCACTAGTTCCTTGCCGTACTCATCGATCACTTCTCTATTTGTTAAAAAAAATTTTAAAAACAAAAAAAAATTAAAAATCTATGAATTTCCCAAGATTGTACTTCTTGATTCTCTTGATAGCTTTTTGTTTTGTTTTCCCAACGTTAAAAATCACAAAACATTTTCTTACGTGTAAAAAGGAGATTAAAAACCTTTTTTCTTTCTTTCTAGGAAATGAGTCGTCTCACACTCTCCAAAAGCTAAAAATTATAACGATAATTTCCCAAGATCATACCATTTGTTCCCTACATTAAAAGAAAATTAACTTTTTCTTTTTGAGGTAATTCATAATTGAGTCTTCTTCTCACACTACCCAAAAAATTAAAAATACTCACAAAAATCAATCAAGAAAAAAAAAATGGAGAGATTAATTAAAGAAGGGAGGAGGAGGAGGAGGAACCTAATGGTGGGAGGATAAGAAGGCCACTTGTTGAAATCTTTCATAGGAGGAGGAAGAAGATGGAGATAATAATAATCACTCCAATCAAGAATGGCTCCTTTCTCAACTCCTAATCTACTTCCATATCCTTCATAGGTTCTTGGTGAGTTAGAATAAGTCTCTTTGGCATTGACCGGCAAATGAAAAAACTCTCTCCAACTCTCTCTAGCCGCGTCCATGAGCTCCGGTCTCACACCATGGTTCACCACTTGGAAGAATCCCCACTCACGACAAGCGTCCGATATCCGAGCCATGATGACGTCATCAGACAAACCTTGTTCCAAGAAGAGTCCTTTTAAGTCTATGATTGGTATGTTGGTCGCGGCCGGAGCGTCTTCGGTGGTTGAGGGACGTTGAGACTCCGGTTTGATGTAGCGAACGGGGAGGGATGAGAGGTTTTTCTCGGCTAAGGATTGGACTCGGACGATTGGCTCAGGCCAGTCATCCATCGGTGTCTTCTTTGTCTCGATCTTATTCACTTCTTTCTTGTTCTTGTTCTTGTTCATCTTCTTTGTTTTGATCTATTGATATTAATCAGGCGAGAGGTTCACTAGAGAGAAAGAGAGAAGTGGGTTTTTGTGAGAAAATAATAAAATTTTTGATTGATGAAAGGGATTTAAAAGAAGAGTAAAATGGTGGTGGAGGAGTATTGAGAAATCGGCTCGAGACGATGAAAGCAACGTGTTGGTTTTATTTATGAAACGTGTGACAATATTTTTTTTTTTTGGATAGAAGGACAAGAATATTATATCGACATGTGAAGCTATGCATTATTTTGAGCTTGCTGCAAATCTTGTAATAGTTTTAACTATTTTAGATGACTAAAATGTCGACAAATTAGACAAAGTCTTAATGTTAAACCACCAACTCGTTAAATCATTTGCTCTGAAGATGACACGTGTCGAACTACGGGCAAACGGGATTAATGTGTATGAGATGGCCATGGGAGTTGTTTTATACAGATATAAAACTATATATTGTTGTCACCAAAATTATATTTGTTAAGTTGCAAATTGACATCCATTTGGTGGCAATAAAAGAATAGGAATTTAGGGATATGATTGATAGAAGCCGTAAGAATTTTCTAAAGTTTTCTTATTATCAATCATGATTGAAGAGGTCCCATTAAAAACTTATAGTCCGTACAATATAAATTGTTTACATTTTAAAACTATTATACATGAAAACTCTAAAACTATTATACATGAAAACTCTTCCCCAAGTGAGACCACTACCACTTTGTTATCTGGACAATGTTAACCAAGTTTTCTTGTGGATGTTAAAAATCATTATATGGTTACAAATTGTTGCATGTGAAAATGACTATTGAAAGTAAAAAAAAAAAGTTCTTGGGAAATTAAGTACAGTTAGATGATTTAGACAATCATCAATAAATTGCAGAAACAGTAATTGAAAACCTTTAAAAGGTAGGACATACGTCGACGGCTTCGGTCGACATACATGCATGTACAAGAGCTTCTACATTTTCTTTATGATTTTTTGAAGTCAACGCTTTGGATAAATGATTCGATACGTTTGTAAAAACAAAAACAAAATGATTCGAGAAGCATAGAAAAGAGTAAACAAATTTTTGTTTTGCTTCAATGAAATGATTAAACAATCAAATAATCGGTACCACGTGGGATAATAATCAATATGTAAGATGGCGTCCCCAATGACGTAAAGCTTTCAAAAGAGAAAACGTTGAATATAAGTTTTCTAGAATCCTGTGTAACCCAAAAGGCAGATTTCGGAGTACCTATATCCAATAGATAATAGAGATAATAATAATAAGTTTTTGTTTACGTAGGTCAAATGTTATATGTTAAAAATACATAGTACATTACAAGGATGTGATAATGATCCAGCAGGATCTAAAAAGTTCAATAATGTACTGTTTTAGAGCATGCTTTTTAGTATCATTAACATTATTAACATTAGTTTAATATTAATTTTATTAATAATTTAATTTATAAGATTCATTAGTTTTTTAAAAAAAAATTTGTATATCTAATAATGATATTCAATGAATATCTAAAAAATAAAAAATAAAATTTTTTTTAATAAAAAATAAAATGAAAAAATCAAATTACTATATATAAATATACAAGATTTTATAAAAACACTAATTTATGATATTTCATAAAATTTTAAATTTATATTACAATCCGTAAAAACCTCTTTAAATCGGTTCTAGTCTTTAATTGTGTCAAATTTTTACCAAATATACTCAACCAAATCAGCTTTCAATTGTTTATGCATTCTTTCCCCACGAACTAGATCTCGATTGGCCATCATATTGTTCACATTTGTAGATGTCTCTGTAGAATATGTGTAGTCCTCTTGTGAAGTCCCGCTTTCTCCTCCTTGTCCAAATTTTGATAAATTATATTGAGTGCATTGGTCTCGTTCGTCTTCTACTGTCATATTGTGCAATATGATACATGCTTTCATCATCTTCCCTATTTTTGCTTTATCCCAAGTAAGCGATGGGTTTCTGACAATTGCAAATCGAGCTTACAATACTCCAAAAGCACGCTCGACATCTTTTCTGACGGTTTCTTGACAATTAGCAAATAATGATGCTTTCAGACCTTTTGGCTGAGAAATTGATTGGATGAAAGTTGTCCATTTCGGATATATACCATTCGTGAGATAGTAAGCCATATGGTATTGGCGACCATTGACAAAGTAATTGACTTTTGGAGCTCAACCTTCTAATATATCATCAAAAACTGGTGAACGGTCTAAAACATTGATATCGTTAAAAGTACCTTGAGGTCCCAAAATACGTGTCAAATCCATAGATCTTGTGAAGCCACAACCTCTACAACAATTGTCGGTTTCCATGTCCACGTGAATACTGTCATTTCCAAGCCATGAGACAATTCTTCCACTCCCAATGCATATAGTTAATGCTTCCTATCATCCCCAGAAATCCCCGAATCTCTCCAATATTTAGTAATCGTTAGAGATCTTCTGCTGTAGGTCTTCTAAGGTACACTTTTCGAACAAATATATAATTTCATTGACAAAATTCGATTTAGCGACCGAGTCGCCGTCGCCATCACCCCAGAGAGAAGAGGTTGCGAGACAGAAGAAGATTCGAGAAAATGAAAAGTCTTTTTTTCTTTGTCCCAAAACAAAGTATCGCGGTCCAGTAAAAACGTGACACGTCTCCCGCTTGAACCATATCAGCCGGATATAAATTCAGCCCAAAAAATGATTTTTAATATTTTTTGGGCTGAATTTAAAAATAGTAAAAACGTGACACGTCTCCCGCTTGAACCCCACATATAAATTCAGCCCAAAAAATGATTTTTAATATTTTTTCAGCCCAAACATAGAGCATGTACAATGCAAGTTCTTGGAGAGTGTTCTTACAATATTTTTGATTTAATTTAATTGATAAATGAGTATTTATTGTAAAAACTGATCTTAAATAAGATCAATTTTCATATGCTCTTAAGAGACAGGTGTCGGCCAAACAAATCAAAAAACACGGTTATCTGCTTTCTCCCTTCTCTCTCTTCTCTCTCTCGCGTTTCACTTACCAAATTTTCCCCAAATTTCCCCCAAAGAACCCTAATTAATTCCCCAAATTTTCAATTCCTTCTTTTCTCAATTAGATTTTCGATTTTCCTTACGGGAAAAGGTTCGCTGAAACCCTAGATTCGTTCTCGTTCTCGTTTGGCTAATGGCGAGTGCGGCACGGGGAGAGAGCAGCAATCCAAACGGCGGGGATTGGGAACAGGCGGGAAGTTCCGAAAGCCGACGGCTCGAAGGTCTCAGAAAACTCCGTTTGATCGACCACCGACTTCTGTGAGGAACTCTGTACTTGGAGGCGGAGAAGACCGAGGTGGCGGCGTTCCTTGTTTCAATATATGAATTTGTTTTCTTCTTTCTTTCTTGTTTCTGTGTTCATGCTTTCCTTGTTTTCATTTGGGACAATCAAACAGCAGTAGACTGTGTTTCCTGCACATGTAGCTTGATTGAAAATTTTGATTATGCAGGAAAAGTGTGATAATCTAGAGGATGCAGAGAATTCCATGTGGCAGTTGATGATTGTACTCAATGTTGTAGACCAGGATTCTCGAATTTAGAACACATTGGTTTTGTTCTGTATGGAATCTCATCTGGTTAAATTCATATATTATGACAAGAGTTTTTTGATATTCATGGACTTGTTTTTTCCTGTTTTGGTTCCACTTTGAAATATTGAAGTTCTGATTTGTTTGAAAGCAGAGTGGAAATTTTGTAACCATGAGATTGCAATTCTATATTACCCAATGGAAGCCAATTTTCAATTATATTACACATTCAAACAACATAAAACATACAAAAGGATCTTATGAATTCTTCCAACACCAAATTCTCTGCAGCTTCCCAAGAAATGTGATGAAACCAGTGACTCAAATCGGAGTATAACTCGACGGTGGCCGGTTTCCTGCAGCTCCCGACACGAGCCCACCTTGACGAGCACTTTCTTCATCAAGAAACAAATCATCGGTAGTATGAAAAGCGGTGTGAGCACCGACGATGACCAAACCGACGATCAACGAAACAAGAACATTTTCTCCCACATCTGTATACACCAAAGCCAAAATCGTAACCAATCTGAATAAACCCAAAACATTTTCTCCCACATTTTAATTTTGTTAAGAACACAAAAAATATTCCACCATTGAAACTTGAGAACACAAAATTAGTTCTTAACCAATCATAATCCTAAAATAATAATAAAATATATCTTAAGAACACAAAACTTGTATTTAGCATTGCACATGCTCTTACCAATAAACCTGCTCTTATGTAGTCTTTCTAGTGTTTTTTCCTTTTTTTTGGTATTTGCTGTCTATGAGTTAATCAATTAGTCATTTGCTTCGTCAAAAATTATGAACTGATATAAATTAATTAGCGAATCCGGTGAATGGATTATCCAAAATATGTGACGATTTTCTCTCCGGCCCTTCGCCGAACTTTCTTCCGCCGATCTCCTCCTTGCCTCTCCGGTCTCCGGTTTCGACCAGTGCCGTGAGAGGGCTTCTCTTCTTCTTTCCTTTCTATTGATCTTACGGTGCTTAATCTTTCCGGATTTGCTAGGTTTGACTAGTTTTTGCGGCGAGTGGTTGGAGTTCAAGCTGTGCGTGACGGCCGCGTTTTGGTCTTAGGGTTTTCTACTGCGGTGGTGCTTCGGTTGTCAATGGCGAGTGACATCGGCGGTGGTTCAGCTGATACCCTAAACTAGCCTAACGCAATTTGTCCGGCGTAGATCTATATTGTAGATCTCTCCTCCCTTACGATTCCGATGACGGTGAAGCTTCGATTGGCGGTGGAGCGACGTATGATTGATGTTGCTATGCTTCTTCGTCTGTTTCGGTTTCGAAATTTCCAGGCTCTGCTAGGAAAAATCCGCCGCGACTCATTCTTCTTTCCGGTGATGGGCTATTACTCCGACGGGGCATCCGCTCGAGGATGGTTTGCTCGTGTTTCGTGTAGCCTCTGTCTTCACCTTGAAGTCTAACTGTGGTTGTGTCCCTATGAGATCTCCGGTGGCGGATGGTGATGCTTCGCCGACCTTTGTGGTTTGGTTTGTCTCCATTTCGATTGCTAGAGCCTCGATCTCTAGGCTATTTCCCTATTGGTTTTACTAGGCTATTTCCCTATTGGTTTTACTACAGGGCAATGCTTCTTGTTTAATTTTTCTTGGGCTTCTCCTCTTGATGATTGGCTCGATGTATTGGCTTCTCCTCCGTTGTTAATCTGCTTGTGGACAGCAACTGGTTTCCTCGGATGTGTGGCAAATGTGGGAACTCGAGTGTGCAAGTCGTCTTTGTTGATCCTCTGATTTACCTTGCAGGACTCACGCTGATGCAACCTTAGACCTGGTTTAGTTACCGGTGGTGACTGTCTTACCGTCTCTTTGTGTTTGCATCCGCGTTCTCCTAGTCTTGATGTCATTCTCACGGGACACGAGAGGAGTACGTGATCGACAACTTGGAAGACTTTGCTATTGACGCTCTTTGTTTTGACCTTTTGTGAAAGGCTTCTAGCGATACGGGTCTTGCATTCTCGGCCTATGCGGTTTGTTTACGCATCCTCAACTCTTCAAACTGATTTGGTAAAAACAAAATCATCGTCATCACTTGGTCTAACTCTATAGCATTTATGTTTAAGTCGAGTGGACAAACCGAAAACTTTCAATGAATTATGTTTCTATGCTTTTATTTTTTCGCCATGAAATCATTTGTATAGGTTTATAATTCATTTTGTAAACCTAAATTTTTTTTATTTTTAATAAAATATTTATTATTTAGAAAAGAAAAAAATATGTGATGAATCGTAATTAATTCGAACACAAAAATTATGATTCAACGAACTTGCGATTTTGGGAAAATTCGTAGCTCCAATAGTGTGACTACACATCTCTCAGTACAATACAATCGTGTGAGTTTTGTTATAATACCATTGTAACTAGGGCTGGACATAAGACAGGTACTCTGAAAATTTGGAGTATCCGACCCGACCCTAACGGGTATTTAAAATTACCCGATCCGCAAAAAACGAGTATTCTATTTAACGGATATCCGGCAAAAATTCGTTGACCCGCCGGGTACCCGATCCATTACCCTTATCCGCCCAATTATAACATAATTTATCTATAATTAAACTTAAGTAATTTGTCTACTAAAAATAGAGGTGTTATTAAGAAAAAGAAAAAAATCTCTTAGTAGATAACATATATAGTTCATAAAATATAATATTTCAAACTATGATACTAAAAACTTGTAATCCATCATCTCCAAAATTATCGATGACAATTCAAAAACACAAAAGATTGACGTTATGAGTATTTATACTATACTACATATTATACAATTTATTTTATAACTAAGTTTATCAAATATTAGTGATATAGAATGTGGGTATTTATGGGTCGGGTAGTAAATCGAGTACGAGGACGGGTAACGAGACGGGTAGTGAAAAAAAAATGATACCCCTTACCCGATCCTTACCCGCGGATATCAAAATTATAGTACCATTTATCCGATTCGAGAGTTACGAGTATCCTAATTTTTTAGACGAGTACGAACCAGGTAATGGGTAAAAGACGGATAACGGTTATATGTGCCTAGTCCTAATTGTAACAGAGTGACCGCCTCGTTTGCAAGCCTCCATATTTCAACTTCCGAGCTTCACTTTTGTGTTGCTGATCATTAAAGAAAGCTTTTTTTATCAAATCTAGAGTTTTCCTTTGTTTTTTACTCACTTGTACGGTAATGCATGTAAATATCTTCTATATATGCAACAAAATTTTCTAGAACTTGATATTTGTTAAGTTTCTTAATCCAACTCTAATATTTAAAAAAACATAGAAATATGCAACAAATAAATCGACATCTAAAGTTTTTTTTTTTAATGTTGCACCAAATTTATTGAAGTTAATAGTTGGTCCACAAAATACACATTTTATACTTAAAGTTATCTTCTATACAATAAGTGATTATGAAGTTTTCTCATGAGAATGCCTGTCTACTTTAATGATATTATTAATCAAACCAAGTTTTAAACTTTCTCCATATACATCATCCTATATAATAAGTTACAATTATGCAAATGTGCCAAATTTTATATAAAATATGTATGGCATACGGCAGGTTTTGTTGACAATCATGGTTCTCAACTAGAACGATCTTAACTCTTTTATTTAAAGAAAGATATTGTTTGATTTAGTCTTATTTAGATTTTCCAAAAAAAAAACAGTTATGAAGTTGATAGCACTTTGGTGCGGCTGAATGCATCGAACGTTTTGTAAATGGTGAAAATAGTTAAAGCGCATTGAACAAATTCAAATGTTTGCCACCATTGAAAGCCATGATAAAAATTGAGATTGATTCTAAATAAAATCTTCGAGTTGCTTTTCATTTATTGCTATTCTTTTACGTACTTATATGTTGCGTAGATATATAGGAAACCCCACGTTAAGAGTAGTGGATCACATGCTTCCATTGAAAAATTACATCAAAGTTGAATTGAGCCTCTCCATATTTGGCAAAAAGCGATCTCTAAGAAATTTACATATATCAATTTGATTTATTAAATTTTAAATTAACAAGAGTATGTAAAAAAGACTTCTAATTGTTTGAGACAATATTTTACGGCTAATTTGATATCATAAACAAATTTTGAGTTAATATGTTATCACGAACCAAATTCCATTAAAAACTAAACAAAAATAAGTGTATAACCCAAATTTGAGACTATATTTTACAGTTGATTTGATATCATAAAAAAAATTTGGGTTAATATTAGATTAAATCGAACCGAATTCCACTTTAAAACAGCAACAAAAAAAATTGGACTATTTTTTTTGGATCAACAAATTTAGACTCTAATTCCATGTTAGATTAAAGATGATCAAAATGATCAAGCGACAATGATTTAATAGTTATTTTGATAGAAAATCGATATACGGCATATTATGCTATTAACATGATATTGTTTGGAGCTCTGGGATTTTAGACATGTTCGACCGGCTACTTGAGATCGATGGCCATCTCAAGATCTTGGCTAAGCTTTGCTTAATCCATTTACGATCCAAACTTTCGCCCAATGGTTGTTATCGGGGGATTGATTAGTTAACCAAAGTGTCATTGCACCATTAGATGTTACTCCCCAACATACATCATATAGATATATTAAAACAATTCAAGTGGTACCGTGTGTATATATTATTCACAGTTTATACGAAAATAATGTATATATACACACACGTTACCAATTGAATATATATTACATCATGTAAAAAAAAAAACAGATTCGTCAATGCATTATGCATCCATAATTCATTGGTTTCTTATCGTTAACATTTACGAATATTGGTGGACAGTCCGTACTCTCCTACATTAGTCACATCGAACAAGTTTTTCAGTAAAGTAAAGAAACATTTGAGGAATCTTTTTTGATTTTTGTAAAGCGGTACAATGTCTAGAAAATTCTCTAGATATGCTAGATTCTCATTAGCCAAAAAAGGTGCTACTTAGAAAAAATATTCTTATTTTTACATAAGTCTATAATTAAATGTTGATCGATTTATCATATCTAATAGTGTTACCCAATTGTGTAAATGAGGACAAAGTATAATGCATTAGTTTTGTCAAAAAGATGAAGTTGCGCCTAAAAGAAAGTTAAAGAGATGAGTTTGAGCCTAAAAGGATACATAGAGATGATAAGTTTGCGCCTAACAAGGACGAAAGAATGAAGTTACGTTTGATAGTAATTTTAAAATATTTGTTTGTTAGAACATTCTGTTTTTTAGCTGTTCGATTGATCTCTTTAATAAATCCGTTTAAATTCGCATTTTTAAAACTAAAAGAAAACAAATATGAATAGTTTGGTAAGTTCTAGATTAAAAGCACATTTAGCACGTGCTTTAAAACAAAGGGAGACAAATTGTATAATGGTTGGGTCCACTTTTGATGCATGAACCGCCGTGTTACTATAGATGTCGGCAAAAGTTGTCGTCGTATGTCTTATCATGTGCCCCGGAATAACAATGTGTTCACACTTGATATTTCTTATTATTCATTTTTCTTCTTGTTACTTTTTTTTATTTTTTAAAGAGAGATACATTAAGGTACAACAACATGAATTGTTTGTTTTTCTTCCCACTTGTATTTCGTTAGGGAGGCAAGACCTACCGCAATAAAAGCATTTTCCAAACCTTTACATAACTTTCACAAAATTAATAAATCTCGATAGTGGATCGAACAACAATAACTTGTATGACTAAAGATCTATATTATCGGGAAGTCTATGTTAAGTAATCATTGTTTTGCATATTAACACATGTATATAATGCTTTTATTGTATGGTGTAACTATCTGAATTCGAAAAAAAAAAAAATATCTGAATTCGAATTATATACGATATTGATTTTTTAATCATTTTCTGACATATTGGATGGTCTTACATAAGTATATGTATTGTACAAATTCCTTTACATATTAGCATAAACAAAAAAGACTCTTTAGAAGTTGGAACAAGATGATCTTTATGCCAAGATTACTCAATACACACACACATTCAAGATGCATTGCTTTAAAAAAACCCAATCACATAATATATACAAATTTACAATGTTAAACAGTGATCCTACGCATACATGTCAACAATTTGATGTAAATTATCAAACCCTAGATACATATAAATACAAGGATATTCCTGTATTTTACAAAATATCGAAGTCAAAATTATTTTTGACAAAAAAATATCAAAGTTTTCCTTATAGTTCAAGGTGTTATCTATTTTTTTGTAGAGATAGAAAAATGATCGAATTTTTTCGGATATTAAACTTTCGGTTGAAATCCTCTTTAAGAAGATTGACAGAGGAATCCGTGATGCTTGTTTGGCTCTAAAGATAGACCAAATTTTGGAGATTCTCTTTATTTGTGGTTTAGAGGTATTTGGCCTCTTTATAATTTTCGATGTTTTAAAAAAAAACAACCAGAATTTAAAAAAAAATAACAAAAAAATCAAAGTTTCATAAGAAATCACCATCGATCGACTCGTAATCCTACGTAGTTACTAGCTAGTTTGGATATTTTCTCAAGATATCTAATGATGTATGTATAGATTATTTGACTTTTCTTAGTGGGTAAATGTTAAAATGTGATAAAAAATTTGTTTGTTTAATCATTTGTGATTAATTATGAGTTAATTTGTGTTATGACACCAAAATGTATAATAAATTTTACAAAGTAGCATAATAACATATTTAGTGAGGTGATTAGTGGAAGAAGAAGCGTTTTCTCGGATTTTATTCGAACCGGAAAAAACGAACGGTTGCTTCGGTTCAACAATAACCGAACACAATTTCACAAATTCGGTTTGGTTCGGTTCGGTTTGGTTTCACCTAATCAAAAAGTTAGGTAGATTCGTTTTCTTTTCCGCCATTCTCAGCTATTCTTCCGCCGTACGACCGCCGCCGTCTTCGTTGACATCGTCGTCTCCTTTCATCGCCGGGAAATAAATTCCGATATCATCTGCGATTTACGACAACGGAGTTATGATGTCTACAGGTACTTTTCTTTGACGATGAGCTCGTTTGGCTAATGCAGCTAACTTGTTCGATGTATTTACTCAAAGAGCTTCATTTTGTTCTATTAGTGTTCATTAATGCTTATCCTCTGTTATCAATCTACTTTAGTGATGATTACCCATTTGTTCTTAATCTACTCGGACGATTTTCGTTTATACAATTGTCTTTTTGGGTTCATAATATATTTTCTTGTGTTGTTTTGTTAAGCTTTAGTGATGAAAAAAGCTTTCTTATTTTCCTCAGGTTTATCCTCAGATCTCCATCTGCATCCTAGAGCTCTGAGTTTCTCCAGAACCTACAAATCCAGTAACTTTTTTTTACACTATTGGTTTTGTTGAGAGATTACACTAGACAGACATTTTTTTATTACATTGTGTGTGTGTTTCTTTGTTTCTGGTGAATTAACTGAAACTTGCCAATCCCATTGCAATATGACATGTGCTCAGGTTTAAGCAATCGAAAGGTGTTTTTTTCGAGGGTCGGTTATGCTCAGAACAAGAAATTTAGCTGCAGTAGTATTTCCAACACAGAGAATGTAGCTCATAATAAGGATGGTGAAAGAGGAAAGGATAGACCTTTGGTTAAGATGTGCGGTATCACATCAGCTAGAGATGCTGCAATGGCAGTTGAAGCTGGTGCTGATTTCATCGGGATGATTATTTGGCCGAATTCAAAACGTTCCATTTCCCTTTCCGTTGCAAAGGATATCTCCAAAGTGGCGAGAGAAGGTGGGGCCAAATCTGTTGGTGTTTTTGTTGAGGATGATGCGGACACAATACTGAGAGCAGCTGATGCCTCAGACCTTGAGTTTGTGCAGGTTGTCTCTCTACATTCTTATGGTGATTTTCTCAACTTTCTAAAGTGTTGATGATTATGGTTTCTTCCAGCTTCATGGTAATGGTTCGCGTGCTGCTTTCTCGGAATTAGTACGCGAAAGGAGAGTCATATATGTCCTTAATGCGAGTGAAGATGGAAAGCTCTTGAATGAAGTTCCTGAAGAGGATTGTCATCTCGCTGATTGGATTCTTGTCGATAGTGCAACGGGTGGGAGGTACGTTTTTGGGTTCCAACGCTTGTGCTTTGAGTTGTACCTGCCTCCTTTATTAATATCGACTAAGGCTCAAGCGACTTAATACCATCTTTCTCTTGGACACTGTTCATTCACTGCAGTGGAAAAGGATTTAACTGGGCTCAGTTCAAGTTACCCTCAATTAGAAGCAGAAATGGGTGGCTCTTAGCTGGGGGAATCAATCCGACAAACGTTTCAGAAGCACTTTCAACTCTTCAACCTGATGGAATTGATGTTAGCAGCGGTATTTGTGGCACAGACGGCATCCAGAAGGATCAGTCTAAGATAAGTTCTTTCATTACTGCAGTTCGCTCTGTACAATACTAATGGCTAGCAACAAAGCCAAGGTAATTTATCTTGTAACTGTAGTTTGTGGTTTCCATGTCGTTGTGTTTGGAAATGTAATAGGCTGAGAAATATAATAAATTTAAATTACAAGTGTTGGTTTGGCTACCATAATAATGCCATTGGGCTCTCAATGATTAGATTTAAATATATCCATCTGATCATACAATATTCATTAGATTGATAGTTTTACCACAGGTTTCTACAAATTAATGCTTATCAAACTCGAGAAGGCTTTTGCACGACAAGAAAAAGAACATAAAAAATGGGCCAAGATGAATTTTTCAACTTGTCTGCCTGGTTCTTTGCAGTCTGTTGTCAAGTTCTTTGTCCATTGAGTTTTGGATCTGCCTCATAGTACACGACATCTCCTGTATCGCTGACGAAATGGTCTTGCTTCATACTTCTTATGAGCTTCCCAGTAAGTGAAGTGGCAGCGGTCCAGAGTTTTTTCGGTTCCCTGTAGTACTTCCCTAGAACTGGTTTAGCTGCTTCTGTCTAGAAAAAGGGGGAAAAAACAGAAATGGAGAGGTTAAGCACTTGACCCTTACAAATCGAAGCAAGTCCACCCTCAAATAGTCTTATACACAATATCAACAAGAAAACAACTTACTGCTTCTACTAGATTATAATGTGGGATCTGCGGGAAAAGATGATGTATCACTCATGTGCAGGAGTTAACAAACCAACATCTAAAGAGACGAGAAAATAGAATGGGCAATTAAAGCACAAGATGGTATGTAAGAAGTTTGTCTGGCTGACCCAGGAAAGCTACATGAAAATCATCACATTAATGTAGAAGTTATCAACAATTTAGCATTTCCACCTGCATATTTCTCTCATCCTTAAGTATTTAAATATTCCAACTTACATGTCTCAGCCCAAATCTCTCTCCAGCCATAGCTATGATAGCAAGTTGCTCGTTACTGGAGTATGATCCTTGGGCAATATTACAGGGGGACACCTGACGAAAGTTTCTGTCCTACTGCCTTATCACCAAATAACACACTGTAGAAGGAAACAATTTATCCTTGCCCAGCTCACAATGGAGCACCCATCTTTACGGACAAATCTGGGAGCAATAAGACTTTGAACCATTTCTTCCTTAATGATCCGTTCTGGTCCAGTACCCACCATTAGACAAACTCTCATCTCCTCCAAAACATGAGACACCATTAGATAAATTCTCATCCCCTTCCTGCTGGATTTATCTCAACTTGGTCTTTATCTCCTTTTCCAAAAACAGAGGGCACTTATCTTGATCAATTCCACCCTTCTTAACTTAAATCCT